>CM057839.1:27593294-28193294 GCA_030068075.1 Paguma larvata
GACCTTGGTTTTCTTGGTCTGCCTGGTACTACTGAGGCACGCACTAAGATCTGGGGTACTGCCAGATCTGGCAGAAAGGGATTCCACATGCCAGGCTGCCAGGTGCCCCCTGGTGGACAAGAGGTATATTGAGATCCCCCTTCTGGTGCCTGCCCCCACATGCCTTAGTGGTAGATTTATTATTATTTTTATTATTATTATCATCCCATTTTTTTTTCCTCTCAGCTCTTTAGGATTCTTTTGGTTGCCAGTTACCCTAGAGATTACAAGATTCAAACTTCCCTGATTAATGTCTACAAATTAGTACTTTTATGACTTAAGAACCTGAAGACTCTTTCAATGCATTCAGCTTATGACAACCATAGTTTTTCATTCTGTAATTCCACATATGTGCTAACCTCTTAAGACAGTATTTGTACTTCTATAGTAAATATTTGTTTACATTTGCCAAATGTTTTACCTTTTTACTTTTATACAGTCCCCTTTTTTTTTTCTTTCTGAAGAACATACTTTATTATTTCCTTCAGTGTTAGGGTTACAGTGAATAATTACCTCAGATTTTGTTGGTCTGAAAATGTCTTTAATTCCACCTTTGTTTTTACAGAATATTTTTGTTAAATATAGAATTCTAGGTGGCATTAGATTTTCTTTCAGAATTCAGAATATATCATTTTTTTGTACTCCAGCTTCCATTAAGTCATTAGAACACTGAACTGTTATCGTTATTTCCCCAATCATTAACGAAAGCAGAAATTTATCATAATCTCAATGATCTTATTTTTATATTTTGTTATTTTAATAGTATTTCATAGATTTTTATTTCTGGCTTATTTTTTTCCCAATTTCATCTTTTATTTACTCACTGTTATATGTAATTGTTTTATATCTTTCAGATAAAAGTCCATACATATATTATTACCCTAATTCTCATCACTTGTTTCCTCTTATTTTTGGTAATGCTTTTTTTTTTTTTTTTTCATTTTATCTATTTTCAGAGAGAAAGAGTATGCAGGGGACAGAGAGAGTAAGAGAGAATTCCAAGCAGGCTCAGAGCCATCAGCATAGAGCCTGCCACAGGGCTCAGACTCACAGCCCTGAGGATCACGACCTGAACCAAAGTTCCGCACTCAATAGACTGAGCCACCCAGACACCCCTGATTATTTTTATTTTAATTTGTAGAAATCTATACAAGTCTGAGTCTAGGATGCTTTTCTGTAAACAGGCCTGTGTTTGCTTCTATTAGATAACAGATTACCTTTTCTATCTGGAATGATCTTGATTTAGTGTATTAGAGCTTGGGGTTTGTAAATTACACAGGCAATATAAATTTGGACTCCAGAACCATTTGAGAACAAATTAACATATTCTCATAAATCTCCTGAGAGCCTAGGTGGAGACAAACAAGTTTAATTTTGCCTTGAGTAAGTTTTTTTTTTTTTTAATGGCCACATTTTCACTGAGGATTTAGTCCCTTCAAGAGTCTCAAGATTATGTTAAGGTCTTAAATTCAGCTAATTTCCTTTCAGATCCATGTGGCTTCTCTCATCATCTCTCATGTCCATTAATATCCAGACTCCAAGTCCCAATTTTGACTTTTTCTCCCAAGGTAGTTCAAGCTGCTGCTTCTTTCAGCAAATTTATGCTTATTACATTTGCTTTCCTCTCTTTTTGTCTGCTTTGTGGGTTTCTCTTCCTTCTAATTGTTAGCAATATTTTTCTATTAATGTTGCATATCCAGACCTACATATTTCTCAGTGTGAAGATTTTTTAGAATATGTAACCCATCCATACTGCTGAAAAGAGTAAGTCCTGTGTGACTTATAACTTATCGAATAGCTTAACATCCTTTAAATGACACAAGTTCTCACTTGGTTCATCTTGTTTTACTAACGCTTCAGAAAAGCAATGGAGTAGGGAAAATCCTTCTGTCTTCTAGGTTTGATGTAGAACACTAGGAAAGGAATCCAGCTTCAACTTTTCCAAGTGATACCATAAAGGCCCTAACACAAAGTGAGGGGGAACAAATAGTATCTCCAAAAGACTTCCATGTGAAGATACTCCTAATCCACCTAAACGCCTCCACACCAGACTACTTCTAGGGTTTCCGCTTCAGGTTCTTCAGATGATGAAAACGTGCACAGATTACTCCTGTCAATTTCATGAGTGACAGTTCTGATGGATAGAATTTCTTTCCATTCGCTGGCCGAATTGTTCTTTCCTCACTACTGTTATAGATCCTACATGATGATTAAATATCTATTCCATAGCTCATTTAGATACAAATTCTTGGCAGAACCCATAATCCCTTTATAGATTTTTTTATTCCTTCCCATTCTAACTGTCCTTTTTGTTCCTTTCATAGACCCAATAGTTTACTACCTGAACTACAAACAGCTTATCAAAAGTCACTTCTAAAAACCAAGTAAGCCTGGCTAGGATCACTTCTGTAACCTCTCATGAAGTAGGAAAATCAAATGCAAAGCTTCTTTCTTGTGTATCTTTTGCAATGAGACAGAAGGAAAATATATAAACATCTGCTACAGTTAGAGCAAATTGGAAAGCCTCTAGAGATTAAGTGTATTAGACACCAACTTGGAAAAATATCAGTATGATATGTTTAGAAAAGTGAAATACTGAGTTGCTACCCAGCTTCCTTGAGAAAATGTTTTGCCAATTCAAATATAAATACATGTGGTAATAATCAACGTCTATGGCTTTTCTAGATAACTACTAAATACTCATTCTAACATTAATGCATTTCTTTTTATTGGTTGTACTTAATTTAAAACTTCTACTGTTTAAAATTCCAATATAGACTTTAGACACTACAAATAAAGAATATTAGCAGAATATAGGGGAAGGGGAAGGGGAGAAAAAAGAGGAACAGTAAAAATGTGAAAGAAAAATAGAAGAGAAAGCATAAAACAGAAAAAAAGAATTAGGGGCAGAGAAGTGGTCTCAATAAGAAAAAAGTTGGAGGTTTAGAAGCAACAGACATAGTTAAATCACGTTGGGAGTGTAAATTAGTAAACTATATGTAAAGCCCTACCAAATCTACTTCTAAAAATTATACCTTTAATGTGAGCTCCGTATTGACATTTGTAATACTTCCTACACTGTCCCGTTGGACAAATCAGGGAGATCTCAAAACCAACAGACTTAAAAATCAAACCACCATCTAACCCTAACTCATTCTCCTCCCCAAAACATATCTAAACCTGATGCATCCAGTATTTCTTACCAAAGTATACAGTATCCCCTAGTCACCTCCTGGCCTGTTGTGGTAAATCCTGTTTTCTTTTTTTCTTTGCAGTTAGGTATGGACATGTGACCAATTCTACCAATAGAATGAGAACCAAAATGATGTATGCAACTTCCAAATCTTGATCCTTCACATTCTCACTCTTCCTTAGTCTGACAGCCAGGTGCACAGAACCCAGTGAAAGACCCGGAAGCTCTAGGGTGGCAGAGGCCCTAAAAGGAAGAAGCATGGATCCCTGAATGACTGCTTAGAGTCCTTTCCTATGGCAGACTCTTATTAAACTGATATATGAGCAAATACTAAACTTTTATTGTACTGAGGCATTGAGATTTGGGAGATTTTAATTACGCAGGCTTGCCTGCCCAATTAAATTGATATCTTGAAGTGAGGAATTCTGATAAAGACCAAAAAGGCCTGGCATTGGCTTACCGGTTGGCAACCAAGCAGTAAAAGAAACAGCTGGCATAGGTTCAAAAGATGGTAATGTATTGGATTACACAACTGGCAAAATAAGAAAAACATCACCTATTTTCCACATAACAACAAAATCTCAAGATCTAGAAGTAGCTAGAAAGAACCAGAATGTTGTGTGCTACTGGCTTCCTTAGGCAAGGTATTACAAGAAAGTCATGTACTTTAAAAAGAATTGGCCTGTTTTGAGCAGAGATAGAAGAGAAGAGAGTATAGTAGTTTGGAGAAGTCTGCTACTGCTAGTAGACCCTTAATAAAAGATAGAGAAAAGTTTTAAGAAAAAAAAAAAAGTCCAGTAAAACTTCCCAGTTAAACAAAATAACTCAACCTTGTAGCAGAGATTAAGGGTCCTAACCTCCTACCCATGCTTACTGTCACAGATAGCCTCAGGTTGCCTCTATTACGTTCAGGGAGAAATATGGGAGAAAATCCTTTTAAAAAGAAAAATAAAAGCAAATATAAGAACTAGTATAGAGAATAACTAGGAAAGAGAATGGTTATTGGCACAGAAACTGACTGGAAACAGCAAGATCAGTAACCTACTACTTAAGGGAGTTGTACTGACAGAAATTGCAAACCTGGTCTGGAAAATGCATGTGAGTGTTCAGGGAGCCTTAAGACATCCTTCAAGCAAGAATGAGCTGTAAAAGGCATACCTCCTTCAAGGCATGCTCCCCAACATCGACTTCAGAGGTAGCCAAGGAAGATAAGGACAGGTGACCACCTCCCAGAGGACAGAACCAGGGGTCATGAGCCAGAGGGGTTTGTCTAAGAGAGCCGACTTGGGACTAATCGTGGAATTCCCTCTACCTCCATAATAGGGAAGCTTTCATAATATCTATCCAGTGAATTTCAGAGTTGCGATATACCAGGTATTGTGTGTTAACTATTCTGTCTCTTTCTTAATGGGAGTGTTTAAGGTGCTTACTCGACCTTTGTTACACCATTGTATTGGGGGGGGGGGGGTAGAAAATTTGCTCTTTTAGACCATAAGTTGCCAAACTATGAAGAGTCACATCTCTTACTATTAATCATCTAGGAGATTCTGTACTTAGCAGGATAACAGGACTTCAGGTTGTCTCCCTTGCAAAAAAGAGGTTTTCTATTGCAAAAAAGGAATGGCAAAAACTACACTGTTAGAAAGGCAGGCTGCGCGGGTATCTTCAGCAACGTTCACTTTCTTCTCCTGGACGCCAAGAGACTACATTTCACAGGATCCTTTGCAATTAAGTGTGGCTACGTGAATCTGTTTGGACCAATGAAATACGACACAAATGGGGTACACATAATTTCCATTACTAGAATCTAAAAATCTCCTCAAGGTCCTCCATACTCTCTGTATCAACGAGCTGGATGGAGGCTCAGAGGAGGATTCCGAGGCCCTTTGGGATTGTATAGCCATGAAATGGAAGTAGTTCGGCCCCTGAATGACTGTATGGAACAGTTACACCGCAACCATTATCAAAATGCATTGCGAAAAATAAACCGTTATGAGGTTACCAACACTTTGTTATAAGCAGTTAATCTACTTTGACTAAAATGGCTTTCAGGCTGAACATTGGAAATTAGTGTCAATCTTTCATTTTTCTCTCCCCTCTTACATAAGACCGTTTATATAATAGGTCTATTTTGGTACCTAAATATCTTTCAAGTACTTTGCTTTCCCACTGTCCCTATTGCCACTGCCTTCACATCCTTAGAATCCTGCATCAGAATTACTGACATAGTCTTCTAATTAATACCCTTACATTCCACTTCATTGCCTATACCCCTAATTCACCCTGGACACCGCTTCCAGAAAATTTTCTTAAATGCACATCTCCTTATTCGAAACCTTTCAGTGTCTTCTAAATACCTGCTGAGAAATTTCAAACTCCTTATCACGGACTAAAGGGACTTCACAATTTTATCATGGTCTCCCTCTGAGGCCACATTTTCCCTCCCTGCCACCGCAGGCTCTCAGAACTTCTTCCATACGGAAGTATCCTCCAAATCTTCCAAGTAAGCAGCTCCCTTACATAACTACCTATAGCCTGGTTTCCTGCCTAGGGTGTGAATAAACACCGGATTCTTGCTCTGTCTTATTCTGAAATGCTCGTGTTTTACCACCGGTAACCTTGCTCCTCACCGTGTACTCCTAGCTCTTCATCCATCACCCCAACTTCTCTCCGTTCATTGCTGAATCCTTGGCCCACTTCATTGACCCATTTTCTATTAATGTCTAATTTTACACTTATGTTTAGAATAGTGACTAATCCTCTTTTCCCCTCATACTAGTCTGACTCCACTCGACTTCATTCTTCAATTTTATATTCTCACTGATGTCTTTCAGGACAATTCCCTCCACCCACCAACATCTACTCTCTCTGCTACTTCCCAGGACAATTAAGCCTCCAATGAGTCTCCTGTTTCCCCCCACCAGTGGAAGCCTTATGCATATTCTCTTCCTTCCAGGGGTTGAAAATAAGACTGGAAACAGATTTCTTCAAACTCCCCTCCCAGTGTCCATACTCTTTACTCCAGTTAGAAGATGTCCTCCTATTTTGCCTGGAGGCTCCAAGTCATCTTGAAATACCAGCTTAAATATTACCTCTTCTGTGAAATTGCCCTTGACCCCTCGAAGCAGAGTTTTACCTTCTCTTTGCCCCATTCCCATAGCATCTTCTTAATACCCCTATTCTATTACTAATTTCACTCTATTTTAACATTTTGTTTACTGTTCATCCCTCTCTAGGGAGTAAGAGCATCGAGGACGGAACTTTTTTTTTTTTTAATGTTTTTATTTATTTTTTAGAGAGAGACAGAGCGAGTGGGAGAGGGGTAGAGAGAGAGGGAGACACAGAATCCGAAGCAGGCTCCAGGCTCCAAGCTGTCAGCACAGAGCCTGATGTGGGGCTCAAACTCACACGCAGTGAGATCATGACCTGAGCCGAAGTCGGACGCTCAACCGACTGAGCCACCCAGGCGCCCCGAGGACAGAACTTTTAATTCGTGTACCCCTGATTCCTAGCATAAGGCAGGTGTTTCCTTGATTAAACCCATAAAGTCACCAATAACCCAAAATGTAGCAGAGGAAGAACAAAAACCATAGCATTCAGCTTGGCAACACTAAGCTGGATCAAAAGACCTAATTCGGTAACTATTTCTAAAAGTAATGAGCGAGACGTCTTAAATTCTCTACATCACGGACTCACTAGATCAGTAAGGATTTTCCAACTCCAAATTCTAGATATCACCCAGACATATTCTTCCCAAAGCAGAAGTGGTGGGAAATGGGTACGCATAAAACAGATGGTCAGGGACAATACCAGACTCTGCACAGAACTTTAGAGCTTGGTGTGGTCTGTGACCACTTTTTTTTTAATTGTTTGGGTGGGGGAGAGAGAGGGAAAGAGAGAGAGGGAGGGAGGGAAAGTGAGCAGGGGACAGGCAGAGAGAGAGAATCTCGTGCAGGGAGAGGGAAGGAGGGGGACAGGGAGAAAGAAGAGGAGAGGGAGAGGGAGAAAGGAGGGGAGAGGGAGAAAGGAGGGGAGAGGGAGAAAGGAGGGGAGAGGGAGAAAGGAGGGGAGAGGGAGAAAGGAGGGGAGAGGGAGAAAGGAGGGGAGAGGGAGAAAGGAGGGGAGAGGGAGAAAGGAGGGGAGAGGGAGAAGGGGGGAGAGGGAGAAGGAGGGGAGAGGGAGAAAAGAGAAGGAGGGAGGGGGAAGAGGGGGGGAAGAGGGGAGGGAAGAGGGGAGGGAAGAGGGAAGGGGGCAGAGGAGAGGGGGACAGAGTGGGAGGGAGGGGGAGGGAGGGAAAGCAAGCAGGGGACAGGCAGAGAGAGAATCTCAAGCAGGGAGAGGGAGAGAGAGAGGAAGAGAGGGAGGGAGGGAAAGAGAGGGAGAAAAGAGAAGGAGGGAGGGGGAAGAGGGGGGGAAGAGGGGGGGGGAAGAGGGGGGGAAGAGGGGGGGGAAGAGGGGGGAAGAGGGGGGGAAGAGGGGGGGAAGAGGGGGGGGGAAGAGGGGGGGGGAAGAGGGGGGGAAGAGGGGGGGAAGAGGGGGGGGAAGGGGGGGAAGAGGGGGGGGAAGAGGGGGGGGAAGGGGGGAAGAGGGGGGAAGAGGGGGGGAAGAGGGGGGGGCAGAGGAAAGGGGGGCAGAGGGGGAGGGAGGGGGAGGGAGGGGGAGGGAGGGGGAGGGAGGGAAAGCAAGCAGGGGACAGGCAGAGAGAGAGAATCTCAAGCAGGGAGAGGGAGAGAGAGAGAGGAAGAGGGAGGGAGGGAAAGAGAGGGAGGGAGGGAGAGGGAGGGAGGGAGAGGGAGGGGGAGAGGGAAGGGGAGGAGGGGGAGAGGGAGGGAGGGAGGGGGAGAGGGGGAGAGAGAGGGGGAGAGGGAGGGAGAGGGAGGGGAGGGGAGAGGGGGAGAGGGGGAGAGGGAGGGGAGAGGGAGGGGAGAGGGAGGGAAGGGGAGAGGGGGAGGGAAGGGGAGGGAGGGAGGGAGGGAGAAAGAGAGGGGGAGAGGGAAGGGTGAGGGGGAGGGGGAGAGGGAGGGGAGAGGGAGGGGGAGAGGAAGGGGGAGAAGGAGGGGGAGAAGGAGGGGGAGAAGGAGGGGGAGAAGGAGGGGGAGAAGGAGGGGGAGAAGGAGGGGGAGAAGGAGGGGAGAAGGAGGGGGAGAAGGAGGGGGAGAGAGAGGGGGAGAGAGAGGGGGAGAGAGAGGGGGAGAGGGAGGGGGAGAGGGAAGGGGGAGAGGGAGGGGGAGAGGGAGGGGAGAGGGAGGGGGAGAGGGAGGAGGGGAGGGGGGAGGAGGGAGGAGAGGGAGGGGGAGAGGGGAGGGGGAGAGGGAGGGGAGAGGGAGGGGAGAGGGAGGGGAGAGGGAGGGGAGAGGGAGGGGAGAGGGAGGGGAGAGGGAGGGGAGGGGGGAGAGGGAGGGGAGAGGGGGAGAGGGAGGGGAGAGGGGGAGAGGGGGAGAGGGAGGAGAGAGGGGAGAGAGGGAGGGGAGAGGGGGAGAGGGGGAGAGGGAGGAGAGAGGGGGAGAGGGGGAGAGGGAGGGAAGGGGAGAGGGGGAGGGAAGGGGAGGGGGGGAGGGAGGGAAAGAGAGGGGGAGAGGGAAGGGGAGGGGGAGAGGGAGGGGGAGAGGGAGGGGGAGAGGGAGGGGGGGGAGAGGGAGGGGGAGAAGGAAGGGGAGAAGGAGGGGGAGAGAAGGAGGGGGAGAGGGAGGGGGAGAAGGAGGGGGAGAAGGAGGGGGAGAAGGAGGGGGAGAAGGAGGGGGAGGAGGAGGGGGAGGAGGAGGGGGAAGGGGGGAGGGGGGCAGAGGGGGAGGGAAAGCAAAGGAGGGAGGGGGGCAGGGAAAGCGAAGGAGGGGACAGGCAGAGGGAGAGAGAATCTCAAGCAGGCTCCACACTCAGCGTGGAGCTGGATGCAGAGCTCAGTCTCACAACCATGAGATCATGGCCTGAGCTGAAATCAAGGGTCAAACGCTTAGTCAAGTGAGCCACCCAGGTGCTCCATGACCTTACTTTCTCACACATTAGTAGCAATACTCTGTCAATCAAAATTTCATCAACTATCTTTTCTTCCTAGTAAAATAAACTTCTCGATTGCCTTCTCTAAACTACATTTTTATGACCATATTTTTCATTTCATCCGATTATTGTCTAGCTTCCAAATTAGCAAGAGCATCTTCAAAGGTTTTGCCATTTCCCTGAGAGTTACCACCAAGTATGTAAGCAGAAATACACTGGTTTTTGAAATAACTATTTCTAAGTCAGAAGTTAGCTGCTTCGTGAGAAATATCTTACTCACAAGAGAAAATTGCCAGTGATATCTGGCTTGGTTTAGCCCGGCTTGGATAAAGGGCCAAATCTGTCAGAACCGATACTTGCCCGAGCTCGCGTTCAGAGAGCCAGGAGCATGTGCATGTTATCAAGTCATTATCTCGTCACCGCCATCAGCTCTGTGTGTGCCGGGCAGTGGGGTGTCTGCCTGCTGGAAGCCTGAGAACCAAACCCTAGTGCCAATAGCTATCAAGCTTCTGGGGAAATGGCAAAAGCTAGACTGTGGTAAGATTAAGATGCAATTGGCTATGCGACGATGTTAAAGTTTGGGGGGGGAAATTGGTCTGGTGAAGCAAATTGCTTTTATGCTCTTTTAACATATTTAGAGGTTTTAGTAGTCTAAAGGGTACTAACAGGTTTTGGGTTTTTGGTGTTTTCTTTTTCCCCCAGAAAGACTGGACATCTCACAAGCCTACTAGAAAAAAATATATATCTCTATAGATATAGATATATAGTTCTAATTATTGATGACAGTCAGAAATGGATTTCAAAGTTCCCCATTATAATTACAAATGTGTCTTGAAGCTCCCTTTAAGTACATAACTTTAAATGTGTCTTGAAGTTCTGGGAAAGAAACTTTATCTCGTTTCCTTTTTTATTGTAGGAAAATTTTTAAGATCAGAACAATGTCAGAAATATATAGAATGGGGATTTCGAATAGTTTTCTTTCTTTCCCAAAGGGGCTTCATTATCGGGGATCCTAGATCCTATTTCCCCCTACAGCAGCAGGGAGCTGCAGAAATGACACTAGCCAGACTGTGGGAATGAAGACCAAAGTGTGAGTTCTCCATGCATTTTTCTCTATTAAGCCAGAGCCATGTAAGACTGAGAGTTTCTGCTCCTTTTGGCTCTATTTCCCCATGTACACGCTATCTGTGGTTTAAGATATAAAACCTCTATTTCTCTGAAATTCAAGAAAAGCCAGACACTCCATAAAATTCATCAGCCAGCTAAGCAAATATCTCATGTCTTGGTGCCTACGAATATTCAGCAACAAATGTGATAATTGAATTTGGATATTTTGGTAACCCAATTTCCCTTCCTTTAAATTTAGTACTAGAGCAAAACTAATGAACACATATACACATTTTGATAGCTTTCAAAACTCTATAGCAGTCTCTACTCCCTCATTGACCCTTCAAATTCCTGAAAGTAGGTTATTCAACACAGCATAATAATGTATTCAAGGACAAGTGATAAAAGCTAAATACTTCCTGAAAACCTTTAGCATAAATAAAATTCTAAAATCTAATTGACCACCAAAACCTCTCAACCCTTGAACTCTTCGGGTCTTCAATAGTGGCAGCAAATTCTTTGCTATTCTTCCCATTGAGAGTTCCAGTCTAATTCCCCTCTTTTTGAATCTGGGCTGGGCTTGGTATGTTGATTGATCAGAAGAATGTGGCAGATGGTTTCTTCCGGGACTTCTGAGACTAGGTGATAAGAAGCCTTGCCATTTCTTCCCAGACCTTTTAAAACACTCCATGTGGGAGCCCTGAGCTACCCCGTAAGAAGTCAGACAACCTCGAGACCATCAGGCTGTAAGGAGATCAAGCCAAATGAAGAAGTCCTGGAGACAGCACATGGAAAGCGAGAGAGACCAAGAAGCAATCAAATATGTCAGTGAAGAAGCCACCTTATTAAGTGGATTCTCTGGCTCTAAATGCCTCAGCAGATGCCACAATATATCAGAAACAAACAGCCCACTGAGCCTTGCTCAAATTCCTACATCAGAAAATCCTGAGCAAAATGAAATGGTTGTTCTAAGTCATCATGTTTTGGTGTAGCTGTGTAGCGATAAATGAAATAGAACAGAATCTGGTACCTGAACTGGGATGTTATTATAAACAAAAACCTAAAATGTGTAACACTGGCTTGTGGACCCAGCAGTGAGCAAAAGTTGGAAGTGGTTCACTGGACTTGAAGGACCACCAGGAAACAGGGACCAGAGCCTGGAGGAAAAGGTACCTCTATTCTGTGGTGGTAGAAGATTTGGCAACATTATGCCCCCCACCCCATAATTTGCAACAAACAAACAAAAAAAAACAACTAATGAAATGTATGACTTATTTATCTAAAGAGATTTCCAGATAAAATGCTGAAAGTGACGATTAACTCGTTATAGCTGTGTAGGATAATGTTCAAGAGAATTTAAAAAGAACTGTTCAGATTTCAAACAAAATTGAGAAGAAATATTAAAAAACCAGGACTTGCTGGATTTAAAAATAAAACTTTTTTAAATCCTAGTTTCTCTAATTAGCAAAAGGCTCTCAAAATAAGAAATGGCCTCCAGGTAAATACTAAATCCCCAGCACTACCAGTAAAGCATCTTTAGGGTAACCATATCAGAATACGGCTAAGAATGACGGAAGGATGTGTATATGAGGGCTTCTAAACTTACATCGGATGCTCTCTCCTAGACAAAAGTGCCTCTAAAAATCTTAAGGACATTTTCTGTAAGCATCCAGACTCCTGGTTGTAGGTTTAAAAACAAACAAAACACCTATTTCAGAAAGAAGTGTGGTCTGGCTTTGAACCAGTGCAGTGGATTATAATTTGATACACGCAAACCCACCAAGTTTTTAAGGGAATCATATTAGTTTGAACTGAAATTACAAAATGAAAACAAGCCTTTGAACGTTTGAATGCCTTTGCAAAGAGAGAAGGCTAAGTAAACCAGCTAGCTGGAAACAGGGACCACTTCTCATGGAGAAGGAAGCATGACTCAGCGGCAGAACCAAGAGTCAAGAGGGCAAATAGCCAGGGAGAAGCATTCCCAGGACTGGGCCCTAACCAACGAAGTAGCATCACACAGCCAACTAGATTTCATTGCTGCTACAAACCAATGACTGCTCAGATGACCTCTGTTTCCCCCTTTCGGAACCAGTGTCCATTGTGGTCCTCCCGTCTAGTTCTACCATTTTATGTTGTGTGTTGGAGAGAGGAGAACACTCATTTCTGACTCACAAGTCTTCAGAACTACACTCAAACTTCATCTAAGAAACTTACATCTGGACCTGATGTAACTGATCAGATCCCAGACTTCAAGCCAATGCTGAAAAAAAGAGGAGACTGGGGGGCTTTGGGATATGTGAATGTCTTGTGTGCTTTGGGGAAATGGAAGTAACTTGTGGCCAAAGGGCAGACTGTAAGGTTAAATGTGCCTATGAACTCTTAGCTACTTTTCCCATTGAATCTTGACTGGCATTAGTGATTTGCTTGACCCATAGAATACAGTGTAGGTGACATACTGTGACTTCTGAGGCCAGATTACGAGAAGCCTTCCAGCTTCTGTCAGGGTCCCTTGGAACATGATCTGAGAGCCCTAAGCCACCGAGTAAAATTTCTGAGCATCTTAAAACCACCAAGCTGTGAGAAGCCTAAGTCATCAGCAGAGGCCCTACTGGCTGCAACCCTGTATAGAGAGAAAGGCCGAGGAGCACAGAGGTGCCAAATATATGCATAAAGAAGTCATCTTGGAAGTGGATGCTGCAGCCTGAGCTGCTCTTGATTACACCATCTGGAGCCATTCCCAAATTCCTGATCTGCGTTATTAGCAGGGTGGGGGCGGGGGATGTATCCTTTAAACCATTAAGTTTTGAGAGTTTGCTGCACATCAGCAGACAACCAGAACATTTTCTCTGCTTATTTTCCCTAACATGTTTCCTCCCAAGTTGAAATCTATTTTAGAATCTTTCCCATGGGTTTAAGCTTTTAGGCTACAATATGAGATGACATATACTTCTAAAACTACCCTAATTGTGGAACTCATTTTATAAATAATGTTTCTCCTTTCACATTAGATACCCGTTTATAGAACATTTTACCACAAACTAAGTGCTCCTTATTATTTTATTCTTTCAAAACATGCTGCCAAAACTTGCAATTCCAGAGTGCTCTGCTTTTTAACCACAGCATATGTTGATGTTACCATTAGCTGGCGAATGCCACTTTGCTCCTATCTTTTTTGATAAGGCATAACACAGATAAAATTTCAGTAGACTATCAAGCTGCCCAGTTGATACCAAGTAGGAGACACACAAACTATCTCCTTTGAGCTCTACCCATACTGCAAATTCATGAACAAAATGTTATCAGTGTTTCAAGTCACTAAGTTTTGAGAAATAATGGACTTTGGATCCTATCAAGAATTTTTCTTCCTCCCTTTCCAGAAACACAAGTATCTCTGGTGCAACCTATGTTTGTAGGAAGTATTGCATACTTGAAGAGAAATTAAAATTTTCTGTGGGGATCACCTACTCCTTGCTGGAACTGAAAAGAACATTGCTGTTTGGGGAAACTGATGCTCCCCATTTATAAAACGTAACAGGGCTTCTGGCCAGGTTGGAATGGAGACTTAGAATGCAACAGTGTGAGGTCAATTCCAAATACAACTCACCAAATCCTATCCACAATAGCGAATGCATTTGTTTAATCTATCTACAGAATATTTACCAAGTGCCTGGGGTATGCTAAGTGCTGTTCTATAACCTGAGCTTCTATCAGTTAAAAATAACATCAGTTAAAAAAAAATCCTCTGCTTTCTTAGACCTTCCATTCTCTTCAGGAGAGAGAAAATAGGCAGCTGAATGACTGTGTGTTAGTGAGGAAGGAGAGGAAACCATCTAAATATAAGATGGCATAAGACATGAAAGGTAAGAATGCAGCTCTGTGGATCTCTGGCGGGGGGCAGGTGGGGGGAGCATTTGAGGGCACAAGGACCAGAAGGAAGAGGCATATGCCTGGTGTTTCCCAGCATATATGGTAGATGAAGAATCTTGGTGGAAGGCAGAGAGTAGCCAGAGACCGAAAATAATCAGAGTGGCTTAGACTTAACATCATGGTGGGGAGAAGTACAAAGCACAGATTCCAGGCACAAGGGGTGACTGTACTTGAACCTACTGCCAGTCCAGCCTCCTGGAGTTCTGTTGCACTACAGGAAGGTGAAGGTTGTATGGTAAAACATAAAGTGGCTCTGAGGAGCAGCTCTAGGAGACACTACCTACCCCCAAGAAGTGATGGTAAAATAAGAATAATATTGCTAGCAACCTGATCAAGTCAGTAGGACATCTCCTTTCGTTTCCTGCACACCAGCCGGCTTTACCCCCACATCATTTCACAAAAACCCACTTTTTAAAGCGCTATTTTGAAATGATCTCAACTTACTGAAATGTTGCAAAAATAAAAAATGTACATCATTTTTTAAATGATTTAAAAGTACTTTGGTCATGGAAGCCGCATGACCCTTGAATACATTACTGTTTATTTCCTACAAGCAAGGACATTCTCCCATGTAATCTCAGTATCATAAAAGATCCATATCTAATTCTCAGACCCTACTCAAGTTTCATAAATTAGTAAAGGGCCTATATGTTCCTTCATTATTTATTATCTACTGTTCTTTTCTAGGTACTCTTCTGGCCACCATTTTAGGCAGATTCAATACATTAGTGAATAAAACCGATAAAGATCTCTGCCTTCTTGGAGCTCACATTCCAGTGGATGGAGACAGAAGAACCGATTTTAAAAAAGAAAACATAAAAAATTACACAGCACATTAGAATTATATAGAGAACTGCTGGGGGGGGGTGGAATAAGGTAAGGGAATGAGGGGTGGCAGGAAGAGAAGTTCACAATTAAACAAGTAAACAAGGCAGTCAGAGTTGGCCTCATTTTCTCCTAAACCTCCAGAGGACTTGAAAGAACTAAGGCATTTTGCCATGTCTGGAGTATTCTAGAGAAGTGTGAGCAAAGTGCAGTGAGTGAAGCATGAGACACAGATGAGGTGGCAGAAAGAACTTCAAGTCTTTATAAGGACTCTGTCTTTGATTGAGTGAAATTAGGAGCCATTGCTGAATTTTCAGCTAAGGAGGGACATGAATGGACCAACAGGATTGCTAGCTGCAATGTGGAAAAACAGACTCTAGGGGGAACTATGGTAGATGCATGGTTACCTATTAAAAGGCAATTCCAGAAATCCAGTTAAGATACTATGGTGGCTTATCAATGGTAGTAGCCCTGGGTAGGTGAAAAAAAACCAGTCTCTGAATATATTTTGAAGCTATGAAAAGGAAAAGGCATCTCTGTACTGGGATGAGTCATTAGTGATAAACACCTTTAAGGTACCAAAAGGCAAAAATTCAGTAAAATGAAATGGATGATAAATAAGGGGGTAGCGAATGTAGCTAAGTGGCTTTATTTTGATTCTCAGAATTAACATTCTCCAAGCAAAATACTTGTTTTCTATTTTCTTTCTCCATATCCACTTAGTCATGTGATCCGGAGTTTAATTAAGAACGAACATTCCAGGGATGCCTGGGTGGCCCAATTGGTTAAGCATCCAACCTTTGATTTTGGCTCAAGTTATGGGCCCAGGGTCATGGGTTTGAGCCTTGTGTCAGCTTCTGCACTAGTATGGAGTCCACTTAAGATTCTCTCTCTCTCCCTCCCCTTCTCCCTGGCTCACATACTCTCTAATTTAAAAAAGAACAAACCTTCCTCTTTCCATTCCTAGTCTCTATCTTGATGCCATTGCCCTTCCTTGCTTCAAATTACAGTGGTAGTCCCAGACCAGACTTTCTGGGACACTTCTTTCCCCTTTACTCTGGCTATCAAATTAATCTTCCCAACACACACTTTTACTGGGTCACTCCCCTGCTCTGAAACCTTCCATAATTCCCCAGTGCCTACAGAATTAAGCCCAAAAGCTGTACATAGCTGCCCCCTGGTGGTCACCTGCTGACTCCCTGCTGAAATCAGACATGACTGAGGCCACAGAGAATGATGGTTTTCATGCAAGATGGAACACCTTTCTATGTTCTAAAGAGGGTCAAATGTGGAGAATTAAGACGGTACGAAGAAGTTTGCTTTCACATTTATGGGAAAGAGAACTCAAGAGCAATAACTTTATGTTCCCAATGAGACAGCAGTCCTTCATGCATGGCTCCTTTAGAAGGAACTCCATACACTGAAGTATATTCTTCTCCATTGTTTCTACCTTTGAGTACTACACCAACA
Source organism: Paguma larvata (assembly GCA_030068075.1). Taxonomy (NCBI): domain Eukaryota; kingdom Metazoa; phylum Chordata; class Mammalia; order Carnivora; family Viverridae; genus Paguma; species Paguma larvata. The sequence continues at coordinate 27,609,850 of CM057839.1, forward strand.
TTGAAATCTTCTGGGAAAAAAAAACATGACAATTTCATTAGTCCCCTGACCTTATTTCCTAAAGGCACATCGCTATGAATTTAGATTTCATTCTTGGAATGAAGCATAAAATACCTAATCAGATAATAAACTTTTAAAAAACACAAAATTTACTTTCATACACACTAAAAAATAAAACTAAATATTTAACCTAATATTATTTCTTAAGGGTTCCTCTGGGGGATATTTTTCTTTTTGTGGTCTGGACGAGCTAACGCATCTCACAATGTAAACGTAAGAGTTTTACCATGGAATTATTTAGTCTCCGTTTCAGCTGAGGTCTTCGTATAAGTAAGTGCCAACTATTTTGACATTCAAAAATAGAATCCCATATCAGAATTAGCAAAGTAAGTAGCTAAAAAGCTGGTTGTGACCCTCAAATCCACCATAAGGTATAAAAAGGTTAACATTGAAGAGCTGAAAGGAATTGGAAATTAGAGGGAGAATTTCTTTAGACACCATTGTAGTTGATCTTCATCCATCCCCTTTTTGAGAATGGAACTGGACGATGGTATGGTCTTCCAACCCCGGGCCTAACTCTAGAACTTTGAGAAGACCATTCAGAGAGCATGCTATGTGTTCCCTGAAGTTTGAGGGACAGAGCAGACTGGTGTGTCTGACTCAACTGAGTGATCTTAAAGGACAAGAGGTTGACTAGGGCAGCAGAGTAAAAGTCCTCACTTCAAGACAGTATCATTCCTACGGACAGAGTCTCAGATGTACATTTTTCATATACTAAATGTGAGTCATGAGCAAGCAAGTGGCAAAGTCATCCTAGATCTTGTGGAAGAGAGCTTCCTGGATGGACAAAAGAGCAGCAGCAGCAAACTACTGGAGGAACTGCCAGAATCATCAGAGAATGATAACTGAGCCCTCGGTGATCATGACAGAAGATGCATTCATCCACATCAGTGAAACTCATGAATAAGATCCAGAGTGACTACGGGGAATGGAGAGAGGTCCTCAAAGAGCCCAAGCATCACGAGAGCTGCCATGGCCAAGGTAAGCCTTTGTCATGTCAAAGACTTTCAAGAAAGATCTCTTCTGCCCTTTCCAGCTCTTTTTCACCCCTCCCCTACTAATTATCACTAGAGAAGTCAGCCCAGTAACCAGGGAGGAGGAATAAATGCACCAGACGTGGAAATAGAGAATGAGGTTGCCATGCCCTCTCATCCCACTGCACGTGACTAGACATTTTTCAACTTGGATTCTTAGTACTTAAAATCGTCTAGAAGGGTTTGTGTTACTGATAAAGTGACCAAAAAGTTATGAGCCAATTCTACATTTCATATGGAGGCAGGAAAATAACATTCCACCTGCACTGAAAATTAAGACAAATGGTTTTGAAACTTTACCATCAACACCCAAAAATGGTAAATACTGGTGGAGGGATGGTTTTCATGTCATCATTTTTTTTCTACTTCAAAAATTCCTTATTCTCCTGTTTGAATAAGACCTATTTATTTCAAGAACAAACATTTTATGGTTGCTTAAGTTATAATTCTAGCTATTTTAAAACACAAGGATTTATATACCATAAAATTAAGAAAAAAAATTCTGGTCAAGAATTATTTTAAGATCCCTCAATTATGATTCATGCAAAGGATTTAAGATTCAGAACTTTACAAAAAGTTATTTTTCATTGTTCTTAAATAGATTCACCTCCCCCCCCCCCCCCAGTGTGTGTCTGAACATGCAAGAACCAAGTCTGCTTGATTTATCTTTACTTTAAGAGAATTCTCCCTGAGTCTGGAAATGTAAACCTCAGGTTGATCATTATCACCTTAAGCCCCCATTAGCTGTAGAAATGAGAATGGGTCTTAAGTTTTATTATACAACTTACTGCGAGTTATGGAAAACTCAACATCCCAATCGTAAGAAACTTTAGTCACCATTAGGACTGGAAGGTACCCACATATTGAATACTCGGAAGGGCAAAAGGGGGTCTACAATCATTCCCTTTGCTCCTCAAGCTGGTATATTTGGCAAGTGTCTTCTGCTAAAAAAGGGAACAGGTGGGATGTGGGGAGATGGTAGGTGAATACTAAAGAGAATTGTGCGTAGCAGCTTTGTTTTCACTCAACATTTATCATTCACTTTACCAAGTGATGAGATTAAATTAGCTTCATGCTATGTTTTATTTATTTTTTAACGTTTATTCATTTTTGAGAGACAGAGTGCAAGCAGCGGTGGGGCAGAGAGAGAGGGAGACACAGAATCTGAAGCCAGCGCCGGGCTCTGAGCTGTCAGCACGGAGCCAGATGCGGGGCTCAAACTCACAAGCAGTGAGATCATGACCTGAGGTGAAGTTGGATGCTTAACCAGCTCAACCACCCAGGTGCCCCCCATGGCACATTTTAAAGGAAAAAATGCTTGGCCACCTGGGCAGCTCAGTCAGTTAAGTGTCTTTCTGACTTTGGCTCAGGTCATGATCTCAAAGTTCGTAAGTTTGAGCCCCATGTCTGCTGTCAGCGCAGAACCTACTTCAGATCCTCTGTTGTCCTTGGTCTCTGCTCCTCCTCCCCCTCAAAAATAAATAAAATTTTTAAAAAAGATAAAGGACAAATATGCTTTTTCAAGTGTGAATACTGCTATGTCTAGAATTTGTGTAGCACTTGTGTATATGGTAGACTATAATATATGTAAGACAAAAAAGACTGACACTTTTTTTCTAATTTTTTTAAGTATTTATTTTAGAGAGAGCAAGCACATGCAGGGGAGGGTCAGAGAGAAGGAGAGACAGAATCTAGAACTGGCTCCGCAACATCAGTGCAGAGCCCAACACAGGGTTTGAACTCCCAAACTGAGATCATGACTCGAGCGGAGACCTAGAGCTGGACGCTTAACCAACTATGCTACCCACGCACCCTAAAACGGACACTTTTTTTAAGCATCCAAATATGAGGAAGGTTGCTCATGCTATGCATGAATAATCAACTAAAAAGATAATTCCAACTGAAAAATAGTAGGAGATAAGGATAGCTACGTAAAATGTGGCCTGATCATAGAGAACTGACTTCCACTTCTGGTCATCTTGTCATGACAGTAACAGGATCTGAATTTTCCCACCTGCTCTACTTATAAAAAGGGGGGGAAAAAAGCAGACAAAAATCTATGAAACACTTTTCAAACTTCAGACTATAGGACAAGGGATCTTTGAGAGAAGGTCAACAGGGTAAGGTCCACAAGTGACCCAGCTCACTCTTGTCGCAACTGTAGAGTTTTCCAGGGCAACCGAGACACAGAGGGAACACAAATGGCACTGAAAGTCTCCCTGAGTAGACGACCGAGTTGAAAGTCACGGGAACCAGAATTAGCAGGACACAGTACATAGAGGGGAGGAACACAGAAAGCCAGCTCAGAAGTCTAGAGAGGGCTCCTTTGCTTGTTTGAGTACTGAACAGCATGCAAGGGAACTACTGAAGCCAGAGAATGAAGCACCTAAAGGAGGAAGAATTCCCAGAGCTCACACAGGACTAGGAAGAGTTCCTACCCCCACCAGCCAGACTAGAAAGACCTCATGTATGATACAAGGAGCCTTGAGGAGAATACAGAAAGGTATTGCCTTAGTAGTGGTGCCAAATTAGACACAGACTACAGGCCACTCAGGACCTGCCTAAGAATGCTTAAAAGCAAGCCTCAAAAGGATCAAACTGATGCCAACCAAGTTAATTGCACCCCAGAGCAACACCCAGAAATAGTTAAAGTACAAAAAAGAAAAAACTAGCACCCAACATTATAAAATTCACAATATTTGGCACTTAATCAAAAATTATCGAGCATGCAAAGAATAGGACTATGACCTGTAACCAGAGGGGAAAAAATAATCTTAAGCATCACCAGAATAGTGTGTATTTGTTTTCCAAAGGAGAGAGTGTGAGGGTCAGGGATAACATATAAAAAATTAAAATGAAAGCAGCACAGAAGAGGCAAAAAAAAAAAAAATAGAACCTCAGTTATAAGGCTCAGGTAGAAATCTAGAAATGAGCTCATATCCTGCTTAAGAGCGGCTGCTCTTCGGGGCGCCTGGGGGTGCAGTCGGTTAGGTGTTGGACCCTTGATCTCGGCTCAGGTCATGATCTCACAGTTCATGAGTTCGAGCCCCATGTAGGCCTCTACATTGATGGTGTGGAGCCTGCTTGGGATTCTGTCTCTCCTCTCTGTCCCACCCCCACTTAGGCGCTCTCTCTCTCTCTCTCTCCCTCCCTCAAAATAAACTTAAAAAAAAAAGAGCTGCTGCTCTTAAATAAGAAGATATGAAATGTTTTAAATGTATGGAGTGTTGGATTTGTACTGTGGACTGCATTATGGCAAAGCATGAAGAAAAAGTTGAAAAGCTCCATTGTTTAACATTCTTCGCTAAGTTAAGCTATCATAAAACAACAAAGGAAAGGTAGATCAGATCAGCCTCAGATATTCGGAGTGTGAGGTCCTTATGGGACACATCCAGTTAAAGACTGGCCATATAGGACTAGAAAGGGATAGAAAAAGCAGAGTGCACGGTGCCAGGCAATCCGCCACCAGCTCTTACTGCTTTCTGAGAATGAGAAGCCTCCAGGCATGTGGCTTTGTGGCTATCCTATACATTGTTGAGTCATCCAAGTTAAATCCAAAGAGGAAACCCTATTCAATAGCTTACCTCTATGGAAAAAACTAGACTGGTTTCTGAATGATCTGTGATTTCACTGGGAATTCCCCTAAAACTGGGCTTCCAGGAAAGCCTAGAGACCAAAGTCTTGCGTCCTTCACTAGAGCCCGTGGAACCTTGTGGTGAATCCTGCCTCCTCTGCTCTGGGGCCTCATCTGTACTTCCTGCTCACCTGTGTCCTTCGGCAGCACTGGCCCCTCAGAGTGGGCTCTCTGTAGACTAGCTCCAGGCAAGCTCCACCCTGCCTCATGGCTTACTTCCTTCCCAACCTGTGTCATTGTAATTTTCCAATAAGGTGATTACCCTCTCAGGTGTGTACCTCATGCTCTAACCTAGCACACGCCATAGCCCTGACTAGGAGAATACCAGTCTGGTGAATTGGCATTAATTTTCTGAACCACTGTCTCCCTAGCTACAGGACTTGTGTCCAACTTCACCTGATAGGTAAATCGAAAAGAATAATTGTCAGAGGTAGTTTGCCTTAGCCACTGTGCTCATCTTCTCAGTATTGCAGAAATAAGGAGAGCTGGTGTGTCCAGAGCTTAGTTTTCCCTTCACAATACTGGTTATGAAGAAGACGTCCACAGTCTCTCAGTGAATATCAGCTGGGAATCAGAACCGTAGACTGTAATGATTGTTTCCACTGAAATCTTATCAGTTTTGTATTGTGCATATTTTAAAGTTATTCTGAGGAGGTACGTAAGGGATTCATGATACTTAAATCACCCAACAAAGTTTAAGAAACCCAACAGAACCAAATGTCTTGATTATTTGAGGTTTTTTTTTTTAATGTTAAAATTGTATATATTCATTATATATTTTGTGTATTAACCTCTTATCAATTGTATTATTTGCAAGAATCTTCTCCCACTTGGTAGGTTGCCTTTTCATCTTGTTGATAGTTTCCTTCACTGTGCAAAAGCTTTTTTAGTGTAGTCTCAATCGTTTATTTTTGCTCAATGGTTTATTTCCCTTCTCAAGGAGACCTATCTAGAAATAGGCTGCTCAGGCTGATGTCAAGAAATTATCACATAAGTTTTCTTCTAGGAGTTTTAGGGCTTCAGGTATTACATTTAGGTCTTCAATCCATCATAAGTTTATTTTTGTGTACGGTGTAAGAAAGTGGTCCAGTTTCATTTGTTTGCATGTAGCTATCGAAAACAACTGACTCGAAAACAGAAAGAAGACCGTAAGACATTTTTCCAAAGACTTTAGATGGCCAACAGACAGAAGAAGAGATGTTCGACATCCCTAATCAGGGAAACACAAATCAAAACCACGAGACTACACCTGTCAGAACAGCTAGAATCAAAAAGACAAGAAATAAGAAGTATCGGCAAGGATGTGGAGAAAAGGGAACACTCGTGCATTGTTGGTAGGAACATAAATTGGTGCGGCCCCTGTGGAAAAGAGTATGGAGGCTCCTGAAAACGGCTTCTAAAAATAGAACTACCATATGGTCTGGTAATTCCACTACTAAGTATTTTCTCAAAGAAAAAAAAAACATGAATTCAAAAATCAATGCATCCCTAGGTTTACTGAAGCATTATTTACAATAGCCAAGCTATGGAAGCAACCTAAGTGTCCACCAGCAGATGGATAAAGATGTGATATAGATGAACCGAAAGACACACACACACACACACACGTATGTATGTATGCATATACACAAGGAAATATACAAAAAGAATGAGATCTTGCCATTTGCACCACCCTAGATGGACTTGGAGGGTACTGTGCTAAATGAAAGAAGTCAGAGAAAGACCAATACCATAGGATTTCACTTATATGTGGAATCTGAAAAACAAATGAACAAAAAAATAAACCAAAACACAGAGTCTTAAATACACAGAACAAAATGGTTGTTGCCAGAGGGGAGGGTAAGTGAGGGATGAATGAAATAAAGGAGATTAGGAGGTACAAACTTCCAGGTGTAAAATAAGTCACAGAGATGAAAAGTACACCATAGGAAATACAGTCAATATTGTAATAAAAACAGTTGTCTCATTATAGAACTCTATTCTTGGATTAATATACTTGAAATATTGACTATCTACAAAGGCAGAAGGTGCTTTGTGAGAATGATGGAGAACATTCACATCTACTTTGGGAGAAGAAGCCACATATGGGAAACCCACATAAAAGCTTGACAGAATCACTTTCCAAATTCCCCTGTTCTATTTTCTTCATAGGTCTAATAAGATTTGACATTATCTCCTCGGTCTCTACTTTTTACTGTCTGTCTCCCCGCCAGAGTATCAGTCTTATTTGCCAAACCTCCAGACCTAGAACAGTGCCCGGTCATAAAAGTTACTCAATAAATAGGTAATGAATGTAGACATGAATAGCAAATGAAACAGGAAGACTAGAGCAACTCTAAGACTAAGCTAGATATTGACTATGGATTTTTTATGTAGTAGTACCTCATCGAAAAACAAACACTTTCCTGGATATTTTTAGATATCCACTTGTTTCTCTCCCGGGAAAGCCAATGGTGAGAGAAGCCACTTACATTCTCTCCCACTCTTTCTCAGCAGGCAGCTCCCTTCACCCCATGCTGTATTCCCAGTCCTCCCTTCCCCCCCACCCCCCCCCTTCATCCTGGAGCCCCTTTACACCCCCCTCCATGAGTGACCGACCTCACCAGGCAGCCACTGGAAAGGTCATTCTCCCAAACGGTCGCGGTGCCCAGAAGTTCCGGTGAACAAAATTCTCCACCCTGCTATACACACATGAAAAAGTTAAATTACTAGTGTAACACCAAAACGCTCACACGAGTTCAAAGAAGGGCAGGACCAGGAGTTGTCAAGAAAAACTTCAGGCAGGCTTGTGGCTGGAGCTGGTGCTTGAAGGATTGGGTTGCAAGGCGTCTGCACCATGCTCTGGCCCAGGACAGGGCCCCATGCGGCACAGATCAGCATTTGTAGCACTCACTGGCTGACACGCAGAACTGCTCAAGAAGGGAACTGGAGTGACTGTTTAAACAGGCCCAGAAGGATCCTCAGCACTGAAGGTCCATTCACAGCTTTAGTTCAAATAAAACTGAACTCTAAGTTCTCTGAGTAAACTTCATCACCTCTCAAACACTTATCCCTTCAGCAAACCATTGCATATCCCCTGGTTTATGAAATCTTTAGAAGGTGCTAAAGGGCCTGGAGGAGGATATTCGGTTGCAAATTCCTCAGTGCCTCCCTTCTCTGGGTCCCTGGGACTCTATAATGACAGGAATGCTAATATTTGGCATTTGACTAGGACTTTCCATGCAAGGTACCCAGAAACCCTTCACACATATTATAATTCTTAATTAGAATTTCACATTTTAAAAATGGTTCCGTACAGCCTCCTGTCCTTCCAACACTTCCTCGGATTCTGGTCCCATGGGACCCACCTATATAACTTTATAATACCTGAGCCCATAATCATAGAGTCGCTCTTAGTTCCAATGGTCCAGGCTTCAAATAACAATGTATTTTCTGGGATGGGTAACATTGCAAAGTGATGGAGTACTTCGTCAGACCCAGGCTGCACTCTTAAAGTGGGAAAGAAGGTCCTAAAGAGATGGAAATGAAGTGAATAAACGTAGACCGTAGGTGGAGAGCAGGAAAAAAAAAAAAAAAGATGAAAGTTCCAGACCATGAAAAGGGCAACAAAGTAGCTAAATGAGTCTGTGCAAGCAATGGGATGAAATGACTGAGGAGAAAGAGGTGGTCCCCAAACCCAGGGAGCTTACTGGACACAGGTGGAGCAGAAGCATCCTAACTGCTCAGAGCAGCTGTCCAAGAAGTGATGGAGCCAGCTGCCCTAGAAATTCCCTGCTTAGTGACAAGCTTAGAAAATCTAGAAGAATTTTAGCTGTCAAGGAGACTGAAAAATTAACCCTAATTCTTCTGCCTCAAAGCTCTGCTAAACATCCAGTAGGAAGTACAGCAAGTCTCTACTCTCCTCATCTATTCCTCCATGGGCATGCATTCTCCACGGTTTCTAATGCGGTCTTCCTCATTGTTGGACACAGATTAGCCGGGCTTCTTTCAACTCAAAGCAACTCAGACTGCTTCTGCCCTCTTCGGGGGTCTCTGCTTGGTCCCAACCCACCACCTCCAGCCCCAGCATGGATCCCCGTGGCTCCCTTCTCCTCCCTGTGCTCCTGAGCAACAGCTGGTCCCCAATATAAATTCACCATTCCTTTCTCTTCTCTATCAGCGGCTGCGCTAATGGTGCTGAAATTCATCATTCTCCCAAATGCGTATGCTTTAATCTTTACTTCCTAAAATCTACCCCACAGATACAGTCTATATATCTGCTTTCTACCATAGAATCTTTCTCTATTTTTTTAAGTTTGTTTGAGAGAGTGAGGGAGCATAAGCAAGAGAGGGGCAGAGAGAATCCCAAGCAGGCTCCATGCCGTGTGGCGCTCCACACAGGGCTCGAACTCACAAACCATGAGATCCTGGCCTGAGCCAAAATCAAGAGTCAGACACTTAAGTGACTGAGCCACCCAGGCATCTTGACGTCTTTCTCAACTGAGTAAGGTGAGGTAGATACAGTCTGTGTTAATACACTCTAATGAGTAATTATTTCACTACCAAATTACTTTGATCACAGTAAAAGCAACTACAAATGAAACACTCTAAATTCTATCTTTTCTACTCCACGATGTGTACCCCAACTCTGGGCATCTTCTTTTGAAAATATTAATTCTGGTTCTCCTTTCCAGACTTTTAGTTCCATGTATTCAAAACTTTTATGAAAATATAAACAAAACTGAATATTTTCAGTCAAGTCACTTGCTTCAAAACAGGGAACCCAGAATAATGAAACATGTGTTTGGCTCTCTTTCAAAAGAAATATTACTTTCCTGTTCCTCTCACTGCCAGTCCCTCAGCCAAGCCCTGATCCCTGGGGATCCATGAAGTTTCCACATCACTCACTTTAGAGCTTAAGGGAAGGAATCTTTCTCAGCTAACCAAGACTAACTGATGAGTTTAGGCAAAGCACTGTCATTTTTTCATTAGAATCATTCTCTAGGCCTGGAATTCTTGCTCCTGTTTTTTTTTTTTTAATTTATTTTGAGGGAGAGAGTGTGCATACACACATGTGAGTGGGGAAGGGGGAGGGAGGGGGAGGGAGGGGGAGGGAGGGAGAGAATCCCAAGCAGGCTCCACATCACCAGTGCAGACCCCAATACCGGGCTTAAACTCACAAACTGCAAGATCATGCATGACCTGAGCTGGAATCGGACACTGAATCCACTGAGCCACCCAGGCACCTTCTTTCTCCCTTTCAACCATCTTCATACTTTTCTGCCTTGGATACAAAAGTTAAAAAAAGAATAGGATAACCTCTGTGAAATATAACCAATTTTTATTTTTCCACCAATAAATCTCCTTGTCTTACTGAGTTACATTTTGTCACTGAAACTAAAGATTCTTTCCTTAGAAATCTGTCAAATTAATTTTGCCATGCTGTGTAGTGGAAGGAGTATTCAACCAAGCCAAAACACCTCGGTTCTGTTCCAGAATCTGCCTTAAATTATGCAATTCCCCAAATTCCACTGGGTCTCAAGTTCCTCATTGGCAAAAATGAGTAAGGCTAGTTATGTGATTACCACCGTCTTGAAAACTTCATTATTCGTTTATCGAAAACCTGCCGTACACCAGGCACTATGTCAGGCACTGGGTATATAAAATGCCATGACCTCCAGGAGCCCACATAGCAACTGAGATTGAAATAGAAACAATAACCACAGGGGAAAGGGAACTGGAGAGACACACACAGAAGAAACTCTGACTTTTTCTAGGAATGGGAGCAGGCGTGGTACAAAAGAGAGAACAGCTGGCCGGGGACTTGAATGAGAAGTAGTCTGGCAAACAAAAAGGGCAGGTTGAAGGGGGAGGGGAGGGAGAATTCTAGACCTGGAGAAGAGAAGGAGCAACAGGATAATACGTTGTTAGTTTCTCAGTCTTTCCGAAAGCACGGACATATGAAAAGGAGTGGCATTTGGGAAACAGGAGGGATGTTTGGATTAGCTGGAACTCAGCACCTGGTGCAGAATGGCACGGATGAATCACAAAGACAACGTGCCGCAAACACGGTGAAGACTCCTGTATATATTGGGATTTAGGCTTTATCCTGTGCAGTAGGAAGCAGCAAGGATCTCGAAGCAGGGGATCACACTGGCACAAGGTGGGGATGGACAGACGGCAACAAGTCTGGCAGTGGGGAGATCAGTTGGAATACTCCTACAAGAATCTAAGCAAGAGACAAGGAGAACCCAAAATGAGGGAGTGGCAATGGAGATGGAGAGGAGGAACTATACAGGACAGTATTTCTGAGATATAATTAACTGACCTCACCAACCATTAACTGTTGCTAAAGAGTGAGAGGAAGGAATTGGGAGACTATCTGGATGTCATTTCCACTAGACAGTGCATGCAGGAGAAGGAGCCCCTTGGAGAGACAAGATGTTCAATGGGGGCATGTAGTGCATACAGCTTCCTTCTATACAACGTGCAAATGGAGCCATCCATCAGGTACAGTCAGTTGTGGAGTCTGGGAAATAGGTCAACACTCGAAGGTCGATATGGACATCGGTAATAGCATACAGATGGTTGAAGTGTGTGTTGACTTAGTTTCTTCTCCCCTTAATGTTTTTCTTACATTCTCTACAAAGAACTGTTAAAATTAGGGGCTCCAGAAATACTTTTTGGTTGACTGAATCAGTGGTCATGGTATTCCTACTTCTCAGAAAACTCCTAGGACTGAAGGCTGCCTTCTCTTGTAATCTGAGGAAGGCACCAGATCTTCCAAATGGAAAGTAATTCTTCTCCAAGTTCACTATTAAAAATCCCTAAACAAAGCATGCTTGTCCAATGGCACATCAAAAGACCATTTTGCCAAGAAGGATCCTTAAAGAAAAATATCCATAGTTAAAAGAGTTTTGTGGATTGAGAAAAATGATAGAGATATTGGTAGATCCAAGGAAAATACCAGTGAATGTGTTATCTGAAAATGGGGATTCATCTCTCAACTAGAATACACCTGTGCATTTAAAATTGGTGTCATTTAAATTGGATGACAAAAAAAAATAGATAAGTTCTTGGAAACCTATAACCTCCCAAAACTTAAGAAGAAATAAAAAATTGGAATGGACCAATTACTAGCAATGAAATTAAATCAGTAATCAAAAAACTCCCAACAAAAAAAAAGTCCAGGACCAGAGAGTTTCACAGGTGAATTCTACTAAACATTTAAAGAGTTAACACTCATTCTTCCCAAAGTTTTCCTAACAATAGAAGAAGGAAACCCTCCAAATTCATTCTGAGGCTAGCATGACCCTGAAACCAGACAGAGATACTCCAAAAAAAAAAAAAAAAAAAAAAAGATCTAGTCCAATATCTCTGATGAACAAAGATTCAAAAATCTCCAACAACAAAAATCCTTTAAAAAAGTATTAGCATACCAAATCCAACAACATATTTTTAAAAACCATGTACCACAATCAAGTCACAATCAAATCACAGGATGCAAGGGTGTTTCAATATTTGCAAATGAATTAACATGGCACATCGCATTAAGAATAAAAACCATATGATCACTTCAACAGATGCAGAAAAAGCATTTGACAAAGTATAACATCTATTCATGATAAAGACCCTCAACACAGTAGGATTAGAGTGAACATCTCTCAACATAATAAACCCCACAGAGAACATCATACTCAATAAGGAAACAGTACTTTTCCCCTAAGGTCAGGAACAAGACAAGGATGTCCATTCTCAGCACTTTTATTCAACGTAGTATTGGAAGTCCTAGCCAGAGCAATCAGACAAGAAAAAGAAATAAAGGCCATCCGAATTGCTAAGGAAGAAGTGAAACTTTCACTATTCACAAAGGACATGATACCATATATAAAACACTCCCAAAGACCCCCACCAAAAAACAGAACTGATAAATGAATTCATCAAGTCACAGGATACAAAAATCAATGCACAGAAATCTGTTGAATTACTATACATTAATAATGAAGCAGCAGATGGAGAAATTAACAATCCTATGTACAATTACACAAAAAATCATAAAATACCTAGGAACACACTTAACCAAGGGGGTGAAAAATCTGTAAAACACTGATGAAAGAAAATTGAAAACACCACAAAGAAATTGAAAGATAGTCCATGCTCATTAATTGGAAAAACCAATACTGTTAAAATGTCCATAGTACCTAAAGCAATCTACAGATTTAATGCAATCTCCATCAAAATACCATTAGCATTTTTCCATAGGGCAAATCATCCTAAAATTTTATGGAACCACAAAAGACCCCAGATAGCCAAAGTAATCTCGAAAAAGACGAATAGGGGCATCTGTGTGGCTCATTCAGTTAACTGTCTGACTCTTGGTTTTGTCTCAGGTCACGAACTCACCGTTTGTGAGATCAATCCCCACTGTCAGCAGTGAACCCACTTGGTATTCTTTCTCTCCCGCACTCTCTGCCCCTCCCCTATTTGCACTTACTCTTTCAAAATAAATGAACTTAAAAGAAAAAAGAAACAATAAGAACAAAACTGGAGGTATCACAATCCCAGACTTCAGGACATACTACAAAGCTGAGGTCATCAAAACAGTATGGTACTGGCACAAAAACAGACACACAGATGAATGAAACAGTATAGAGAGCCCAGGAGTGAACCCATAATTAGGTAGTTAATTCATCTTTGACAAAGGAAACAAGAATATGCAATGTAAAAAAATCTCTTCAACAACTGCTGCTGGGAAAACCTGACAGTTACATGCAAAACAATAAAACTGGACCACTTTCTCACATAGTACACACATACACACGTGAAAACTCAAATGGATTAAAGATGTAAATGTAAGACCCAAAGCCATAAAAATCCTAGAAGAGAGCACAGACAGTAATTTCTTGACATCAGCCATTGCTACATTTTTCTAGACAGGTCTGAGGCGAGGAAACAAAAGCAAAAATTAAACTATTGGAAATATATTGAAATAAAAAGCTTCTGTACACTCTGCATATAGTCAACAGAACTAAGAGCAACCTACTGAACGGAAGAAGATAATTTGCAAATGACATATCCAATAAAGGGTTAGTATCCAAAATATATAAAGAACATATACAACAAGACACACAAAAACAATTAAAAATAGACAAAAGATGTGAACAGACATTTCTCCAAAGAAGACATGAAGATGACCAACAGATACTGAATATTATTCAGCCACAAAATACACAAAGAAATCTTGCCATTTGCAACCACATGAATAGAACTAGAGAACAGAATGAAGTAGAGAGTAGAGTGAAGGAAGAGAAAGACAAATACCACATGATTTCACTCATCTGTGGAATTTAAAAGAAAAAAAGAGACAAACCAAAAAGCAGATTCAACTATAGAGAACAACCAGATGTTTACCAGAGGGGAGGTGTGTGAGGGAAGGGATGAAATAAGTGAAGGAGATTAAGAGTATACTTATTGTGATGAGCACTGAGCAACGTACAGAATTATTGAATCACTATACTGTATATCTGAAACTAATATAACACTGTTAACTATACTAGAATTATATTTAAAAAAAAATAATGGGATCATTTACTACGAACGCATGTGGGCAAGTGTTGGGGAAGGTGCGGTGGTTTCCAGCCTCAATAGGGCAGATGTAAATGATAAAAAGTGATAGAGTTCCAGAGAAAAAAATATCAGGACAAATTTCCAACTCGCCTATCCTTTTGAGGTGGGAAAACTTAAAGTTGAAGATAGAGTGATAAGGTAAATAGGGAATACAAGATAAGGAACACAAACCTCCAGTTTATGCTTAGAAAAAGATGGCTTCCTTGTACTTCAAAATACACTTAGAACTACCATAATTTAGATGTGAAAAGTAAATTTCTATCCAGGCTCTTTCAAGTAGTCTATCTACTAGTTGTTGAAGTCATGAAAGTAAAGGTTTTCCAAAGATGATTATATAAAGTAAGAAGGAAAATGGGCCAAGGATGGAACCAAATAGAACATTAATATTGGATCTTGAATTGTTTTAGGTCAACAGACCATTTGAGAATCTGATTATAGCTATAGACAGTCTAAAACAAAATATTTGCACGAATTTTAAGCACGAAATTCAAAGAGATTCACTGTCTCCATGATTCAAGGATTCAAAGGAGTGGGGGAAAAGGATACAAATAACCAATTTCCCTCTAGCTATTATAAATCTAATCTTTCTAAGAATGCAAGCAGTCAGTGAATGAGACCTTCAAGGTTTTTTGTTTTGTTTTCCCGTTGTTAAGGAGCCACTATAGTGTTTCTATGAATGAAGAGAGAGACAATGAGAATTGGAAAAGGTAACAAAATGTGTCAGTTATATCTCAATTAAAAAATGTATATACATCCCTTACGTGAAATTCGATACACATAGAACTCCATTAAATGGAATACTATAGAGCAAAAATAAACTACCAGTACATGTTACCTATAATATGGATGGCTCCCCAAAACATTATACTATGTTAAAGAAGGTAGGCACGGAAGATTACACGTTGTAGGATTCCATTTATAACACAGGTACAGGAAAGCTGAATTTACAGAGGCAGAAAGTATATCAGTAGTTGCCTAGAACTGAGAAGAAGAGTGGGTTCTCCCTACAAACAGACAAAAAGGGAACTTTTGGAGGTGACAGAAATGTACTAAAACTGGATTGTGGTGATGCTTGCACAATCCTCTAAATTTACTAAAAGTTATTCAATTGTATACTTAAAATGGATGAAAATTTTATAAACTATACCTCAATAAGACTATTTTTAAAGGGGTTTCTGGAAGCAAATCTGCACCTCAGAATTTTAAAATTTAGCATTCATATTTGATGCAGCATTGATATTTGATATGCATGTTTCATGATATTTGAAATTTGCATTATAAAATCCTTCTGTATCAAATTATAAACAATTAGATAGGACTCCTTGAAAAGAACCAGTTATATTAACCCACTGAATTGCCTTTATAATTCTAAAGATTATTCAAATAACCATCCTCCATTAATTACTCTAGAAATCACAGTGGTAACTTCCTGTGGCCAGGAGGGAACGTAGGGCTCTGCGGGGTTGATACACTCAACAGATGTTCCAGGAGGATCGTTCTCTTGTGCTACTATCCCTTGGATAGTTGGAGTGGTTTGGCTTAACAATTTTTTTTTGTCCTTGGTAAGTATTTGCTTAAGTAGAACCATCATCATTATGCCATTAGGTTTAATTTTAGGACTTAGGCTTGTTTTGCTGGCTTTGGTACATTTATATATGGCTTTCTTAGGAATTAACCACAGACCATTAGTGAAAACAATACACAGGCCTGAAGAACCACATGGAAAGCCTTGGCAAAAATAGTTGAGGAGGTTCTTAACAGTTCCCCAGACTTTTGCCCTGAATTCCCCAAATACAATGACAAAGCTCTCTATTTTTAAAAAATCATTAAAAAGGAAAACTGTCTGGAACCATTTCTGCAGGAAGCCTTGGAACTTCCTCCACTTCTCCCCTCTCCCACTACCTGCTCCATGACACCCCACTAGATGCACATAATATTAAAAATATACTATTAAAAATATATTAAAGATATTAAAAATATACTATTTTGAAAAAGAAAAAAAATCAGTTCTGTTGTCTATGAAGAAAGCAGAAAGATCTGGATTTTTTAAGTATACCTGAAATCTACCTCTACTCTCAAGATCCTGAGGAGTGAAGTGGGGAGGGCTGTTCTCATATATTGGCCATGGGGAAGGCCATCTTTGAAAGACTTTCACTTAACCCTCATGTGGGAGAGGGTAGATGTGGGGATTATGGGTGGGGATGAAGGTAGCAACTATTCTTTGAAAAATCTACAGGCTCCTGGGTGGCTCAGTAGGTTTAGCATCCAACTTCAGCTCAGGTCATGATCTCACAGCTCGTGAGTTCGAGCCCGCATCAGACTCTGTGCTGACAGCTCAGAGCCTGGAGCCTACTTTGGATCTGTCTCCCTCTCTCTGCCCCTGCCTGCTCATGCTCAATCTCTCTCTTAAAAAATTAAACAATTTTTTTTTGAAAAATCTACCTAGGTTAGTTTGCCTATGGGAGTTAGAGGTTTCCTCCTTAATATTCCCATTTCACTTTGAATGTAACTCAATTTTGATATTTATCATAATATATTATGGTCTTGCTCCCAAACTAGATTAAAGGCCTCAAAGATACAACCATATCTAACGCATTTTTCTATCCAGTTTTTGGCATACTGCCTTTCACACGGTATGTGTTCAGTGAGATCTATAGAATTAATGTATCTAATAAAACTGTAAAAACCGATTATGGAAGTATTATGAATAAAAGTAATTATGTAGTGAAATGAATTTATCAGAACAATTTTATTGATTAACAACACATTTTATATAGAGAAAGAATGGTCTCATTTGAAGGGTTTATCAGATTGTGTACTCAACAGTCCCATATTTATTCTGTAAGTCAGTTGTTTGTGCTAATGTGCACCATGCTACATGCCTTTAGCAGCAAAAAGTCCTGTTACCACCAGAAGTTTGTCTCATTAATGCTGCGTCAAAGAAACTTTCAAGCAAGTCTTGGTAATACGTATGTAAAACTTCTCCCTGGGTCATTATATGAAGTCCAAATACAGGACTTGCCGTATGTGGTGTTTCTAATTCTTTGTACTGTTCCTTTTATCTATAGCTGTTGCCACCAGTCTTACAAACGAGCCAACCTGGTACAGTGAGGTCAATATTTGTCAAAACTATTGAATAGTTTCTCTTTAAAAATTAAAGGTACCCTACCAATAATATATTTAGATCTGACAGAATCCCTTTGCAGTTAGAAACAATGTGCTTTTGGAAAAAGCCTAACAAAATGTACCAGGTAAATAATGGGATAAACCAAGCCTATGAGACCATCTCTTAACTCGGGATCATGATTTTCACAGTGAAGTAGAGCTCTGATGACTTCAGGGTCACCACTAAGAGAAGAATGGAGGGAAAATGCACCAAAATCCGTTCCAAATAGGTTTTTGAGGCCAGCTTGTTACACTTAAAGTATATTAAGAAAGCAATCTATTGATTAAATAAGTCACCACACGTTATTTTGTCACTGTGGAACACCAGGAAAGCTAGACTGAAAATCACCTGACATGGATCTGCCGACAAATACATAACAGGAGAAATGGCTGCATTCCAGCAACTGCCATTTGGTGACACTTTATTGAAAAACAGAGATAAGGAACAAAAGAAATTATTGTGAACTCTCTTTATCCTGGGTAAAGAGGATGTTTACTTCCACTCACCTTAATGGCCCCGTATCAAAAGTTCAATATCTGACCTCAAGTAAACAGACCTTCTTAGGATTTATTTCACTGCATTTCAGTTTTTCATGAAGATTCCATGGAGCCTGAAGCCTGGAAAGGTGTGAATGCTCCCAAACACGGGAGCTCAAACGCTCAAGGAGAAAGATAGCACGGGTCCTTATGCAAACACATTTTTCCTGAGTAATCCACAGCAGCAGCAGGAGAGAAAATGATGTCCCTTGGAAAATAAGGACTTGGCTAAACTTAAACTAGCTTTGATAAAGAGCCTGAGAGAGGGAAACACAAAAGAATGCTTGAAAACCTTCTTAGACAAACTCAACAACCAACTCTACTCAACTGTTAGGTGTCTAAGAAGCAAAAAGTGGGGAACTACACATTTGGGAGTCCCTTTACACCTTCTAAAATAAAATGTAATCAAGCTGACTACAACCCGAATTGTTTAATTGAATTTTTAAATCCATATTGCAAGGTATATTTATATGCTTTTCGTAAATGCGGTTTTTGAAGAATTATTTGACGTCAAGGAGATATAAGAAATATTTTTACCAAACGTTTTTTCCTTAAGGCTAAGTAATAGATGTTTTGACTGAAAAACTAAGAATAAATTCAATTAAGTAAAACTGAATTCTGCCCATGGTCAAATTATTTCCCCACCGCTTGAGACCAAGCTTGCGGTCTATTAAACAAATTGGAAGAAGAATACGGATTTTTGTCACCTACTCATGGTGGGACCTGGGGAAATGGCTTAACTTTTCTTAAATTCTGTTACCTCATCTGTAAGAGGAGGAGAATAATAAGGTCCCCCTAAGAGGTCATTATAGAGATTATATGAGAAAACCTATTTACAGTGTCTGGAACATAGATACTTTTTAAGTATTACTTTCCTCGACTCTTTTTGTAATATTGAACAAAATCTAATGGGTTTTTATAGGCCCAAGGTTTTACCAATACTATAGGAGACAGTGGACAAAGAGAAAGTACCTATCTTGAAGGAGCTTAAATTTCTATGTAGGTAAGGAGTTGGGAGAGAGAAGATTTTACTCCCTCCCGTCTCCCCCCATTTTTTCCCATCCCCTCTACACCCTTTCATAGGAAAGGGACTTACAACTTCTACAATTACTGTGAATCTTAAAAGAATGCCAACTTTAGCAAGATAGAAAGTCTGGAATTATAACCATCTACTCTACAGAATCAGAAAACAAAATCCAGTCCCTTGGGAATACAGTGAGGGTCTACAACAGAAGGGGCCTTTCTATATTTACGTGAAAACTCCAACAGTCAGGTGCCCTCTAAGAGTAGTGGTCTTGAAAGAACTGGAATACAGCCTATCTACCATGGACACTGGGATTCTTACGATGGAGACCAGTCACTACTAACAGTACAGATGCTTAGAGTCATTTTAAGAGCAGAGGACATCAACTGAAGGAAGGCAGAGTGAGACAGAAAGAATATGGCAGATTCTGCTCACAAACTAGAACCAACAGACCGGATGATTCCCCCACGGAGACCTCAGGAATACTTGAGTGCAGAGGAAATTTTCAAAAAGGACTTCAGTTCTGCAAAGCACAAGAAGTGGCTGAAATAGGTCGTGTTTGTAGTAATAATAGCAAATGCTGTCTTCCAGGCATCGATCCATGTGTGTTACTCACATTAACTCATGTAAACCTCACAACTCCCTTGAGAGTTAGGCACTGTTATTATCCCGACCATATAAACCAAGGCACTGAAATACAGAGCGGCTACGTGATTTGACCAAGGGTACACAGCTGGTAAACTGTAGAGCTGGCCTCTGTAGACAAGCAGTGAGGGCTCCAGGCTCAACACTGTTAACCACCACGCTACACAGTGAGGTTGGTTAAGCTTAGGACTGAACATTAAGGGCATAGGCAATATACTTCCGATTCTGTGAAACTGGACATATAGTGTAAAGCACAGATGAAAAACTACAACCAAATGATTATAACCTTTATGTCAGAGAGGTCTTATAGGTGGCCTTTTGATTTATGTATTTTTGGGGGGTATTACCCAACATTACTGTCAATAAAGATAACTGAGATTAGAAGTTGTTTTTTAAAGAATTCTCACAATAATTATTTACCTTACACAGTTTTCTTTGTGGCACCTTACGAAGATACTCCCCAAATCTTAATTTTTTATATGCCATTATGGAAGAAAGTACAAATTCCATTTCACAGGCCAGGAAATTGGGACAAAGTAAACAAAGATATCATTTACTATTGGGCTAATCATGTCCTGATGGGTAAATATTTGAGATGTGGCCACTAGTGTTTGTCAAATATTTGTCAGATTTTTAAACTCTGTACCTAAAGAGACAGAAAAAGTGAAATAAATATCTGAAATATATATAAAGAAACTTAATGCAGCTTTCAAAATGAAACCTAAGCTTTATGAGTGCTAACCTACTGATGATGAGGAACTCTCTGCTTACTGCTGACCGAAGCCCTGAGTGATACAATGAGGTCCCACATTTTCACTAGGACAGTCCTGGGTTTCAGTGCACTATCCATGCAGATTCTTGAAAAAGAGGAGACTGTTCTAGGTTCTCCTATGAGGGTGAACAACGGGGATGTTGTGAGGTATGGTACCAGACCACCTACCGCAGAGCTTCCTAATGGAATGTTCTGTATCTGCCCCATCCGATACAGTAACTACCAATTACACGAGCCTACTAAGCACTTGAAATGTGGCTAGTGGGACCGAAAAGCTGAACTTATATTGATTTGATCATAATTAGTTCAAACTTAAATAGCTTTGCATGACTAGAGGCTGCCATCTTGAACAGAAAAGATAAATAGCTTTTTCACATTATTTTCAGTTTTGGGCTTGTTTCTCTTATTCATTTTAGATACATAAATATTTATAGTATCGATTCTACCATATTACCAGTTCTCATAATTGATATTCTCTCTCTCCCATTGCCTAAGCTACAAAAGTTTACTCCTTAAAATACTTGGCTAAGTTTCTCCCATAGAGAAACAGTTTATCAGAGATTCAGAAGTAAGATTGCCTGAAGGAACGCTCAATTTAGGCTCCTACCTCATGGAAAGACGGTGAGCTTCAAATTAATCAAGTTTGAAACAGTGCCTTTATTTGCTTCTTTTTTATTTTAGAGAGAGCACGCACACACACATGAGTAGGGGAGAGGGAAAGAGAATGTTAAGCAGGCTCCACACACAGCATGGAGCTCGTTCCCACGAACCTGGGATCATGCTCTGAACCGAAATCAAGACTCAAACGCTCAGCCAACTGAGCCGCCCAGGTGAGCCTCAGTGCTGCTTTTTTTTTTTTAAGATAACAGCTTTGGGTTATGATTCATATACCATAAACTTGACCCTTTTCGAGTATACAGTTCAGTATATTTTAGTATATTCAGAGTTGTGCAACCATCACTAATTTTATAACATTTTTATCACCTCAAAAAGAAACCATAACCCATTAACAGTGGCACCCATTCTCGGCTACCGCCAGCCGCTAATTGGCTTTTGGTCTTGGGACTCTTGTCAAACAACCTCAATCTTTACTAAGTAATCTTTATTTTTCTTCCTTCTTTTCATGTGTATTTTTTTTTATCATTTTAAATTTCTACTTTGCCCTGAATTTCTCCATCTTAGCCACACTCGTACCAGAGTTCTCAGATCTGTCTACATTCTATGTGTTTTAATTCTTTTAACTCCATGGCTCAGAAGCCACAACTGGCTTGTTGAAATACGACCAGTGAGGAAACTCGTATATGCTTAAGAATCTAGGACTTTAAGAGTCCAGGATTGGTAGGGAGAATACAGGTAGAAGGAGAGGGTCTCTCAGCTTCAGTTCGGTGTGCCATCTGAATAGCGTCTTTGTCATCCCCACCTCCATCTGATACTGTTCCAGTTCTCAGCACCCAGAACAATGCCTG
Source organism: Paguma larvata (assembly GCA_030068075.1). Lineage (NCBI taxonomy): Eukaryota > Metazoa > Chordata > Mammalia > Carnivora > Viverridae > Paguma > Paguma larvata. The sequence goes on from CM057839.1 coordinate 27,631,793, forward strand.
GCATACGGCACCCCTGCCGTGAATCACTGCGAGAAGGAAGGAATAAATGTTTTCCTCTATGATATGTGTTCACAGGTTGATGCCTCCCAGAAAGCCACCTGACTACAGCCTTATTTATTTTCCTTTTAAAATTGCCTAATACATGGTATCCTGGTGCCTGGAATACTGTACATGTAACGTGAAGAGATGTCAACTTGGGATGGTTTTCCTAGACTCCTGGATCCAAGAAATTCTGAATTCTTCTCTTCGGTGAACACCAAGTTATGAGGAAAGCTCTCATACCTGCCTTGTATTTTTATGTTTTTTTTTTTTGGGGGGGGGGAGGAGTAAACTTCCATTTGCAGCTCACATTAATGCTTCTGATAATGTTTCTTAGGCACCATTCTCCTAGTTTTTTACCCCCAGACTAGCCTTTTTCGGCATATGTAGAGGATTTTAGAGTCTCTGTGATATTCTGAACATGTAGACAGGTGAGGGGAAGGAAGAGGTGCACTAGGCAGTAAGCTACAAGTCTCCACACAAACCTTTCTTTCAGTTCAAGTCTGAAAATGGAGATAAAAAGCCCAACTGCAGACACACGGTACTCAGCAGGAGCCAAGAGCTACCGTCAAGATTGGCAGTTCCAAAAGGCATCAACAGGAATCCTTCTGGTAATTACCAGTTGGGAAATGTCATCCCATTGATTGTGACAGACATGAAGCAGCTGTGCTTTGTTGAGGGAGCGCAGAGGCTGGGCCTGAGCAGTAACAAACAGCGGGCCAGCCGCAGCCTGCTCTCCGACTTCCGCCCCACAAAACTCTCCCATTTAATACTTGCCAAACATTGAAGCAATTAATCACACAGCAGAAGTGCATCTACAACATCTGAAATTGCCTGTTGAAGGTTAACTGAATCTATCCTATTTCTAGCCTTATTTGAAGGTTGGGGGCGGGCAGCGAAGAGGGTCTTTTTATTGTGGAGAGACTCTCAGTCAAATTAATTGCAAAGATTTCAGGCCAGTCATTCCTATTCTGACTGGAATTTCTGGTCAGAAATGTAGATTAAGTGAGAGACAGAGAAAGGACACAGATCTTTGCATTTATGAATCCCTGGTATGGAATCAAAAGTACACAGCTCAAGCCAGTTCAGGCCTAAGCAGCCATTTGAAGAGCAATTTGCTGCACGTTATTTGTATCCTATACTATATTCTACGTGTGTGTGTGTCTATTTTTTAAGTAAGGCCTATGCCCAATGTGGGGTTTGAACTCACAACCCTGAGATCAAGAGTCAATACTTTCCACTAAACTGAACGAGCCAGGCACCGCTTTACATTTAAATTCTAGTTAACGTACAGTGTAATATTCGTTTCAGTTGTACAAGAGCAATCTTTAGTTTATTCTGCCTACTGTTTGTATAAAACAGCTTCTCTGCACAAACACGCAGCCCCTCCTTCCTGGATGGAGACTTTCGGTCTTCTGTCAGTGGGCACAGGCCACCACCGGCACCCACAGGGGAGAATGGGCCTCTCAGCTGGGCCTACAGCACTGCTCCCAGGCCTCCGAAACAGCCACGGCCTCTAAAAGTCACACTGCCTCGGGCTGGGGACCTGCTCAGGCCCGGTGCTACAAAACCAGCTGTTGCCCAGCAGCTGTGTGGAGCAACTCACCAAAGGCTTTCTGGGTTCTGGCCCTGGCACGGGAATGGGGGGCAGCACGCACCCCCAGGTGTCTTCACTCCTGACCCAGAGTGATCTTGGGCAGGCCCCAGGGCATCTCTACGTCTTTATTTAGTCATCATCCTCAGGTAGCTCAGACCCCGGCCTCAAGGAAGCTACATGAGACCATCATTTCAGAGAGAAAGGTTTCCTTTCTAACCCCACCGGAGTGCCTCATTTGACTCTGCTTGCTCATTCCTTTAAAAGTGCCATCACGAAAAATAAAATAAAAGTGCCATCACGGCATGATCTAGAAGTTAACTTCTATTTTAAACTATTCATTTACGTAACACTGAATCCTGCCAAAAAATGCTATTTTTATGTTTAAATTTTGTTTATATAAATTTCTCAACATAAAAACTTAGCATAAAAACCTAATGCATGTATGAACTATCTTTAAAATAGAAAGACCATAGGTTCTTACACGGGGGAAGGAAGCTCAAAACATATTGGAAAGTGAAAAAAGCAAGAACAAAATGTTTTGAATGAGTTCATTTCCTGAAAGATAGTCATACATAGAAAATAATCTGCAAGAATATGCATGAGATTGTTGACAGCAGCTGTCTCTAGGAGGAAAGTTATTGAGAACTTTTGCTTCCTACAGTTTTTATTTCTGTACTGTCTGAAATCTTTGTAACAGACCTTGGTAATTGGGAAAAACATATTAAGATTCAATTCCAGGCAAAGCTACTCATTGGTTGTGATTCAAGAATGGAGGAACCCTAAGCCCCCAGGGCCCCACACTCAAATGTGGCCCCCAGAATACCAACATCAGCATCACCTTGGTGTCTCGTGGAAATACAGGATGTTATCCCCAAGGCTATTTCCATATTCATATTCATGTCCAAGTGGGACAAGCGCTAACTACCCATATTAACTAGTACTTCTTTTCCCTGGTATATTTAATTCCCTAAAAAAAAAAGAAGAAGAAGAATAGAGGCACTGAGTGGCTCAGTCGGTTAAGCATCTGACACTTGATCTCTGCTCAGGTCATGATCATACGGTCATGAGATCGAGGCCTGCATCATGTGCCACATTCAGAGCCTGCTTGCGATTCTCTCTGCCCTTCCCCCTGCTTGTACACACGTGCTCTCTGAAAAAAATTTTTCTAATTAAAGGTTTTAAAACTTAGAATAATACCTGAAATACTACGGCTACCCAGCTCCCACTAAGAAAGAGGCACTGCTCTGTTGACAGAGATAGATAATCAAAACTGAGTCCATGCTTTCCAGGAGACACAGTCAAGTAAAAGACAATAAGCAGTGAGGTGGAAAAATATGGAAAAGTGGTAGGAATACAAGGTTAAAAGTCTGTTGTGTTATTTGGCTAAATAAAGAATACCCAATGTTTTTGCCTACCTTGCTGACCACTCAGAAGTAGAGAAGAGACATAAAAAGCAACAACCTGTGCCCTTAATTGTGACCATAAAGGAAAAAGGAAAAATGATAAAAAGGAATTAGAGTAGGAAAGTAGCACTGTCATACTGAGCCTATTACTAACCAGAACGAACGAACAACGGGTACAGCTAGACTTTAGAGAAGCCACGTTGACCTGAGTCTAAAATGAATACAATTCAACTGAAGCGTAAGGTCCTGAAGACGAGTCATTTTGTCTATATGTCTACCGGTAGTCCGGATTGGAGGAGAAACACTTGTAAAGAAATATGAAGAAAGCTCTAATGCAAGCTTTCTGGTGATTTACAATTTTAAAAGATCATTTACAAACAACGAATGGACAGGGCAGATGATCAAGGGTTTATGACCCTCCCCTTTAATATACTTGCATTTAATATGGGGTCATGAATGTGGAAGAGAGATTTCAATTTTATTCATGAATCCAATTTATAGGAACTTGGACTAGCAAGTTGAAGACATAAAACTCTTTGGGAGAGATTAATCTGCATGCTCCCTTGGGAACTGAAGATTCGCCAACTGCCAATAAGAGAAAATGACACACTAGGCTGGTCATCTTCTGAAGGAGGAAAATAAAAGGCTTGATAAGAAAGGTGCTTTGAAGTGACATTACATGCATGACTTTGGTGGACAGGCCTAGAGGCTGGGGAAAGAGAGGATGCGCTGACCACATAAGAATCCGAGACCGGTCGCGCCTACAATCCTAGAGCCTGCCACACATCTGGAACATTTCAATAAAGGCCTTGGAGAGAAGATTGACAGCTTCATGTCAGACACAATTAGACGAACCAGGGTTTCAATCCCTGATACGTGAGATGAAAGCGAAGCAGGACAAAAGCAGAAATAATAGCAACTCTTTAGATAAAAGTGAATAGGACAGAGATATTTGTGAAATAAATAAGAGCGATCCACCAAAGCCACTCTCCTTTGAACCCAGCGATGTCCTGACAACGCTCATTGACATTCCAGCACTGGAGTCTGAAGAAACAGCTTAGAAGGGTCTTCCATCCAGGATTTTAGTCCTTCTTATTACTTGTCATTTCTAAAGAGCATTATCATAGCTTAGCTGTTCTTTATAATACTTAAATGAAAATATATAGAGATGGTGTTTAACATATGGTTCTAACACATGGCTCTTTCCCCAGGCCAAAAACAAAACACAAAAACAGTGTCTGACTTAATGGACTAAAGGTGCCTCATCAGCAGTATTATTTAATATATGGTCTGTTTCACTGGGATTTAACTTTCAACCTAAAAATCTTTGAATTTTTTGGAAACCAGTAGTATTTGAAACAATGGAATGAAATGCGTTGGCTTCTATTTCACCTCAGGTAAAGATGTGAAGTGACTTTAGAAGCCAAGAATGTGAATAAAATTAATAGAAATTTAAAGAAAAATTGGAACCCAAGAGGAAGAACACAGAAAATATAATCACTCTGTGCTTTAAGGTTTGCAAGATTGCCACAAAAGGAGTTGTGCCCTGGTCTGCTTGGTAGAGAATAATTGTGCTCATCAGCACGAAAAAATATTAAATTTCTACCTACAAAATGGCATAGAAAAAGCTCATGTAATTTGTTTTTGCTTTTGTTAATATTTGTTAATATTATGGACATTAGTCTCTGCTCACTCTGAAATCCTGCGGGACTGATCATGTACTCAAAGTGTGTTCCCAGGACCAGCATTGACATTACCTGGAAGTTTGGTTTAATAAAAAAAAAAAATAGCAGACTCCCAAGACCCACTCCAGACTTGAATTAGGAGCTGCATTTTAACCAGATCGCCTAGAGATCCACGTGTACAGAGAGGCTTGAGAAGCACAGATCTGTGATGTTAATGATCACATATTTTGTTTTGCTTAACTGTCTGGGATGGGTAGACCCAATCTTCTAGCAAATTATCAATTCCTCACGGCAGAAACCAGCTTATTCCTGTTTCCCCCAGGACGCTGGGCATACCAAGAACTTTGTAAGAGTTGAATAAAAGCTTGAATAAAATAATTTAAAAATGGATGATTATAAAAGGTAAAAAATTAGACCAAGATGATCAGGATAAATTTATACGATGCAAAAATCATAGTGTAGATTATAGTTAATAACTTGATATTTTAAATAATGATTAATATTTATCACTTACCTGTGGCAGGTATGAAGAAGTACTTTTCGTCACAGCTCTCTGAGGTAGTGTTCCCCCATTTTACAAATGGAGAAACTGCAAGTCAAGATTAAACTGTCCAACTCAATTGCTTGAAAGTCCTAGAACTATATATACAGGCTGTCTGATTATGAAACACCATATTCTTAGCCACAACGGTCTAATAAGAGCTTCTGATCCCCAGGTTTCTGGAGGATATAAAACTCTAGGACCAACCACTGAGATCTGGAACTAGGGAAATTCACAACAAATGAAGTGCCAGGATCTGTTCAAAGTTGGAAATAAAGAGTAGTTCACATTTTTAAACCACTGGTAGCATGCTTATATTTTTGTCACTAAAAATCATAGGCCTGTTTCTTCACACTAGAAAAGTATATTCTAGTATCAATGGAGAGGAGAAGTAAGCAAATGAATTGGTTAATTTAAAAAGGTAAGAAAGTTTATAATTGCAAAGATCCAAACCACAACAATATTCAATTAATATTTATCTCTGGGGATGTTTCTAAATAGAAAGTGTCTATTCCCCTAGACAACAGTTGTTAAATATAATTTATACTCTCTACAGCTAGAGAAACTGAGGCCCAATAGGTCAGTTGAATCAAGGGCGTCTTCAGGTGACATATGGACACGTTAAGATATCCACCTTTGTCATGATCCACTAAATTCTTTCTCCTAGTGGTGGAAAATGTAAAGAAAGAAGATAGCAACTATTACATGGGTATGAAATACACAGAAAATGAAGGTTATCATAGGCAAAGGTGAATATGTAGGTGGAAAGACACATGGAAGTTGGGGGCGCTGACCTTCAAGGGAGAAGATGATACATACCTCCTAAGGACTGGAATGTTTTTTCTCAGCTCATAATATCCTTAGCACCCAGCATTCTCCCAACGTGGTACTTAGAAGGTACTAGATAGAAGGTACTCCTCCAGTAAAACGTGTGCTTAGCTAGTAGACACTCAATTATCCACTGAAACTTTACCATCAGACATATCTAATTTTTAGTACCAGTCTTACTAGTTCTAGAATTTTAAGTTATTTAACTTATCTACACTTCAGTCTGTGAAATGGCCACATGATGCTCACCCAAGTTACAAGAATCAAGTGAGACAACCCATGTCACACTGAGTGTCCAGTTGATGTAGCTAGAGATACCAAATTCCAATGAGCTTTACATTTGGCCTTAGTTCTTACCCATGACATCTCAGCTTAGCTTATGATTTTTTAGATGTATAGACCATGAAGAAACAGGAGCTGACCGCCTTTCAGTGAGAGATCCAAGACCATGACCTGACCCTTGACTGGGGGGTTGACTGGGTCTAGACCTCCTTATTCACAATTCACAAAAGGAGGTTTTTGTTTGTTTGTTTGTTTTAAATAAGGTATTGAGTTGTCTGGGTGCCTTTGTCAACCAGAAAGCGTCTCCTCCAGACTGTTATACATCCCTAATGGGTGGGTGGGATTCCTACAGCAGCAATGAGGAAGATCCTCCAGTAGAGTTCTGAGCACAAAGGGCAAACTAACCCCCCTTCATTTGTGAAGAACTACTTACACCACTTCCACTGCTTAGGTAAGCCACTCAACCATTTGTACCCTGGGAAATCACTCAGATCAACTACCCCCAAATTCAGATTTCCTGGATACTTGGTATCTTTGAATTCTTTATCTACCTTTACCCGGACTTTATGAGGATAGATCTCATACACAGATTACCTGGGAAATTACGCCGAGTGTTGTGTAATGTTACAGATGCTAAAAACAAGAGGAAGTAGACCCAATGTGTCAAAGGAAGAATTAAGCTCTGTAGAATGGCAGAGGTTCTTAGGGCATTCTGAGTGGGACCATTATGACGACAGGAGGCAGCATAGCACAGTGGTTAGCAGGGGTTGGAGCACTCTGACCTGTGAGCCGAATCCAGCTTGTAGCCTGTTTTTATATGTACCCCAAGCTAACACTGGATTTTACATTTTCTTTAAAAAAAAAAAAGTTGTAACAGAGATCTTAAGTGGTATAAAACCTAGAATATTAAACATCTATCCATTTACAGAAACAGTTGACAGGACCCTGGCTAGACTTTAATGCCATCCTGTCTGAGATCAAGTCACATTAAAACATCTCAATAGTGCGATGACCCTGGGGAAGTCATTTAACTAAAGATGAAACTGAATTATGGCATAAACTGAGAACACAGTTCTTATTTGTCTCCAGCAGCACAATAGAAGCCCTTTTCATTCTTTATGTTGAGGCAAAGGAAGGGAGAAAAGGGAGATTGGTTTAAATGGGACTTCCTATTCATCTTCTATTCTTATTCATCATTATGTTCCCAGCACTCGGCATACTTGGCACACAGCAGACAAGAAGTATTTATTGAGTTAACATGCATTCAAGTCTTTGATTTTGGAATGTATTTTAATTTTACTTAATAAGTCCATGTTCCAAATTTAAAATATTGGGTACCTGTTGAACAGACAAATGAAAGATTTTTCTTTAGTTTTTTTTTTTTTAATGTTTATTTATTTTTGAGCAAGAGAGAGAGAGAGAGAGAGAGAGCACGAGCGAGTGCAGGGGAGGGGCAGAGAGAAGAGGAGATATACCGAATCTGAAACTGGCTCCAGGCTCTGAGCTGTCAGCACAGAGCCTGAGGTGGGGCTCACACTTACAGACTGCAAGATCATGACCTGAGCTGAAGTCGGACACTTAACTGACGGAGCCACCCAGGCACCCCAAAAGATTTCTAAAATAAAGGAATTTAACATATTTTTGTAAATACTGAAATATTTACAAGAGAAAACATGTCTGGAATTTACTTCAAAATAACATGGTTATAACAATTGAATTATTAATTGGAAAAGAGACATCTCTCATACAGAAAAATTCCCAATAATTTATACAGATACTTCCTTAAAAAGGAGGCATATAATTCCCTTCTCCTTAGTCATGGGCCGTGCATAATGTCATCCCCAGTATGGAAGTCAGGGCAAAGGATCTGGTAACTTTATAGTGGAGATACCTGACAAACATTACCTCAGCCGAGGGATCAAGGCCAACATGAAAGAAATCTTGTTGATAGTATGTTTCCCAGGTATGATATGATGAAAATGGCACTTGACCTCTGTGGTCTTCCTCCTAGAACCCATACCCCAGTCTATCAGGAGAAAAATATGAGACAAATTCCAATTAAGGGCCATTCTACAAAATATCCTAAGTATTCCTCAAAACTATCAGGCCCTCAAAAACAATGGAAGGCCAAAAAATATCACAGCCAAGTTTTATCACTATACTAAAAATTATAGATATATTTTTAAAAATATATGGGGAGAGGAAAATAAGGAATAGATAACACAAGATTTGGTTCAGAGGGGCACATGGTGGCTCACCCAGCTGAGGGACGTTGACTCAGGTCATAATCTTACGGTTAATGAGTTCAACACCCACATCAGGCTTTGCACTGACAGAGTAGAGCCTGGTTTGGATTCTCTGTCTCCCCCTCTCTTTGCCCCTCCTCCACTTACACACATGCTCTCTCTCAAAAATAAACACTTAGAAAAAAAATTAAGATTTGCTTCAGAATTGATAATTACTGAATTTGGATTATGGGTCAAGAGGTTCACTACATTGTCCTGTCTACTAAATAGGCTTAAATTTTTCCACTGAAATGTTCTAAAAAAGAGCTACTTTTCACTGAGAAGGTTAAAAAAAATACTCCCCTAGACTACATCCCCACCCCTTCAACAGTTCTATTTAAACATCAGTAAAATTATCGGTTACTAAGAAACTTATTTCTAAAGCTTGGTTTGATACACCAAATCAATATAAAGCATCATTTGCTAAATAAAGTCTTTTCATGATATTTACAGCTACTGCAAAGAGCAGTGAAATAGATTTCTATGTATATATAAGCTTACAGAGGATGTGTATCGATGTCTAATTAAACTGCCTCATTAATATTCTTAAGTAGATTTATTCTCTACCTTTAAGATTACTGTTTCATAATATTTTTCTAACATCATGCACTATGCTCGGGATGAAGCCTGTGTCATAAGCTGCTGAGTATCCACAATTCAGTACTCACCACAGTATCCCCGACTCTTACTGCATATATTTTCCTACAGAATGGATGATGTGGAATGTTTTTGTTAAAGCTGAGTAAATATCAAAATAATGGTACCAGATAGGCTATAACAGCTTTAGAAAGGATCGTGAAACAAAAACTACTCTCATACTCATTTTCTAAGGTCCCTTAGTCTCAAAAAGCTAGTCAAACTACTTAATTAGTAGTTAGGTATGATTAGAAGAGTACCTTACAATAATGGTAGAAGTAATCCATTTCATAAATAGGCAAACTGCAGCAACTAGAGGTTAAATCCAAACCCAAACTCACAGAACTGGCGAGTGACGAAGCCAGATACATAAACACAAGTCTGAACCAAGTTAAAGCCCGTAGTTTTTCAATTCTATCAGATGCCTTTCTTCTGAAATATTTCTGTCCAGGGCTTAAATGAAGAATTCTAAGTCACACCATTTACCTATAGGCAGCCCCCTGTCTTCTCCAGCATAGAGCCTGGGGCGTCAACCCTGGTGTTCTGACAACTATGCCTTCAAGTTAGAACACACGGATATAGCCTAGGTTTTGTTGTCCCTCAGTTTCCCTGTGCAACTCATCTGTGTGTATATTTGTCGAGGTATTACAATCCTTCTTGCTCAATCATTCGATTCCCAAACAACTATTTTCAGTTTTTTTTTATGCTATTGGCATAGTTGTGGGGGGTTCTAGGCTCACTGCGTTCCCTTCTTAGAACACAAGGGAACTTTGCTATTATTTATCAGTTACGCTAGACTGATGGTGCACAAAATAGTTCTATTTGAAAGCAAGGCTGACCCTCCTTAAGAGATTGCCTGCACTAAGAATTCCATAGGAGTTGCACACTCTGCTTTCCTCATGCTGACAAATCCGGACAATCGTACAGCATGCTCTCAAATTCAGTCACTTCAAATCTCGCCTCTTTGATTCATACATTCAGTCCTTTATTCACAAATATTTAGGAGATTTACTTCAGGCTCGGTAACACTAGAAGTGGCTAAAGGACTAACATACAAGTGTAATGCCTGACTCTAGTTTACATGGTTCACTTGAATAGAAGAGACGCAGCTCCAGGAAAGTGAAAGAAAACACTAGAGGTGAATAATACCTTCAGCCAACTACTCTGTCTCCACCGCCTTTATGAAAAGATGCTCATACTTCACACCTGCTCCATGAATGGCTTGATGAAAGAATGAATGAGATAAAACCAATAAACCCTGGAAGCTTTCCCGAACTAAGGCTACCATATAGACTTCACCAAGGTAACATTTCAACAAGCTGCATTATTTCTGTGGGCAACCAAGAAGACTCTTTTGCCCTGAAATTACTAGGGTAGCTTCCAAGTGACAAGAGCCATATCTTGTCAGGGGCCTTGACTATGTATACAGTCCTGTGGAACTCTGAATTCTGATGCTGTTGTTAATTCTCAGCAATTTTTTTTTGAAACTCTGCATGCTTTAGCTTCACCTACAAAAGACCCAACAGATTTTCTACAGAACAAACATTAGCAGCAAGAATAATTGCAAGGGCCTTTACAAAAACAACTGTTAGGACTATTTAGAGAGAGCCAGCAATGTACAAACTTGTTCCCACTTGCTGAGAAACCCAGGAGCTGTTCTGTTAAACCACCCTTACTCACACAGTAGACAAGCCTCCCAGCCTGGCTCATGATGGGTCTTGTCATAATTCAGCTGGAGCCACTGGTAAGTATCCACCTGTCTATTACTCATTAATAGAGAGAGACAGGATGTCAGCTGTTTCCGTGAGTTGGCGAAACACAAGCTTTTACCACCTTCTGGCTTCCTCTCAAAGTAATGTGAGAAACAATAGGGCAGATAAAAAAAAAGGATAGGAAGATGCAACGTCAAAAATAAAAATAAATCATCGTTGTCTGATGGACACAAAGATTACAGCCTTTAAGTTGCTTTACAGGTTTTCATAATTCATCCTTGGCAATTTGGCCATCTTAGAAGAGACAGAAAAATAGAAGTCTCCCAACTGATTTATGTGTTAGGTAACTGTACTCTGCTAAATGCTGCTCGGTATTTGATCTTTGGTGGTTGTTAACCATGTCACTGATATTTAGGTTGTAGAACTAGAGCTAACTTCTGTTTGAGCATTAGATAATCAGTCATAACAGGTTTAGTTATGATACGATTAGAGAGCTTCCAATTCGAATATTAAACAGAATTGCTTCCTGTCTTTACTTTTAATCCCAGAAAACACTCCCCGTGTTCATTACAACACTAGTGGTTATAACAAATCCATGCAAAAATTCAGTGGTTTGACCTAACAGAGGTTGATTTCTCTCCCATGTAACAGTGGAAAGTGGAGAGCGGAACGGTTTCTATCACACGGAGAGTCAAGGACGCAGGCTCCATTCATGCTCTGGCTCTCCCATTCCTTAGAACCACATACATCATCAGCACCCAGCGCTGGGAGGGGACAGAGAACATGAAAAAGACACAGTACTGGTCAGATGCCTTGACCTAGAAGTGACACACATCACACTTGGGGCCTGACCTAGAAGCAAGGGGACTCACACACACACAGTCCTGGCCAGGCAGACATTCCAGAGCATCTACACCTCAGAAGGAAGGGCGTGAATTCTAAGAGACAGTGAGCCACTCCCGCCACAAACACAAATGTAGAGAGAGGAGTTGTACAAATTATTCCCAAATGCCTCCCCAGTTCATCAGGAAATGCTTGAAATTTTTTTTTAATTTTTAATGTTTATTTCTTTTTGAGAGAGAGCCAGAACACAAGCGGGAGAAGGGCAGAGAGAGAGGAAGACAAAGAATCTGAAGCAGGCTCAGAGCTGTCAGCACAGAGCCCGATATGCGGCTGGAACCCACAAACCATGAGACTGTGACCTGAGCTGAAGTCTGACACTCAACCAACTGAGCCACCCAGGCATCCCTTTTTTTTTTTTTTTTTTCCCTAATTTTTGGGAATGCCTGAGATTTTACAGAGTTCCATTTATTTATTAAGTCAAGACTATGACTGCTGGTTAGAAGGCAAACATTCTTCTGACGGACTGTTCACTTATTTACCTTGTGAATGCCTTTCTGCTCTTTGCTTTATAGAGGAAATTGATACGGTAAAAGAGATGGGAGAGGATAGGAGCCTGAAGACATGGAGGGGAGAGGAAAAACCAAGACAAAAGCTATGGAATCCCTTCCTTGGTAGCCTTCTCAAGCCTACAGCCAGAGGCCTGAGACCCGCACAGACACGTTCATCCCCCACAAAACTACGGGACACATCCTGCCCCTGGCAGTGGAGAACTACGGATCCTGAGCTCAGTGGCTCTGGAAACTTACTGTCACATCCCTACCAGTCAGGCTCTAGTCCTGTACCTGAGACTAGGGCTTGGCCTTTTGTCAGCTGCTGTGACAAAGTCCCCACCTTAAACAGTCCCTACAACTTGTCCCTTGCCTCCATTATCTGAATAATGACCTCGCTTCGCAAGGCAATTTCATGAACTCAGTCTCATATAATCTTTGCAATAATTAATGAGTAGGCATCAGCATTCCCTTTTATAAAGTACTAGAATTACAGTCAGGTTAAGTACTCACTCAAATTAATGCAGCTATTATGTGCAGAACCAAGACCAGAAATCAGGCCTCTCATTCTTATCCAATATTCTCTCCACGAAGAAATACTGCCCTACCAGATAGGCTTCTTCCTCTAGGTCTTGGCACAGGGTTCTGGCTGCTGGCACAGTTCTCTAGCCCTGTGCCTACAGTCCTGCTCTTTGAAGCACTTATCCCACGAATAATTATGTGTCACTACAATGTTCTGAGCACTTAGGTGACCAAGCAAGCAGGCTGCTTCTCCTTAGAGAAGTTGGTCTATTTACCAACATATCCATGTGCAATTTCGTGCAAAGAGGAGTGCTACAAAAGAAACAAATGGTACAGGAGGAAAACTGCAGATGGCGGAGGTGAAGAAACGGGGAGAGGAAGCCTACTTAACCAGGGCTAGCAGGAGAGCCTCTCTGAGGAGCGGTCATTCAAGTCAAGACCTGAAAAACAGCGAGTCAGCACAGAGAAGAGAGTGGTGGTAGGAGGTCCCCACACCATGGAAGGGTTTCACAGGTATAAAGAACAACTGGAAGGAGGCCGGGATGGGGAGCACGAAGAGTTTGGAAAAGAAGGCAGACTCCTTCAGGGAAGAGTTAGGATTTCACTCAGTGGGCACCGAGGATCCACTGAAGGGTTGTTAACAGGAAAGAGATGTGAGTACAGGTGTTGAGATGTGTCCCTGTGCCATGGAGGGCAAGGAAGAGGACAAAATGGATGAAGGCAGAGGCACTGCCCAGTGGCCCAGGGATGGAGAGGATGGGGTCCTGAAACGTGGGAGCAGATGGATGGAGCAGCAGATGGATGGAGCCCAGTGTGCACCGTGGAGATGGATTTTGGAGGTAGAATGATGAAACTTGCTTTGAGAAGAGACAAACTAAATTCTTTCTGTTTTGGCCTTTGGCTCAACAACCCAAAGGTGGTGTCTTTTTCAGGTGCTCGCCTACCCTGATGGTACAACCTGGCTAAGCTTTAGAAGCAGGGAGGGATGGGACTTGGCTCATTTTGTAGTGACTGGGTTTCTCAATTCTAAGATGCAGTTTTGTCCATATCTTAAGATTTCTGAAGTCAGGTCGTAACACCCTGTCAAGGAGAGCTCCGGAGAAGTAAACTGTGGCTACACGGTCATCACTCGTAAATATGTGAACTTAACCTACAAGGCATCTACTCACCAGGCTGTCTAGTCGCCCAGATTATTTGCGCTGATTGTACCAAAAATGGTGCATTTTAACATGGTTTATTTAACACGTAGGCATGGAGATTGCAGTATAAAGCAGTCTGGAAAGATACTGGGTCTTCAGAAGAAATAAAGCTAGAGGACACACACTTACTATAGATGAAACACATACTTGACTCTGGAAAATTGCTTGTTTTAACATAAGACAATGAGCTAGCATTTTCTACGATCTAAAACCTAAAAAGAGCCACAAGAAGATAAACTGGGACTAAGGAAGTAGAAGTGACTGGAAGAGCGGTTATTGATCTATGTACAAATGTACTGCCTGCCACAAAGCAGGTAATGTATTAAATGCAGTATAAATTGCTCAATCCTAAGGATTTCATCACAGAATTTTCAATTCAAGGAGAGTCTAATTTAAGTCATTCAGATCCTGAGTATCTATTGGACTAAAGCATCCAGCTGACTTTCAAAGAAGCTGTTTGAATTCTAGTGAGATGAAATTCAGCTAATTATCATAAGATAAGCCAGACATTTCATGCATGCTTTGATTTTTTTACATTTCTAGCAAGAGAAGAAAAGGAGGTCTTGACTGCCTTGTTGCAGAAAAGGCAGACCCCCAAAGAAAGCTAGGTAGAATAGACATGGGGTGTCTAACATATATACCCTGCCCGATTGACTATCAAGCATGACAATCAGAATAAGAGCCAACACTCTGTATTCAGAGGAGGAATTCACCCTGATCTCCGAGTCGGTGACCAGAGCTCGTAAGGAGCAGTCAACCTATACACCATAACCACACCATAACCGGGCAAAACTTGGCACAGAGAAACTGGCATCTTTGATCAGGTCTATCGCTGATGTAAGGACCAACCTCAAAAAACCATACTCATCTGTGCCAGGAACTGGGTGTGGAAATAAAGGCCGACCAAATGAGAACAAAGGCTATTTATTCAGAGCTTGCTACAACAAGTGAGTCAGCCACTGTCACTTGCATTGTAGCTGAGCCTCAAAGGCATGCTGAGGGGTGGGAAAGCTTTATAGTAGAAAAAAGGAAGACTCCAAGTGTCCCTGATGGGGGACCGTTGGCATAAGGAGCTGGAGATAGGCTGACTAGAAGCTGGGCATCATATGTAGTTGTTTAGGGATGCATAGTTAGCACTCCCTGGTTGGTCCTAAGTTGGAAGCAGAAACAAATTAGAAAAGCTGTCAGTTACTGATCAAGTCCTGACCATAGGAGGCTGATGGAGATTTTCGGGGTTTTCAGGGCTAGTTGCTAGAGAGAGTGGTCTGACCTCCTAGAAGTTTGACTTCTAGATAGCAGGCTGGCTTCTGGGCTGGTCAATGGAGAAGAGTTGGCTTCCTGAGCTGTTTGCTACAGACCGTGGATCAGAGTTCTATTTGATATACGGTCTTAGCTGTCATCTAATTATAGATTTCAGTATTACGTCAGGGTCCTGGAGACCTTGCCCCAGTGGCGACCAATAGGAGCTTAGGCAGAAGAGGACCATGTTTGGCAGCAGTGCCACTACGCATGCAGAGCAGGTGTTTCTAGCAGCCCAGTTAGCACGGAAGGACAATCTATGGTACTGATGTGAGGTTAGGAGAAGACCTGTGATGTGGGACTTAGCCAGGTAAGTAGAGTAAGAAATTATTTCAGAAGTATCGAAGAAGCCTAGAAGTGGAATGCAATTTAAATATGGCTCTGAGCTTGACTGGAGGCTGGATGGGTGCAGAGAGAATGTAATTCAGCAAAGCAACCAGAATTTTTATAGAACAAAACCCTTATAAAACATCACCCTTTATCGAGTTTACTTTCATCATCATCATCACCTATGATCTATTTATGGACGTAAGCAAGAGTTCTTTATCCCTAAAAGAAACTTAGCAACTCAGACTAGATTTAAAGTTGGTATATTAAGGATAGCCTCATGTAGAATGTTCTTGGATATAGTCATGGCCTCTAATAAAAGTAGCGCAGAATTACATATATGCCTCACTACATGAAAAATTACAAAAATCCTATTTTGGGAAATAAAAATGGCATCAATACATCTATGAAAAGTGCCAACAGGCATTGAACGTACAGCTAATGCAGACAGGATTGAAGATTTCTTGAGAAAGGTCTACTTCTGCTTAACATATTTTAGTTAAAGACATCAACAAAAAGTAATGTATTGCAAGTTAAAGAAATTTGAAGATACACAGTAATTGTTCTCTGTTAACCTCACATATACCAATAATGAATTCATTGTTTGCCTACTCTGAGCAAGGCGTGGTCATTCTTCCTAAGAACTAGAATTCCATCTGCTAGAACCACTGTGTTATCTCATGAAGTGGGTTTTTTTTTTTTTTTGTATTTTTTGGGTTTTTTTTTTTTTAAGTTTGTTTTGAGAGAGAGAGAGAATATGAATATGAATGAGGTGAGGAACAGAGAGAGTGGGAGAAAGAATCCCAAGCAGACTTTGTGCTATGAGCACAGAGCCTGATGCAGGGCTCAAACTTACAAACCCAGGAGATCATGACCTGAGCAGACATCAAGAGTTGTAGGCTTAGCCAGCTGAACCACCCAGGCGCCCCTCATGAAGTGTTTTCTAATAAACATTAGAACAACCCACACAGCAGAGTTTACAATTCCCATTTTACAGATATGGAAACTGAGGCTTACAGAGGCATGGAGACTAGATCAGTCACCCGGCTAACAAGCAGGAGAGCAAACAGTTTTGTCTTTGTCTTTCTCTTCAAAACTCTTCCTGCTGTTTATTTCCATGTGGCAATCTTCCTTAGAAGGAAAATATTTTAATGGAGTTCTTATCAGATATACCAGAACATATACAAAAATAGGTATTCTATTTCAAAATATTTACTTGAAGATTTCTTGGAAAGTAAATACTTCTTTGAAATACAGTTGTATTTGAAAACTGCCTTCAGAGCCCGTTTACAAGTTGAAAAAGTGAGTCTCAAGCTTATAATCGCCCCGCACACTGGAAGCAAGCAGCTCTCTCCTCCATGTGAGTTTGGGGGCATGAAAACACCTCCATGTCCTTCCAGATAACATGCACTCTCACCCACTGAGTGAAGCATGAAGTTTCCCCAATAAGAGCTTTAATCCCTTCAATTTAAAAATCTGACCCTGTGTTAACACAGGAAACCCTGCAAGAAAAGGAGCAAAGGATCCACAAGCAGGGTACCCGGCTGGATCACGTTCACAGCAACTTGTACTAATTTGCTCTTACTTGGTTGTAGAATGCGCTCTTAGTCATGTTTCTCTCTTTTGCTCCCTCGTTTGAGAAACAAATCCATGCTGGAAGATTAATATAGGTGCCTGCATAGAAGGTCTTACTTACCCTTATTTTTATCGGTAGTCTGGAAATATATCCTGACTGGTAACGTTTTCAAGCCAACGGAATATATTGCAGATCGGTCATCCCGCCCTGATAATCAATCTCTTGAATTACATTTTTATGGATTAGCATATGGCTTTAGAGAACCAAAGTTTTACCCAGAAACTTGTTGCATAGGCTGAAACTTCCTAGGAAATTTTCATCTATATCAATCTTTTTCTACAAATAGAATTACTGTGACTTTTTTTTTTACTTAGCATGAGTAGATGTCTTCCAAAATGTAATTGATACAATTAATATGCTATACCTTTTAGTAACCGTGCAGAATTATTCGTTTTATTAGCTAGAATTGAAACACCCACACACCCCCCCCCACACACACACACACCTTATTTCCAAATCACAGAATGTGTTGTTTTAGAAGTTAGAATATGAAGGTTTTAAATCCTCTTACATGACCAAAGTCACCACGAGCCCAACCATTTAATTTAGTACATAAACAATCCTAAGTACTTTTATAGACCTCCTTCCCTTTGTGCTGCATAGAAATGTACGCAGGTATGATTAGAAGACAGACGACCACATCTGTTTGTGGGACCAGGACCTCACACATCAAACTGGACCCTATTATGTTCCCATTTTGTTGTTTCTCCAAATACTGTGTCACTTATTTAACATTGACTTAATATTTGCAAAAGATAATCGATAGAAAAGTTTTCCATCAAGGGGGTACAATTTAGGTTACATATTTTGCTCAAGCTAAGTCTTAATGCAAATAGCAGTGAAAACCAATTATTCTCACGCATAGTCTGCATTAATCAGTTTTTGAAGCAAGACGGGGAAAAATCCATAATCACTTCCACTTAATCTTTAACCTTGACTTTGTCCCTACTCAATCGATACTAAGGGTATTTTAAGAATTGAAGGAATAAAGCAAAGGCAGAGGAGGGGAAAGGGGAAGAAAGTAGAACAGGTATTCCAGACAGGATTGCATCTGCTTAAAGCAAAAAGTAAAATGAAATATAAATTAAAGGTGGACCCTCTTTGCCTCTCCTCAAGAGCAGGGCTAACTGATTTGCAAAAACGGTGGGGCAAAGCAGGTTTGCTGCCCTCATACATTCTCCATCTTTGATGGCTCAATACCTTCAGGGAGGTTTTTGGTTCATCAAATCCCCTCCTCATAGTCTAAAGACGTTAACATTTGCCCACTGGGAACAGCACTGAGATGATCAACTTACTTAACAAGGACTACGAAATTTGAGACCGACTGTGGGAAAATGTCAGCTCAATGGATAGTACTAGATTTCTGTTTCTCTTTTCTGGGCCAGAATGTCAGAGAGATAAGTCTCTGAATTTGCACCAGTTGCTTTCTGACCCCGGCTGCACACTGCATGGCAGACGGCCAAGTATGGACTAATGTTCTTTAGTAACTGAACTGTGGGATGGAACCAAAGCCAACTTATTATCTTCACTTTTTTCTTCTTCATCAGAAAAACAGCCTTGAAACTCATGACCCCATTCTTAAACAGTGAAACGTCTTTCAAAAAAGAAAATCTGGGGTCATTTGAAGTAACAAACCAGGGAGAGGCTATTCTAGGTGTTTATTTTTAAGCTGCAAAGAACATTCAGTAAGAGCAGAGGCTTTCGATAAATAGGTATTTTCGAGGCAATATTTTTCTTCTCTCTAGAAGGTTTTCTTTTTACAATACTATTTGGTATGTAGGAGATATAACATTCTTTTATATGTTTTATATAGACTACATAGAGAAATCGACATTACCAATATACCAGCGGACTCCTGGGTGTGTCTCTCCACCACCTCTCCCTTTCCTCCAAGGGCAATTACCATCCTGAAATCATTCCTTTCTTTTCATAGTTTTGCTTTTCAGGTATGAATCCCTGAAGAGTTTCATTTTGCCAGTTTTTTGAGCTTTGTGTGGATAAAATCACAAAGTATGAATTGCTTCTCTTGCATATTTAGGATTAATCTAGATGGACATTGTAGCTTTCATTCTTTTATATACACTGCCATAGATTACAAATACACCAACTTACATATTCAGTTGGCAATTATGTGGATTTTTTGATTCTTGACTCCTCAGAATCATGCTACCATGAACATTCTTACACATACCCCAAGATGTTCCCGTGCAGAAATTCTTCAAGGAGTTCTATCAGTGAGTCCTAAACACAAATTCAACCTTTAATGGATACAGCCGAACTTTTTGCAGAGTTACCAATTAATACTCCTACCAGCAGTGAATGAGGTTTCTATTGATCCATATCCTCTCCCACACTCTTTTTTTTTTTTTGCAAGTTTAAGAAGCGTTAAACGGTATGAGCTGTCTTGGATTTTACTGATTACTAATGAAATTAAAATTCTTCATATGTTTATGAGCTGCTCATATGACTCTCTTAGAAAAGGATACATCTTTTTAAATTTTTTTTAACGTTTTATCTTTGAGAGACATAGAGTGAGCAAGGGAAGGGCAGAGAGGGGGAAATACAGAATCTGAAGCAGGCACAGAGCCCGACGCAGGGCTCGAAATCACAGACCGTGAGATCATGACCTGAGCTGAAGTCGGCAGCTTAACCGACTGAGCCACCCAGGCGCCCCAAAGATAGTCCTATCTTTTACTTACTTCATTATTTAGTGGGATTTGTGTTTCACTTCTTGATTAGTAACTTTTTATTTTTAATGTTTATTTTTTAGAATGAGACAGACAGAGGGTGAGCGGGGGAGGGGCAGAAACAGAGGAAGACACAGAATCTGAAGCAGGCTCCAGGCTCTGAGCTGTCAGCATGGAGCCGGAAACTGGGCTTGAACTCACGAACCATGAGATCATGACCTGAGCCAAAGTTGGATACTTAACAGACTGAGCCACCCAGGTACCCCGATTAGTAACTCTTTATGCTTTATTTATAATACAGTTCTTTCCTGGTGGTAGATTTGTAACGTCTTGTAGGTTTTTGTTCATCTTTGTTTTCTTTGTAGTATCAGAAGTTGTTAATTTTAATGTGATGTTTCATCAGTTATTCTATTTGTTTTAAATTTTGGGGGTCTTAAGAAACCCTCCTTACTCAAAGGCCATATGGATTCAATATGGTCTTCTAAAAGTTTTATAGTTCTGCCTTTCACACTGAAAGCTTTAACCCACTGGAACGAATTCTCCCAGGTTCCCCTCCTGTTATTTACATAGTGTATAGTTATCAAAGCCAGAAAACTAACATTGAAAAACTACTACTAAACACCACAACTATAAGACATTAAAATTTAATCAATTCCCCCGCTCCCCACTAAGATCCTTTTTATGTTCAAGCAGCCACTCCACAATCAGACATCTCATTTAGTCGTGTGTTCTTAGTCTGCCCTAATCTGTGGCAGCTCCTCAGTCTTCCTTTGCCTCAATACTTCTGATGAGTACAGGTCATTTTGTAAAATGTAGCTCAGTAGTAGCCTTTCTGGTATTCTCAGGAGATTATAAATTCTTGCTTAGAATATCCTAGATGTGACGTTGTGTCCTTCAGGTTTTTCATATCAAGGGGTTTTATAAAGTTAATAACTTCATCATCATCACTTTGATAAAAGGGTTTTCCAGGTGGTCCACTCTAATATTTTTCCCCCTGTAGTGGATAAATATTTCAGGATCTACTTTAGACCGGTTAATATCCTATTTCTCTTCAAACTTTTGCCCACTGATTTTAGCATCTGGAAGATTCGGTTTACAATAATCATTAGTAAGGTTTTTGCCTAATGTGGTGCCCATATTTCTGTCATTCCTTCTATATTCATTTGAATTCTTCCGTAAGAAAAGGCTATTCCTTATCCCCACTTATTTACAGCAGTATGGACTCATTAATATCTAGTCTATTAGCTATGATTCAACACTATTTGCTGTTTGTTCTTCCAGTTGGTCCAGTTTTGGACACTGGAGCTTCTTCAGTTTAGCTCCTGGATCCTTGTGACCTGCTCTCTGCTTTTCAGCCTTTACTTTTTCACTTTTTAACGTGTCCTTTTACTGCCTTTTCTTTGTAGGAGTGTTCAAAAGTCTATGTCAATCTAATAGTTTTGCCTTTGAAAGTGGAAGGTTTTACCTGAAGGCTTTGACAAATTTATATGATCTTTGAAATCTAAGAATTTGATTTATATGTAAAACCTATAAGAATTTGATTTGTATGTAAAACCTAAAATAACTTGTTTCAGATGAGGTGATAAGTTATCTTTTTCTTGCTTCCTTTTTCAAGATCTTCCTTCTCTCCTTCCTTTTTCTCCATCTGCCACTCCGGTCCTAGCATAGGCTAGAACCACTTTCTTAATCATAGTCCAGTCTCAACCCCTGTGAATAATTTTCTAGAACTCCTGGCTCTGTGCTATTGACTCTGCCCTCTGAGTCATCCTTCCTTTTTCATAAAAAATCGCCCGAGGTCATGGCAGAGTAGATTTCTAAGCTTGTTCCTGTTGGCAGGAAGCTGGAAATCCAAAGTTCTCTCTTCACTTTGTGCTGGCTCTGCCCCCTTCAGTCCAAGCTAGTATAAGCAGATCTTTAACTTACCAATAGAAAATGGTAAGACAGAGAGTAATAAATTGCAGGTATACTAACCACTTACATAAGGAGGTAATTAAGAAATAAGCAGTTTTAGGGGTGCCTGGGTGGCTCCCATTGGTTAAGTCTCCGACTTTGGCTCAGGTCAAGATCTCACACTTGTGGGTCTGAGCCCCTCATCGGGCTCTCTACTCTTAGCAAAGAAGCCGCTTTGGATCCTCTCTCTCTCCTTCCCTCTCCCTCTCTCTCAAAAATAAACAGTTAGAAAAAAAAGAAATAAGCAGTTTTAGACTCCGATGTCAGATTTCAATCAAATGCACAATGTGCCGCTTGCTAGCTATGCTAATACTGGCTCACAAAAGTCCCGTTTCACTTCTAGCGTTCTGAAATGTAGACACAGGATATAAATGAGTAGATGCTTAAAATACATTCAAGACTTGCTATACAGTGAAAACGAAGTACATTTTGGCTACTGCCAAATGGTTGTTATTCCTTTCCACATAGCCTTTATATTCAGCATGGACAAATTAACAGGAGATCGACAGTAAGAACTGAGCAAAGAAAAAAGAACTATAAGCTATTTAGCTATTGACCAACGTTTTTAATATACATGGTGGTAGAATTTCTTGTAATTCTATTGTTTCATTTTATTTTTCAGGTAAAAGTGGCACCATTTAATGGGGGGAGCACTGAGCAGAAGTTAGGTCTTAGCTCCTCAAATGGGCTCTTCCTCTAACCAATAGCTACTTGATGTAAGTAACGCAACTCTCCTGAGGCTTCATGTCTGTATCTGTAGGATAGGAACTCTCTCCCTGTCCCGTTCTCTCTCCATGGTTACTGTCTGTATCAAATGAGACCATGAAGTGCTCAAAAGTAGAGAGCCATCATGGAGTACCTACTGAGTTACTTGCTAGAAACACATCGTCCCATCTAGGCCTCTCCAAAACCTGGAGATGGATTTTGAGCAACTTACATATAATGAAACAGATTCAAGAAGTAACTTGCTTTCAGTTACTTGCTAAAAATGGTAGAGTTAGATTTGAATTTAGCTATGTCTCCAGTCCACACATTTTCTCCTGATGTTGAACTTGGAAAACTATCAACCTCTTATCATTAGGTCCCAGGTCATGTTAACTATGCTGAATGGTGCAGACTCAGGGAGCCAGATCTGGACGCAGATGTGCTCACAGAGTTGGGGGTTGGGGAGAAAATGGGGGCAAAGCCAGTGCTGGAAGGACCGTCAGGGAGCCAGAGCTAGGTGGGTGGCAGCAGTGCACACAGATAGATGTAGGAAATCTAAAGGGAAGGAATAAAACATCTGGATGAAGGGTCATCCACAAGGGATGGCTTTGCAGCCAAGGCAAATAAATGTGCTTCAGCATAAGGAAGCCAGCAGCAGATAGTGGGACCTCAGTCTAGGGTCAGAAATCATGGAACAGGAAATACTTTTATCCATTCTACTCACTTCTGTATTCCCTATGCCCGGCACATAGTGGATGCTCACTCAATAAATCATTATTGAATAAATGTGGGGGGTCCAAAAAGACAGCTCTAGAAAGTTACTGAGATAGTGAAGCTCGGTTATCTGAACGAAAAGCTCACTTCCTCCTAACGGCAGTACCAGTTGCTGAGTCAATTAACAGTATCCTAAAGGGACCTCTTACTGATAATTCAAAACGGACCTTGGAATTCAGGTAAGGTTTGACCTGCAGGTGGCAGTCAACCTCCCCACTAGGGAGAAAGAACTAGTGAGACCAACCTCAAGCCCACAGCTTCTTTCAGTTTTACCTTCATAAACGTGTCCACCTGTCCTAACCCCATTCCAGCTGCCTGTAATGCTTTTCTACCTGCAAACTCGATCCTGAATCAGTGAGTGTTGGGCACCTGGCACATTCACAAATGAGCTCTGAAACCATTCTCTTCATTAGGTATCCAGAGCCTAGTTCTCATTAAGTTCACTTTGGAACCAGGACCCTAGTTTGTAATTCGTCTCTTCAGCAGAATTTAAGCTGTGCTCCTAGGGGCTCAAGTTTCGGGTAGTGTATCCGGTATCCTATAAAGCATACAAAACCCAAATTCATAACCTGATTCCCTTTTGATACAAAGGACTGCAGTCACTGAAAAGGAAAATATTAAGAGGCACCATTACCTCTCTCTGGCCAATAAGAACTCCTCGCTGAGATTGGACCTAAGTGTATTCCTTGATTTGTGATTTAGGAGGAATAATTTTGACTCACACAATCCCATCTTCGATTTTCACTTTCTCCCCTCCATCGCCTCCATGTCCTGGATCTCTGTCTCCACATTCAATCCCCAGAGTCTTGTAGGACTTACCATCTTAACAGCCAGTTTCATGACTACTTAGGAGATGCAGGTGATAAGTCTTTATCTTGATGACTCTTTCCAAACAGGAATTCTGAAAGTTGTTTTACTTCCAAATCTCTTAATTCAGGATAAGATAGGAGTCCTACAAACCATTAGAATGCTTTCGGCTTCGATTTACGGAATTTACTCATAATCTGCTCTAGGTATTAAAAATAGCAAATATGCCTATCTCCAGATATGGAGACAATGATGGATCAGCTGAGTTGGATAAGGGAGTTGGTTAACAGTGTTCTGAAAGGAGAGAACTAACCAGCAGTCAGTGCAATAGGGAAAGAGCTAGGATTAGTAGAGAAGATTTGTATTTATTATGATCTGAACTTAAAACATCCCCTAGTCATTTATATGTATCCAACACGAGAGTAAAGAAAGCATTATTTTCATTTTATAAAACTGTTACAGAATGCAAGTACTAATATACTGAAGTTTATTAAATTAATCATTGCAATCGCCCATACTCACTTAGAATATGTCAGCACACAGAACACTGTTCACTTTTTAGAATATAATGAAGGGAAACACTAAATAGGTTGATTTGGAGACAGCATAAAAGGTTTAACCTTCCTGATGACTTTGAATTTTGCTTAATGTAGGACAAAAAAAAAAAAAAAAAAAAAACTTTTACCCTAACTATATTTTTTCCATAAAGGACATGGTCCAGGGACACATTTTCACCCTTAGAAAGTTACTGAATAGGGAGGCACCTGGGCGGCTCAGTCGGTTGTGCGTTCGACTTTGGCTCAGATCATGATCTTCCAGTTTGTGGGTTCAAGCCCCACGCTGGGCTCTGTGCTGACAGCCTGGAGCTTGCTTCAGATTCTGTGTCGCCCTCCCTCTCTCTTCCTCCCCTGCTCATGCTCAGTCTCTCTCTCAAAAATAAATATTTAAAAAAGAAAATTACTGAATAGGATAATAGAAACACTAACAAAAACTTTTCTGCTGCTTTTCAGCTTTTCGCACATAGTCTAGAGTTCACACTATGCTTATCAGGAGAAATCTGTGGAAAATAAAGCTGAACAGAACTGTAAATTATCAACTGGCTTAACCTTGTCAAGCAGAGAAAACCAGAAGTGCCATAGAACATGGACTGACAGCAACGAAAACTGAAGAAAACACTGAAAAGATAATGAAAAAGCTAATGAGGTCTGTACTCTACCGTGGCCAAGATCAGAGAAAACTGATCTACGTATTTTAGGTGTCAGCAAGTAGGTGGGTTCCAACGGCCTTTTTAACCTTTCTAAACTGTTTATACTATCTTGATGACGGGCAATGAGGGTCATCTGGAGAGAGAACATTTCAAACTGTACAAATTACATTCCTGATGTCCTAATACCAAGGTTATTCCAGTTCAAAAACTGTATAGTGGACCATGTGAGGTCATAAGTTAGAGACAAAAGATGGAGACTCTAGTAAAATTTTATTTTCTAGTCTTTTTTTTTTAGTCTTTAAAATTTTTACTATGGTCTTTAAAACTGTGGTAAAATATGCATAACATTTTCCATTTTAACCATTTTTAAATGTACAGTTTAGTATTCAATGCATTCACACTGATGTATACCCAACCCAGAATGCTCATCTTGCAAAACTGAAACTCTATTGCCATACCCATTAAACAACTCTTCATTTCTTCTTCTCCCCAACCCCTGATAACCACCATTCTCATCTATTAATTTGACCACACTAGGTACTTAGTATAAATAGAATCATACAGTTGTCTTTTTGTGAAGGTCTTATTTCACTCAGCATGATGCTCAGTGTTCATGTCCTACATGTGTCAATTTTCTTCCCTTCTAAGGCTGAATATTCTGTTGTGTACATACACTATCTTTTGTTCATAGATTCACATACAGAGGGACACTTGGCTTGCTTCCACCTTTGAATAGCACTGCTATGAACTAGTCTTTGTTTTAAAATCCCATTTCACTGTACCTCAAACCCACATTCCTGAAAATATGGCAACATCAAGTCCCTCACATTCCTGCTGAATGGAAGGACTAACCACAAAAGTGGTATGTCCTATAAAAATGGTAACGAAAGGCAGAGTCCCCAAACACAGTCTGTGCTCAGAAAGGCTTATCTTGGGTTTTGTTATTTTAAAGGAGATCTTCCATTATATCATTCCGAAACATTTTAAGTCCACATACACTTAATTCATACTGGTTAGGTCTTATCCACATGTGAGCCCTTGGTTCTAAGAAGGAGATTGCTAACTATATGTTCCTCTGAAAGAAGACAACCATCATATCAGTTATCATGATACGCTGAGGTTTTTGAGAATAGGTAGATACAATGATCTTTTTGATTATAAGGACACACAAGAAGAGAAATAGAATTGAAAAATTCTAGTCATTCAAAGAAGAAATGTAACCATATTAGAAAACAGATGTGCATTTTTAAAAGGCAGACTGCTATAAAACAAGTACTCCTATTACACTAAATCACTAAAACGATTGTCAGATTAGCGTGGTTACTGTTTTCTATGTGGATATCTGAAAAGACCTGCCAGAAGCTGTCAGGACTCAAACTTTTACGTGATTCAGGACAGTAGGCCCTGACCATAACATCCCAATTAGCTTTAAAAGAACTCAAATGTCATCAATCTCGGCACATTTTTGTGGGCCTAAGATTAACGTAAAAAGGTTAAGAACAGCTATCGAGATTTAAATCAAATGATTAAGTTTGGAGTCAAGAAACCACTTTCTGAAATATAGTCTTGGTATGTAAGTAGAAATTGGACATGGTTACCTTTTGTTCAAGGGTAGGTGGACCTTTAAGTTGAAGTATAATTGACATACGTTACAGTAGCTTCAAGTATACAACAGTGACCCGACAACTATGTACATTATTGCTATGCTCACCACAAATGTAGCTACCTCTGTCACCATACATCCCTATTACAATACCATCGACTATATTCCCAGTGCTGTACCTTTCATCCCCTAGACTTCATCAACTAGAAGCCCATAATTTCCACCCCTCTTCATCCATTTTGCCCATCCCCCTTACCACCCTCTCCTCTAGCAACAACCAGTTTGTTCTATTTATGGTTTTGTTTTGTTTTTAGATTCCACATGTAAGTGAAATCATATGGTATTATGGTATTTGTTTTAGCTGACTGAACTTCACAATTTCATTTCAGTAGAAGTGTCTGATCAACAAATGCATGCACAAACCTGGAATCCCAAAAGGTCACTAAAGGAAGAGAAACCCCTATTTATAATTTTCCTATACTAGGCACAAGATTAGAGGTCTTTATGCTTGCTTATGTAAGCCTGTAACAACACTACAAAGAAGGGGAGATTAGCTCCATTTTACACATGAAGAAACTGGGGTTTAGAGAAATTACATGATTTGCCCAGGGTCACATAGCTGATAAGTGAGGAGGCAGAGACAAACCATTCCATTCTATCTGAATCTCAAATCCACACTCCTCCCTTAACACGATCTTCAGGTTTTAGAAAGTCTTCCTCCAAAATTACTGCAGCAGATGGTTACATTTCAAGTAGCTTTATTCTTAGCTATACCTTTTTCCCCAAAATACTAGTTTGACCAATGAGAATCAAATAATTATGTGCTAGAAAACAAATGTGAGATTAAGCTACGTGTGTACTATTTTCTGAGCAGCTTCATAATTCTACGTCATTACTTATTCTAGAATGTACTTGGAGATTCTCTGGCACATGTACCACTTGTCCTGTAGAATCACAGACAGTGGTATATGAAAGGGTGTGTTAATCCTCTCACTATGTGATCATCTACATTTAGTGACTAATAAGAATTTGAGTAAGTAATTGAGTGCAAAAATATGAATAAATTTTTAAGCAGCAATGTAATGGCACACAATCCACTATGGAGTAGTCAGGAGTCCCTTATTGAGACACCTGTAGGATCCGGGGAACACAAGATATTCTGTAGATTCACTAGATTTTTGAAGCACAGAAATTCAAGAAACAGCTAAGCCAAAATTACAGCCTTTCCTGAAAGTTCAGTAGTTTAGCAGGTTTCTGCCCACTAAACGCTTGCCTAAATCTTGATGGCAAATGTCTATTATCTTAATCGGCCATATTTCAGGCCAAGCAGA
Source organism: Paguma larvata (assembly GCA_030068075.1). NCBI lineage: Eukaryota > Metazoa > Chordata > Mammalia > Carnivora > Viverridae > Paguma > Paguma larvata. Next base: position 27,660,239 of record CM057839.1, read on the forward strand.
TGGCCTCCATGTTTAAATTGTTCCCATTAGTCTGCAGGCCCTTCTCATGCTATTAGCACCTCTATTTCCTAAATTCTCAACTTCCTAGTCCCTTAGATTTACTTGTAAACCTTACAAACACTGTAGACAGTAATTGTTCAAGCTAGAGTTGAATGGAAGAAACATCAGAATGTTCTGTGAGATTTTTTTTTGAATCTATACAACTCCGCCCACATCTTCTGGTTTTGATGTGCGACTATAAGACATTTGCAAAAATCTCAGGAAAAAGGAACATATGAACTTTGAAAAATTATATCCCACCCTTCAAGAAAGGGGATAGCTCCGAATCTGGGGCAAGGGGCCAAGTACACGGCCTGAAAAAGCCCCAGAGCTATCTTGAAGCATTTTAACTTCTTGAACCCTGTACCACTGGATCCCTGGCTCTTAGATTTTGCTGACCACTAAAATGCACAAGATATTTCTAGAAGAAAAACATTCAAAATTTGAGCAGTTTGGAATTTAAGATCATCTTTAAAAAATTTAGCTGGATGAAAAACTCACTTCTTTGCCTAGAACAAATGAAACTTTCTCAAGCACGTCACACAGGAACCATTTCACCCATATGGTCTACAATATGTAATTAGCACCTCACTAGTTACAAACCAAGCTTCCTTCCTTCCTTCCTGCCACGATCTTCGCCGTGCCCGGAGAGAAAGAACAGAAATTATTATATCCATTTTAAAAATAAGAAAACTCATGCTCTGGGTGAATAGATATGCTGCCAGAGGCAACACGATCAGGAAACAGCAGAGTGGAGAGTAGAACCCTAGATAGACTTTCCTGTGGAGCACAGAACTGAGAAGGATTTAGTGACTTCTGTAACAATTTCCAAAGTGAATTTTGTCAGCAAAAATCTAAAAGGAAGTCAGAGTTTGTACTTTGTAGAGTTTTTATTTCCTCTTCCTGAGTAATTTTGCTGTATTCTAGAAGTACAGATCCACAAGATCTTGAAAAAGAAACTGATCCTTTAGCCAGCAAGTTTGAGAAGCACGGTTGGACTCTAAATCAAATCTCTCCCCAAATCAAAATTAATCCAGTATGTATAGATGGGTGAAAACAAGTATATACTAGGAATTCTAGATACCATCTCAAAATACTTTAAGGAAAGCAAATATTCCCAAGTAAGAATTTTCTGTCTTCTAAAAACAGCATAGAATGCACAAAGACCTAAAGACTTTAAGAGAGCTGAAGGGCCAAGGGCAAAATCTGAAAGTCAAGGTTAAAGGTTGCCATCAAGGAGGCAGGAGTTGGACAAGCACCTAGTTCTTTCTCCATGGCACACAGACAAAACCACAGCCCCAGCGGGGACCTCTCCAGGTGACCTCTGGTGGCCAGCCACTCCCTTGGGTCACTGAACCTCTCCCCCTAGAAAGAACATCCAGTGCCTTCCTTCTCACCTTGGGTCACTCCATGGGTCAGGAATAAATGGCATTAGGGATGTCCCTGGCACCCAACTGAATGACAGTGAGCTGCTCAGTGCAAATCCTGTCGTGGTTTTGTTTGTTTTGGCAGAGGTTACATAGAATATAGGTTTGATACAATTTATAGCATTAAGACAGGATCGTTTTTTGAGGTAATAAACTACATTCTGCAGTTTTCATCTAAGGTAACTTGGTCCTTTAACACTAAGCAGTTTTCTAATAGAACTGCCGTGAACATTCTTGTAAATATGAATTATTTCATATTCAGGTTTATCTTCATGGCCTTAATTTTCAGGTAATTCTTCTTTGTTCCACCCCGAGTATCACTTTACCTTCCTTGGGATGTATACATCCAAATAATTGCAGATGGTGAACAAGGCCTAGCGTTGCTGCCTCTAAGCCCAGGTGAACCTACTTAATTCCTTTAACCAGTCCTCCCACCACCACCCCCCCTCCATCATCGTCCTGATTTCTCCTCTGAACATTTTCCAAGAAAATGTCCACATCTTTCCTGGTCTCAAGCTCCCAGAACAAATGTGGTTTTCAGGTGCCATTTCATCAGATTCACTTCCCTACCCTGAGGTAAAGCTCTTGAATTCCTCACATCCCTTCGGTCCTTTCCCCTGTTCTTATATCCAGGGTGGGTCCAAGGGATTACACTGCCCAAGGCAAAAGGAGACTCCTTTTCTTCTCTGCCAGTAACTGGATCCATTTCAGAAAGGTTTACATGCTCTGCTCCCCCGCCCCCACTTTTGCTTCTGATTTACAGACATTCAGCTAACCGATCAGGCTACCAGAGACCGTAAATAAATCCAACGACTTGTAGTATTTGGAAAGTTTACAAGCTCTGGAAGGCAGAAGCATGGCATCTGGCAATTCACGTAATTTCTAAAAGCCTCAGCGTCCTCATCTTTAAAAGTAGGAGGTAAGAAAATGTATATAAAAATTAGAAAAAGTATACAAGTTATTTTTAGCACCTAAGGAATTCTATAAAGACATTTTGTTCTTTTGTTAGAAGGCAGCGTTTGTTGGGGGCACCTGGGTGGCTCAGTCGGTTAAGCCTCTCACTTTGGCCCAGGTCATGACCTCACAGCTTGTGGATTCTAGTCCCTCAAGGGGACTCTGTGCTGACTGCTCAGGACCTGGAGTCTGTTTGGGATTCTCTTTCTCTCCTCCCCACCTCATACTCTCTCTCTCTCTCAAAAATAAATAGACATTAAAAAAAACTTTAAGTCAGGGTTTGTTAAGAAAAATTAGGTAACAAAATGCCTTAGCAAAAGCAAACAACAAATAAGGAAGAAAGGCTACTGGTCATCCCGACTTCATGCTTTCTTCCTCAAAAGTCTTCAAAACCATGGAGGAGTGGTTGTTGAGGTATATATGGAATCACCTCCAGTTCTATATGGAAGAGTTATCAGCACACTCCTAGCACCTGTATGTCTTCCCTTCCATTACTAAGAAGGTTTTGTGATGTTAACTAAAGTTTAAATTATATTTAAATAAAAAAAAAAAAGAAGGCTTTGTGTATCTGTGCAGCCTCAGGTTTTCAAAAACCACATTAGAAAAGCTACCTTTCAGTCAGGGTCTAAAGGGAAAGAAATTTAGACCGTACAGATTATCAGAGTCCTTTAAAAAAGGAAGAGAGAGAGGGGGAGCCGGGGTTGAGGCACCCAGCTGGCTTAGCCAAGTAGAGAATGCAACTCTTGGTCTCCGGGTTGTGAGTTCAAGCCCCATGGTGGCTGTGAGATTAGTTAAAAATAATAAAAGGGGGGGGGTCCTGTGCAAAATAAGCCCACAGCCCCCATCAAACGGGGGCATGGAGACCGGCAGAACAGTGAAGCGAGCTTTATGAACGTTCTTGCACACTCCCGAGGTTACAGCAGGCAATTGATCTAGTTGCAAGTCCCTCCCGACTCCTCCTTGGCTGAGTACCACAGAGGTTACAGCCTTATTTGGGAGGTGATGCAGATACTTCAGTTCTTTGGCGCATGCTCATTGCAAAGCCCAGGAGAAACAAGCCCTTGAAGTGAAGTGTCTAAGGGTTTGGGACTCCATTCTGGGGGGCAGAGGCTCATGCATATTTCCAATAGGTTGTAAACCTATTGTTAACTAGACAGCAGAGCTTTTATTTGGGATTTCTGAAAATAAACCCTCTCGCTTCTCACAGTTCCTATAGGAAATCTTTAAATAAAGGTGTTGCTATAGCTAGCTTTAAAGAAAACAAAAACAAAAACAAAAAACATTTTACAGAACATACCCAATGTTGAACGCACTCGGTTTTTGTTCAAGACCAAAAAGCATTTCTTTTCCACACTTTTTCTGACACATTCTTTACCACCGTTAAAACTCTTGTTATTGGAATTATCGGTCTGTTTGATTCCTGCAAGGCCTTCTCCAGGAGAAAGACCAAACCTAGTAAAGGAGGGCCTGACTCACCGCTCCACTCCCCCGGACCGCTCGAACGTGCGAGAGCTGGTGCGCAGGTCCCCGGCTAGGACCCAAGCCCTCGCATCCCCATTTATCTGGTGTGTTGATGACCAACAGTTCTCACTTGTTTCTATTTCCAGTAATTGCCTTGCCCTGAAGATCACCCCCTCGCCCAGAGATCACCGCCGTATTCACTCATCCGATGATTGGTCTGTTAAAGATGCTAAAGGCATTGGAACAGGCTGAGGCATCTGTTACAGGTGCGCTGTGTGTGGTTCGGCTTCCTTCATTCCCCGCTGCATGCCGAACTCCTGCGCTCTCCCTGCACCTGCATCAGGCTTAGATTCTGCTTTCCAAGGACCAGTGTGGTCTGAGGAAGCTGACTCTGATGACCAGCTGGCCTGCTGGCCATAGATTCCCCCACCTCACCCCCGTCCCCTCCCTGGTAGTGCAGAAGCACAGAAAGCTGCTCACACAGGTAGGCGGTGCAGTTGTTCAGACCCTCACGGGGTGGGGGTGGGGAGGTGGGGGGCGTGTATTGGTGGAAGGGAACATGTGAGCTGAAGCAATATATCAGACAGCTGGATGCATGTTCCCGAGATCAACTGATGCTTCGGGGAGAGACAAAAAATAGCTGAGAGCGATTAACCACCAATTAAAACATAACTGTTGAAGTCAGAGGCCTCCTTAAGCAGTATATCTTTTACAACCAGAAAGTAGGAAAATTTTAAGATTAGACCCAGGATTCAATTTAAGAATAGCAGAGCTCCAGGAGAGGTTGTATTTTCCACGTTGCCCATTCACTACTCCAAGGTCAGGGCCCTGATTCAGAAGTAGTGGGAACCTAAGATATGGGACACAGTATCTGAGTCGATACATTGAAAAATCTTGAATCCTCCTAAGCCCTCCGGGCCTGCGGAAGCGGCCCACTCCTCCCTGTAAAGGCTTTTAATGGACCTCCCTTTCTTAAAAATTAAGGGACTTCTGCCTTTCACGATTACACACCACCCTTGATCTACTCCCGCCCCCTGGCTACCAGACCCATAAAGCTAAAAGGTTCGCTAACCAGTATATAAAAATATTTAAATTAGGTCAGGAATAATCGCTTCTCGGCCTTTTGGCTAAGATCAAGTGTAAATTAGGTCAGGAATAAAAATGTATACTCTATATATTTACCCATAAAAGCTGAGATTGATTTGATGCTTTGCTAATGTAATTTATTGTCAAGTTGGCTGACACACAGCGTATACAGTGTGCTCTTGGTTTTAGGGGTAGATTCCCGTAATTCATCGCCTACATACAACACCCAGTGCTCATCCCAACAAGTGCCCTCCTCAATACCCATCACCCAATTTCCCCTCTCCTCCCCACCCCCGCCACAACCCTCATAGTTTCAAACAGAAAGGAAAGCAAACCATAAGAGATTGATTTGATTCTTGATAAAGCAAGAGTGATAAGGTAAGAATCATATTGCTTTTTAAGGATCTCTCTGTCACCCTAACTCACTGACAAGTTTTCCCTAAGATAGATTAGCATGGAATCAATGAGCAAGGTCGCAAATTCAGGAGGGCAATGTTCCTCTTGCAAAGCACACAGGCCAAAACAACATCCCCAGAGATGTGAGCGAGCCCAAACAGCATATAAATCCTGAATGTAGAACTCTGCCATTCAAGGAGTCAATACTTGAGGTATAAACTCTTGCAGAAAAACTCAAAACTGTGACATGTACTTTTCTGAAGGCACTAAATGATGCAGCTGGTAGTTTCAAGCCAATCACTTAGCTGGACCTCTGTGTATTTCCCAAATTTAGCTACTGCATCAGAATCATAGCTTCTTAAAACTATAGCTATCTAAGTACTAACCTACTAGTCAGGCAAGATTCTGAATCAGAGGATCAGAGATAAATCTTGAGCAGTTACATTTTTTCAGTTTCCAAGATCATAGTGACGCAAAGCCTCACACTCTCATCGGAACAAATCTTTCTTTTTCTCTTTCTCAACATGCACGCTCAACTTTTTTTTTTTAATGCCCATTAAGTAAGAGGTAAAACATGAGCTAATATTGAAGAGACAGTTAACTTGTGTTATCAAGATATACTTAGGAAATATGACATATTTTCATAGCCAAGAATTGGGGAAATCATAGCCTTCCTAAATACCAAGAGTCTACTGTATCTTATAAATTGTATTTAAGATTGCAATGGCAGCCACATATTTAAAAATCATTGAATTTAGAACTCAGATAGACTGGGGCACTCATTTAGTCCAACTCCCTCATTTTACAGAAGACAAATTAGAGCTATTGCTGTTAACATATTAATAGATTTCTTTCACATGGCAAATGAACTCTGAAATGTTTATTTTACTGTAATTTTTTCAACTTTTGTTTTGATGAACACGGCAATCTCCCAATCACCGCAGCCTCTCAGAAACACTGAAACTGATCCCTGGAACCCACTACACCAGTGAGTCAGTAAGGAAGAAGCCAAATTCATCTTGAAAACCTCTTAATTGGTAGGGGTGCCTGGCTGGCTCAGTTAGTAGAGCATGGGACTCTAGATCTCAAGGTCTTAAGTTCGAGCCCCATACTGGGTAGAGAGATTACTTGAAATTTAAAAAAAAAAAAAATTTAAAGACCCTCAGTTGGCAACGTGACTTTCCATATGTTGAAATAATCAGTTGCTCTAATTATTTATAAAACCTCTCATATGAGAAACAAAGATGCATCCTAGAAATCAAGTTGAAAACTCTTGATAGATTATTGTTTTACTCTAAGATAGAGCATATTCTAAAACAGAGTGGATCATGTCACAGGTTTGTGGCTCGGGTTTACTTTCAGGAAATACTCAAGGCTCCTTAGTGAAACCAGGCACAACATGTAACTTTCTAATAACACACATAGTGTTCAAAAAGAATACTAGTTACTGGTTTTCAGGAGAATTCTATCTCAAGTGAAACTGATTAAGCATTTTTTTGTAGACATGCAAACATCGGTTCATTTGTAGACAGTGTCAGCTTTTATAACATCAAGAATAAATGCACCATTGGGGTGCCTGGGTGGCTCAGTCTGTTAAGTGTTTGACTCTTTATTTAGGCTCAGGTCATGATCTCCCGGTTTGTGAGTTCGAGCCTTGCATGGGACTCCGTGCTGATGAGCAGAGCCTGCTCGGGATTATCGCTCTCCCTCTGCCCCTCCCCTGCTTGCTCTCTCTTTCTCTCTCTCAAAATAAATAAATAAACATGTTTAAAAAAAAAGAGTGAATATACTGCAAAATACTACTCCTTAAAAGTTATCTTTAAATATTTAATGCCTGTCTAATTGAGGACACTTGTGACCTTCGGTAGCTTACAGTATGTCACTACTTTATATGGCAATACTCCAAAGTAACCTGTCATGTTCAGACTAAATTTGTGCAAGGCAAGATTCAGTATGAAACATATCCCAGATCACTTTGGACATTTTTAGCATACATATGAAGCTGGCCAGGGAGAGAACGCTCACAACAGATCTTCTACTGTGAGTCTGTAGGGTTGTGGTTTGGTTATAAAACCTGAAAGCACATTTAGGTAGCACATGTCATTGGTCAACTATGCTTCAGACTGTGGGGGAAGTATTCCTGAACAAGTCAGTGAACTTCCAATTTGTAACGGATGGAGAGGTAGCACCAGATCTGAAAGGAGCAGTTTGAAGGGAGATAATTTCTTTTACTCATTAATTCATTTATTCGATAATCCTATTATTAAGCACATTCACTACAAAGACAAACTAGGAACTTACACCTGGAACTTTCTGGTGATGAGTTAAGTTAATATAAGGTAGCCTTGTCTGACTGAGATTTACTAAGCTGGAAAAATAAATTTTGTTAGTTCAGTCTGAAAACTGACTTAGAGAAAGAAAAAAAAAAGAGATTCTCAGCTAATTATTTACACAATAGAAATTATTGAGACAATTATTTAGGAACAGTAGTGAGACTGTCCTCTGAGATTTTCTAAGTAAGGAAAATAAATTGCCCTCTGAGTCGAAAGTCAAAACCAATTGCAAGAGGTACAAAATCAACAAGGACTAGATCACTCCACGTAAAAGACATGGGATATCTTTTACGCTGGCAGGATTCCAGAGGCCATTTGAATATATGGTCAACCAACTCATGATTTTTAGGCAGTACTGAACCCACTGGAGCATTTGGGGGCAGGAACTAATTCACCCTGGTTAAGCTATGGGGTCAAGTCTAGGGGTACCAGACAGGAAGAGATCTCTGAGCCTCATTTAATTTCAACGAGAATAGCTCTTTCCAGATTATTTTATTCCCATCAGCTGCCCTAAATGAATTATATATAATAGTAATTAATTTTCAACACAAGAATAGTAGGTGGAGGTTTGGAAAGTTTTTTTAAATAGTGACATAAGGGGCGCCTGGGTGGCTCAGTCGGTTAAGTGGCCAACTTCAGCTCAGGTCATGATCTCACAGTCTGTGAGTTCAAGCCCCACATCAGGCTCTGTGCTGATGGCTCATCAGAGCCTGGAGCCTGCTTCAGATTCTGTGTCCCCTCTCTCTCTGCCCTTCCCCTGCTCATGCTCTGTCTCTATGTCTCTCAAAAATAAATAAACGTTAAAAAAAAAATTTAAATAGTGACATAAGAAAATGGGTACCCTTCCTGTGCGGATATAGTAATTTCATCTTATATCTGAAGTTTCAAGAAATAGTAATTTCTTTCTATGCCATCGAGTTTGCTGGTTATTAATTCCTGAACCATATCAGAAGTAATAACTACTGTAGTCAGGAAACACAATGGCCTATTTCTATGCCAGGAAATTTTTAAAAGAAAACAACCGTTCAGGAAAAAATAGATCTCAATATCATATTAACAACTTTTTTTATTCTAAGTGTATTAAAGCAAATATTTGGAATTCATGTGGTAATATTTCTAGTTCAGAACTTCCTTTCAACTCTTTCTACTCAGCCAAAAACTTTCTCATTCCAAAAAATCTCTCACCTTGCTTAGGCTGTATAATTTACCTAAGAGCACTCAGCTCTCAAAAAGCCCAGTGTCCCAAACATTCATGTTTGACAAAAATGGCAAAAGACAATGAAGAGCTCAATCTAATCATCTGAATTTATTTTTCCTATTAGGAAGGAGAATTTAAAATTAAAGGGTTAGTGCCATACGGAAAAATCCTTGAGCCATATTGCACATGTAGAAAACACTTAGGACACTTATAATACAATATTGTTTTACCTTAAAACGTTTTATTTACATCCCTCATCTTTCTCAAAGGAAAAAAAAAGTTGAAAGAACTCACAGAAAAAGACCTAACATCATAATAAGATTAAGAAACGAAATTACAAAATACAAACTGTAACTAAGAAGGAAGCAAATATTCCAAAAATATATTTGAGAGTAAAATTCATCTGTGACCTTCCTAAGAGGTAGGGCTATCATAGGAAACATAATCAACTACATCAGTCCTTTGAACATAAAGGTGGAAGCACATTAATTTCTTGACTAAAATAGTAAATATTATTAATATTATCTAGGATTTTATATATGTACACTGTGTGACTCACTAGCCAATGTTCTTGACAACAGTTTTCCAACAAATACGAGATGTCCTTCTTAAATCACTCTTGTAACCCCTGTTTTCCAGAGAACATATCTTGGAGATTAAAAATACAGTCATGGGGGTGCCTGGGTGGCTCAGTCGGTTGAGCGGCCGACTTCAGCTCCGGTCATGATCTCACGGTCTGTGGGTTCGAGCCCCGCGTCGGGCTCTGTGCTGACAGCTCGGAGCCTGGAGCCTGCTTCGGATTCTGTGTCTCCCTCTCTCTCTGCCCTTCCCCTGCTCATGCACTGTTTCTCTCTCTGTCAAAAATAAATAAACGTTAAAAAATAAAAAAATAGGGGCACCTGGGTGGCTCAGTTGGTTGAGTGGCCGACTTCGGCTCAGGTCACGATCTCATGATCTGTGAGTTCGAGCCCCGCGTCGGGCTCTGTGCTGACGGCTCAGAGCCTGGAGCCTGCTTCAGATTCTGTATCTCCCTCTCTCTGTGCCCTTCCCCTGCTCATGCTCTGTCTCTATGTCTCTCAAAGATAAATAAACGTTAAAAAAATTAAAAAAAATATACATATATATATATATTTGTTGGATTACTTAAAAAGAAAAAAATACAGTCATGGCAACAGTATCCTCCAAATCCATCCCAGTTGAGAGAACACAACCCATTTCGAATTTCTCAACAAGAGAAAAGTCCCCGAGAAGGACCTTCTTGGCTGTAATTTGATATTTATAATTTTCCTTCTCTTCTATTCTGTAGTAATAGCCCCTATCACTGCTAAAGCCAAAAATGGCAGCTACCTCAGTGTAGCTCACAGAAGTGGTCGTCACCAGTGGCTGACAAGGACACTGATGTACCGGTAAGACTTATCGAACTTATCGATGTCCAAGTCAAGGCTTCCTCGTATTATCAATGTCGATGTCTGTGCTGAGTCTGCCATCTCCCGTTTCTGCAGAACTGTTGGCACAGACGTGATGAAGGAAGCAATGGAGATTTATGGAAAGTGTTTATTTTAATGTTTCTTGAGGCTGCTATTGTATTCCCATTACCCTAGAACATGTGGACGAAGTGAAGGGATAAGATACAGATTACCAACCATCTCTAACTCTGGCTTGTTTCCTTTCAACCGAATGAAAGCATCTTAACTTCTCTTAGGATATTTCTTTCTCAAGAGGATTCAGAGAACTCATGTAAATAGATCCCCCAGACATGGGTGGGTATATCTGAACATTTTCCCTGCCATTTCCCCATTTATATCTCCACGTAGACATACTATCTTCAACATAAATATTTCCATCTCTACTCCAAACTTACTCTCCCTAATCTTTCTCGTCTCAGCGACTGTTACCTTCATCTACCCAGTTAATCAAGCCAAAAATGTCCACGTCATCTGTAATTCCTGTCTCCCTTATCTCCTATATACAACCCCCAGCAAGACATATGAGCATTATCATGCACAAATACAACTTAAATCTGACCGTTTCACATTCATCCTTCCCTGAGAGCTTCCTAGTTGGTTTTCCTGCTTCTCCTCTTGTCCCTGTGCTCCCCATTCCCCACAGAGCAGTCAGAGTGATCTTTTTAAAAGTGGTCATATCCTTCCCTGCACTGCAATGAAAGAGAATCCAAATTCCTTACTATGGCCTATAAATCTTTATGTGATCTGGCCCTACCCACCTGTAGTATTTATCCATTGCCGCATGACACATTACCTAAAAACACACTGACTTGAAACAATATTTGCTACCTTGCAGTTTTCGTGGGCAAAGAATCCAAGTGTAGCTCAGCTGGCTTCTCTGCTTTGAGGCTCTTGCAAGCTGCAATCAAGGTGTTAGATAAGGCTGCGAGTCATCTCAGTGCTCCACTGGGGAGGACCCTCTCCCAAGAGCATGGTTGTTGGCAGAATTCAGTTTATTGTGGGCTGTTGGTTGAGGACCTCAGTTCTCTATTGATTATAAGCCCAAGGCCACCCCTTGTCCCTTATCACATGGGTCTCTCTAGGAGGCAGCTCAAAATTTTGCAGTTTGCTTCACCAGAGGGAGTGAATTTAAAAAGGCAGAGAAAAGGGGAGAGAGAAGAGGTCACGGTTTTTCACAACCTAGTCTCAGAAGTGGTATTCCATCACTTTTGCCATATGCTGGGTGTTAGAAGGGAGTCACTAAGTCCAGCCCATACACAAGGGGAGGGATTGCACAAGGGCGTGACTACTAGGAGGTGAGTATCCTTTGGAGCTATGTCCGAAGCTGCACACCACACCTGCTCTAACCGCATCTCCCAGCCCTCTCCCTTTGTTCCTCAGGCTCCAGATACACTGGCCTTCATCCTTTCTTTTGAATATACTGAGCTCGACTTTACCTTAGGGCCCGGCCCTAGCTACCATCATCCTCTACCTGGGAAATGTTTTCCTTGGATCTACAGGGGACTAGTTACCTTAAGTGTCCATGTCTCTGCTCAGATATTCTGCCTTTTCCTGAACACATGAGCTAAAGGTATCACCACCCTCCAGTCCCTCTTTATCCCATAACCCTGTTTCATTTTGGCCTTGGGGCCGAGTCACTACCACAGTCACTTTCTTTCTAGACAACTTAGCAACAAAACAAATCAAATCAAAACAAACGAACAACAACAAGCAAAAAACTTAGAGCTGGTCAAATTAGTGGGTAGATAGTAGAATGAGTTCCCAAAATTATGAGGCATTAAATAAATTAAGAGCAGCTAGTTTTTTATCTACTCATGAAATTCTTGTTGACTTGTGATGCTATCATGGGAACTGATTGGACACAATGCAGCCATACCGCAAGAAGTAAGAATGTAGCAAATGCATTTCAGGATGTTCTTCCCAAATTAAGTATCTGCACAAATTAATAAAGTTAATTTACCACTAATCTTGAATTTTCCACTCATCCCCAACATACAATCAACTAAACATCTATTTTAAAAAGATTTAAGAAAAAAAGAAAAAACGTTTGATCCCTAGAATGCAGGTGTTGGTATATGTGTTGCAAATGGGAATAATGAAGGAAAACAAGTACGCCTCCGAGAAACAGGCACTTTTCAAACTTAAAGCAGTGAGGAATCCAGAAGGTTTGGTTAACTGTGAGAAGCTCTTTCCTTCACAGCAAGTTAGAGCATGCAGGCAAGTCAGAACCATCTCATAAGATTTGCACGCTGGCTCCTTACAAATTGAAAGGACTATGTGGCCATAATCTATGTACTTCCCGAAACATCGACACAAGTGATTACAACACATGCCCAGCATTGATAAGGATGTTCTTATTACTTATTTGGAGTTGACTTCCAAAAGCTTCAGGTTTCATTTGCAGAATCGAAGACAAGATTGAAACCAGTAAATAAATATTTGTTTAGTTTGTTCTTTTTGAATGTTGGCGTGACAGCGAGGCTGGTTAGGAAATGTTAATACGCTGATGGCCACGGTGTTACCTGAACCGGGGAACCTGGCATTGCTGTTGGAGGCCCAAGGCCACAACAAAGCAACTAATCCTTGGAAATACAGTCACGGGATTCATTAGCAGGACGTTCCACACAGTGCTACGAAATGGCAAAGACTGCTTCAGTTTTTGTTTCACGGCCAGGTCTCTTAGGACCAAAAAACAGACTTGGCATTGCTAAGATTCATTTACCTATTCAAACTTTCAGGACCAAGTATTCAAGAAACTTTGTGAGAGCCAACAAATTGCCTTCCTCCCCCCCTACCCCCACACCGTATATTGGCCATCACGAACTTGATGAGCGACTTCAGGGAATATTTTGACCAAATCTAAAGACCAAAAACCAAAAAATGAAAAAATTCCAATTACACTTTTTCTATTGTCTAAAGATAAATTTATCCTGAAAAAGAGAATCAAACATCTTCAGTTTAAAAACAAACACCTGACCAAAAAAAAAGTGGAAGAATATACCATGTCCTTTGACAGAAAGGCAAAATATCAACCAGGATTTTTCTAAATTAGTTTATGAATGGAGTTTAATTATAATAATCATACACATGGAGCATTTTAATTAGATAAATTAAACAAAAAAGCAAATAAAAAATAAAAATAAAACAGCAAAAATCACTATGAAATTTCTGGTCAATGAAGAGTAGCCTTCCTTACAGCAAGTCAATTATAAAGCTACAGTTATTATAAATAATATGGTTCTGGGGCACCTAGGTGGCTCAGTCAGTTAAGCATCTGACTTCAGCTCAGGTTGTAATCTCACAGTTCATGAGTTCGAGCTCCACATCAGGCTGTGTGCTAACAGCTCAGCACCTGCTTTGGATTCTGGGTCTCCCTCTCTGCCCCTCTCCTACCTGCACTCTGTTGGTCTCTCTCTCTTTCAAAAATAAATATTTTTTAAAAAATGAAAAAGAATGGTTCTGTTATACAAACACACAAATAGATCAACAGAACGGAATCAAAAGTACTTAATATTTGATAAAATATTCAAATCAAATTCAAATTCTGCTCCATTCAAATCAATGGAGACGAAGTGTTCAATAAAAGAATTCGGATATCACCAGGTAGCAATCTAGGAAAAAGATTTTTGGACACCCTACTTCATAACTTCCATTTTTAAAAAATCCCAGTTCATAGTTAAACATGAAAATAAAACATTAATGATATTAGGGAAAATATATTGAAAAAATTTAAGTAATATTTGAGCAGGAAAATCTTTCTCCCATCCAAGTACTAACCAGGCCCAACCCTGCTTAGCTTCCGAGATCAGACGAGATCGGGCGCTTTCAGGGTGGTATGGCCGTAGACAGGAAAATCTTTCTAATGTCAATAATAATTCCAGAATTATATTCAATGACATAATAATAGAAGAGTTCTACATGGCATATATATATATATATACACATTTATATATATACGTTTATATATAAAACAAATCAAGGCAAAATGCCAAACACAAGTTGGGAATAATGTTTGCAATACGTGTTTGTGATAGGGAATAGTCTCCAGTAAATGGTTTTGGGGATACTGTGGACAGCCACAGGCAAAAGAATGAAACCGGACCACTGTCTTATACCATCTACAAAAATCAACTCAAAATGAATTGAAGACTTGAACATAAGACCTGAAACCATAAAACTTCTGGAGGAAAACACAGGCAGTAAGCTCCTTGCACAGGTTTCGGCGATGATTTTCTGAATCTGACACCAAAAGCAAAGCAACAAAAGCAAAAATAAACAAGTGGACCACATCAAACTAAAGAGCTTCTGCACAGCAAAGGAAAGCATCAACAAAATGAAAAGGCAACCTACTAAATGGGAGAAGATATTTGCAAATCATATATCAGATAACAGGTTAAAATCCAAAATATGCAAAGAACTTATATAACTTAATAGGAAAAAATAATCTGCTTTAAAAATTTGGCAGGTGATCCGAATAGAGTTTTTCCAAAGAAGACCTAGAGATGGCCAACAGGTACATGAAAAGATGTTCATCGTCATTAAACAGCAAGGAAATGCAAATCAAAACCACAGTGAGATAGCACTTCACACCTGTTAGAATGACTATCATCAAAAAGATAAGATATAACGAGTGTTGGCAAGGATGCGAAGCAAAGGAAACACTTGTGCACTGTGAGTGGGAAGGCAAATTGCTGCAGCCACTATGGAGAACGGTACAGAAGTTCATTACAAAACTAAAAATAGGTACACCACAGGATCCAGCAATTCTGCTTCTGAGTGCTTACGCAAATAAACCAAACTCATTAATTCAAAAAGATATACACATCCACATTTATTGCAGCATTATTTACAATAGCCAAGATACAGAAACAACCTCAGGGTCTATCAATGGATGAGCGGATAACAAAACTGTGCTATGTCTATATAATGGAATATTATTCAGCTATAAAAAAGAATGAAATCTTGTGACAATATGGACAGACTTTGAGAGTATGATGCAAAGTAAATAGGCCAATCAAAGAAAAACAAATACGTGCAATTTCTCTTACATGTGGCATCTAAAACAAACAAAACGAAAACTAAAACAACAAAAATAAGTTCATAGAATACACAGAGCAGACTGGTGGTTGCAGAGGGTGGTGTGAGAAATGAGTGAAGAGGGTACTAAAACATTAAAAAAGGAAGAAAGAAAGAAAAGTGGCATTCCCAGGATAGGCCGCATACTTCATAACAGGCTGGGAGATAAAAAACGCCGGCTACGCTTATTTATCATGTGTTGTGATGTAAAATGGTTTGTGGAAAATGCTTTTCAGACACCGTATCTACAGTGGTAAGGAACTCATTTTGGATCTAAATGTAATAAAGAAAAAGGAATTTGAGTCAAAGATAAGTTATATAAAAAGAAATAAAAATTACTAAAATTGAAACAAAATTTTTAAAAACAGTATTGAACTTTTCCTTATAGAAACACATCTAGAGGTCTTATGGTCGTAGATGGTTAAACATAAATGTGGTTGGCTGAAATTCTATAGCTATTCTGAAAATACATATTCTGAAATTATATATGTTCGTAAAGAGTAAAGTTAAAGATTTTAATCTGTAGTCTGTCTAATAATCAGAGAGGTAATACTCAAACAAATTTTTTAAAAAACGAAAAACGAACTGGGAATAACACTTGCAATTCACATTCAAAAACAACTAATTTCTCTAGCACCGGGAGCTTCTAGATATCAATAAGAAAAGACCAATAAAAAGTAAGCAAAATTTAGAAAGACAAGAATAAATACAAATGTCTCTTAAAAATATGAAAAGATCTTCAAATGAAGAATAATTCTAAAATGCTAATTAAAACTATACTGAAATTCCATTTGTCACCCATCAGACTGGCAAAGTTCAAAAAGTTTGGTGAAGTATCTACCATGATGGCAAGTATATAACAACCCAGGGATTACGTTGCTGCCAGTGCATGCCCACACGAATCCAACCTTCACGTAGCACAACTGGCACTATCAAAATTTAAATTTTTTTGTGTGAGGTTATTTATTTACTTTTTGAGAGAGAGAGACCAAGCCGGGGAAGGGCAGAGAGAGGGAGAGAGAAATCCCAAGTCGGCTCTGCACTGTGGGGATCGAACTCACCCACCAGGAAATCAGGACCTGAGCCGAAAGCAGAATCAGAGCCCCAGTATTTATCAAATTTAAATGCACATACTTATGATCCAGAAATTCTACCTCTAGGAATTTATCCTATGGAAATACTTAGGCATGTGCAAAATGACGTTTATCTAAAGCTCTTCACTGGAGCACTGCCTGTATTAGGAGAAGTTTGGAAACTGGCATCGATTGGGCATTTCCTAAATAAGTGGCAAGTCATCGAAACCATGGCAGACATCACTCTTGCTTGTCTATCCAATAACATTCCCCAACTTTTATTTTGCTATTAGGCCATATTTTTCTAATCTCTCCACAACCCCAGGAGATTAATCTTAAAGACCCTAAATCAATCGTGGTCATTTCATTCCTACAATAAAATCTCCAGACTACTGTCTCTGGAGGAAACCAATGGCTGGGGGATGAGGCTGAAAGATTTACTTTTATCGAAATACTCCTTTGAACTCTTTGAATTTGCAACAAGGACATGCATATATGAAAAAAAAATCATAAAATTTTAAAATAATTTGCCTCCATTTTTATTTATTTTTATATTTTTATTTAATTTGAGAGAGAGAGAGAGAGCAGAGAGATAGGGAGAGAGAGAACTCCAAGCAGGCTCTGTGGAGTCAATGCAGAGCCTGACCGGCTCACCCCAAGAACCATGAGATCTTGACCTGAACCGAAATCGAGTCAGACACTTAACCGACTGAGCCACCCCAGCACCCCCCATCCTCCATTTTTTAATTTAAAAACCTGAAGCCTAAAAATTAAATTTTCACAGATTTTTAAAACAGTAGTAGAAATACAACCTAAGTCTACTGCACTCTAGCTGTAAAGTGAGGTACAGCAAGGCTCAGCCTTTCTGGAAGTGAGGCCGACTGTTATTCATTTTAATAGCATCTCTTCACTCTCCAGAGAATATACAGAATATTTTAGAGCCTGATGACTACAAAATTAGGCAAGAAAGTTCAAATTCTGTCTCTACTACTCCTACAAGCTACATGACTTCAGGCAGATAATATACTTATCCAAACCTCAGTTGATTCCTCTTCAAACAAGCTAATAATGAAACCTTGGGATTGTGAGAATTCAATTAGTTTATTTGTTTTATTTTTATTTTTTCAATTTTATTTAAATCCAAGTTAGTTAACATTTAGTGTAATAATGGTTTCGGGAGTAGAATTTAGTGATTCATCACTTATTATAACACCCAGTGCTCACCCCCACTAGTGCCCTCCTTCATGCCCATCCCCCACCAACACCCCTCCAGCAACCCTGTTTGTCCTCTGTATTTAAGAGTCTCTTGTGTGGTTTGCCTCCCTCTCTGATTTTGTCTTCTTTTTCCTTCCCTTCCCCTATGTTCATCCGTTTTGTTTCTTAACTTCCACATATGTTTGAAATCACACATATTCACCTCCCTTAGCCCTGTGCTGAGCTTTACTGAGTGCTCTGGCGAACGTTTATTGTAATGTGTTCATTGAAGTAAGGAGATTTTTATTTAATGTTTATTTTTTAGAGAGAGAGAAAGAGATAGAGCATGAGCCAGGGAGGGACAGACAGAGGGGGAGACACAGAATCTAAAGCAGACTCCAGACTCTGAGCTGTCAGCATAGAACCCGACAGGAGGCTGGAACTCATGACCTGAGCTGAAGTTGGACACTGAACCGACTGAACCATCCAGATGTTTAATCAACTGAGCCACCCAGATGCCCCTGTATTTTTTTAAATGTTTATTTTTGAGAGAGAGAGAGAGAGAGGCAGAGTGTGAGCAGGGGAGGGGTAGAAAGAGGGAGACACAGAATCCGAAGCAGGCTTCAGGCTCTGAGCTGTCAGCACAAAGCCCGATGTGGGGCTCAAACCCACAAGCAGTGAGATCATTACCTGAGCGGAAGTCGGACGCTTACCGGACTGAACCACCCAGGCGCCCCCCAGGTGCCCCTGAATTAAAGGAGATTAAGTGAACTATTGGTTCACTATTTCAGGAATTTTTCAGCAGTTCTCAAAGTAATCAAAAACACCACACCAGTGGTCATAAAACTGAGGTTGGCATAACTCCTATCAAATTAGCAAAAGGAGAGTACTTTGGGCAGTGTTTCTCATACTTTAATTTTGCCAGGACATTAGAATGACCTAGTAAGCTCTGGAAAGTACTGCTGCCTGGGTTCCATCTTTGGAGATTCTGGTTTAATTATTTTGGGGGGGCCTCTGGGGGGGCCCAGTCAGTTAAGCGCCTGACTTCAGCTCGGGTCATGATCTCACAGCTTGTGAGTTTGAGCCCCGCATCGGGCTCTGTGCTGACAGCTCAGAGCCTGGAGCCTGCTTGGGATGCTGTGTCTCCCTTTCTCTCCACCCCTCCCCTGCTCATACTCTGTCTGTCTCTCTCTCGAAAATAAATAAACATTAAAAAAAAATTGTTTCAGGCTGCAGTCTGGGCAGCAAAACTTTAGAGGAATTTTTGAAGTTCTCAAGGTTGAGAACCACTGGCCTAGGCTCTTCATTAAATCATCTGCTATTAATTTAGTCGTAGCTGTTCTCCTCATATTGGTAGAGGTTTTGAAGGTTTATGCATTTCTCCCATAGATTAGAAGTTGCATCGGGACAAGAATGAGCACTTTCTTTTCTTCTTTTTTCTATTCTTTCTTTTTTTCTTTTTCTTTCTTTCCTTTTTTTTTTTCTTTATTTTACCTCTGCCTTCTATCTTCCCTTAGGCTCGCTGAATACCTAGCTTTATCTCCGTATTCTCTGGTGATCAATCAGCTATTAAAACTGGAAAAGTCTTACAGCAGCCAGAGGCCCCCTCCATCAGGGTCTTCCTCCTCGGGTGGTAAACTTCTTGATGAGAATGGCAGTCAGGTGTGGTACATGTGCCACACTGCTCTTGCTCCTTCTACAAGCAAATATTCTGGAGAGGAGTTCCATTCCCGGCCAAAACAGTCATGTTCCCTGCTGTTTTTCCTTTCTTCCCAATCACTTTCAACTTTGACCGGATAAAATAATGCACACAAAACCACGCCCAGAAGTAACCAACAATTTTGGTTTTGCTTTCAGACATTTAGGGAAGGAATGTGATATATTAGAAGAGCGCTGGTTCTGAGGTGAGGACCGGGGTTCGAGTCCTGCACTACCACTTACCGCTGGGGAGTCACTTTGCACCATAGGTAGGCCTTCATTTCCTACTTCATAAGGCAGGTGATGATGATATAGTATTGTTAGCATAATGAGATCATGTGTGTGAAAAGCACTTTATAAAATATAAAGAATTTTTCAAATAGTAATTATGATTGTGAAAGGAATAAGAGACAACCCTAAACAAATGATGATATTCATTGTATTCAACAATTATTTAGCATCTCCCATTTGCAATAAAAATATTTCCCTTAAGTCTTTCCTTGTTTGCCTAATATCAGATTCTACATCCCTGTCTAAAATTTACCTTGGTTCTTTTTATTTCCAACATTGTAACAGGACTCAAATTTGTCACCTAAGCTCCAAGCAGGTGTGTCATTATTGAGATAGTCCTTTTTCCAACAAGCTCTTTAGAAGGAGGACATGATATAAAAGGCAAAGTGAAGGAAGCTGATAGGTACCCCCTCGTTCATCCTTTCTGCAGGAGGGTGTTATCGCGACGCTGCCAGGCATCTTGGGAGCCCGCCAGGGGCAAGCGCTATCTGTGCCTGAAGGAATGACCGGGACAGACACTGATGGACCTTCAGTCTGGCAGGGAAACGTGTGATTAGTGTCTCAACTGGGAAACATGGCGATCGTTAGCAGGGTACTTCACACAGTCAGAGGCTGTAAGAATTCACCAGCCCAAACAGCGCTGGGCAGGACTGGTGCCCGGGCATGGAGAACAGGAAGGTCTGGGCAAGAGAGAGCATGGTTCGTTAGAATAACAGAAAGATGTTCAGTGTACCTGGAATGTGTGAGGGAAAGTGGTTGAGAGAAGAGCCTGGGAAGGTAAATATTAGTCATAAGCCATGGAACCCCCGTCAAGGAATTTGGATGTTATCCTAAGGGCACTGGGAAACCATTAAAAGACTTGCAACAGGAAAATGATATAATCAGATTCCTAGGGGTTTTGTCTGTGGGTTTTGCTTGGTTGAAATGTGGAGCATGCATTTAAGAGAAGTAAGAGGTGGGGACTGGACGTAATGGTCCTGAGGAGAGATGTTTGTGACCCAGTCTTCTGTTAGGATAAACGGAGTTCGAGAGACGGAAGGGAGCAATCTTCGTAAAACTCAAATCTGATCATGTCACTCCTACGTTTGAAACTCTTCAAACTTTTCCCATTGTTCTCAGAATAAAATTTCAGAAACTTTTAACATAATTCTTAAAAGGATATTTCTGTGTTTCGGCCTCCTTCCCCTTGCATGCTGACCTCTCTGTTCATTCTATGCATTAAGTTCTTTGGACCTGAGGCCCATCCCACACAACCTGCCCAGAAACTTCACACAGGCCATGACTGGTGCACTGAGCAAAGAATCAAGTGGCTGATTTAAGAGATATGGAGGAAGTCAAATCAGTAAGACTCGGAGGGGAGAGGACATCAAGGATAAAACAAAGTTTTCTGGCTTGAGTGACCAGATGGTTTAGGGAACATTTGGAGAGGAGGCACAGTAGATGGTTCCATCTGGCTTATGTTGAGTTTGAGGTGGCTGCAAGCTATCCAAGAGGAGATGCTAACTAGTACTTAGCATATGCCCGATTCCATGCCAGACAGTCCACGTGTATCATCCCATGTAATTAACTAAAGCCAAAGGTAGATCGAAACAATTAACTATACGACCTAATTTTAAAGCAGGCTCTACACCAATTATGGTAAGCTGGACTGTGAAAAGCCCCTATATACCTATTCATCCAGGGAGATGAACATTTTACCCTAAAGGAGTTAAAAACTGTGTAATGACTGAGTCACTTCATTTCCAAAGATCCTGATGGCACGACTATGGGAAGACATAAAAAACAAAACCAAGTATAGATGGGCTGGTGAGTAATTTTATTCCCATAGAGTAGTTGTAAATGGTCCCAGTCTTTTGCAGAAGCAATCACGGGGCCCAGTTCGTTTTAAATAAGCCCAGCAGAGGGAAAGAAGACACGTCCTGCCGCCTTCTCCTCCAGAAACGCCCTGCAACCCACGTGGCCCTCCATACCAGTTTCCGTAAGGGCCTCCCCTTCCTGCTTTGGGCAAGGTATTAAAGGCCAGATCTGTCAAGTATTCCTTGCACCCAGTTTATACATGTTCTGTATCTTGATTTGTGTCTAGGTGCATCGTTGGCATTCCAGAATACATTTCCCCCGCGCCCTTCGACCCTCAGATTCTGGGTTCCCCAGCAAAAGGACCAAGCTCTTCGCTCCATAATAGTTCAGAATAATGTACCTCAACGTATAACCTGTGGCCAAGCACATTGGAATCAACAGATCCGCTTTCTTAAAACATAGGCTTGGGCCCTGGCCCCCCATCTACTAAGTCAGCATTCCTCAAAATGGGGTCCCAGAGTCTGCATTAAAAAAAAAAAAAGAAGAAGCTGTCTAGTCGCTATTTAATCAAACTGAAGTTTGAGAATGTGGAAAACATTTTAAGTATGGTAGATAATTCTCATTACACATTTTGCTACCACAAATATTTGTGGAATATCTCCTCACAGAAAGGTACTACACCAGAACAATAAATACGTTAAATAAGTAAAAACAAGAGACTGTTTGAACCCTCTGAACTGGACTCACTGAAAGCAGTCTTTAAAAGATCTTACCCGCTTACTAGAGTAATTGATGGAGAACAGAGCTGTAAATGTTTTACACAGCACTACTCCATACCAGATCGGTATTCACGGATTACAAAAAATAAGCTAACTGAAGGGAGTACTTTATACATAAGATGTTTTATTGAGAGGTGAGAAGATTTGTATGACAGAGTAATTCCTAAGTTATGAGGTTCTTGTTATTAGATTTTGTTTTCTGTTTCGTTCATTTGTTTGTTGAGTTTTGGTAAGTGCTTTTCCAAGAAGTTCCCTAAAAGGAATGGCAGCATTGAGTCCGTGAATTAAACTCTCAATTATTACCAACAAACTTTCATCCAATGCCAGTATCATTACTTGCAAAAGGATTGTGTGTGTGAGTTTACATATATATACACATATATATATGTTTATGTATACATATACCACACACATATGTTTAATATATACACATATATACAAAATATAGAGAGACATATATTAAATTCTCAACCCAAATAGGGATATTTCAGTGTGGCTAAAACTCGTTTGTTTTCCAAGACAAATACTATTATTTGAAAGATACTGAACAAATGGAGATATATGAGACTAAATCCCCGCTTAATCTGTATTTCTTAAATTTGAAAGACAGAAGAAAAATCATTTCTATGAACTTTTCCATTCACAAAGCTGCAGGCTTTTTGTTGTTCAGATACCAGAAGGTTAATTTTTAAGTACTTTTCTTTTGCAAACTAAATAGAAAATTCTATTATCCATCAATTAAACGTAGGTAAGAAGTAACAGACATTGAACAGAAGAGAGATACATATTATGCATGCAAGGAAAATTAAAACTTGGATTTTGGGGAAGAGGGGCGTGTGCTTTGATGTACAAAAGAACCGTTGTTCGTGTGGGACCAAATCTCCCCACTGTGGAACAGAGATAAAAAGGAGGGAGTTTCTGGCAGATCAAGGTCAACTGAGATCTATGAATAACATAAATGCTATTAATCTAGCACCGAATGAGTCGCAGGAGTTGAGCAGGGGATGGTTATGTGGCAGAGGATTTTATGTCACTTTGTATTAGGTAGTGAGCATATTCAGCAAGGTTCCTAAATACTACCCAAACCACCATAGATGAAGCTTTAGGGAGCTCGAGAGAACAAATCAAAGAACGAGCTCTGAGGCTGAGCAAGGTAATAGGGATGTTCAAACAGTGCAGCAGCATACATATTTGCGGGCAGCCGCACAGTCTCACTCTGCAGGAAATAGCATGAGAAACGATTTCTTAGTTGGACGGCTAGCGGCTTATTATGTATAATGTCGCCCCCCTCATTATGTTCCTAGTTTATTAGTTAGAAGAGATGCAGACGGCAATACCTTCCTCTTGTGACTAATTTAAAATACAAATAAGCTGTGTCTCCTTTCTTCAGGGAATCAGTAAAAAAAAATCACTAAGTATCATTCTTTTTTCAGATTAATTTACCCGAACGCTGGTGATCTCTTTCATCTAAGTCTTATTGAAATACATATTTATTGAACCTATCAAAATATATATTCATATAAAATATATTTTTTTCTTCTTTTTCACACTGCAGACCCATACCTTCTGAAGGCACGATATGAGGAGTTGAAAAAAGAAAAAGACAAAAAAGAAAAGGAAATGGGAAGAAAACAGAGGACTTGGAACTGGTAACAGTAAACTAATCCAATAGAAAATAGGAAGAAAACAAAAGAAAGAGGAAAAAAAGAAAGTAAAAGTAAAAATTAATATAAAGGTAATTTTGGAGCGGGGGTGGGGGGCGGCGCCTGGGTGGCTCATTCAGTTAAGCGTCCAACTCTTGGTTTCAGCTCAGGTCATGATCTTGCAGTTCATGAGTTTGAGCCCCACGTCAGGCTCTGTGCTGATAGCTGAGAGCCTGGAGCCTGCTTCAGATTCTGTGTCTCCCTCTCTCTCTGCCCCTCCCCTGCTCACACTCTCTCTCTCTCTCTCTCTCAAAAATAAATAAACATTTAACAAAAATTCAAATATTAAAAAAAATGGTAATTTTGAGGGGGAGCCTGGGTGGTTCAGTTGGTTTTGTGTCTGACTCTTGATTTCAGCTCAGATCATGATCTCATGGTTGGTGAGATTGAGCCCCATGTCCGGCTTGGCTCTATCTCCTGCTTGGGATTCTTTCTCTCTCCCTTCAGCTCTGCCCCTCCCCTGCTCACTCTCTCTCAAAATAAATAAATAAATATTTCTTTAAAAAAAATAAAGGTTAATTTTTTTAAGTAGACTACGCAGTAATACACTTCTTACTACTGGACAGCATATCCATCAACCCACTGAGGCATAGAACCTTATATAAAAACACTGAAAACTCATAAAAAGCAAGCACTCTACAAGGTTAGCCCATGAATGACATCTTAATTTGAATGTAGGTGGCCATATACATTGAGTTCCCACCACTTAGACCCTATTTTAAGTTTATCCATCCATTTACGTAACAAATATTAAATGCCTTCAATTAGGCACAGAGAATATTGTAGTGAACAAGACACGTAATTACTGTCCTCACAAAGTTTCTTGTTTTAAGATTCATTTTGGTGGTTACAGTGGGCTGAATAGGGTTCTCCAAAACTACAAGCCTACTCAGGGGCACCTGGGTGGCTCAGTCGGTTAAGGCTCCAACTCTCGATTTCGGCTCAGGTCACGATCTCACGGTTCATGGGATCGAGCCCCAGGTTGGGCTCTGTGCTGACCGCATAGAGCCTGCTCGAGATTCTCTCTCGCCTTCTCTCTCTACCCCTCCCCAACTCATGCATGCTCTCTCGCTCTCTCTCAAAATAAATAAACACACATAAAAAAAAATGTCAAGTCTACCCAGAACCTCAGAGTGTAGAAATAGGGCCTTTATAGATGTAACTAAGGATTTTGAGATTAAGTCAACCCACCCTACATCCAGGGTTTAAGGGATTAAGTGGACCCACCCTACATCCAGGGTTTGTTGTCCTCATAAGAGACAGAAGAACCTTCTACCTTCGGAGAGAAGGTAGTCATGGGAAAATGGAGGCAGAGGCTGCAGTGATAGGGCCACAAGCCTGGGAAGGCCAAGAATTGCCAGCAGCCACCAGAAGCAATGAGAGAGGCATAGGACAGTTCTCCCACGGGGCCTCCAGAAGGAACCAGCCCTGCTGAAACCTTGATTTCAGACTTTCTGGCCTCCAAAACTCTGACAGAATAAATTTCCTTGTTTTAAACCACCTAGTCCATGGCCATTTGTTAGGATGGCCCCGAGCCACTAATACAGTGGTGTTAATGCAAAAATCAGCATGCAGCCTACGGTCTCTCACCACAGAGTGCCACCGAGCAGGTGAGTGGCCTGAGGAAATAAAGGTACACATGGGCACTGTCTTTAACAAACTCCTCAGTCAAGAGACCAAAGAATGCAGGTGAGTTTGCTAAAAGGCTCACAAACTATTAGGGTCTGCGGAAACTTTGATAATGTCGAGAATCATCCAATTCATTTTACAGCTGAAGATATCGATGGGCTCTGTCTTTTGGCTTCCCTTCTCCTCTGCCTCAAGTGAGATGCAGATGGTCGGTCCTATCTCAGGCAGGAAATCTCTGTCTGGCTGACACCCTGAATGATTCAGCTGGATTCCCAGAGGGGTGAGGGGATATTTCTTGCCAGAAAGATGGTAACTATAAAACCCATTTACTTCCCAGTCATTCTAGAGTACATATTCTGTAAGTCACAAAGGGAGAAGCAAGAAATATGAACTTCTGTCCTATGGAAACACATACACAATCTCAAAAATGAGACCTGTCATATTTAAACTGTAGGTAAAGTCAAGCAAGTACCTTTCTGGTTCCCTGGGTTAAAACTAAAGACTCAAAACAAGACAGAAGAAAAGGAAACTTTAGAACATTTCCATCAGCGGCATTTAAAACAAGGGCAGGACTTTGCTATCCGACTTACAGCTGATTAATTCTACTTAGAAAAACCAGACAAGGGGCACCTGGGTGGTTCAGTCGGTTAAGCATCCAACTTCGGCTCAGGTCGTGATTTCATGGTCCATGGGTTTGAGCCCCGCGTCGGGCTCTGTACTGACAGCTCAGAGCCTGGAGCCTGCTTCGGATTCTGTGTCTCCCTCTCTCTCTCTGCCCCTCCCCCACTCGAACTCTGTGTTTCTCTCTCTCTCTGTCTCAAAAATAAATAAAACATATAAAAAATTAGAAAAAAAAGAAAAACCAGATAAGCAGGACCACACACACACACACACATACACACACACCCCTATTTAATGTGTTGAAGAACTATAGAAGGAGCTCCTTGAAGAGATCAAGATCCTTGAAAGAAGAAAAGTTAATCAAGAAGGTGGGCAGAAAGGGGCTGCTGAGATGCAGAGAAACTGAGCAAAACTTTTAGCAGTCTTACGGAACAGGAGAGTCAAAAATGGAAGGTCAGGACTATCAAGAAACCCAAGATACAAGAAACCAAGATCCTGGACAGAAAGGATCCACAGAAAAATAAGCCTGATAGTCAGAGCCACGTTTCCTCTTGGATAGTCATCCATTTGTCTGTGGTGCTGGCCAAGAGATAGAGAAGCTGATCCAGAAAGGGCTTGCTAAGTGGCTGAAACACTAAGCAGAGCTACTGAGAGTCTCACTGCGCTAGGGAAAAAAAAAAGAGTTCAGGGTTGCCAAAGTGGAAGTGCCTAGGCAAACACTCCAGGGTTTCATCTGAAACTTCCTACACCTTAGAAGTAAGGGCAGGGGCGCCTGGGTGGCTCAGTCGGTGAAGCATCCAACTCTTGGTTTCCGCCCAGGTCATGATCTCACGGTTCATGATTCTGAGCCCCACACGCGGCTCAGCACAGACAGCAAGGAGCTTGCCTGGGATTCTCTCCCTCTCTGCCCCTCCCCTTTTCTCTCTGCCCCCCCCCCTCAAAATAAATAAATAAACATTTAAAAAAAACAAGGGCAAACCCTAAATAGTCAAAGCCTATAAGAGGTAGATTCAGGCTCAAGTTAGTTTTCCTCTAATTGGATTAAGGTGATCACCACTAACGAACTGCCCTCTCGAAACCAAACAACAACCTCTCCAAAGAGTATCATCTAGACCCTCTACAATGTTTCATAAACCTTCCCTGGAAGATTATCAGGCACACCCAGATGGAGAACTACGATTAAAAAATCAAAATAGAGATGCGGTTGTGATTCAGGTATCAAAATTATCGAACCCAAATGAAAACAAGGGCAGACTGTCTTCCCCCCTCCAACTCCACCACAGAGAGTTCACAGAGTATCCCAGACAGACTCGTGGTGCCTGGAACTAGAATGCGGCCTGCCTAGGAATCCTGGTAACTCAGAAAAGGGGCTTCTCCTTGGAAGACGTCGGTGTGGAGACGCCGTGAACACTAGCAGGGAAATCTGACTGCCGTCCAGAGGCTCATTCATTACCCTTAGCGATTACTGACATGAAGCCAGTACCTCCCCAAATCTCCTGGAGTCCTGAATTGTTCCACAGCCTTTGAATTTTTTTTAATGTGTAGTTGTTTTTGAGAGAGACAGAGCACAAGCAGAGGAAGGGCAGAGAAAGAGAGGGAGATCCAGATTCCCAAGCAGCCTCCGGACTCTGAGCTGTCAGCACAGAGCCCAGCGCAGAGCTCAAACTCACAAACCGTGAGATCATGACCTGAGCAGAAGTCAGACGCTTAACCGACTGAGCCACCCAGGTGCCCCTGAATTTTTTAAGTAAAGCTGAACCCTGCGAGGACAGGAGTTAGGGTAGACTGGCTTCGTGGTAAGGAGAACAACAGGGGAGCTCAGAACATCACCAGAGTTGGCTATGAGTTGCAGCGCAGACCGGCCACTGACAGAGACTGCAGGAAGGAAGAACATGGAGATCCCACATAGATTTAATTAATATTCCTTTATTTTTATTCATCAGAAGCTAGGCGAGAACATGGAAGAGGGGCTGGGAGAATTTTAGCCCCCTGCCCCGTCTTCTCTTCTCCCCCTGCTTACTCAGTCACAAATTAAAGAATAAAAGTAAGACAACCCTGGGGGAGCCTGAGTGGCTCAGCCAGTTAAGTGGCTGACTTTGGCTCAGGTCATCATCTCACTGGTTGTGGGTTCAAGCCCCACGTCAGCCTCTGGGCCAACAGTTCAGAGCCTGGAGTCTGCTTTGGATTCTGTGTCTCCCTCTCTCTCTCTGCCCTTCTCCCACTTGTGCTCTGTGTCTCTCTCAAAAATAAACAAACATTAAAAAGTTTTAATAAAAAATTAAAGGAAAAACAACAAAAAACTAAGACAAGTCTCCCCATTACCTAATTCGATTTATTTTCTTTGGTCTTTTCCCTCTCGTTTCTTCTTCTCAGATTCCCTCCATTGATACTGCATTTTATCCTCTTCCCTGAAGCTGCCCTTAAAGCTACACACACTCCCCCCATGCTCCCTCTAAACCCCAGCACAGGCCTGTCCCTGTGGTAACAGCTTCTGGAACCAAGACAACCAAGCGGAAAGGAAACTAAGGGGGTGCCCGGCTT
This sequence comes from Paguma larvata, assembly GCA_030068075.1. NCBI lineage: Eukaryota > Metazoa > Chordata > Mammalia > Carnivora > Viverridae > Paguma > Paguma larvata. Next base: position 27,689,001 of record CM057839.1, read on the forward strand.
TCTCCGCCGGCAGCATCAAGCGTGCTCAGCAGGCAGGTAGGGGCTCTGACCCTGACCTGTGCACACACGGGAGTGAACCATTCTCTCCACTGCACCAAGACACACGGCAGGCTTTGCTCCGGTCACATCTGTGCTCTGTGTGTCCTTGCAGGCTAAACACAAAGGAGAGGGTTTTACCCCCTCTCTCTCCCTTCCCATAATTACTTTTAGTGGTGAAGCAGTTAATGCGGTATTCCTCCTCTTGGCTCAGAGTTTTCATTCTTTATTGGCACCGTTTCATCCCAGGAGACAATAGCAGATTGTTTCTGGTGTTCTCAGAAGGATCTTGTTCTGGCAGGCAGGCTTCCAGTCAACAAGCTTGACATCTTCTGCAAAGAACGTGCGTGTGCCGTGTTTGAACCTGACTTTCAAGTGTCTTGTATAAAGACAATCATCCTAATCACAACCTGCAACTGTGTCAGGAACTTGCACAAAATTGAAACCAAAAATACTGCTAAGAGAGGACTGAGGGAAAAGCAAAGAAAGACAGGAAGCCCAAAAGCATAGACAAAGGGGTACTGAGATCCTTGAACCAAAATACTCAGGCACCCTTTGTGTTATCTGATTAGAAAAAGCCCTTCTCTTCCTCCTCCCTCTGACCTGGTTAGCAGCCTTAAAACTGCGATATTGGGTAATCTTAACCACAGCGATCGCCCCAGATGAGGAGCCTTCTTGGCAGGAAAATATGTAAAGCAATGCAGGACTCCCTCCTGGGGCCTGTGGGTCCCTCCCGAGCCAGCGACTGCTCCCTGAGGCCTTAAGTCCCCGTCCACCAGTAGCCATTCCGACTGACAGCTAGGCCGAAAGCACCATGTAGCTAACCTTCAGGAAAGGCTGTGTCCGGGGGACAAGAAAGCTGAACTAAGAGAAACAATCAAGTCCTTCCTATAGTCACAGTTCATAAAGCACAAGGCATTTTGGCCTACCACGTCTCAAAACTTCATGGGAAGAAGACAGATTTTCAAGATAAGGAAACAAACTCATCGGGGCAAAGCGACTTGCCAGAGGTCACGTGGCTGACCAACAACAAAGCTAGCTATTATCAAATAAACCTTCTGGAGGAGAAAAGACAAATCTGTCATGCAGAAAAATTCCAAATAATCCACTGAGACGCTCTGCCTTCAAAGAGGTGGAACACAACTCCCCACTCCTTGAGTGTGGGCTGTGCACAGTGACTTCTTTCCAAAGAGGCTGGCATGGAAGGGCGAACATAACTTCACAGTGAAGGACCTAATAAACACAGCCGCAGGCAAGCGGTCAAGGTCAATATCAACTGGTAAGTCACGTCGATAGCATGTACCCCAGCTTTGATGTGAGGAGAATGGCACTTTATCTCCATAGTCTTCCTCCCCAAAACCCATAACCCCAACCTGATCATGAGAAAGACATTGGACAAATCCCAACTGAGGGGCACTCTACAAACTCCTGACCATAACCCTTATCTAATCATGAGAAAGACATTGGAAAAATCCCAATCCAGGTCATCAAAGACAAGGAAAATCTGAGAAAGTATCACAGCCTCGGGAAGTCTAAGGAGCCACGATGACTAAATGTGATGTGGTACACCAGACGGAATGCTGGATCAGAAAAGGGACAGTCGGTGAAAATTAAGGAAATCTGAATAAATTATGGACTTGAATGAAAATATACCAAAACTGGTGCATTAACTGTAATGAATCATACTAATGTAAGATGTTAATAATAGGGAAACCACACCGGGCATATGGGACAGCTCTGTAGTATCTTCTCAGTTTTTCTGTAAATCTAAAACTGTTCAAAATTAAAAGTTTATTTAACTAAAATATCAGGCTCTGTGCTCCAACTCTCGCATGTTTCTAGAAGAGCACACAGTTCTACCTGTTATTAAGCAGGCATTTTCTCGGTCTGTAATTCAATCAACATCTAGTTCCCTTGGCAAGCACTAGATTCTGAGAAGGCCAGCACCATGCCTGCTTTTGCTGGGCATTTGACCCCCCAGCATATCGTACACCACCTGCCACCTAGTAGGTACTCAGTAAATATTTGAGGAATGAAAGAAACCAGGTTCGAGGATGTTTAGAACTGGTTTGTCTAAACATATTAGATTCAAACAATCAGTCCTAGGTCAAAAAAAAGCTAAGCTATTTAAGGTACCAAAATAAGAAAATAAGATCTCAGAGCCTATTTCGGTTGGTAAACTGTTAATTCCAATGGTGGTGGTAAACATGGGCATTTAAGAACAAACCAGAAACTACAGAAGGCTACGAATGTGATAGGGAACTCACATAGCAAAGAAGAAAAGAAGAGTCAGTGAACCGTAAGATACAAGGTGGTGTCGCATTAACAGTCAGTGTCACCAGTGTGTACTCACAGAAACGCGTTTGGAGCCCACGTATTATTCTTTCACTCCCGTGCTTCTTGGCTTTACTCAAGATACTGTGTACAGTTTGAGATTCCCTACGGAAATAAGACAAAACAATAAAATGATTACAGAATAAACAATAACCGCATGAAGAAAAGTTTCAGAGTTGAGGAAGTTCAGGTAGAAAAGGGAAGAGCTGTTAAGTGACTTGATAATAATTATTTAATATATAACAGGTTTTTGTAAGGAGAGAACTGACCACTTCTGTGGCTGGTAGAAAACCAGACAAGAGAGAAATGAGCTTGAATTACCATGAGCTTTTATCATCAGAAATTTCCTCTTTCATATCCTGGATAGCTTTAAAATTAGAATGGTCAGCCTTCTGGTCAACATGGCTGCTAAGAACGGTGGCCTTCATGGAACTGTTTCAAACCCTTGTCGAGCTAGGAGTCTATTATCTGACTCAGTCTTTGTTCTGCGCATGAATAAAATGATGGCTACAGTGCTTTCTTCCATCACCAACCAGACCACAATCTTTATGTGGGTAGAAACCACTTCTGTGTTGTCCACCTCTCTCCTTATCACCTAACTTTATTCCCTGGCAGTGAGTGCTCAATAAATACTCACCAAAAAAACAAGTGAATAAGTAAATCAACCTTGAGTAATGAAAACGATGACCAATTATATTCTGCATGTTTAGACCTAAGAGAACATGAAGTAGAAGAACAAGAACAGAAGAATGTTGCTGTCATTGAGTTTTAGTTAATCATCTAAAAGAACTTATATATTCTAAAGAAAAGCCTAGAGGGGTGCCTGGGTGGGTCAGTCGGTTAAGCATTTGACTTCGGCTCAGGTCATGATCTCACAGTTCATTGAGTTTGAGGCCCGCGTCAGGCTCTGTGCTGCAATTCGGAGCCTGGAACCTGCTTCAGATTCTGTGTCTCCTTCTCTCCCTGCCCCTCCCCCACTCACACTCTGTCTCTCTTTCTCTCTCTCTCTCAAAAATAAACATTAAGGAAGGAAGGAAGGAAGGAAGGAAGGAAGGAAGGAAGGAAGGAAGGAAGGAAGGAAGGAAGGAGGAAGGAAGGAAGGAAGGAAGGAAGGAAGGAAGGAAGGAAGGAAGGAAGGAAGGAAAGAAGGAAGAAAGAAAAGAAAAGCCTAGAGAAAGGCATTAACACAGTCCCTGACACACGACAAACTCTGTGGCAAATGTATTTTCTAAAGATGGCCACATTTAACATGACCCCCCACACACACACATTCTTCTTACCAAGTGAGACTGACACGCACCCACTGGGGTCTGTTTCCTTTTCTTGAACTAGGCATACCTTGCAACTGTTGGAAAAGTTGCAAAATGATGCTGTAACTCCTGAGTCACACAAGGAAATATATGACTTCTGCTTCTCTCTCTTTCTCGCTTTTAGGATGCTTACCCTTGAAGCCCAGCCACCATATTGGGAAGAAGCCCAGGCCACGTGCAGAAGCCAGACATGTTTCCACCAACATCAAGCACTAGACATGAGAGCGAATGAGACTTCAGATTCCAGCCCCCAGCCTTCAAATCGTCTGCCTGTGGTCCCAGTCATCACGAAGCCCTCTTTCCTGTGCTCACCCTGAATTTCTGGCCCAGCAAAACTGTAACTAGTAGTATATGATTTATTAGTGTTTTAAACCACTAAGTCTGGGGTAATTTATTACACAGCAATAGGTAACTAATACAGGTACTTACTAAATGTTAGTTTAACAGGTGGCATTGATTTGAAGATCCCTAGTTGAAGTGCACAAATTTCCTGAATACCTACTCCTATGTGTCTGGCACAGTGTTAGACCCTAGGAACATATGCTTTTAAGACATGGCCCCTCCCTTCTACCAGTTTCCTGTAAGGGGATTAAACACAAAGTAAAAAGTTCATTTCAAAATAATATGATCTTTGTTCTACTATAATATATAATGCATATCTTACACTAGTAGGTCCTTCCTGGCCAAAACTGGTATCCTAAATCAGGGAACAATTCCTCTGTCCCCATGGGCCCCTATTTACTTGAACTGATTGGCCTGTGGTCTCCAGGCTTATCCAGTGAGGGTAGGGACCAGAAATGCAGCAAAAGGAAGAGGCAGAAGTTATGTTTTCAGTGCACTGAAGCTCCCGAGGAGAAGGGAAGAGATACAGAATCAGGGTCGGTATGTGTTACACAACCCAGGCCTGATTCTGAGGCTCTCTGAGAGAGGAGTAAATTGAGAAGTAGAAAGAGTTAAGTTCCTGAAAGATCTTGCAAGACCTTCAGCTGGAGCAAGACTGTGTCAGGGGCCCAGTGGTACAGGTACAGTCCGTAAGACTGCAAGTAGTATGTGACCGCGTTAGGGACTTTTCACTGAATTAATACACAGTCTATGGGTGTGTGTGTGTGTGTGTGTGTGTGTGTGTGTTTTAATGTTTATTTTGAAAAGAGATTGAGCACAAGCAGGGGAGGGACAGAGAGAGAAGAGAGAGAGAATCTCAAGCAGGCTCCACACTGTTAGTGCAGAGCCTCACATAGGGCTTCAACCCATGAACCGGGAGACTATGAGCAAAGCCAAAACCAAGAGTCTCAGGATTAACCCAGTGAACCACCCAGGGTCCCCTAGGGTTTTTTGTTTGTGTGTGTGTGTGTGTGTGTGTGTGTGTGTGTGTGTGTGTGTGTGGTAAAATAGACCTAACAAAAAATTTACCATTTTAGCCATTTTTCAGGGTACAGCTCAAGGGGATGAAGTACATTCACAATGACATGCACTGCTCAGCACCATCCATCTCCAGAACTTTCTCATCACCCAAAACTGCGAACCCGTTAATCAGTAACTGCCCATTCTCTCCCCTCACCCGCCGCCTCCAGCTATTGGTCACTCCTATTCTACCACTATTCTAGGGGGTGGCTTCCGCGCTGAAATTTGAAACCGGCCTGGTGGAGAGAGGGGAAGGAGAGATGGAAGAGGCAGACCCCTACAGCCTGCTAGGCGGCAGTTTTAAAATAAGCAAGGGAGCTTACGAGGCTTGTCTTCAGCAGCGGTAAGGCCAGACCGTCTCCACATCCGCCTGCCAGAATCTCACAGGTTTATAGAGGCCTTATCGGGGTCCAGCCACGTATACCTTCTAGATGGTCTAAACAACACATCGTGCCCTCAGTGCTGTGCCCTCGAAGAGCGCCCCCGCCGTGGAACTGGTGGGCTGAAGGAACATTCCACGGACAGGGGAGGGGTGGGGAATTTGTGATTGACAATCCAGCTCTGGGTCAACCAGAGGTCACACCCTCCGGATGACCTCCTCCTCCGACATCTCCGCCTTCGGACCAGCTCTTCCAAGATTACACGCCCCTCCCGCCCCGGAAGTGTGTCAGCAAGGGGGGTTACTGGCGTGGAGGTGGCTTGTTTGGTAGCTATCCGGCTGCACTGGAGAAAGATACCACAGTAGCAATTTGGTATATGCGAGAGAAAACACGGATTAAGACCCTGATTCACAAAGTAAGTACTAATTTTTTCCATTAAGAGCCTCACGATCTGAACTCTGACTTAGGCTGGGATTGGATCCCTCGGGACATATCCTGTGTCCTCCTGTAATTTAATAAAGAGGATAACAGTATGTATGAACACACAGTATTGTTTGGATAATGGCATAGGTTCCTCCTTGCCAGACAGAATGTAATAATGTCCTAGTCCATCATATTTTGGAGAACAGTTTTTCTCGTTAGGAACATTTCGTGCTCAGGGGCGCCTGGGTGGCTCAGTCCCTTAAGCGTGGGATTCTTGGTTTCCGTTCAGCTCATGATCTCAGGGTTAGTGTCACGCTGACAGTGTGGAGACTGCTTGGGTTTCTCTCTCCCTTTCTGTCTGCCCCTCCCGTGCTCACACTCTCTCTCAAAATAAATAAAACATTTAAAAAAATAGAAATAATAAAAAATTTAAAAATTAATCATTTTATTCAAAATGTTTAATTTATGGGTGAGCACTAACATCCAGAAGGTCTCAATTGTGCTATGGGAGACACCTTTTTCTGGAACACCACGATTTAAAATGGTCATCCGCACACCACTTACGAGTATTACCATATGTGTCCTATAACTTGGAAGACTGTGTTCCGAAAGTGAGAAGATTAAAGCCACCTGCTTAGCCTCAGCTGTCCCGCAACCAGGGCCCAGAGATGCCACCACCTGGAACCTTAACTCTGTCACCCGCTGTCCTAAAGAGGAGATGCAGCAGGAATCTGCCCTCCCCCAGCCTGACCTCTTCCGGCTCTTCCGGCGCCCCGCCCCCCACCACCTCCGTGTCTCCTACTGGGACCGGCTTGAGTCACCACGCTCTTCTCCCATCACACGCTACCCCTGACTTGGTGCTCAGCCACACAAAATTCCTTGAGTTTTGACATATATTGGTTTCTCTCACCTTCTTATCATTGCTCAGGATCTTTTCTCTGCCTTTAATTCTTTATCTCTACTTCCTCTCTCAAAAAAAAAAAAAGAAAAAAAACAACGGGCCTGGGTGACTCAATTGGTTGAGCGCCGACTTCACCTCCGGTCATGAGCTCAGGGCCTGTGGGTTCCAGCCCCCAGTCGGGCTCTGTGCTGACCGCTCAGAGCTGGAACGTGCTTCAGATTCTGTCTCCCTTTCTCTCTGCCCTTCCCCTACTTACGCTCTGTCTCTCTCTCCCTCCCTCTCAAAAATAAATATTCCAAAAAAAGTTTTTTTAATAAAAAATTCAAAAAATAAAAATAAAAAAGCAAAACAACTTATGGACCTAACGGGAGAAGAGATTTATTTCTCTTTATGATCTCCAATTTTAAATGGACACAGCATGTGGCCAAGGTGTGTAATTTTGCTCAGTGTTACCACAATCTCTCATTCCCAGCTACCACTCTTTTATAAAACTCTATTATAAATTTGCTTATATTATTTCCATTCTTTACTCTTGTATCAAATGCTTTATGGATTTATAAAATTGATAATAACGCTCTCAAGCCCAAAAGCTCAGTTCTAAGTAAAAATGTAAAAGAAATATGTCAAAAATGTCTTTTGGGGCACCTGGGTGGCTTAGTTGGTTAAGCGGCCGACTTCAGCTCAGGTCGTGATCTCACGGTCTTGTGAGTTCGAGCCCCACATCAGGCTCTGTGTTGCTGGCTCATCACAGCCTGGAGCCTGCTTCAGTTTCTGTATCTCCCTCTCTCTCTGCCCTTCCCCTGCTCACGCTCTGTCTCTATGTCTCTCAAAAATATTTAAACGTTAAAAAAATGTTTTAAATGTCTTTTGCCACAATATAAAGTCACTTTCAGTAGACATAACTTATATGTTTATTTGTAACACAAATCAAATATTTAAACCATATCTTGCTACCAAAGTTATAACTTAATCAAGAGAGAGGTAAGATAATATAAATATTTAGAAAGCTTATTATACTAAGTATAATGGTATAATGATATTTTGGTTATCAGTTAATAATTATAGAATTACTATATCTAATATAATGCCCTTAATTTGTTCAATTATTTAGCCAATGTAATCTCTCCTAGAAAACTTCAAATGGATGAGTCTTGTCAACCATGTTCTTGTTCAAGATAATATTAGCCAAAAAAAAAAAAAAAAGCGAAAATCTAAACTCAAAGCTGATTTTTAAAATAATGTGACAATGTTTATAGGAAAGATAGTCCTTTAGAAAAACCTAAGCCTCAAGTATCTTACTAAATTCCTTCCTAAGTTTTATTTTTCCTAAGTCATAAAGAACAGGAAATTTAGTCTACCGCCACAGTTTACAAATCTAATAGAATGCCAGCAACCCTCTATTATAACAGTAAAGTCCCAGAACTTAGAGGGTCTTTCATCTCATAGACCCTGGATTCCACTGTGTCCTGGATGGTGGTTGTTAAAATAAGGTATATCTCAAATACTGGTTTTTCAGAACATGCCTATAAAAATACTATTTTTTATTTTGTTCATAGTTATTCTCGAAAACTGTGAAGATAGTAGTTTGTTAAGAAATAACATATTTTATGCTTTAAGTATCTCAATCTAATGATGTCTTTTTTTGTTGTTTTTTCTTACATCATTTGTTCATCTTTTGTTTATCTTCCATCATTTCGTCTCCACGATCATCCTGTGAGGCGGCAGGGTTGTGTTCACGTGTTCTAGTTACTGTCATTCTTTATTCACTGCAGGTTATACATATCCGTGCAGAGTATTCAATATGTAATTTCCAAAAAACTATTTGCAAAGTAAAGAGAATATTGTCAAGTGACTGGTTAGGACACTTGTAAATACAGGAGTATTTTTATTTAGAGAACAAAGTTACTTTGACTCTCTGAGATGGGGACGGCCTCCTACTTTAATCTGAGGTTGCTTGATCAGATTCTCGGTCAAGGCAACTCATGGTTTTTCTGTTCATGTCCGGACACGTGAGGTAAATGGGCTGTCAGTGCGAGGTTTCATGTTTGTCTATATAGAAGTCAGACCGTGTTTACTGTTGTGGCTGCAGGTGTCAGAAGCTAAAATTTCTTCTACCTTCATTGTTTTTTGCCTCCCCTGTGGTCTCTGGGTTTCCCTAGACACTCTTTCTTAGATCTTACATAGGATCTGAGGCGTACAGTCCTTTCTGTGGTCATCCCTGGTTATTATACCGGAGCACAGTCTGCGTGGTAGTAGCATGTGGGGAGAGGGGAGGTGTTCTATTAGTCCTGTGACCAGGTCTCAACCTTCCAGTGAGCCTGGCCCCTGGGATGTGATCTTCAAACGTGCTCCTCAACTTTAGGTGAAACAGGAAGGCTAGAGGGGCAGTAGTGGGTATTTTTCTGCTCCCATGTGGAAGGCTAGGGGGAGGCATTGTTGGGTGTTTCCCTGCCCCTAAGTCGGGGAGGCTCTGGTAATAATGGCCCCAGTGGGCAGGGTTTTGTTATAAAGAAGAGAATGCTCTGGCCAGATTTCAAAGAGACCCCAGACCTCCCTGCCACCAGACACACCAGATTTTTCTCTGATCTTCACCCTAAGACCTTGGTGGGGCACTGGGGGGTGAAACTAACAAAAGCATGGCAGACCCCTAAGTCTGAGCCCCCTGGAGATTTTACCTCTCTTGCTCATCTGCCCTGAGCCTCATCGATTAGTGTCGGTTTTCCTACCCTGGAACCGCCTTCTGCTGCCATGAAGCCGTGATTCTCTGGAGTCTGTGATTCTCTGGAGTCACCTATCTCTTCAGGACCTGAGGCGTCGTCTGGCCTTGTGGCCTGCATCCTCTGAGGACTCTAAGTGCAGTTCTTGATCTTCAGCCTGTTCAGCTTTTTCTTGTTGTAAGGACAAGAGGGACATGCAAGCTCTTCACATGTCTCCTGCGAAAAGGGCAGCTCACAGTGCGCTCTGCCGACTTTGAAATTTTATAAATAAAACTTAGTATGTAAGACCTTTGCAGTTTCTTCCCTTCTACCTAAAGAATGCACTTACGGTCTCCAAGGGAAAAGGGAAGGGAGGCAAAATGGGAAGGAATGGTGCTGGCAGGGATGAGAGGTTTCCTCCAATGGGCAGATCCACGGGGCAGAGCAGGGCTCCAAAGAGCAGACCTATGCGAAAGGGCGTGTGGGCCGGCTAGTGCTCTCCGAAACTCGGTATTATTTTTTAAATAACATTTTACACAATCGGCAGGAATAAGCCATAAAAGAGTACTCTGGAACTTTAATTTCACTTTCAAGCTGCCCTAATATTTTCTTATCAGGAAGCACATAAAACTATTCTCTAGAACAGGTTTAAAATGTGGCCAAGAACAGTGTCACTGAAACAGAAAGACACGTTTTCAGAAACCCTCTTATCAAACAATGTAGGCAAGAAGCATTTTTAGAGACAGATTTTCCTTAATGATAAAAGCATCCAACCCACCATGAGAAGCTTAACAATTATAACACTAGCTGTCCAGTGACCTAGCTTCAAATTGCATAGAAACAAAAAATCGGCAGAATTACCACAGCCAAGTCACAGCGGGGGCCCCAGGCTGGTTAACATTTTTGACAGAAATACGGCAGCATTTATCGGACGATGCACGAACAGCTCATTCGAATTAGTTTCACAACGTTAACATGAGATCACACTGTATTTGTTTCCATAACACCATACCTTGTGAAGCTGAGTTGTCAGTGATTGCTGTGATAAAAAATAAGCAAGCATGACTTGGAAACATCAATTTAGAACAGGAAATGAGGACGATGGTGTCTAATCTGATTCCAAGGTTTGAGAAGTTCTGTAGTACCGAACAGGTGCATACATGCCACTGGTAAGTAATTGTGGTGATCTAAGAATAAATTAGATGAAAAAACAAAATTATTTTTCTCTTTAAAAAAAAAAAAAAGACTCCAGGAACAAGGGCTAAGTTTTACAGGGTTGTCTCAACAACCTTTGTGAACCGATTTCAGAAAGAATACTTTGTATAGTGTGTGTTTTTACATGTTTAATGTGAGCTGTGTATTCAGTCATGAAAATAGAGGCCAGCGTCCCAAGCAAGACCTGATTCCACCCAGGTCATTGGAGTAGGGCCTGGTTGCCTAAATTGTTTCTAGCAAATTTACAAGTAAGTAGGAGTTTAGACCCTTTTGGTTTTAAGGACTAGGAACCAATCTAGTTAACTTAAGCAAAACTGATGGAAAGATGCATCAGAAAAGCTGATGAAATCCAAGGATTGCTGAAAACCAAGCTTTCAGGATCCACTTAGGGCTGCTCTGGGAACCTCACCACATGAGTTCACAGTGTCTCGGTTACTCCTAGCCTCTGTTTTTAAGTTCTGAATTTCTGGAACAGAGAATCCGATTGGCCCGGCCTGGGTCAGTTGCATACCTTTGGACAGTTAGCTATGTCCATGAGACTGCAAAAACACCATAGCTGGAGCGGCACTCGTGCCTCAGCCATTGAGCTTCCGACTCTTGATTTCGGTTCGGGTCATGATCTCACAGTTTCGTGGGTTCGAGCCCCAGGTAGGGCTTGGTGCTGACAGTGTGGAGCCTGCTTGGGATTCTCCCTCTCTCTCTACCCCTTCTCTGGTCACGCTCTGTCTCAAAATTAATAAAGAGAGGAAGAGAGGAAGAGAGGAAGAGAGAAAGAAGAAAGAAAGAAAGAAAGAAAGAAAGAAAGGAAGGAAGGAAGGAAGGAAGGAAGGAAGGAAGGAAGGAAGGAAGGAAGGAAGGAAGGAAGGAAGGAAGGAAGGAAGGAAGGAAGGAAGGAAGGAAGGAAGGAAGGAAGAAAGAAAGAAAGAAAAGGAAGAAAGGAAAGGAAGGAAGGAAGGAAGAACCATGATAGCTGGAAGAGTACCTCTATGTTCGAAGCAGAAAGCTCTTCTCAAAGAACCAGATACAGAAACAGCTTAATAGTGACCCAGTATTTGGAATACATGTATTTCCGCAAAGAGAAAAAAAAGCAAAGTTCTAACCTATTGGCTCCCCTGAATCAAAGTCCTCATTTAAACTTAGTTTTGTGTTACAATATTTTTTTTCTCCACAAAGCAAACTACTGTAACAGCGCTGACACTTATGTCATAAGAACACTGGAAACGGAGCAAGATCCCCTTCCAAATGCATTAAATTTTGATGGAATGAATTTATAAAATGAAAATCTCCCTCCGAGGGTTGATATTTAACATTTTATATGTGAGTATTTTAAGATGCTTCATTTTATTTGGAGGTGTCAGGTTCTGATATAAATTTTTGACAAGGTCTTTATACTAATCACTATGTAAAGATGTTGAATCTTAGCCTGCAAGTCCAGGTAGGCAAAAAAATATTTATTTCTCTATAACTAAACTCATTTTCTTTCTTGAGCCCTCATTTCGCTGATGACATAAAATTAATGCTAGTCAGGCAGAATTTCCTGGGCCAATTCAGAATGCTCTTCCCATCCCCTTTCTATTTCTCCAGCCTTGCATCCAAGATACAGAAAGATCTGCACACTCTACGCCTAGGCAGCAGGTGTGCCTCGGGGCCTGGCGGTCATCTGCCCGTGCTGGTATCTCCTGCTGGTCCTCATTCTCCCTCGTCTCTAGTGCTGGACAGCTATAGTCCAGAGTCCCGTGGCCATCGGCCCATCTGGTCCAGTCTAAACTCCGTGGCCGTTCTGCATCACTCTTGACCTGCCTGTGGGGTTCCGTGTGTTCAGCAGCCCTCTCTGCCTGTTTCTGTGTCCATCTTAGAGGCGGGGCAAGGCTTCAGATGCTCTCCTTGCCACTTTCCCTCGATGTCATGACCCCCGCTGGAACGGAAGAGAAATCTGGAACCTCGCTCCTCACCCGGTTCCCACCGAGGAAACAAAGAAGAGTTGCAGTGCACTCCTACGTGGAGTCCTTCATCCCTCCTTTCATCCCTGATGGTGGCGCCGTGTCTACCCTCTTCTTCCCCCAGACCGCGGGAGCTTGGTCTAGTCTTGGTAGGTGGGCTGCCCGGATCTGGGTAATAGCCTTCTCTACCTCGTCTTTGTGGCCTAGGATTATGTCTGCTTCAGTTCTTCAGAGTTCTGATTTTTGACACTGATTTTCCTACAACTCAAAACACTTTTTCTTTCCAACTGCTCTTCCTGCAATGAATGTCAAATGTGTTATTTGAGAACATGAAACCGAGCATTAACTTTTTTTCAGTCCAGCCCCTTCCTTGTTAGTCCTTGCCTGGCTATTCTAATAACCATACACCGGGAAGTGTTAATATTGCCTTTCCCGCTGCCCGACTGAGGAGCGAATGGTAGGGGTCACAGGAGAGACCAAAAACAGAAGCATAGATTAATATTGTAGGCTGTTGTCTCGTTGCACTAAAATATTTTGCAGTCATTTTTGATATTCATTTTAAAATAAGTATGACATTTAAAATGTAAGACCTTTCCTTTAATTTATTATGAATAAGTGAAATAGAACATTTATGAATGATGTACCAATGAACAATGAACCTATTCATGAAAACCGTAATCCACTTTTATTTTTAGTTTAATTTTTACATATATTGAAGGACCTTTGTTAAAGATGATGACATTAAATTAAGACATTTCTCTGGGGCGTCTGCGTGGCTCAGTTAGTTAAGCATCCGACTTGATTTCAGCTCAGGTCATGATCCCATTGTCATGGGATCAAGCAGCTCCTTGGGCTCCATGCTGACAGCACAGAGCCTACTTGGGATTCTCCCTCTCTCCCTCTCTCCCTACCCCTCCCTTCCTTGTGCTCCCGCTTTCTCTCAAAATAAATAAACTTCAAATTAAGACATTTCTTAAATATATTGCCAGTGGTAAGTATACCCAATGAAAACCCAAAGTCCAAATTTGACCTGGCCAATTTGCCCTGCCTGTATCTGATGGATACAGATCAGAATGGCAAGGATACTGTGGGCATCACCCATGGCCTGGCTCTTTCCACTGAAAGAGCACTTGCAGTTTGCCTTGGGAGCTGGACATTCTGATTTGTGTGGGACCAGCTCCACCCAGGCTGCCTGCAGCCAGCATCTCGATCCAGCACCTCAGTGAAGTGTAATCAGGCCCTCCACATAGTATCTTTGCCGTTCTGACCTCTATCCAGGTTCTTTTCCTTTATTCTGGTTTCCTGAGCCGGCTGACCTGAGTCGGCCCAGCACTTTAGTCCCTCATTACATAAAAACATGAGGGGAAAGAATAACATCTCTAACTTGTCAACTCTTTTCTGCATGTGGCCACATTTTAGGGTGTATTTCACTTTTGTTCTAACGGCCATCCCCGGGCCTGTCTTATTCATTGTCTTCTCACATTCTGTCTGTCAAATAAGACTCTTTGTTGGAAACAACACAGAAGGCATTACAGAAATATTACTCAACCTACTGTGACACTTAACTTGCCCATTAGAGTCCCTGGAGCTGACCAAAAAGTGAATCAGAGTGTTCGGCCTCTCAGCCACTATCGAAAGCACTAATGTCATATTCCATACAGTCGTAGGCCATGATTTGCCATTGCTGGACAATGATTATACTCATTATTTTACTCTTATATTATTCAGTAATATAATATTATTATATTACTTATAAGTATTAGTATAATATAATATGATATGTCATTATTATGTGATCATTATTTTATGTATTATTTTATTATATGTGAGGGTATCATGAACATCCTTATAAAGTATTTTTTCCTTGCTGAATACTTTCTATGTGATAAATTCCCATAAATGAAATTATTAAAACTATCACAAACGGTAATTATGACAATTATGTAAAAACTAGATTTTAGGGTAGAACATTGTTAGGAAAAAAAGAAAACACAATTTGTCTGAAAAACAGTAACAACTGCATGGGGTCAAGATTGGGGGAAAAATGAGCCAAAATGAAAATTTTATCAAGATAATGAGATTAGAAGTGATTTCTGGGGTGCACAGGTGACTCAGTCAGTTAAGCGTCTGACTCTTGATTTCAGCTCAGGTCGTGATCTCATGACTGTGACACTGAGCCCCCAGTCAGGCTTGACCCTGGGTGGAGCCTGCTTAAGATTCTTTCTCTCCCTCTCTCTCTCAAAAAAAAAAAAAGGAAGTGATTTTTTTTTCAAAACTTTACGTTTAAATTTTGTTGGAATTTTTTTTATGTTATTTATTTATTTTGAGAGTGTGTGCATGTGCACACACACAAGCGGGAGAGAGAGACAGAATCCCAAGCAGGCTCCGAACTATCTGTGCAGAGCCCGACAGGGGATGGGGGATACTCTACCTCACAAACCATGAGATCATGACCTGAGCCGCTTCAAGAATTGGACGCTTAACTGACTGAGCCACCCAGGAGCCCCTGGAATTTTTTTTAAAGACTACTAACATCTTCTAATTATAGGGGCACATGAGTTCTCCATTGAAAAAGTATTTATTCTTATTCTTTAAAGAGTACATGAAAAAAGGATGGCTTCTTTTTTTAGAGCATTCTAGTCCTTCGATGACATAATCTAATTTGTATTGGCTGCATCATTTGGTGGCGTTTCAGCGTTTGAAAAGCGGCTGACAAACAGTAACAGCACAAAGAATCTCAAAGTACCCTCTCTTAATTGTACTCCTCGTACAAATATGCACATTTAAGGGGTTGTAATAATGGCTGACCTACTAATTCAACATAACTGAATAATTTTTTTCATATTTTAGTCTTTATTCATTCAGATTTAAATTTAATTCACATTGTGTATGTACATTCCAGAGGAAAGACAGAATAGACAGTAAGAAGGGAACAATACTGAGAGTTAAGGGGCTTTGCTTTGTTTGAACAGGCAAATCTAATCTTTTCTCTATTCGTAAAATTATCTTAAAAGATGGCTAATAGCATTAATGCATTCTAGTTGCTTACTTTAAATCAAAATAGAACAGATCCCAACCCTGTCTTCCTTTTATTTCCAGGTATCATTATATGTTACTTTATCCTTCAACAATTAGATGGGTTCTAGCATTTACTAAGCCTTTGTTTTATATCTAAAAACTTCCACATAGGCTAAAGCAGATAGTATTTTTATTTATTTATTTTTTAAATTTAAATTTCAGTTAATATTTCTTTTAAATCAAAGTACCTAATGCATTCCACCCTTTTCTAAAACCTTTTTTTTCTTTTCCACTTTTTGTGAGATATAACTGACAAATACTGTCATATTAGTTTTAGCTGTACAGAACGATGATTTGACATCATTTCTCTCTGAAATCACGGTGCAAAAACGCTGTAGACAACCACTGTAAATGTTGGCTTTTTGTATTCCTTTGGGCATTAAGTGTACCCTCCATGGTGTGTGTGTGATTCCTGCCTTGGTAAGGTTCTCGGGGGAAAGACGAGGAAAGGGAAGTTACAAGAAAAAAAAGCATAGACGCTCCCTATCAACTTGGGTTTGCCAATCCGGAAGGGAGGTTTGCAAATAGGGCACTCGTTAAAAGTTTATGTGGTAAATTCAGGAAGGCTGAACCTGACGAGAGCGAGACTGAAGGTTTTATGGAGAGAGCATTCTGGGTGGGCGTCAGCGGCGGGCAGAGCCCAGCGTTTACACCAACCACTTCTCTGATACTCATCTAGCCACTCAGAAGGCATTCGGTTATTACTTACCCTTGAGTCAACACATCTGATCTTTCTTTTCCTTTCTTCTCAGACATTAAAGGAAGGCAAACTCAGTTACACAATTAAACAGCTCATTCATCCCTCATACCCCTTTTACGGATATGTGAGCGCTACAGAGTGCCAGACCTGGGGGATGGGAGTGGTGCAAAATAAATTATTTAAAGAATTGGCAGTATTTTTCTTCACTTAAGAATGTCATCTTTTCCATTTTTTGAAAAATGTTCAAAATTCATCCAGAAATCTGTGGAATGATCAGCAACAACAATATACGTGAGAGATGGAAATTTTTAAGATTTTTTAGAGCATGTTTAACTTTTACTGACACGGGCAACTACATAGACCATCTACTTACTTAGAAAATTACAAAATGCTTCTCCAGTAAAAGCAAAACCATACTTCTACCTCCAAGAATCTTACTAGCTTTATTTTCCAGATATTTCCAGAAAAATTCCCCAGTATATAGATCTCATCGTACATCTTGTTGCTTTGGTCTTAGAATTCAAAACCACTGCTTCAGGGTTCTGTGGATCATCTTGTTCCTTCCGTTCCAGTCTCCTTTACAGCTCTCCTCCCAAGACCTCCATACTTCATCTATACAGCACAGCTTAAGCTCAGGGCGTAATGGTTATAAGTCTTCATCTGCTTCTACCTGTTAGTATTCTTGAATACATTGAAATAAACAATTGAGGACTGAAATCACTTGGATTTCTCTCCAATCTAAGTTACTTGTAAGATTAAATACTTGAGGGGCGCCTGTGTGGCTCAGTCGGTTAAGTGACTGATTTCAGCTTAGGTCATGATCTCCTGGTTGGTGAGTCGGAGCCCTGCATGGGGCTCTCTGCTGTCAGCACTGACCCTGCTTTGGATCCTGCCTCCCTCTCTTTCTGCCCTTCCCCCACTCAATCTCTCTCTCTCTCTCTCAAAATAAATAAACATTTTCTTTAAAAAGATTAAATACTTTACCAGTCACATGAGCATATCTTGGCCTTTATTTTCTGGTTTAGAGTCTAATAACTGTACAGTTGAAACCCTTCTTTCGATGAATGATTTTCTTATGAAACCTGGACATTTGGTATTATATTATGAGACTCTGGATCTTACTGAAATCTTACTGAAAGCTGGCTTTCTTCTGCAGGAAGTGTGTTCCCGCTCCCCACACGGTGACACGCAGGTGGTCCTGCCACTGGAAGACAAAAGTCCCAACTCCCAGTGGAAGGTGGAATGCCTTGTGACAGCCCGATGAGTGTTGAAGTCCGGACGCCACACTTTGTTGGTCGGGGTTGGAGGAGAAGTTTGTTTCTATGGTGGTGGCTGCTGTAGAGTAGCTGTGGTCCAAAAGTCTTCTGTCCTCTCAGGTTGCCCCTTCCCTGGTCCTGTGGGTAGAGAGACCACGGCTTTGCTGGGCACTTCTTGTGTCTGTGGCCTTTGGTGTTTCCAGGTTGCTGGCTTCCTTGCCTCCATGTCTGGGATATACGAGGCAAAGGAAAACTCAGGAAATTCACCCTGGTGTTGTTTCCTAGGTCCAGAGGTCCCTAGCTGGTCTGCCTTCCTCTCTCCACCTTTTGTCATAGGTCTGTTTTATATAATGTTCAAGGTTTTTAGTTGTACTCAGTGGGTGGAATAGAAAAGTATGTCCACTCCATCTTTCTAGAAGCAGAGGTCCTCAGATAAAATCCTTTAACCAGCCTTATTTTGCCTAGAACAAAATCTGAAAAAGCTATACCATTATGACAGGAAGACAACTTTCACTCAAACTCCATTTGAGTTTAAGCTCAAATCAGTTGTGACCTAGGATAAAAGTTCGTCCTAGATCGGGGGCTCCCCCACCTTGATCATATTTCTAAGGGTGTCCGGTATACTCGAGATGCCAATTATTGTCTTCCCATATTTATGCAAGAATCTGCCCCTGCCACAGCTTCTGATGAAAGCAGGTATGACCCCGCCCTTCCCCAGCGAGTCCCACGGACTGACAGAGTCCGGGGCGCCTGGGAGAGAGACACACGAAATTCCATCTCCTGAGAGCTTGAGGTTGGGACACGGAGAGACTTCACAAGCTAGCTTCTGTTAAGTTCAAGGTCAGGTCAAGTAAAGGGCTGCGGCAGGCATTTGGAGACGACTGTTATGAGCCAGGTCCAAGGAGGATAAACTGACAAAATCAATCTGCAGAAAGAAAAAATAACAAACCAGACACGCAGGAGAAGAGACAAGAAACCGTGGAGTTACAGAGAAGACGTGTGAACATGATTCTGACGCAGCCTCTGCTCACTGTTCAGCACCTGCTTTCGGGTCTTTTTGCGTAGAAGCCACCTCTCCTGCCCTTAGGTTTCCTGAGTCCCGATATCCCTATATCCCTAAAATAACTTTCTTGAGTAGATTTCTGAGCTTTGCAGCAGGAGTGTCCACGTGTGGAGCTTGGACGAGCACGGCCTCTGGTCCTGCTGCTGCGCCTCTCCATCCGGACCGTGGCAGGAAACACCGACCGTGGCTGCTGGAGCCACTGTGCAGCCTGAATTACTGGCACGACACACGTCCCCTTCCTTCATATTTGCCTTCTTGTCTACAGCCATGCGACCCTAATGCACCCACTTCCCGTCTACATATTCACCTTCTTCCCTTCCCCTCTCCCTCCGAGCTTTCCTTCTGTGTTCTTTGCTCACTTTCTCTTCTGTTCTTCAACATAATTACTGACATTTGAGAAATATTACGCAGTTTGGGAATACAAAGGACACAAGGACATACAACTGGTCAAGAGTCGCCAAGAGAAGTTGCCATCAAAGAAGACAAGTTAAAACCAGAAATAACCATATCATGTGGTTAAAGAAAAAAAAAAAACCCCAGCATCTTATAAAAGAAGGTCCAACAGCTATGGAAGTTCAAAGGAGATACAGGTAGTAACTCAAATTTCCTTTTGCCAAGTCATGTTATCGCCCACACCAAGGGCCGTTAGCACGTGTCTGGCATAAACAACAGACTGAAAATGGGCACTGTGGGATCTACCAACTCTTGGGATTCCTAAATCCAGATGACGGTGCAGAAATCATACAACCAGGAAAGTGGTTAAAGTTTTGGAGGGGACAATAGCTTATTTTTAAGAGGATAAATCTAATATTTTCTGAGCTTTCTATATACAATCCCAGTGATGTCTGTTCAATCTCATAAAAAGCAAAATCCTCTTTTTAGCACTGAATATTCCATTGTCTGATACTACAGTTTACTTATTCATTCACCTACTGAAGTACATTTTCATTACTTCCAAGTTTTAGCAATTATGAAGAAAGCTGCTATAAACATCCATGCACCGTTTTTCATGTTCATAAGTTTCCAACTCTTTTAGGTAAATACCAAGGAGCGCCATTGCTGGATCCCGGAGTAAGAGTATGTTTAGCTTTGTAAGAAACTGCCAAGCTGTCTTCCAAAGTGACTGTCACTTTGCATTCTAACCAGCAATGAATGAGAGTTTCTGTTGCTCCACATCCTCTCCAGAATTTAGTGTTGTCAGTGTCCCAGATTTCGGCCATGTTAATAGGTTTGTAGTGGTATTTCAGAGTTGTTTAAATTTGAATTTCCTTGATGACATGGGATGTGGAATATGTTTTCATATGCTTAGTTGCTCTCTACGTGTATCTTCGTTGGTGCAATGTCAAGGTCTTTAGTCCTTTATTAATTTATTAATTTATTTATTTAAAAAAAATTTTTAACGTTTATTTATTTTGAGAGACAGAGAGACAGAGCGTGAGCAGGGGAAGGGCAGAGAGAAAGGCAGACACAGAATCCGAGGCAGGCTCCAGGCTCTGAGCCATCAGCACGGAGCCCGATGTGGGGCTCTAACTCACAGACTGTAAGATCATGACCTGAACCGCAGTTGGCCGCTTAACCAACTGAGCCACCCAGGCGCCCCAATTTATTTTAAAGAGGCTCCACCCAACATGAGATCAAGAGTTGCACGCTCTACCAACCAAGCCAGCCAAGTGCCCCTCTTTGGCACATTTTTTTAAATCAGGTTATTTGTTTTCTTATTGTTGAATTTTAAGAGATCTTTGTATATTTTGGATCATAGTCCTTTATCAGATATGTCTCTTGCAAACATTTTATTTCACTCTGTGACTTGTCTTTTCATTCTCTTCACACTGTCTTCCGTTAAGAATGAGTTTTTAGTTTTCACAGAGTCCAGCTTATCAGTTATTTCGTTCATGGATTGTGCCTTTGGTGTTGTATCTTAAGAGTTATTACCATACCCACGGTCATCTAGGTTTTCTCCTGTATCATTTTCTAATATTTTTATAGATTTGCATTTTACATGTAGCTCTGTCATCCATTTTGAGTTAATTTTGGTGGAAGGTGGAAGGTCGGTGTCTAGATTCATCTTTTGCAGGTGGATGGCCAGTTGTTCCAGCACCATTTGTTGAAAAGACTACCTTTGCTTCATTATATTGCCAGTGCTCCTTTGTCAGAGATCAGTTGACAGTATTTATTTAGGTCAGTTCCTGGGCTATTTTGCTCCATTGATCTATTTGTCTCTTCTTTCACCAAGACAATACTGTCTCCATTTCTGTAACTTTGTAGTAAGTGATGAAATCAGGTCAGGTCAGTTCTCCAACTTTGTTCTTCTCCTTCAATAAAGTGTTGGCTATTCTGGCTCTTTTGCCTCTCCATTTAAACTTTAGAGTTAGGTGGTTGATATCCACAAAATAACTTGCTGGGATTTCGACTGGGATTGCATTAAATCTATAGGTCAAACTGGGAAGAACTGACATCTTGACACTACTGAGTCTTCCTATCCATGAATATAGACTATCTCTCCATTTATTTAATTTTATTTAACAGTTTTGTAATTTTCTTCATATAGATCTTATACATATTTTATTAGATTTATACCTAAGTATTTCATTGGGCAGGGGGAGTACTAATGTAAATGGTACTGTTTTTAATTTCAAATTCCACTTGTTTATTGCTGATATAAGGAAAGCAATTCATATTTTTAATATTAGCCTTGTATCCTTTAACGTTACTATAATTGCTTATTGGTTCCAGGAATTTGTCTATTCATCTCAACTGTGAAGAAAGACAGTTTTATTTCTTCTTTCCCAATCTGTATTGCTTTAATTTCCTTTTCTTGCATTATTACATTACCATGGACTTTCTGTACAATGTTGAAAAGAGGTGGTGAAAAGGGAATCTTGCTTTGTACTTGATCTTAGTGGAAAAATTGGGAGTTTCTCACCATGAAGAATGATGTTAGCTCTAGGGTTTTGGAGACAGTCTTTATCAAGTTGAGGAAGTTCCCCTCTATTCCTAGTTTACTGAATGCTTTGATCATGAACAGATGATGAATTTTTTCTGACGTTTTTTCTGCATCTATTCATACATTTATATGATTTTTCATTTTTAGTTTGTTGATGTAATAGGTTACATTTATTTTTAAATGTCGAACCAGGTTTGCACACTTGGTGATAAAGCCTACTTTTTATGCACTGTTGGATTTGATTTGGCAATATTTGGTTGAGGATTTTTGTGTCTATGGTCATGGGAACAACTGGTCTAGTTTACTTTTCTTGAAATGGCTTTGGTATTAGGGTATTGCCGGCCTCATAGAATGAGTTAGGAAGTATTCTTTCCGCTTTTGTCTTCTGAAAGAAATTGTCGAAAATTGGTATAATTTCTTAAATGTCCGATAGAACTCACCAGTGAGTCCGCTTGGCTTGGTGCTTTCTGTTTTAGAAGGTTATTAATTACTGATTTGATTTAATAGAGATAGGCCTATTCAGATCATCTGTTTCTTCTTGTGTGAGTTTTCGCAAATTGTGTTTTCCAAGGAATTGGTCCATTTCATCTAGGTTATTAAATTTGGGCTATTAATCATATTCCTTTATTATCCTTCTAATGTCTTTGGGATTTGTAATGATGCCCCTCTTTCATTTCTGATATTTCACTTCTAATTTGTGTTCTCTTTTTTTTTTAGCCTGGCTATAGGCTTGTCAGTTTTATTCATCTTTTCAAAGAACTAGCTTTTGGTTTCCTTGACTCTGTCCTTTGAAATTCTGTTTTCAATATCACTGATTTCTGCTCTAATTCTTATTCTTTCTTCTGCTTACTTTGAATTTAACTCACTCTTTTTCTAGTTTCATAAGGTAGAAACTTGAATTATTTAGCTTTCTTCTTTTCTAAATTTCTCTCTACAACTGCTTCCACCACAAATTTTGCTAAGTTGTCTTTTCTTTTTTTTTTTTTTTTTTTTAATTTATTTATCTTGAGAGAGATGGCATGAGCTGGGGAGGGACAGAGAGAGAGGGAAAGAGGGAGAATCCCAAGCAAGCTCCACGCCGCCAGCTGCGGAGCCCAATGCCAGGACTGAAACTCATGAACCATGAGGTCGTGACCCAAGGTGAAATGAAGTCAGTCACTGAACCGACTGAGCCACCCCGGCACCCCAATAAGTTGTGTTTTTGTTTTCATTTAGTTCCAAATATTTTTAAATTTCTCTTGAGATTTCCTATTTGACCCATGTGTTATTTAGAAGTGTATTGTTTAAATCTTCACAAATTTGGGGATTTTCCAGTTATTAGGGAAAATATAGGGGATTTTCTTTCTGTTATTGTATCTATGTAATTCCACTGTGATCTGAGAGCAGACATAGTGTCATTTTTGTTCTTTTAAATTCGTTAAGCTCCATGTTGTGGCCAAGAATGTAGTCAACTTTGGGAAATAAATAATGTGTATTTTCTGCTGTTGCTGGATGAAGTAGTCTATAGATGTCAATTATATCCAGTTGATTTTGTCTGTTGGATCTGTCCAAAAATTATCCTCTGGAAGATTTCAAATTTAAGAATGCAGATAGTCTTGCATTTGAGTCATGTATATTGAAGACGGCTAATGAGACATCTAGTCAAAGGCTAGTCTAATGGGTTGTATATTGTGAGTTTCTGGCAATCCCAGTCAAGCACTTCTCTTTCCACTTGGGTTATGTACATCTGTAAGCAATGAAACAAGAGTGGTACCTGGAGAACTAAAATACTAACTTTATTGCTGATACAACTAGATTGGAGGCATAGTTTAGTTAAATGAATTTCAGAATTAGGCGGATATACCCTACCCAGGTCATGTTAGACTTCCCTGGGCTGGGGCAGAACAGAGCTTGCCCTGAAGAACAGAGCACAACTGGAACTCCTGTGGGCTGCTAGCTCCCCAGAGGAAGAAGAGAAGCTGAGCAGAACATACCTAGGTGTTTACATTTCAAATTTACCCATCAAATAAACTACTCCCCAGGGGAAGACCCAATTACGAAGGAGGTCAGAAGTTATACTAATTACATTTCATCCACAAGGAAGAAACATCAAAAGTGGTGGAACGGCCCCCCATTTTCCAACAGTACATTAAACCTTAAAAACAAAACTCTAGTTCACAAACTGTAAAATATTAGCATTATTAGAAACATTTCCCTAGAATTTGAGGTCCCGGAGATTTGCCAAATGTAGAGAAATGGCTGAAGTTAAAATACAGGATGGAGCTCACGTTACAAGCAATTTCTCATTCAGAACTTTTAATATTCGGTCTTTACTCTTGACTTCGATGATAAACTAGGTTTATGTTAGCAGAGAAATAGCAATCGAAGGAGGACGGGGGAAGGCAGAAAAGGCAGGAAGGGAGGTAGAAACAAAGAAAAGAAAGAGAGGGAAAGAGGAAGTCACTGTTCACAAGCAGGTACAAACAGTCCCGGACCTCTCTCTGCACATCTCCTCCGCACGGTGCTACGCACGGTTGACAGGGCCATCAATTTCAGAATCTGGAACCGTAACAGGCAAGAGGTATGTATTTCTGCAGGGCTCCAATACATATTCTTTCTTTAACTCTTCTCTGAGAAAATAGTCAGGAATAGTCAGAAAATAGGGATTTCCAGCTCACATTAAGGGGGAAGGCAAAGCAGAGCTCAAAATTGTACGTAATCATTGCAAACACATTCTTAGGGAAGTGTCTGTGCAGACTTCCCTGGTGGGGACAGCCAGTGAATCTGAGTCATATTTCCTGTACTAGACCAGAGGGCAGAACTCAAGGAAGGTGAGAGCAGAGATGGTGTTTTTTGCGGGGGCCTGTTTGGGCAGCAGGGTCTCTATGTAGAAAGCTCCTTGACTCCAAAGAATCAGACTGAATTTCATTTCTGAAAATACAAACCAAAATCAGAATTTGGGAGCTGGGTCGCTGTAGAAGGGCACCTATTTCACCTGAACCATTCTCATTTGTTGTTTTACTGAGCAAGAATTTTAAAATGGCACCTGCTTCCCCGGCGAAGTTTTGTTGACAGGAAGTGTGGATAGCACTGAATGGTCTTTGAGATAGGGGTTGAGCTGTGGCTGCTGACATTTTCACGAAGCCTATCTGTTAGCCGTTGTTGGGAAGTTAGTCGCTCCACGGGACTCCCAAGTGGAGGAAAAAAGGAGTGAAGGGGCGAGTAAAGCATAAGTAAACCCACTGCTTACATGCTGCCGCTGTGCCGAGTTGACTGACAATCAACAAACCAAGGGCAAGGAGCCTGGCAGGTCAGTGACCCTGACTCCTTTTTCATGTTGATGGCTTCTGATGACCTCAGCAGCTCTTCTGGGGAAAATGGGTAGCTTTGGGGAAATGGACAGTGACACCTGTATCAGTTTGAATTGTTCTTCAGTATCAGTAACAAAAACCTGAGTCGCAATAACTAAGCAATTATTTTTCTCATTGAGCAGAGAGTTGGAAGGTAGGCAGGTCCAGGGCTCATGCAGTGCTCCGTGAGGTCAGCAAAATCCAGGCTCCTCCGTTCTTACTACTCTCCTGCTGAAGTCCAGCAACTACTGTCTCAATGGCACAATAGTTACTTCAGCTCCAGATGTCACACTTGAGCTCAAGAAAGGAAGAACTGGGAAAGAGAGAAGGAGGGGTTGCCAACGCCCGTTGGTTTAGCCAGAGAACAGTGACTGCCACATTCTGGAACACAATCTTGGTCCTGAAACAAGGGAAATTAATTTTAGACCCAGAATCCTTTTGGTCTTCCCTACACATACCCAGCCTGGATATTCTTGTCGACTCCAACCCCCTTCCTCCTTATAATAACCTCGTTCCAGAGAACGTCTCGCCAAAAATAGATCAGAGAAGATCACAAAGCAGGACATCTAAATGCTGCAAATATCAGATCCTGGAATAGCCCAGCTCCCAAAGGCCCTGAAGCCACATGTCACGCCTCACCTAGAGACTAAAGAGCCAAGAAAATAAACCTTGGTTTCTCAGGAGAAACAAAGTGCATTTGCAGGAAGAAATAGTCATCTCCCCCGAGAGCGGTCTCCTGGAATAGAGAGAAAAAGACCCCTTGCCTCAGACATTGTACCCACCTTCATATCAGCTCACCTTCATATGAAACCACAAGTTCTGCTGACATCATAGAAGACAGGGCCATCCTAGTAAAAAAAATTCTAATTGGAAAAACTCTGGATGGTTATATAATAGTTAACGGTGGCTGCTTCTGGAAAAGGAAAGAAAACTGGAAGGTATGTGAAAAAGGACAGATCACGATTTATTCTGATACTTCTTGTGCCAGTGTATTTAGAGGAGGGGGGACTGTACGTCGTTAACTTGAGGTCATGCTGAAGTCAGCAGTGTCTGCAGTGGCGAAGCGAGCGGTTCCCAGTGTCACGCGGAGAACCTCAGGCTTGGTTTTCCAAGTGCTTCCTCTGGGCCGGGCACACTGCAGGCCAGGAGGCTACAGCGAGCACAGGGCCTGGCCTCCAGCAGGAGAGATGAGGCATGAATGCCCATGACTGCCACACGGCAGAAAGCAGACTGAGAATAAAGTGGCTCCGATGAAGCGTCATGAGAATTGGAAAAACGCTTATTTCCTTCTGGGAGGATCAAGGAAGGCAGAGAATCATGCGAGACATGGCGAAATAGGAAATGTTTGTAATACACATAAACATACTTGCACATCTGTTTTCTCCAGAATATCTAGTTCCTGTGTCACCTCCATCATGAGGGGAGCCCTGGCTCTCCCAGAGGTCAATTGTTGAGATCCATGATTTTTGTCCCTACCTCGTATTAGCACATTTTTCTGTTTATAAATCTTCCTCCGTCTGACCCTGCATTAAAGGGCAGAAAGCACTGTACGTATCCTGGTGCGCACACAGCTTGGCACTAGCGGCCATCCCACGCATCCTTCCAATCTTCTGAGCTGTGCTGGGTGTGGGGGAGGCATGCAAAGTTGAATAAGATTTAATATCTGCAACCGAGGAAAGACACACAAAAGTCAGTAATGATAATGCGGTGTCCTAAGTGTCTTGACAGAAATAATACACATGGCTATGACAACCCAAGAGGACTGGAATCAGAGTGAGATGGTGAGAGAGAATGGCCTTCCCAAAAGCTCTTTTTGAAGAAGGTGGAAAAATGAACAGGCTAGATGGATTTCCTGGGAAGGCAACAGCACGAGCCCTTCGGCACTCAAAAATACTTAGTTGGCCCCAGTTATGATCAGGGTAGAGTCTACGGAGCTTAACTCCTAAGTATTTCTCTTCCATCGTCATAGACATTTTTGAAAATAAATCGAAGATGAAGAACCCAGGATTATAAGAGAAAGCTGGTGAGTCCTAGAATCCCTAGAACCAGAAACAACCTGCCCACAAACTATTTTCTGAAAACTTCTCAACCAGGATCTCAGTGCACTGGTTCCCTGAGCTGAAGCCGTGTGTCACCAATCACAGGTTCCCCCTATCCGAGGGTAGAGCGTACCTATGAAACCTTTCATAAGCCGAAATGAATAAAGTGAAGCAGCAATTACCATTAAATTTACCACTAATTTTGTAGCATTCCTGGACCCAAAAAATCATTTCTCTTAGGCTCTTCTGATAGACATCTCTTGAAGAGACATCTCGCTAACAAATGCACAAAACCAACCGTGATAAGGCACAGATGCTCACACAGTTCAGAGCTCCGGCGGCCCGATGCTGAGATACTAAGGAGCAGGTCAGGAGAAGCAGCGTGGCGTGGCCACTCTCGCCACGTGGGGTGCACACTGCCCCTTTAACAGCTTGCTGCAAGACAAATGCCGAATGCGATTTTTGCTTTTCACCTCTCTTCATTAAAACTAGAATCCTCTTTGGATTTCTTTCAGGTAGCAAAAAACAACATAGGTTTTTTCATAGACCTGAAGTGGCATACTGCAAACTTTCGAAAAGCAGGGGATACTTGCAAAAAGTAACATCATTCCAACTCAACAGCAAAGCTCAGGACTGGATTTGGGGCCTCCACACTTTGGTCTCGAAAAATCTGTGTGAGCTTCCTGTTTTCACACCAGCTAGAGTGTTTTATTGCTCATTGAACAGGCAACTCCCTTCCCCTTGGCATGATTGTGTCCCTTAAAATCAATTGTCACGGAAGAAATTTTGCTTTGATTCCACTTGTTACAAAGAAGATACAAGGAACGAACACTAGGTCAACGGGATGCTATTATAATGACCCTTTTTGGCAGATGCAATGCAAGGGCCGGGCTTATTTCAAATCCTTGAGGCATCTACTAACAGGCAGTCTTGGTTGGGAAACACTGAGCAAAGATGTAATAATGCCCACCTTTTCCTTTGGCATAAACCTCACCTAATCGTCAGGTACATGTTGTGCTCCCCAACGAATGGGTGAGGAAACGGAGGTTTTGGTTGAGCAAATTGCCTGAGCTTGAAACAATGAAAGTTGTTATTGAGTTCAGGGCTAGTGAACCTGGCTCCCAAACCCAGTCTCTGTTACATAAAACTGCTTCTCTTAATAATCCATGGGCTTCTCACGAACAGAGAAGGGAAGGTACAGAGAAGGGAAGGTGCGAGTGGAAAGTAGTTACATTTTTTGAGGCAAGAAAAATCAACTGTATGAAAATCAACCCAATTCTGTTCACGTTACAGGAGTATGGAGAAACCACCGCCCTCTCAGCACAAGCAGCTCTGTTCTGTCACAGTGCTCCCACCCCGCCGGGGGATGCAGCCCCGCAGAGCCACCAGAGGGCTCTCCTTCAGAGAGATCATAATGCAAGAACTCAAGAAATGCTTATTGACTCTTTAAGATCTGTTTTACGTGCTTTCCCATTCCTTGCAAGAAGTCTTAACATTGATCCTAACATTGTTAACTTGGCATCACTTGTACACAAGGAGCTAGCCACAGAGAGCGCACAGTTGTAGGAATCAGCAGTACTAGCGGACAAAATCCCAGAACTTCCAACTATGGGAAGGAAACATGCTGTCCACAGGGCAGGTATATGGCACTGACCCTGGGGAAACTGAGGCTGGAATGTTAATTTACGCAAACTTCCAGTTGATTCTAATGCACCCACCATACTGAATTAACAATTACAGCTCTAAAGAGGGGTCCTAAGAATCATTGGTCAAGAATTCACCCCTGGAGATCCTAGTGGATTAGGGAAATGTTAAGACTGGGTTATCTTTCAAAAGTTCATAACTCTTAATGAACTGATTGATGTTCTTTTCCATAATCTGCTGGCCATTTTGAAAGCTGGGCTTAGGAAGTGATATTTCACATTTATGCCATCACCAACGCTTGCTAGCAATTAAGAGTCTTTAGGTCTTCTCTCCGAGTAAGATGAAAATTAAAATTGTAGAGCCCAAATCCCATCGATTTCATAGCCAAACCAAATCACCAGCAGGAATTCAGATGGCCAGTAAGTCAGTCTGATGGGAAAGGAATGATAAATATGTTTCCACACTGGGGATTTATGTACAAGTACCGTTCCCGAGTCTCTCAGTTCATACTTTCCATCCAGGTTATCTGCTACTTTTCATACGCTAAGGGCGAGACTCCTCCTGATTTCTTTGGAGCTCTGGGTAAACTTTTGCTTCTTGACTTTGCTGTGCTTCTGACAAAGCTCAAAGAGGAAAGCGTGCTATAAGGAGAGCCTCTATCCCTTCTTGTGTCACTGAAGGTAAAATGTTGATTTTAAGTAAAACACACACACAAGGAGTGGGAAAGTAACGAGGTGACTCATTTTGCAAGTGTGAGAGATAGGAAAGCCACCTGTGAGTTTCTGTAAACCAGGAGTGTATGACCTTGGTTTGCCATAACCTCAACTGCTAAAACAGTAACTCTAACTCCTGAATTTTTTTAATGGTTTTCATGAAAATCAATGGGTTTTTAAAAGCTGGTAGGTCAGTCTCTCAAAACCAAAATAAAAGAATGAAAGCTAAGCTGAAAACATCAAGAAAGGAAAGTTAACACAAGCAAACATGTGGAGTTCAAAGTAAACATTTTAAAAAACTTTTATCAAGTATGGAATGAGCTTTTTGGTGTCTTTTTTTCTAAATAACTTGAATGAAGTTTTTGCACTTTAGGCCTTATGTCCCAAATGAGAATTACAAGCCCATACACAGGCAGGTCTGGCCCACGGTTACCGCGGATATTTTTTGCAAAGTAGCAATAAATGTAAGTTATTTTTATAAAGCTGATTTTTTGCATTTATTAAAATTAAACTGCAGTCATCTCCTAACATTCAAATTACTGTGACGAGCTAAATGTTCTACACTCTAACCTAATTCCACAGCAGCTGTTTTCATCTTAAATGAGGACTACCACAGAACCACCTTGTGAGGCCAAGATGGCAACAACACGTTGGGCAATCTTAAGCCGATTTTCAAAAGGATGCACGGGCTCACATTTCCACATCTACAGAACTTTATTAACAAGTAAAACACATGTCAGCATGTTTTATATATGGGCAAGGACATTCTTACAATAATTGGCACATCATAATCCAACAGTTGAACTTTATCAAGAATGAGATTTTAAAAAATAATACACTAACATTTCATGACTGAGGAATTGAATAACTAATAAACAATTAACATAACATTTAACAGCAGTCTAAAAATATAAAAGCTCACTGTTTACTGTTTACCATAAGCTGGGATAACTCCAATACAATTTCTATTAAACAAACAAACAAAAAAGATACTGTGCGTATTCTACAGGCTAGACAAATGGACTGGCTAGGAAAGGCTGTGACGACAACAATTAGCTCCTGACCTAATACTCTAGCTCCTTCTCCCAAAGGGCAGTGGGCTGAGGCAGTCACTTCTCAGTGAAAGGTCTAGCTATATATACAGAGTGATCATATACTTATTCTCCTTTTTTAGGACACTTTTCAGAGAAGAGGCACTATTTAAGCTGAGAAAACAAAAAATCATGACTGTTTCTGAGCAAACTCAGGACATATGTCCCTCCAGTTAAATACAGTGTCACATTCACCACTGTTACTTTTGTGCTTCGGGGGACAGTAAGGACCAGTTAAAAAGAAATGCTAAATTCAGAAACCCTGTTTTTTTCCCCTCTAATTGGACTTTTTGATTTCACTTTTCCTGTTAGGTTTTGCTGGAAATTAATGATTATTGTATTAACAGGTTAAAATTTATGAACAACCTCAAAGACAAGGGAGAGATCTCACAGACTCAAAATAAAAAAGGCTGGAGATTAGAATTTTCTTCTGTTAAATGGAGATTTTTATTTTAACTGAATAAGATCTCTTAATTCCAAATTTCTAATTCAATCCTGAACACACGGTAGAGAAAAATGTTTTACCTTAAATTCAGTTGATTTCACGAATACATAAAAATTGATTATCCTGACCATAACTAGCTTATTCAAATATAATCAAAATAATTTAATAAATATTTGCATTAACTTCCAAGCCCCAATTCATATTCATTCAAAAAGTGTTTAGACATCCTAACAAAGCTTCTGATTTGCCAACTTTAGGACGCAGTGCAAAGGCGGCTCAGAATCCCCCAAACACAACAGCGGCTGCTCTACCCGAGCTCACAGCAAATGAAGGCAAGTGTGCAGGATCTGACAGGTCTGGGAGAATGTTAAGTTTTTAAAACTAATACTCTGATGCCCCTGACTGGATGATGAGATTTAAGGCTACCATTGAATCGTACCACTTAGAGAGCATCTGGTAACATGCACACGTTGAACCTTGTAGATTTGAAAGGAAAAAAAAAAATCCAAACAGAAAATGAAGTTTTTGATGTTGGACCAAAAGTGACACATCCATAATCAGAAACCAAGGATAAATACCACATGAATTACAATATTACATTTTAATAAAGTGATGTGATAGCTGACCTAGTCATCTAAAACTACCAAGTACGACAGTGTAATTTCATTTAAAAATTACCACAAAAAATAAAGTACAGGTATGCAGGAACTTGATATGAGAAAAGAAGAGATCTAGCATGAGATTACATTTCGTATAAGTATATTCTAATTTTAATTTCCACATCAGGCAACTGAATTAAATATTCTGTTTTCTCTACCCCATGCTACTGTCTGACCTCAAGGGGGTAGGGTAACACAGGTACCTCAATCAACAATAAAAATTCCATGTAGGGAGAATGAATGAGGAAAAACAATAGGGCTCAATTAGCAAAACAAAACTGCATGTTTTATTTATCAAAGACAATGAAATAAATCAGAAAATACAGAGAAATACAAAAGAAGTTATAAAGTATAACTTATTTTTTCAGAAATGGAAAAATGTCCCTGAATACTTTTAGATGTATTTTTTAATAGTAGTCAGTGTTAAATAATAAACGAGCAACCAATTTTATATGTTCTATATATCTGTATTAAATGATTTTTAAGTTTAAAAGAGGATATAATTTCTATCATTTTTAATGCTGGCATTCAAAAGCAAAAATATAACTGAAAAGAAAACAGATGAGACATAAAATGATTTGCAAAATGGCAGTAGCTTATGAATGTAGATTCCAGTTGTAATAATGGTCACAGACACACATATTCTTGCAACACACACACCACACCCCCATATTCCACACATTTTCGTAAGTTGAAAACAGGTTATTTTGCATATCTCAATTCAAGATACGATTTTTATAGGTTAATCCTACAATCATAAAGCAAGAAGCTATTAGTACAAGTTTTGATTTGCTTCGTTTAACAAACTAAACATCTAAAGAAAAAATTATTACAATGATAATTGAAAGATACTTTTATTGGCTTTTTAAAAGACAAATGCAAATGAGAGTATCTTATTCAGAAAATTAATTTTCAAAAATGTCTTAAATGAAATAAATATAACATCTAATACAATCTCTTCCTGCAAGAATCTCTAAGATGGCAATGCTAAAAACCAAGCTTCTCGACTGAGAATCCCTAAAACTGGCATGTCCCTTAAAAAAAAACAAAAAACAGATATTTTTTTTATAAAGGACATGTGGAATACCATATTTTCTTAAAATTTGTCCTAAAACAAACTATCCTTAACACCCAAATTTTCTCTATATATTAAGTTCGCTTAATTTTAAATTAATGAAAAGATATCTAGACAGTTTCTAAGAAAACAATGCAGAAGGTAATTTATGCATGGTTATTTACAGAAAGAGTATGCTAAATAATAATGTAAATACCATGTTCAAAAATCTGACAAAGCTTTTCTATAATCAGCACTGCAGGTTTCAAAAACCTATATATAACAAAGGATGTTTCATGTGTAGAGTTACTAGATGAATCTAGAAGCCAGAAACTAAAGCATTTGACATGGTTAGTAATTTCATTTTTATTATACTAAATGTCAGGTCAGAAGTCAATGGCATCTACATGCTGGAAGACTATTTTTCACTTATCTCTCTCAATTATATCAAACACTGATTAACCAAATATGACTGGACTTTACTGATAGAACTTTATGGTCTCATTCAAGTATACGCAAATCTTTTAAATGGGCACATATGCAAATGTGCAAAAGAAATGAAATATAAATATTTAAGAGAATGAACAGAATTGGCCTTTAGGCATAAACCACCCTGCCATTCAATTTTGAAGATCTATCTTTTCTTCACTAATTTGTCTTCTGCTTTTAGTAGTCTTCTATCCTATTAAAGTTGTAGGTTTACAGATGATCTGGAAATTTCACATTGATATAAGAAAAGAATGTCTGGTCGACGTAGTCTAGGGACAAAGAAAGAATTAGTCTTAAAGTATATTAAAGTGCAATTATCTAAATGATAGTACAAAAACCCATTTTATAGCAGTAATAATACAAGTATATAATGTTCTTTTGGTTAAGATGACATAAAATAGCACATAACAAAATATACTCCAACATTTAAGCTTCTATAGGAAACTATCTAGAAAATATTTACAGTACAGACTCCTGAAAATGCAAACAAGAAAATCACACTGAATACTCACAGAATATCATTTAAAGTAGTAAAATTACCTTGCCTTTTTCTTATATACAGATGCACTCTTAATGTTATTGCTTGCAAAGACATTTTAGAGGCTAAAGAGAAAATGTGACATCTTCTGGGTAGAGGCAAAAGAACATTTTTGAAAAATATTTGTTTATTTTTGTGAGAGAAAAAGAGCACGCGCACACACATGCACGCACAAGCGGGGGAGGGGCAGAGAGAGGAGGAGACACAGAATCTGAAGCAGGCTCCAGGCTCCAAGATCTCAGCACAGAGCCCAGTGCAGGGCTTGAACTGTGAAATTATGACCTGAGGCTACATCAGACACTTAACCCACTCAGCCGCCCAGGTGCCCTGAGGTAAAATAACATTTAAAAGGATACTTTAATATTATCCAGAAATACAAATATATTCACTCTACTCTTCAGCAGAAATTAGTAAATTATATTGGATAATGTAAAACTCATGTTATACAGTTTAAGCGCTCAAATAAAAAAGCGTACAATTTATTTATAAAAAGGATACTTGTTATAATAACTTTGAAACATTTTGTACTTGTAGATAGATACAGAAATGTTTTAGCAGACATTTTGCTTATGCAGTTCAAATACTTTACCAGTTCAAATCATTTATAGACATGAAGTATATGGTACTTGCTTTAAAAACATGGAGGGAAAAGATATTTGTAAGCCATCTAATCAGTAAGGAGCTAATCTACAAAACAGTTAAAGAACTCGTATAACTCAATAACTGAAAAACCAAACAATCTAATCGAAAAATGAATAGAGGATCTGAATAGACATTTTTCCAAAGAAGACATACAGATAGCCATCAAGCACATGAAAAGATGCTCAACATCACTTTACAGCAGGGAAATGCATTTGAAAATCACAATGAGATTATCACCTCACACCTGTCAGAATAGCTATAATCAAAAAGCTAAGAAACGAGTGTTAGCAAGGGCATGAAGAAAAGGGACACCTTGTGAACTGTTGGTGGGAAAGTAAATTGAGGCAACCATGCTGTAAAACAGCATGAAGGTTCCTTAAAAAATTAAAAGTAGAACTACCCTATGATCCAGCAATTCCACTTCTGGCTATCTGTGAGAGAAAATAAAAACACTAATTCAAAAAGACATATGGAGCCCTCTGTTAACTGCAGCATTATTTACAATAGCCAATGTATGGGAACAACCTAAGTGCCCAACAACAGATGAATGGATAAAGATGGGGGGGGGGTGGGGTGGTGTGTGTGTGTGTGTGTGTGTGTCTGTGTCTGTGTGTGTGTGTCTAAAATGTTAACACTACTCAGCCATAAAAAAGATCTTGCCATTTGTGACAATATACATGGACCTTGAGGGTAGTATGCTAAGTGAAATAAGTCAAAGAAAGACAAATGCTGCACGATTTCACTTGTAAGTGCAACCAACAAAAAAACAAAACAAAAACAAACAAACACAAAACCAAAAACAATAAAACAACATCCAGACTCATAGATACTGAGAACAGAGTGATGGCTATCAAAGGGGAAAGTTTCAGGGTGAGGGAGGGCAAAAGGGGTGAAGGGGATGAAGAGGTGCAAACTTCCAGTTACAAAACCAGTCAGTCATGGGGAAGTCATTCCCGGCATGGGGAATGCGGTCAATAACACTGTAATAACTCTGTGTGGTGGCAGATGGTAACTAGACTTGTTGTGATGACCAGTTCACAAAATATACAGACGTCAAATCACTGTTATATACATGAAACTGATATAATATGGTATGTTAATAACTCTATTCCAGTAAAAAAGAGTCTATTATAGAAAGTAGAGATACAAGGTCCCTTTGTGTACTACTTACTGCACACGGCCTCCAGAAACTCACTGGATAACGAGTAAGAAAACCCTGCTCATTTTTTTATTCCCATTTACTCAAGTTGAAGTCTTCATTATTGGTACAAACTGACACACTTTAAGAAAACAGTATCAGAGCTCCTGTTTTCTTCACACAGCTTTTACTAGTTTGTTAAGATCAGTGCATGGAAAATTTCAATCACAAATTTGTTTTTTGTTTTTTTCACATGTGTGAATTTCACATTGTTTTATACAAAGTGCCCATCCCTTCTGTGTAAGTGCCTTGTCCTATTTTTTCAAGCTTTTAAATTTTGTGCTAATGGTTACTTATATCCTGTGGTTAATCTAAAAAAAAGATGTGTAAAAAGTCTGACTTACAGTTTATTCATTATATATTTAAAAATTAAAACTTATGAAGGAATTCAATTTTTAAAATCTATCTTAAAAAGTTTACAACTTATTAAATTTTCATTAGTTGACTAACAGTATATCAATATATTAAATATGCTGAATTTAAGCAAACGACATGAGTACACATAATACGCATCTGGTGAATATGAATACATGAAGGGAACGGTTAATGTTAAGCTTTCTTACCTCTATAATAAGAAGAAATATCTTGTTCTATGAGCAGCTGCCATACTTTCAGACATGTTTCTGACTTTTAGATAATTAACAAATCCTCTGAAGAAAAGAAGCAGGCCTGAGAGGTTAAAATAACATATGCATTATGTTCTTATACAGAGGGGGCGCCATAAATTTAAAATAGACAATTATAAACAAGATCCTCTTGGCGTAAAGAATTTAATCTGTAAAATTCCATTCATTCCACAATCTATTTTACGTGATAATGATAATTCCATCATGGAAAAATGTAATAAAAGTTTACTGCCTCCCAAAAATTCTTTCAACTTGTTAAGTCCAGATTACCTAAATTAAAGTAAAAATTAAAGTAAAGCAAATCCAGCCATGAAAATCCAGAATTATACAGAAATATACATTTATTCTATTTCTTTAAATAGAAAAGTTACCTAATGCATGTAATTTGATTCAACTCACAGAAATCCCACTTTTATATGAAAGTTTTTTTAAAGAATTTCTGGGTTTTTAAGTTTATTTATTTGGAGAGAGTGAGCGAGTGCACAGAGAGGAAGAGAGAGAGAGAATCCCAAGTAGGTTGCCATGGTCAGTGCAGAGCCTGATGTGGGGCTTGAATTCACGAACCATGAGATCATGACCTGAGCTGAAGTCGGACTAAGTGACTGAGCCACCCAGGTGCCCTTATATAAAACTTTTCAATTAATACAACGACTTAGCAAACTAAGACATATTTACTGATATAAAGTATTCAAGAAAGAATATATACATGTAATTTGCTAACAACTGTGGGATAAAACCAATAAGCCTATCTAGCAATATCAAGTGCCTGTCATCTGTGAAATCTGTATTTGAAGATATGTGTTATATAATTTTAATTACTACTCCTTTCAAGTAATAACAAAAGACTAATTTATAATACAAATTTAGATAAGAAGAATAGGAAAGACTTACGAAGCAACCACTCTAGTAGTTTCTTAAATGATTTGGGATAGATCTTATTATATCTATTTCAGTATTCTCTGTAACAGGAATTTTAAATAACAGCCATTTACGTAAAAGGTCTCCTTAGTAATTAATGAAACGATACCTGTGAAACGCTTCAAAATTTCAGATGAAAAATATTAGCTAACCATAAAAAGCATTAGCATCATTAGTAAATTCTCTGATATAGCATAGAATTCTAAGGGAAACATTTCCTAACTCTAGTAAATATTTAACTAGTAATGGGGGGGGATGTACAACAGAAACAGAAGATATATATGCATATAGCTTTCCTCATCAAGAGGAAGAGTCTGTCAACTTAAAATACAAAATCCCAAACTAAATTCGTACCCCAAATGCAAGACAGTAACCAAAGCACTAAAAACAGAGCATGGTTGTAATAAACGAAAAAGATGGAAGATATACAAATAATGACTTAAACAAGTGGTGTAAATTTCAGCTAAGTCTGATCACATCTGCTTCCCATATCCTAACTCCTTCCATTTGTGACTCCCACTCTGAATTCCACCCTCATGCCCTTGCAGATGCTGTTCAAAGATAACAGTATTGTGATCCAAACGAAAAGCATTATTGAATAACGTAAACCAAAATTACTTGTGAAATCCCTTCTTTGGTCTATGAAAACGGCTGTTTCTAAGACATATTTTGTTCTGCTCAGGCATTTTCTAAAATAAGCCAGTTCATATCTAGAAACCAATCATTCAGCAGCTATCCTTTCTCAGTGTTCTACAATGTACTCAACATTCATCTGAGTATATCTAAGAGCAATATTTTTATCATGGATTAAATTTTCCTATTTCCCAAATGCTAGATAGATTGTGGTTCTGATGTGGAAATGGGGTCATCCTCTGCATTCCACTCGGGCCTACAGTTGTCTTCCTAAGGTCCAATCCTGTAATAGTATATTCAGAAGGAAATATACTCACCTAATATGCTTAAATACTTAACAGACTTTATAGATTTTTTCATTGTTAAATAAGCAGCTCAATAATGAACACAGAATCCAGGCAGTCGGAACACAACTACCAATACAAAAAACTGCCTAAACCCTCGTAGGAGTCTGGCTCCCTAACAAAATCCCAACACCAGAATAATTTCAGTATAATTAATAGAGAAAGAATACAGGATCTTTAGTGACCTTATCTGACCGCAAGAATTTGTTTCCGTAAAGATCCTAAAGAGCCAACAGCAGGACTAAACAAAACTCAATGAGAACACTGCCACCTACTGAAATGCTATTATTTTCTGGTACAATAATAATGTTTCTAGAGAAATGTGGGCTTTTAAACTTGAGTACATTCTTCATGTCAGTAAATAAATCTGAAATGTGGATTAAAGGCATCATGTGATTTTAGGATTAACTTATCATCCATCTAAAGTGAAAATCACCAGGCAACGAAAATTGGAAACCAATAAAATTCATCAATATTAATAAAAAGACATGCCTCGTAAGAAGAAAACTCAACAGAAGTACTGTGATCATTAGGCATGAAGTCTTATGCCTGGCTGATTAATGATTAATGCAGGGTATGTTTCAAAGTATAAAGAACATTTCAATGCTCCAAAAATAAGTAAATGCACAGAACATCCAAAAATCCTACTTGTAACATTTCCTAGGATCATTAAAAGAAATTATGCATGTATTTCTTCCAAAATTAATGATGAAGACATTTTTAAAATCATTTTAGGATTTTCCAGTCTTATAGTATTTAATTATCTGATTTTTTAAATCCGAAATCGAGAGTGCTATGTATAATTATCCAAGTAGCTTAGATGATTTAAGTGCTTGGATAGGAGAACTTTACAGTAGAAAAATTGTTATCACATAAGTTTCAACACAATGGGTTTACATCTTACAATTTGGGGAAATATCAAAGTTAAACTAAATGCAAATTAAACTGAAATAGGAATAAACTTACCAAGTACAAGGAATATCCACCAAAGCCAATACTGTCCATTGAAATATCCAGTAAAATAATCAGAAAACTATGGAGTGAACATAAATATATTAACCATATTTGTGTACCTGAATTTGAAAATCATAGATTAGCCTCAATTTCAGAATGATGTACCCCAAATAATCTCTAGCACTTAAAACAACACAAAGAGAAAAAAATGCTCAATACATTATGTAATACATATGTATTTTAGAAACAAAATTCAATTTCAAGATGTTTGTAAGAAAGAAAGGTAAATTCTATGTATCTGAATCCAACTTTCTCATTAAAGAGTTCACATGTCAGTTCTTTTCTCATAATCTCTCAAAGCCACAACTACCATCCCAAACACTACAGCAACCCGCTGCTTTAGATATTAACACCAAAAGCCACATTAGTTTAATCTTATCAGATGGGGATGTTCGGCTGACCTCTAAAAAGAAGAGCTTTTGACCTTCTGTACACCCCCTACTGTTAATCACTGCCAAGAATACTAGACACATAAAGACCCCCAACTCATTAGACTCTTTTTATTTTCAAACTAGATGCTCCCATCTTCTGTTCCCAACAGTGAGCTGAGAACAGCTAAATGAACCTTGAAGTGGCATTTCAACAGTTCCTATTAGTGACCACAGTAGACGGTCTTCTATGATCTGTCAAATGAGAATACGAACAGGCAGACAGGAAGGCAGAGTCTGAGGACACTGAACACAGGTATCTCTTCCTGGACTAGACTCTGGACGTCATGATTTTAATTATTTAAAAAAAAATTTTTTAAAGTCAAGCTAATTTTCTTCAGAGTTACTCCAGATAATTCTTCCCTATTACCCTTTAGCACCTTAACAGTGTTCCAAATAGTTGTTTTTTGAAGGTAATATAACCTAGCCTAAAACTATTAAAAATTACGTTGTTTTATCTACTCTGTTTCCATTGGTCTTCCAACTGAATCTGATTTAACTAAAAATGATTTTGTCAAATGAAGACTTGCCCTCAAATCTGAAATTAAAAGTATCTATCTCCAACCTTTTTTTTGGTAATTATTTCCAACTATCTGTTGGTATTTTCCAAAAAAGCATTTTTAAAAATCCTGTAGGCTTGGTAATAACCAAAAGGCTTATAAAATTATAAATAATGTCACTACTGAGGAAGCATATGTACAAAGATTATCTAAATCTATTTCTTAAAACCCTTTAAATATTTCCATAGGAAGTATTTACAATTAATAAATCAACTATAATCTAACCAGCTTGAGAGTTTCAGAAATTTCAGAGATTAAAACTTTAAAGTGCTATTAAAGATGCAAATCCCAGACTCCTACATTATTAAAATATGTAGAAGGGAGAGCTAAACAATTTGGAAAACATAGCTTGTAAAGTAGGACTGCACTATATTTTTTTTAATCAAGTGATTACTAATTATAAATAAAAGATGTTCATGAGTTTTAGAGTCCATAAGAACAAAAAAGAAATAAAGAAGCAAATCAATACATTTACCTACTTCTTAAATACACTGTAGAATATATTTAATAAATGATACTAACTGGCAAGAAGACAATCAGAAAAGAACATCATTCTTCACCAAAAATATTTACCAAGGCTAGTCTTTATTTACTTCTGGGTGAAAAATATAATTATCTTCACCTTAAAGTCAAAGAGAGACTTTGTAAAGTCCACTATGTAAAAAGGATAAATTAATAAAGCTTTTGAACTCATTACTGAATGAACAAAAATGTTTAAAATACCAACAGTCACAGGGCTGAGCCAAGTTTTGTTTTTTTTTTTTTTTTAATGAATAAATCCATAATGTTGACTGGCCAATCACAGGATGCAAAAACCAAATTTTGGAAAATAAATTAACTGACAATGGAATTTACCTAGTTTTATTTAATTAACGTAACACCAGCAATTTATTGTTTACATCCTGTCTACTTTCAAAAACAGTTGTTAGTTTTTAACAAAACACATATGTATTTTTCAAACAAATAATAAAAAGATCAAAAGCCCTGGACAGAAATAATACCAGAACTGGCTAAAGATATTTATGTTAAATCTGAGGTTCATGGCAACTCAGAAACAAAAAGAAAAGCTGCAGTATGATTTATAAATTACTTATTGTCTAATAAAATTAAACATCGGGCTTTTAGGAGAAACCTTTT
Organism: Paguma larvata; assembly: GCA_030068075.1. NCBI lineage: Eukaryota > Metazoa > Chordata > Mammalia > Carnivora > Viverridae > Paguma > Paguma larvata. The sequence goes on from CM057839.1 coordinate 27,730,179, forward strand.
CTCTAGGCACTGAGCTCCACAGGGAATGTACTGCCTGGAGCATTATAATAAAAGTCACAATGCAGTGTCGAAGAGGCGGTAAAGCACCAGGAGAACAGACACTGAACTGGGACCACCACGCTAGGTTCTAATCCCCATACAATCTATGGGATGTGGGGCAAGTTACTAGACTTTTTTATTCTTAGCTTCATCATCACTTAGATGGCTTAACTGTCATGAGCACCACTGATACAGGTAGGGGGTCAGAATTTGATGTTGGTAAGGAATTCTGCTTGGAACATAGTAAGTACTCAGTGAATGGCAGCTATTATTACTTTATACAAAAGATCTTTAAAATTCCTTTTCCTGTATCAATTCTCAGTATACCCTAAAGGCATACCATTAACCTTAATTCGGTAGCAGTACTTTAATTTTTTTTAAGGCACATTTTATGGTTGTTTTTTTTAAGTTTATCTTTTTTAGTAATCTCCACACCTATGTGAGGCTCGAACTCATGACCCTGAGATCAAGAGTCACATGCTCTTCTGACTGAGCCAGCCAGATACCCCTGAGTAGCACTATTATAAAGGAAAACTAAACAGTCCTGGTGATCAAACTTCATGATAGTATATACCTTACAAAACTGAGAACCTGCAGTCTTTGAATTTAAGTTCCCCGCCTCATCACATTAACTGGAGTTAATTACCAGATAATCAACCGCCTCTCAACTAGGCAGTACTATGGGAGAATTAGGTGCTAACATCCTTAAGGTGTAGGTTGCATATGATGGACTAGACTACCTTCTTTTTTATAAATTTAGAATACACGAATTAAGTTTAGGAGAACTGAAAAACCAGTCCTCAAATCATTTTGTGTTCTGTGACTAAGATGAGAAATCCTATTTGAATAACAGTAAATAATTCTATTACTAACATAACATAAACAATGGACATATCTAACTTCAACTCTTTTGAGGTTTTTTCTAGTAATAACTTCTGCAAGGGCAGGGATCCTCTCTTTATATTAGTATGCTCCATAACACCTTAACAGATTTCTGCTCATAGTGGGAATCTACTCCACATTTTTTGATAGGAAATTAGAAAAAGAACCTAACAGGGGCCTATTCTTGCAGTGGCTCTAGTTTTAATCATCTTAGAAGAAGCCATGCAATAGGTCCCACCCAAGAATCAACTGATCAATAACCAAAACCTTAATCTGGTCTGAACAGAGACAAGGTCTGATAAGATTACTGAAACTCTGGGAGGTAGTAAGTTTAAAAATAATGCAGAAACACATTAAATCCAGTTTTAATTTTTTAAATCTGTTTGATGATGTAGGTGCATAACTGAAGTGTCTGAAAGCACTTAAGAGAAGCTGACATTTTAGTATGTGACTCTAACTGAATATTTTAGGAGTATATGACTCATTCAACTAGAAATCAATGTTTAAATGAATATGAGTTGTAGAAATTATGCATTTTATCAATTGTATAATAGCATTTAAATGTGCGGGTTACTTTTAAGAAAACTTATTAAAACAATAAAAAAAAGGCACTCTTGATCACTTTCCTAGGCCCTACCTTAAAGAAACTAGGGAAAAGCCTTCGTAAAAAGGAGCCAAAGGAGGCCTTCCAAAGGTGACGGTGAAGAGCTGGGCGAAGGCACGCTCACAACACTACTGCGGGTGGAATGGTTACAGAAAATTACTATGAGACAGGCTGTTGAGATGGGAGAAAGAACAGGACTTGGCATTATCTCCCTACACACCATCTCGTGGTAAGAAGTAGACAGAGAGTGAATCCCAGGAACAGTGGAGAAATGAGAAGAAAGGCTGAGAAGGAACATAAGGGAAAAAAGGGGAGTTCTGACAGCCACCGCAAAGGCCTTAGTTTACTCCTGAGTTCTTAATGCTATCCCCCACCTCCAAAAAAGAGTGAGATAATAACTAAATCCATGATAATTTTGCTAACCAACAGAAATTTTTATGTTTTGACTGATCACAGTAGTCACAGACACAGTGTACTGTGCACATTTGTGCAGCGACTGGGAGAATGCTTTAATTACATCACCTCTAAACCTCACAAAAATCCCGAAAGGCAGCTATTACCAACCCATTATGAAGAAACTAATGCTCAGAACAATTTAAAAACTAAAAGCTAGAACACTGATACAAGTAAGACTCAAACTCAGTTTTTTGTTTTCAAAGCTCTTTTTGTGTAGTAACAAGCTCTCATTTAATAAACTTACAAAATGTTCACCCCACAGAGATCACTACAATAGTAAGTACAAAAGGTAAGAATAAGTCTCAAAATAATTTAATCCCTATACATAAAATGAACATTCATGAACCGTAGACAGAATTTCAAACATTTCAATTTCAGAGGTAAAAGTAATCGACACTATGAAAACACTCACCCGAACGATAAGGATCCATTTGATCAATGAAAGCCCAAATCCACAGATGGCACCATACCTTCCAGCTATGGTATTGGTGATACAGAAGGATAAACAAAATCCGAGCCAGTTGAAAATAAATGCCACTAAAAGCAAAAGAAATAAAAAGTTCTTTTAAAGACACTCTGGAAACAAGTTAACAGAGACATGATATTAACACAACAGAAGTAACACGCCCCTTTCTTTTGACTCTCTAACAATGAAGTCTCGTTTAGAGACTATAGTTTCCCTTTTGCAAATATATCCTTTATTAACTATGCATTAACAAACAGGTAAGCTTGGTTTCTTGTCAGTTTGGCCAACAGGAATCAATTCTTTAAAATTTATCACGAATGGGTTAAACGACATTTTTAAACCAGCTAATAAACCAAGTCACAAGGTAGATCCCATGTGATCTCACCCAAGAAGCCCAGCCTCAGCAATCAGCCAACCAAACCGGATTTTTTAAAAAGCAATATTAAAGATGAGCCACATAATTATAAAATTATTTCCAGAGAAGATACTGTTCACTGCCTCTTCCTCCTACCTAACAAAACCTGTTTTTCCCCCTCCTGAAGAATCCACCCACCTCCAACGTCTTTATTTTAGGGAGGCTGGACCCCATACTTAACCCCCAAAGGTGAATCCTGAGTAGTCTGGGAAAAAAAATCACGGGAGCCAAAACTCCCTGCCAGTTTTTTTTGAAATAAGATTTCTGAAAAGCATTCTTCGGTTCTTAAAAACACATCAAGAGCTGGAGAATGGAATACAGGTTAAGTAACAGTGGCTCTAAATTAATCACTGTTGAAGTTGAGTGATAAACACATAAAGGTTTATTACACTCTTGCCTGGTTTATGAATTTCTCGTGTGTGTGTGTGTGTGTGTGTATTTTATTATTATTATTTTTTTAAATACTCCTTTCTCCCGGATGTCTAATTTAGATGTGATACCTGGAACCACTGGAGGGATCTGCTATCGGCCTGAGGATTAACTTGTAACTCCAAATGGGCTACAGAATGAAGGAAATCCAAGAGAAGCAGAGGTATAGCACTGATACTTGCTGCGGCTGAGATCTGCTTGTTCATGGATTTTCTGTTTTATGAGATAATCTCCTATTTAAAATAGTTGACTGAGGTTTTCTATTACTTGTAGCAGAAACCATTCTGACACAAGTCCTTGAGATACAATCAAAGTGCCCTATGTCTAAGACAGTAACATTATCAAAATAATAACAGTAACAATAATCAAACTGAAGATCAAGTTAAACAGAACTTTGGTCCTGTTCAGTGCCCATCCTCTTACCCCAAATATTTCCACCCAACCCTCAGGGTAAACAAAGTAAATTACCTAAGGAAATGCTGACTTTTTCAGAATTCTGAAGGCAAAGAGGAAACATTTTAGGATAAGTTTAAACGAAACAGCTATTTCTTCAAACCAATTTCCCTACTCCTGTAATTTCTTCCTTCCTAATGCGTTCTGTAGTATCTTCCTTCTCCTAATGCTTTCTTGATCATTTATGGTAAGCTATGTTATATGGTGCAAGAGTCAGGCACCTAAATTTTGAAATCAGAGACCTGTGTTTGAGTCCCAGTGTACTCACTCAGTGGATAAATGACCTTGGACTCACTGCTGACTTTGGTGAGCCGCAGGTCTCTGATCTGTAGTACTACTTCACAAGGCTGATAAGCGGATTAAGTGAGACAGTGAATTTAAAGAGTTTAACACAGTATAGAACCTGGCACGTGGTGACAGCTAAAGAAATATTAGCCATTATTACTACCCGTACAAGATGATCTCTTTACAGAATAGGTTGCATCTCCCGCCACCCCCCCCACACACAAAAATTCAGGTGGCACTATTGGAAATAAAACTTGTTTACACTTCACATTTTCTTTTTTGTAAATCGATACTGTGCAGTACTTTGCTGTCCTCTATATCTGTGTTATCCAGTGCCACCGGCCACACTGCAGCTTCTGCCTGCTTCAGGAATCTACCCTGCTCTACACAAGGGGATATTTAAACTTCAATTAATTAAAACTACATGAAATTTAAAATTTAGTCCCTCAGTCACACTAGCCACATTTCAAGTGCTCAATGGTCACATCTGGCTTGTAGCTACCATACTGGACAGCAGAGATACAGAATATTTCCATCATCATAGAATATACTATTAGACATGGCTGTTCTACATCCAATTGGTTAGCATTTGTGTTATCTGTGGAGAAAGCATGCAACAGCTTTATGTAATAACTTCGTGTCTGTTTAAAATAAACAATTTATATCAATAAATAGCAGTAAAGATTCCCAACCTGTGCGCCATGTGTTTGCTGTGACAGGCTGAGATAGTTACTTTCTTCCTCCTCAGCGGGTGGGTGGGGTCTGGGGCAGAGGACAGACTGCCAGTAACCCTGAGCAACTTATTACTTTATCCCAGTGTGCTGATTACTATATCCCGGTGATGCCCCAGTCTATCATTTCATAAGCATGTCATGTAGTTAAAACACAGGAAGCACTGATGGAGAAAATACAAAACAGCAAAATATTCCAAAAGTACATCTTCACTTCTGAGTATATGTATGTTTAGTTTGGGGAAAAATTAATTCAAACGCTGTTTTCTTCAAAATCAGATTTACCGGTATCTACTATACATACCACTGTACCCACATCAGAAAGAAGATCCAAAAAACAAAAAAGTACCCATTGAGTCATCGTGTTTCCTTTCTGCTCTCTGCCAGCAGCAGGGATTCCTACAAGCTGTGCTCGTGCAATATAAGGTATTATGGACTGAACTGTGTCTCCTTACAACCCTAGCCCCCAGTGTGACTGAATTTAGGGATAGGGCCTTTATGGAGGAGATTAAGGATAGAAGGGTAGAGCCCTAATCCACTAGGAGTGGTGACCTTACAGGAAGAGGAAGAAGAGCACCAGAGCTCTCTCTCCACCCACAAGTAGAAAAGAGACCAAGTGAGACACAGCAAGAAGACAGCTGTCCACAGCCAAGGAAGAGAACCCCTCACCAGAAACCAAATTTTCCAGCACTCTGATCTTGGACTTCTAGCCTCCAGAACTGTGAGAAAATAAATTTCCACTGTCTAAGCCACCCACATGGTGGTATTTTGTTACGGCAGCTCTAAGAGACTAATACATAACTTTATCCATCTGTAATTGATTTAAGCACTAGGGAAACAATGAAGTTGGCGGCGGCTTGAGTGTACACAGATTCACTTTTTAAAAAAAAATTTTTAATATTTATTTTATTTTTGAGATAGAACACAGGTGGGGTAGGGGCAGAGAGAGGCAGGGACAGAGGATCTGTAGCGGGCTCCGTGCTGACAGCAGAAAGCCCGATGCGGGGCTTGAACTCACAAACTACAAGATCATGACCTGAACCGAAGTCAGATGCTTAACTGACTGGGCCTCCCAGGAGCCCCAATAGATTCGCTTTTTATGCCCCTTGGCCTGTAAGATAGCAAGTAAAGCTGAACAAGTCTTAAAAGTACAGAAAGGGCAGAAGCATTCAATTCTCAATCCTCTATGACACGTCTGAATTGGCAAAAAAGAAAATAAACATGCACTAAGTCTTAAGCGTATAAAAATCCATAAAAGAAACCTGGAGTAAAGGCAGGTGAATATAACATACCTAGGAAAAAAGAACAGAACACTTTTCTTCCAGCTTTCCTTCATTTGGGCCATGTTTCCCTGGAAAGCTAAGACAAAACAGGAAGCTTACAAGACACAGGGCACCTAGTCCCCACGCAGCGAGGCCCAACATGGAATCCAAAGAAGCAACAGGCTTCTATAACCTACATTCCTTAGAAAAAGTTAAGATTTGGGGGAGCAAGCAGCTAGGAAGCAGGGCAATTATGTAAGAAAAGTTGGTAAAGAATGCAGAATGTTGCTCCGATTACTTTCCCCACAGTTACAATCACCGTGCCCTTTGTACGAAAGTGAGTCAGACAGGTTAAGGACATCTGAAAGAAGGCTGCTGGTTTAAATCGTGTAAAAGGTAAATTCTCAATTAAGGATGTGGAAGGAGAACATTACTATTACCTTCACCTAAAACCACTCTATAATTTATGACATTTCACATATTTTAACTTATTTGATCTTCTTATTACCCTTTTAAGAAGGGCAAGGTCAGAATTAATTCCATTTTACAGAAGGACAAACTGAGACCTAAACAGCAAAGTGCCACATAAACTCACAAAGCAAGTAAGAGGTATAGGTAGGATAGGAACGTGCAAGTCTTTCAGGTCTTATATCCAGTGATCTCTTTCTTAGCTGTACCTCCCATCTACAGAGAAAGGCTAGCAGGACAGCCTAGAGAGCAGTATTGTACACTACAGCTACCCATTAACAAGATGTTACTTTTAAATTTTCAAAAGCCACAAAATACTTATTAATTACAAAAGGAAAAATATTATAGTGAAGAAAGCTGGCAGACCCCACCTGAACGTGATGAGCACTGACATCACCAGTACTAAGACGGAGCTAGATCACTGCCTCCTGATACGACGCGCCGAGAAGGGCACATCGTATCTATGGTATTTGTGCAGCGACCGGGCGAATGCTTCAATCACATCACCTCTAAACCTCACAAAAATCCTGAAAGGCAGCTGTTGCCAGCCCATTAGGAAAAAACTAATACTCAGGACAGTTTAAAATTTAAAGTTAGAACACTGATATAAATAAGACTCGAATTCGATTTCTTCTGTTTTCAAAGCTCTTTCCATGTTGTAACAAGCTCTCATTTAATAAACTTACAAAATGTTCACCCCACAGAGATCACTACGGTTAAGTATAAACGGTAAGAATACACCTTTGAAGCAAAGTTTCCTAAACAGAGTCCATTACATTCTTTAACACTAGACTTCAAGGTCATTTCCACACTATCAATTATCCAACGAATTAAATCTTGATTTCTAGCTTTTAACAAATAACTGACTTCCATTCCATTCTCTTAAGAAATCTGTTAAACAACAAGTTAGGCATGTATGAGGCATTTTGCTGTGATACTTCAAGGGATTATGAAAAGCAAAAATTTTCAAGGGATAAATACATTTCTTTCTTTACATTTTCTGAACATGACCATGTAACTATTTTATCAAACTTATGTGTAAACTTTTAAGAGACTGAAAACTGAATGTTGAAAGAGAAGGCAAGAATTAAGCCACTAAAAAGTTTTAACTGAAATATTCTTATTGATATCCACTGTAGTTTTTATTCACACAACTTTTATTACTTGAAATGCTTAAGCTATAAACCATATTAAAGAAAATCTATTTCTGACAACCAAAAAGTGTTGGTGAGGATGTAGAAAAAAAGGAATGATCACATACTGTTGGTAGGAATGCAAACTGGTATAGCCACTATGGAAACCTGTATGGAAGTTCCTCAGAAAGGTAAAAACAGAACTATCCTATGATCCAGTAATTGCACTACTGAGTATGTACATAAAGAATATAAAAACACTAATTCAAAAGGATATATGCACCCCTAGGTTTATTTCAGCATTATTTACAATAGCCACATTATGAAAACAGCCCAAGTGTCTATCAATAGATGAAGAGATAAAGAAGTGGTGTGTACACACACACACACACACACACACACACACACACACACACACACACACAGTAATATTATTTAGCCACACACAAAAAAAATGAAATCTCGGGGCGCCTGGGTGGCTCAGTCAGTTGAACATCCGACTTCGGCCCAGGTCATGATCTCACAGTTTGTGGGTTTGAGCCCCGCACTATGCTCTTTGCCGACAGGTCATAGCTTGGAGCCTGCTTCGGATTCTGTATCTCTTTCTCTCTTTCCCCCTCCCCTGCTTGCACTCTCTGTTTCTCCAAAATGAATAAATGTTAAAAAAAACTAAAAAAATAAAATCTTGCCATTTGCAACAACATGGATGGAGCTAGAGAGTATAATGCTAGGTGAAGTAAATCAGAGAAGACAAATACCATATGATTTCACTCATGCGGAATTTAAGAAACAAACAAGCAAAGGGAAAAAAAGATAAAGAAACCAAGAAACAGACTCTTAACTATAGAGAACAAGCTGACAGTTCCCAGATGGGAGGTGGGGGGGGGGGAGCAGAATGGGTGAAATAGGTGATGGGGATTAAAGAGGATACTTATGATGAGTACTGAGAATGTACAGAACTACTGAATCACTATACTGTACACCTGAAATATAACACTATGTATATTAACTATACTGAAATTAAACTTAATAACTTAAAAATTTTTTTAAAAATCTATTTGTGAACCATGGAAATAGGAAAGAGAACAGAATCCAGACAACAGCTACTATTAGATAGTTGAAGAAGCATGAAAAATATACCAAGTTGCAATCTGAAGAACAGCCACTAGATGGTAGTGATTACAAATAAATTTATGCTTACCAAAGCAAATAAGCACAAGCACTGGCCTACAGCCTACCAGAAAAATCTGTATTAGGAAGTGAAGTCTGAAAATGAAGACTCTTATAATATTGGGGCAGTACTTGCAGAAGTGGATGCATAAGAAAACAAAGGTGTAAAGACATTAGTAAAAACGTAGTAAAAGCAGGTGATTTACACTAAATATACTAAATATATTTATACTAATTTACCACCAAAGGCCAAATAAGGTCAACCACGTGTCTCGGTTATCAAACACAACACTGTTTTATCAACAAAATGTTTTCAAATCTAAAAAAAAACAAAGGTTAAAAAGAAGATAGCAGGGTTAAGTGAAATCTAGAAATGGAGAAATAATCACTAAGCTCTGAGTCAAATAACTAGATGGTATTAAATCACATTTTTACTCCTAAGAAACAGATATTTATACTACAAACAGTACAATTAATTTAAATTCTTTTTTCCGATTAAGATTTTTAAAAGCTATAACCATTAAAGGAATTAATATTTACCCTACCTTAGCAAAATACGTGGTAAGACTTAATAAAGGGTTACCAGTTAAATTAAAACTAAGAAAAAATTCAAAGTTTACTAGACTAAAAGTACAAAACAGTAGTTATTTGTAACCAAAGGGTTCCTTTCTATTGTACCTAACATTGTATCTAACTACAAATTTTAACTAAAACCACAAGATTTAAATATTGCATATACATCAGCTGGTTGCCGAGCAGAACATAAGTTACTAAATTTAAAAGAAAATGTAACTACCTTCCCACTCACCTACCCACTTCTGAGTGGTTATCTACTATTCTTCAGGAGGTGAAATGAAAGAGAGGAAGCAAGAAACCATTTCAAAATGGAGGATTAGTAATTTCCCAGAATCAAAAGTAATTCACTCAAGAAGTATTTTCTATTTTTAAATTTGAATACGATACTTTAAATAAGTAAACTATTCCTCAGTTTTATTATCAAAATAAACTTTATACTTAAAAAGAATTAAATAAGCATTCTGTGAAAGCTTGGTCATTTAACCAGGTTGAAGGCAGTTCACCGTATGATAGTCTAAGAAATTTACTTACATGAATATTGGTTTTCCAAAACTTAATTTTAGCAATTAAATTCAAGTGTCATAATACTGTGTACTGAGTATACCATATGCCAATCCCTGTATTAGGAATTGAAATAATAAGACTATAACACAGTCTTCCCTCACAGTATAAAGTATACTTTAAAAGTTCAGATATTAAACTAAGAACTGCAACATGTTAAAAAAATCTTACTTATGTTGCTGGTCTTCTAATTACTTACCATTCCCCCCAAAGAAGACCTACTTGCATTCTTTTGTGTCTCAAATCATATTATTCCAGTTGCCCAGAATATTTCCTTTTCCAACCCTTCTTTCCTGCTTTTTAAAGACCCTCAAACGAAAGTCCTTTGCCCCAAAAGCAGAAGTTATAGTTTCATTCTGCACGGTCCTACATCACTGCATGAACGTGCAACATTTCTCATGCGAAAACATATTCAGCTTAAATATGCTTCTAGAACTCTGTAGTCAGCATCTAGCATAAGGACTGCAATACACAGCTGTATGTGTTTACTAAATAACAGGATTTGTATTGTCTCATATGATCACATATCAGAAACAATTTATATTTTACACTAATTAGACACATATTAACAATATTGGCCTTTCCTCACTATATGTGTTACTTTATATACACACTCAGCCAACATACCCAAAAACACCACCTGGAAATGAAACATCACTTACTGAAAAATGCCAGCATGAAAATCCCATCATTACCCACTCTGAGCTGGTCTGCATCACTGAAGTCATCTCTTGGTTGACACTCTTCCTCCTGAATCTGTAAAACACAAAGCATTAGAAAAACTAATTACAGCTTTATTATCTTAAGTATAAAAATAAAAATTTAAATAAAATCAAATGTCCTCAATTTGTTATATAGACAAAATGATAAATAGTACAATATCTGGCACACAGTAAGTATTCAAAAACATCAGCAAGAATTAATTTTTCATGGGCACCCTTGAAAAGGGTTAAATAAAAAAGATAAAAACTGAATATTGGATTAATGAAAATGATATCAAGAAAGATGTGACCAACACTATGCATTTGCATCCAATGGGAAAGAGGAATTTTCATGATTATTGGTGGAGTCTATATTGTATTACCTCTATGGTTGACAGCCTGGCAATGTTTATCAAAAATAGAAATGTACAATCCACAACTATATGATCAATTAATGTTTGACAAAACAGAAAAGGACAGTCTCTTTAACAAATGCTGTTGGGAAAACTGGACAGCAACATGCAGAAGAATGAAACTGCACCAGTTTCTTATACCATACACAAAAATAATTCAAAATGGAGGAAAGACCTAAATATGAGATCTGAAATCATTAAAATCCTAGAGGAAAATCCAGGCAGTAACCTCTTTGACATTAGCCATCGCAACTTCTTACTAGATGTGTCTCTCCTGAGGCAAGGGAAACAAAAGCAAAAATAAACTGCTGAGACTTGACCAAAATAAGCTTCTGGGGTGCCTGGCTCAGTCGGTTAAGCATCCGACATCGGCTCAGGTCAAGATCTCTCAGTTCATGAGCTCAAGCCCAAGGTAGGGCTCTGTGCTGACAGCTCAGAGCCTGAAGCCTGTTTCGGATTCAGTGTCTCCCTCTCTCTGCTCCTCCACCACTCATATTCTGTCTCTCTCTCAAAAATAAACATTAAAATTTTTTTTCTAAATAAGTAAATAGAGGCGCCTGGGTGCTCAGTCAGTTAAGCGTCCCACTTCAGCTCATGATTTCGTGGCTTATAAGTTCAAGCCTCACGTCAGGCTCTGTGCTGACAGTTTGGAGCCTGGAGCCTGCTTCAGATTCTGTGTTTCCCTCTCTCTCTCTCTGCCTCTCCCCTGCTCACACTCTCTCTCTCTCTCTCTCTCAAAAACAAACAAATAAATAGCTTCTGTACAGTGAAGGAAACAACAAAACGAAAAGGCAAACTATGGAAAGGGAAGATATTTGCAAATGACATATCTAATAAAGGGTTAGGATCCAAAATGTATAAAGAACTTATAAAACTCAACACCCCAAAAATGAATAATCCAATTAAAAGAAGAGTAGAAGACATTAATAGATATTTTTCCAAAGAAGCCATCTAGATGGCCAACAGACACATGAAAATACTCAACATACCTCATCATCAGGGAAATGCTAATGAAAACTACAATGAAATACCACCTCACACCTGTCAGAATGGCTAAAGTCAACAACGCAAGAAACGACAGGTGTTGGTGAGGATGTGGAGAAAACAGAACCCTCCTGCAGTGGTGGTGGGAATGTAAACTGGTGCAGCTACTCTGGAAAACAGTGTGGAGGAAGGTTCCTCAAAAAGTTAAGAACAGAAATAACTCTACGATCCAGCAACTGCACTGCTAGATATTTACCCAAAGAATACAAATATACTAATTCAAAAGGAGACATGCACCTCAATGTTAATACCAGCATTATCTACAATAGCCAAATGAAAACAGCCCCAGTGTCCACCGACTGACAAATGGATAAAGAGGACGTGGTACATACACACAATGAAATATTACTTGACCATAAAAAAAAAAAAAATGAAACCTTGCCATTTGCAGCAATGCGGATGTGATGTGGAGCTAGAGCGTATTTTGCTAAGCGAAATAAGTCAGTCAGAGAAAGACAAATACCATATGATTTCACTCACATGTGAAATTTAAGAAAACAAATGATCATAGGGAAAAACAGAGAGAGAGAGAAAGAAACCAAGAACAAACTCTTAACTATAGAGAACTGATGGTTACCAGAGGGGCAGGGGATGGGTCAAAAAGGTGATGGGGATCGAGGACTGTACTTGTTGTGATGAGCAGTGGGTGTTCTATGCAAGAGTTGCATCACTAAACTGTACGCCTGAAACTAGTATTACACTGTATGTTAACTGGAACTGAAATAAAAAACTTTTAAAAAAGAAAAAAAATGTACCCACACACCCTTTGTGACCCAGCAATTCCACTCTTGAAATATACTGTACAAATTTACTTACTATATTCCCACTTATAAGAAATGATGCATTAAGGATAATTTGTTGCAGCAATGTTAATAAGAGCAAAAGATTAGATACGATCTAAACTCCCATCAACAACGGACTCTTGTCAGGAGACAACTCTCCATGAGTCCTTCACAGTTCTGTGTGTCATCCAAATAGAGGCAATAACTGCCCTTCTTCTGCACGATCTTTTCAAGCCTGTTATATTACAGACGGCTCTGGAAGAGAATAATCGTCCCTCTCCCCAGGGCAGAGACGCGGGCAGGGCTAGTGACCATTAAAAAATACTGGGTTTGCTAAACTCAAGGATCCACGCTATGTGTGGAAACATTACTTGGCCCTCTTTGTGCTTCTCAGTGGGAACTGAGCCTCAGGAGACTGGTCAAGAAAATGCTAATATACTCACGGCAGTTTCACTATGTATATTGCCAAAAGAAAAAGACTTTCAACACCATATTGCTCATTATTTGGGCCAAAAGATCCCTAAAGTACTCTGCAATCATATATCATAAAAAATTCAGTGATTGGCAACAACTAAATACACAGTAATCAAATTTTGTATGATTTCAGGTTAATTCAAGAAATAAACATTAAAGCCCAGTGTAAGCCCCTCCAAACCAGTCAATATGATAGCAAGAATATAAACATTTCGTATTCTTTCTAAATATCAGTCCAGAGATTTTTATGACACATTATCTTTAAAAAGATAGAGAACACATGTGCAAAGATATCTTTTATGACATTAACAACAGAAAACACAGACACGTCAACACACATTTCAAAGTGATCTGTTTACTAGAGAGGAATGACCACTAAATTACAGTAGTATAATTCATTCCATGAAATTTCACTCAACCATTAAAACAGAGGACATTTATATAAAATGCTTAAAAAATAAAAGAGACTCTGTAATAATTTCAACTACATTAAACACAGATTTATAAATCCCAAAACTGGTAAAAGACACCAATATATTTTTAAATGAAAGTCTGTAAGAGAACAAGTGTGGTATTTTCTTCTTCCTAATTTCTCACATTGCTAATTTTAAAAAAGCATTCATCAACTTAATAAACTGTAATTTATTAAATACCAAATATGTGCCAGACAGTAGCAAGGTGCTAGAAATGTAAACACAAGGTCCTCGTCCTGGAGCTGCTCACAATTTATAAAGTGCTAGTTTTTGTGTCAAAAGACAAGTTACTGACAAACTTTAAAACAAGGTGCATAAAAACAAACGCTAACCACTATTAGGTTATAAGATAAGACTACCTGGTGAATACACCATGTTCTAAAACTACAAGTGAACTATCTGAATTCAAATTATTTTCATAAAATAGTTCTATAAATCTATTTAATCATCCAATAATTAACATGCAATACTACATATTAGAAACAGGAAATAGTAGAAAACCGTATTGTTTCCAAGTCTCCTGGCTACTACCTATATTCTCCCAAAGAGCATGGATTTAAGAAAGAAGCTTTCAACTTATCCCAAGCGAGATTCATTTGTAACTGAATGCATACGCAAATCCTGATCAGACCAGTTCTCTATCTGAATCAGGTAGAGAAACACATACTCAAACATCTTAGGCAGAAAAGACGATGCTGGAGCACTGGGTTAGAAATCGATGCATTTTTAAGAGCTTTTATACAAGGATCTATGTAAAGACTCTTTTGTTCAATTATATTTTGAAATTTCCATGAAATTTTCCACAATCTTCATAAGCTGGAGTTACAATGGTATCAGAAGCAGATGAAAACAGAAACGTTTCCTTATGGACGTTTCCAGTTCAGACTGGGAACACAGCACTTTCTAAAACAAGACACTGGAAATGAGGACAGTCAAAGGCTGGAATAGTTAACACTTCAGAGTTTTCTCTCCAAAAGGTAAAATCACCTTTATGCTTTCCCCACAGAGAACAAGACATGACTTGCCTCTTTCTTTTGAGAGTTCTATCCTATTGTTTGCAAGTTATAGCAACAGAGGTCCCAAAGTTGCTTAACATCCTTTTAAGGACCTTTGCCATTTCCAAGGTCTCTAGGGAGACACTCCCTGAGAAAAGGAGTTACTATCCTTCAGGTTCACGGAGAGTGCATGCATGTATACAGTACATGGACAACCACGTATGTGCTAAGGAACCTCGAGCTGATTTTGATAGAAACGCCACACTCTACAGATCTATGCTCCTTCTCTAAGATTCTCTCCTCCAAGCATCAAAAAACCCTTATTGACTGAGCTATATTTATGCCACTGTCTGTCTTAACAAAGACTTGCTTTCCCCCTTAGAGGGAAAAGGCATAAATAATAAATTTGAGGCTTACTGTCTTTCCTTATGTGCCCAAAGCTATTTATGTTGACATTTAACTGTGTGTGTTGGAGTGCGGGAGTGGGAACAGGCATGGAAAGTGCTGTACTGGTGAAAGAAACCCATCCAGCAAAAATCACTCACCCATCAAATACTCTACTCGCTGGGCTCTGGCCTGGTGGCAGCAGGAGAACGCTGTACACAGAAACTCCTTTCTCTCCCTTTGTCCCTCACTTCATTCTAGCTGTCTGTGTAAATAGAAGTTTGGGTGTCTTTTCCTGGAAAAAATGGGCTGAAACTGGGACTCTGAAAAATGATACCCGTCTCTAATGTCTGAAGCAAGAAAAAAGGGCAACGAATTCTAGCCAGGCTTGCAGCCAGGCTGAAATGAAATAACCTCCACCTTTTACCAGACTGTAGAATAGCTCACGTGCATCTTGTTGATTGTCTGCTACTGAGACGGCCACTCTTCACCATAACAAGAAGCAACAGCCGTATGTATCACTGACTCTCTTACTCAGACAGGAAGGGGAGAAAGGGCAAGTGGAATCCTTGGCCCTCATCCTAAAATTCCAGTGTGGATGTGTTAAAACGCCAAAAAATATAAAAAAGTTAATTGACAAACATAATGTGAAGGCTTTGTAACTTATTTCTCTGTGTCTTTTAACCTACACTGAGTTCATTCAGAGTCACTAGACTGGCTATGATACTATACACAAATAAGCAGGGGAAAAAAGAAGATGCTTTATGATTGTAGTTATGGACCACAAAATCTAAACTACAGAAAGAGGGAAATAAGGACATCGACAGTGAGAGGTCGATGGGATGGGGTAACTAGAGTGAGGAAGTCAGAGGATGGGGGGGTGAAAGTCAGCACGTGACAGGAGAGAAATCAAGATCTAGGAAACACATTGGGTAAAGATATGGACTAGGATGTCCACAAACTAAGATGGAGTATAGGAGGAAGATCAATAGAAATAAATAGAAACAGAAACAGCAATGGTGGAGAAGGTGGATTTGACTAGGAGAGTGCCAATTTCACCAAAAAATGACAACACATATAAATAGTAGTAGAGAAACTACTAAAAATGAATCTATACACACACTCTTAGAGAACTATTTTTGACATTACTGAATGTACTCAGAATAACTAGACGATATTCTCAAAAGGAAGCAATCAGATCGCCTTACTCTCTGAGCTGTTTCTGCTGCTGCAGCCGCCATGGCAGCAGCCTTGGCCTTCTCGGCTTCATCGTATGTAGGAAGGGAGGTAGCAACACTGTAGGGAGGTGGCACGGGATAAAACTCACTGTAAACTTCTGAATCTGAAGAAAGGGATTTAAAAAGGACAATATTAAAACAAACTAATAAAATTTTTATAGTCAAAAACAATTTAACAACTTAGAAAAGGCTACCAACGACTATTACTGCTATTTGTAGTCTTATTTTAGAAGCCATGAAATACATGTTACTGATACAATCATATATGTTAGTTTAGTCCCATATTGTAAAGGGAAAAGGCTGATAAATATCATCCAAAGGCCAAAATAGAAAACAAAAATATCACAAATGAAATTCTGAAAATCTGTCTAAGACAAGGGAGGTGAGAAACTCACCACACATGAGCATCTGTTCTACCTACTGCTATGCTCAAAGAATTTACTTGCTTATAATCTCATAGCCTA
Organism: Paguma larvata; assembly: GCA_030068075.1. Taxonomy (NCBI): domain Eukaryota; kingdom Metazoa; phylum Chordata; class Mammalia; order Carnivora; family Viverridae; genus Paguma; species Paguma larvata. Next base: position 27,747,077 of record CM057839.1, read on the forward strand.
AAAGTAGAAGTATCAGGAATAATAACACTTGTATAGTACTAACCATTTAATATGCCACTTCTATAGACATTAATCCAAGCAACTTTCAAGTTCAGAAAAGTTAAGTAATTTGCCCAGTATTACATAAACAGTGGCAGAGCCCAGGGATTTCCTAATTACCAATATTTGTTCTCATAACATGTGAGGTTCATTTTTTTTACGTGTCAGTTTTAGCAACTGTCCAAATCTCTTCAGCAAACTCACTATTTCCCTTTTCTAAAAAAGACTGGTAATTTTTAGCTCTTTTTTACTCCTCTCCCTCTCTTATTTTTTTCCATATCTATCTAGTTTTTTGGATTTTCTTTTTATGAAGAATTTTTCCCTCCCCAATTTTTAAACAATTTTTAAAATATGATCTTCGGAAATAGAACACAACAGCAAGTGCAGAGTGAGAATTTTATTTTATTTTTTTAGGTTTATTTATTTATTTTGAGAGTGACAGAGACAGAGCATGTGTGGGAGGGGGCAGAGAGAGAAGGAGAGAGAATCTCAAGCAGGCTCCGCATTGCCAGCACAGAGCCGGATGCAGAGCTCGAACTCGAACCCGTGAGATCATGACCTGAGCCAAAACCAAGAGTTGGACACTTAACCCAGTGAGCCACCCGGGCGTCCCGCAGAGTGCTAATTTAAAAAAAAACTTGCATCACTTATCACCGACCTCAGCACTACAAGTAAATGGATACATACAGGTTGATAACACTGATTAGACTTACGCTAGCATCACTGCCATGAAAATCAGGTAGGTTCTCAAAGCTGTCCACACCCCACTGTTTGACATCATGTTTGTAATTTCCTCAATTATAACTACAGTATTTGTACATTTTCTACATCACTTTAAAATTTTCTCTATCAGAATTTCTTGCATTACCAACATGAAAACACGTTTCACTCCAGCAATACTTTTTCCTTTTGTATTTTAATGTATACTGGTTTTAAAGTAAGTTTTTTTAATGTTCTCAGTAAGAGCTAAGGATCTGAGGCTAGGCAATTTTTAATCCAACGACAGGTAATGCTAGTAAGCAGCATAATAAGTGTTATCCACCCAAATGGTACAAGGGTCATAAATTCTTAGAAATGACGACCTATTATTCAGATGTAAAAACACCACACACAGTCAAGAAAATAGATTTCTTTAGTTCTAAAAACTAGAATAGAAACAAAATTTAAGTGAAAGCAATGGTTATGAATTTTAAGGCAATAACATTAAAATTATAAATTTAAAAACTGGAATAATGACATACATTATCCAAGAAGATTAGATCTTCTACATTAACAACAGATATGTAATTTTTGAAAAGTTTTAACCTCCATGAAAGGCAAAATGAAAATAGCAAATGCAAATGAAAATTGGGAAAGAGCACTACTATAGCTTCAACTTTCACTGGTTAATTTTACTTATTTTTCGTCTACCCTTTAAGGCAGCAGTTCTCAACCAGAAAATTTAAGTCTAGGGAGCTCCAGTCCTAGCTGCTCGTCTTAAGTTGTGTGACCTCGAGCAAATCACTCAAGCACTCTACTTTCTCATCCACAAAACTGACCTGGCAAGGCTACTACTTGCTGTTTGTTATATGACAGGATTTAAGAGTAATCAAGAGGACTCTGTAAACTGTAAAGCATTATACAAATGTCAACTTTTATTATTGATGGTGTTAAGATCTACAAGACCAGTCATAAACTGACCTACTGAAGAACATAATCTCTACAGAAAACTGGTACTGTCCATGCTTATACTTTAATACTAAGAAGCTGAAGAAGAAAAGTATCAATGGTTTTCATTAAACAGAAGCAACCTTCTAGAATTACTCAGTTCTTGTGCTCAATTACAGTCACGAATGGCCTTTGAGTACAAGTGTAAAAATAAAAGAGACCAGTAGTCATACACATATAAGAATAATTGAACACCTAGGTAGCAGGGTCAACTTGTCTTACAATTGAAATTTGTCTAACCTCTAAAAATGACATGATCTGTGGGGCGTCTGGATGGCTTAGTTGGTCTCAAAAATAAATAAACATTAAAAAAATTTTTTTTAAGTCAAAAATAGAACTACCCTATGATCAAGTAATCGCGCTACTGGGTATTTACCCAAAGAATATGAAAACATTAATTTGAAGGGTGCCTGGGGGGCTCAGTCGGTTAAGCATCCGACTTTGGCCCAGGTCACGATCTCGCGGTTTGCGAGTTCGAGCCCCGCATTGGGCTCTGTGCTGACAGCTCAGAGCCTGGAGCCTCCTTCAGATTTCATGTCTCCCCGCCTCTCTGCCCCTCCCGTGCTCAAGCTCTGTCTCTCTCTGTCTCTCAATAAAAAACAAAAACGTTAAAAAAATAAAAAAAAATATTAATTTGCAAGTATATATGTGCCCCTATATTTATTGTGGCATTATTTACAATAGCCAAACAGTCGCATTATGGAAGAAGCCCTAGTGTCCACTCGAAGATGAAAGGATACAGAAGATACAGTGTATATATACATAATGGAGTATTATTCAGCTTTTTAAAAAAAAGAATGAAATCTTGCTATTTGCAATGACATGGATGGAGCTAGAAAGTATAATGCTAAGTGGAATAAGTCAGAGAAACACAAATACCATATGATTTTACTATGTGTAATTTAAGAAACAAAACAAATGAACAAAGGAAAAAAAACAGAGACAAACCAAAAATGAGACTATTAACAATAGACAACAAACAAATGGTTACCAGGACGTGAGTAGGAGGATGAGTGAAATAGGTGAAGGGGATTAAGAGTACACCTGTCACTATGAGCACTGAAATGTACAGAACTGCTACACCTGAAATTGTACACCTGAAACTAATATAACACTGCATGTTAACTGTACTGGAATGAAAGTAAAGAATAAAAACAAAAATTATATAATGATTAGCTTAGCATTATTGGGAAAATACAAACTGTGGCCAGAGAAATTGAGGAGGGTAGTTCTGTAGAATGACCTGAAAGGATAAGGTGAACAGTAAGAAACAGGAACCACTGCCATATGTCCGGAATTACTGTCATGTGTACGTGACAACATTATGTACACAATTCACCTCCGCTCACACATACCGCATTCCTGCTCACGCGGCATCAATAATACCTTGTTTTACAACTATATAAGTAGACATATGCAAACATAAATATATAAAAATATTTATGTGTAAAAACACGTATATATCTATGCATGCATGTGCATATGTGTATGAATTTACATGTATACATGATTTATTTATTTCTTCCAAAAGTAATATGCTACTCTGTTGGAAATAGATTCTAATAAACATAAAGTTTACACTTATAATTTCTTTGAAAACAAGAATATGATGCAAGTAATATATCAGTAAATATTTTACAAACTATCCTTGGAAAAACCTTTTTTTAAAAAATCATAAAACCAGGAAGCCTCTTAATATACTCAATAATTATAGAAAACCATCCTGGTTTAAAAAAAAGAGAGATATTAAAAACATAACTTGTCATTTTATACTAAAAACAATACCTGAAGTTGTAGGTACTTCCACAGTAATACTACTATAGGGTGGAGGAGAAGAGTCCGTTTCCAGTGCTGACGCAGCAGGAACAGTCTGCGGTGCGGAGTTTGAAGTGGATGGCTGCTCTATAGCAGATGACTCTGAATTATCCTCTTCATTGTGAAGCTAAGAAACAAGGAAAAAGAAAACAATAATGTAACTCTGATTATTATTTTTAAAAAATTCTAGCTAATTTCCAAAGGCTGTTTTAGGCAAAAGATCACTTTTTAGCTTAAAACAAAGTAAAATAACATTTTAAAAGATGAACAAAATTTGTAAGAGACCTAAGGAGTCATTAAAAAATTTATATTTTTGGGGGAACCTGGGTGGCTCAGTCGGTTAAGTGTTCGACTTCAGCTCAGGTCATGATCTCTTGGTTTGTGAGTTCGAGCCCCATGTCGGGCTCTGAGCTGTCAGCACAGCTGCTGCTTCGGATTCTGTGTCTCCTCTCTCTGTCCCTTCCCCACTCATGCTGTCTCTATCTCTCATAAATAAATAAACTTTAAAAAAATTACATTTTTGGTAGTTTTTTTACAATAAAAATGAGATTCAAATTAAGAATTTATAAAGAAAAAAAATCATGACTACGAATACATTCAAATCCACTCAATCCTACAGTGAATGTTGTCTACCATGTATTAATCGCTATAAAGAAAACTAATAATGCAACCACAACACCACTTCTATTACACTAGTGTCTAGAATAACTGATAATGCAACCTGAATTAATAAAATGGAATAATAATTTATAACCATTTCAAAAATGCAGAATACTCTAAGGAGGTTTTCTCCAGTACCAGAAGAATTCCTTATAAAGCAAGATGAATCAATGTGTATATAAAATCCTGGAAGATGTTCTTCAACATAACCAACCTACTGAAAGCTCAGGAAGTGCAAAACAATATATTGGATCTACAATCATGTAACTCATTTAATCCTCACCACAGATCTATGAGAGAGTGTTATCTCCATTTGACAGATTAAAATGGGGGCAGGGAACAACCTTGAAAGGGTGAGAGGAACTTGCCAGACGTCACAACAGCCAGGAAGGGTGAGGCCAGGACTCAAACCTGAGCAGCAGGGCCCCAGACTTCTTACTTCATTTACGAATAATCTTATAAACAGTCTTTTAAAAACTTTTAAATTTGTTAGGAGGTGATAATAACTACATGCAGTCAAACTAATTCGAGGTCAACCAAAAGCATCAATATGTACAAAGTGACTCACCGAAAAGGTACTATAATTGATCCTTGTATTTGGAAAAGAGTTCTTATTAAATATTTTTTTAACTTTTTTAATATAATTTATTATCCAGCTGGCTAACACGTAGTGTATACAATGTGCCCTTGGTTTTGGGGGAAGATTCCTGTGATTCATCATTTACATATAACACCCAGTGCTCTCTCAACAAGTGCCTCTTCAATGCCCATCACCCATTTCCCCTCCCCCACCCTCGCCACCATCAACTCTCGTTTTGTTCTCTGTATTTAGAGTCTCTTATGGTTTGCCTCCCTCCCTCTCTGTTTATAACTATTTTTTCCCCTTCCCTTATTAAATATTTTTAAGACACTTTTAAATCTACCAAAATCTTATTTTGAAGAAAACTACAGGTTTCAACATTATTCAATTTTCATGTCTTAATTTATTCTTGTACTTTAAGAAATTCAATGCTAAAAATAATCCCCCAAATAAATTTTGTCACAGACCAAATCTGCACACACACAAATCTGACTGCTGCGATGTAACGAAATAACATGCACCTGAAGTTTAAAAAGAAGAGCATGCAAGTTCTTGCTCTACCTTTTAGGAGCTTCGAGAAACCTCTTCTCTGTGCCTCAGTGTCTCCAAGTTTAAGTTCTTAATGCAGCCAAAATCCTCATAGAATTGTAAAATAATATTTGGAAAGCATCTAGCATTAACTTCTAACACACAGAAGGCATTTAATAAATATTCGTTTCCTCCTTCTTCCCCTTGAATGTAATATACTTTATTCTGTGGCCTGAAATAATTTGGTGCTATCAGTCCGATAGTCACTCATATACCTCTAAAAAATAACAAAAATATATATGCAAAGTAAATTTACTTCACTACTGTTGGCATGTGTCTCGGTAGATGATCTCACTAGCACAACACTTTTGTTGAGTCATAAATTTTAACAGAACCCCCATAAACTTATACCTAAATCATTTCTCAAGTTAGTAAGACAGTTTTTCTCTATAACACCAAGGTTTATGTGACAGAATTCACTCAGAGAAACTGAATGGTAAGGTCAAATAATCACAAAGTGAACTTTGCATGAGCTTTGTATTTTCCAAGCAGCAATTTCCCCAGCAGGCACTAACAAAACCACCGTCCTAACTAGCAACACTCTGCCTCAGAGTCACAAAGCACCTTCCACGTTTCCTATGACAAGTTACCCAGGGGAACTCCTAACTTAGTCATCTTTGATCATATTCTGAAAAAGCAAAAATGTAAGATGAGCAAATTAAGGCAAATAAAAGTGAAGTACAGATATACACTTAGCATTAACAACTAAACAATTAACAGTGATGGTGTCAAAAAAGGAAACCACTGCTCCTTCGCTACTATTAACACTGCAAATGTGGGTGAACTGCACTAAAGAAAAAAATGCCGTATGACAAACAGCTCCAGCTCTCCTCTGGTTCCTCATAAGAAACACTCCTTACCGTATCAAATACATAAATGTGTTCCCCAGAATGACCAATTCATTTTTAGTTTTAAAAGCTGTTATGTGTGTGATACATATGTGCAATCAAAATTTCTGGAAAGATAAGCAAAGAACAATGAAGAGGTACAGGTGAGGAAAGAAACTTCATCGTTCTCTACTATTTGAATATTTCACCCTAACATAAATTAATCAGAAATTTTTAATTTTTAATAAACCCCAAATGCAATAAAATGAAACCTCTAGTTTCTGGTTTGGTATATCGCAGAAGCAATGATGTAAGGGTAAACACTGTTTTCTATTACAAAAAGCTTTCTCCAACATAAAATATTACATGATATCATTACAACAGTTCCCCTAGGTTTATGTATATGCAATTTTCCACTAAAAATAACACAATCTGGGGGCACTTGGGTGGCTCAGTCAATTAAGCATCCGACTTCTACTCAGGTCATAATCTTGCAGTTTGTGAGTTTGAGCCCAGCCATTGGGCCCTGGGCTGACAGCTAAGAGCCGGAGTCTGCTTCAGATTCTGTGTCTCCCTCTCTCTCTGCCACTTCTCCACTCGTTCTCTGTCGCGCGCGCTCTCTCTCTCGCTCTCAAAAATAAACATTAAAAAACTTCTTAAAGAAATTTTTATTCCTTTGTTTCCTTAATCAAGTGAAATAAGAACATAGATTTTCTGATTTGCATGCACCAAAATAAGTCAGTAAATGTGCTATGTGGTAAAATTTAAAAAGTTAAATTGGCTAAGGAGTATGCTTCATAAAGAACTGAGATCTCAGGGGCACCTGAGTGACTCAGTCGGTTAGGCGGCCGACTTCAGCTCAGGTCCTGTTCTCGCGGTCTGTGGGTTCGAGCCCCGCGTCGGGCTCAGAGCCTGGAGCCTGCTTCGGATTCTGTGTCTCCCACTTTCTCTGCCCTTCCTCTGCTCATGCTCTGTCTCTATGTCTCTCAAAAATAAATAAACGTTTAAAAAAAAAAAAAACTGAGATCTCAGACATTAAAAATAGAGTAAAACTATCAAAATAGATGTCATCATACACGAAATAAGCCCCTTTCGGCAATCAGAATCTGAATATTCAAGAGATTTTAAAAGCAAAACTATTTAGGCACAAGAATGAAAAATAAGATCTAGGCAATTCTAATTGCAACCATTTCCTCCCAGGAAACTACCACTTGCAAGTTTGTACTGTGCTTCATGATGCCCTGGGGGCTTGCGGACCCTGACAACCTCTAATTAGATTTGGGAGTGTTCTTCCCCATCAGATCATAACCTGAAACTTAGAAAGTGTGCTTTACTCATCCTGGTATCCCCTAACAGGAAGCTGAGTTTAGACTTAGAGTAGGCTTCACATAAAATACAGTCTTCTAAGCCTCCCAGAGTTTTTCTTTTACCAAAGTGGGGAGGAACCTTAGTCAAGTAATACATGCACTGAACATCTCAAGATCAAGAATCATACTTCATATATTTCTATGATCTCCTTGGTGCTCTACATATAGTAGACACCTGAAATATTCAACTTTTGGGACAGTCATTATAATTTAATAAAATGTTTGTTATTAAACTTACTAAAATTAAACCATATATTCCCAAAAAAATCACTGAATTATACAACCTAAACTAGAAAATAAATTCCAACCCCACATCACCCCAGTCTTCAGAAGAACTACACTAGAGTCAGCCTTTCTTACCACAGCTAGACAAGACAGCCAACAACAAAGAAAGTCACAAAAATCACAAGCAGCTATCCTCTCCCATAACCAAATCAATGAGTTGGCAAGGGTAAGGGTCACTGGATTACAAACTACCTGAGACTCCTTACGGACACACAGAAGCAGCATCAGTGACTTAGACCACAAAGCAGTAACAAATGTCCATACACAGGATTTTTACTCGTTAAAAAATAGTTTTACTATGAAAGAATATAAGTACAAAACAAAAACAGGTCATAAAAGGGGTGATCTTTAGGTAAGTTAGTAGAAATGAAAACTCTAGGAAAACAAATTTTACTGGAGATAAGAAATAAAACAGTATCACACAGAAGGAATATAAATTATAAATGAAAAAAAGAAAATATTCCTAATAATTAAAAGAGCACAAACTGTTAGGATGGTGTTGGAACTCAAACTAAAAAGAGTGTAAATTCACTGAATTACCTTGAAGAGCAATTTGGCAATTCCTACGAAGGCTCGAAGGTGTGTAGGATACAGTAATTCTACTTCCAGATGCCAACACTAGAAAACTCTCACTTCGACATAAAGATACATGTACAAGATTGCTGCAAGCAGCACTATTTGTAATAGTAAGATACTGAGAACGACAGTCACCTGAAGGAAATGAGTATTATTTCAAGATTTTATAACACAATTCAACATTTTGAATTGATGAATTTGATCGATATGAATCATCATAGACAAATCTTTAGAATACAGCAAGTGAATAAAGCAAGCTGGAAAAGGTATAAAACAGCAAAATACTGTAATAAGTACATTTTCAGATAGTCTAAAGCCAAACTTTTATATAGTAATAACATTCATAGAAATTATATACATGGACTTTAAGATATCATACGAGGAAGAAGGGGTAGGCACGAATGTAAGCCTTTAAGCGTATATTTCTTTAAAAAACAGAAAAAAATGTTCAAAACTTAAATTGACAAAATGCTATTATTTCCATTTGCCATTATTTCCACAGTGGATATAAAACTATGCTGTATGTTATTTTCTATACTTTTATGTTTGAAATGTTTCATAATTTTAATATTGACATTTTTAAAAAAGTTGAGCTGGCCAAGTTGTCTTCCATGTATAAAGTATAGTACCCATGACTCCTTAAAAAAAAAAAATTACTCCACAATGAAAACCAGGCAATCAGAAAATGAATCAAATAAAAAGCAAAGAAAGAGAAAAGCATTAGGAAAAGATATGGTGGTTAACACTGAATCCTCCTAAATACAGAACTAATGCTAAATATAGAGCTAAAGTCTAAGTTGTTGGCAGACAGAAATCAGAAGCGCCTGGGTGGCTCAGTGGTTAAGTGTCTGACTCTTGACCTTGGCTCAGGTCATGATCTCCTGGTTTTTAAGATGGAGTCCCGCATCAGACTCTACACTGACAATGCTAACTCTGCTTGGGATTCTCTCTCTCCCTCTCTCTCTCTCTCTGCTCCTCCCCTGCTCACATTCTTTCTCTCTCTCATTCTCATGATAAACAAATAAACTTAAAAAAAAAAACAAAAAAAAAACCTGGGGCACCTAGGGGCTCAGTTAGTTAAGTATCCAACTCTTGATTTCTGCTCAGGTCATGACCTCATGGTTCATGATCACACAGGCTCTGCACTGACAACCTGCTTGGGATTCTCTCTCCCTCTCTCTCTCCCCCTCCCCTGCTTGCACATGCTCCCTCTCTCTCTCTCATTCTCGAAATAAATCAATAAACATTAAAAAAAAACCTTTAAGAAAAAAAACAGAAAACAAACATTATCAAACCAGAAGGAGTAAAAATCTATGCAACACAAAAATCAGGAACTGAGGAAAAAAGGAGATGAAAATAACATTTATCTCATCTATCACAGCTGGGATTTAATCTCTAATACCTAAAATTAAAACATACAGTTTTTAAAATTACCCCAATTCCCTACTGGTTTTGTATTTTTTCTTAATTTCAGTGAAATCTTATATAACCTAATAGCTCTGTGTTAAACCTTTATCTAGAATTCAGTTCATTTAGATTTTTTCCCCTGGTGTTGAATTCAAACAAAATCATATTTCATGTTTTCATTGTTTAAAATAGCATAAATGGCATTATCCTATTTTTATAACATTATTCCTTTCTATAAGCACAAATGAAATTATGTTCACCAAGTGCCAACATAAGTTATTTCTGGTTGCTAAGGAACAGATGCCTAGAATGCTTCTTTTTTGTACTTTTACTGGTTATATTTTTAAAAATAGGTATATATCGCTTTTTAGAAAAATTAAAAAGGTCATTACAAAAACACACCTTAGTCCAGTAATTCTTACTTTAAGACTACACCCAAACAGAATCAGAAACTTAAAACAAGATTTTTTATAAAGCTGTTCTTCAGTTTTATAGTAATGGAAAACTGGAAACAATCTATTCATCCAAAATAATGTAGCAGTATCAAAAATATCCAGCCATTTAAGATTTCTACATCTAGTACTAGGTTCACAATCTCCAGGCCTTCACCTTCCTCACTTCTCTACCTCCACTAAGTCTAGTCTTTGGATCCTCCATTCGCTGCCACCTGGTTCTACTTTCTACGGTATACAGTCAGGATTATAAAGTGAAAAACTTACATGATGCTCACACTCAATTTTCTAGTTCCTATATCCTCTGCTACATGTACCCTATTGAGATCCAATCTGGAATGAATCTATTGCTATTCTCCAGGTAGAAAGAGGAAAACAAATCACACAATTGTGCCACTGCGAATTTAGTTTCTCATCCTAGCAGAGCCGTCAGAATAGGCCTCACCACGACAGGTGTTTTCAGCTCTGTCAGCCTCCTAGTCTCCACTTCCGACCTTGGAGCTCTCAAGTCAAAAATCTATGTTTCCTACTTCACAGAGGAAAACAGGTTTTCAAGCAAAAATTCCTTCAACTTCTCTCCTCTGCATCTCTAAATTTAGCATTATGGCATCCATCCTCACATATTCTTTGCTCCTAAATGCCAGACAACTGTACAGAGAAGATCCTGCCTCTCAAAGGATCATTTTCACTTTAAATTATGTCTCTCCTTCCTTTCTCCACTGATTTCTTTCTCTCTACCCACATGTATATTCTATTCATGCCATACTTAAAAAAGAAAAGCTGCCATCAGCTAAAAATAGTTTTTTGTCCCTTGTGCTTTTTGAACTATTTCCATCCCTCCTTTCTTTCCTTCAGTGACAAACACCTTAAAGAGACAGAGAGAGAGAGAGAGAGAGACAGAAAGAGATATTTATTCTTATTCTGTGCACTTCTAATTCTCATTTCCTCTCAATCCATTACCAACTGGCTTTCGCTCAAAGAGCTCTTGCTAAGAACACCTACCTCCTAATTGTTAAATCCAAAAGCTTTTTTTTCAGTATACTCATTATAAGAAAATCTTTAATACATTCAACACGATTGAGTGTACTTCTAATTGGTTCTTCTTTAGCCTCCACAGAACTATTTCCTTCTGGTTTTCCTCCTACCTCCGACTATTCATTTTGTTTCTTTTGTAGAGGTCCTTATTTTACTCTGCCAACTTTAAGGAAAATTGAATCAAGAGCTGCAGAGACTGCATCTTAGAAACTGGATTGAAGCTGGAGAGTGTGTAATTGGTATGATTTAGTTTCATTTGCCAAGGGCATAGGCAACTAACCCCATGTAACAATGTTGAAGTTGCTGTTACAAGCAGTCATTTGTCATTTTAAAAATTAGCATTAGCACAGTGTACTGTCTTCTGATTTTACATTCTCTTAGAGGGCTGGGTAACTGCTAAATGAATAAACTAGAAAAGAAGATAACCTGATGTCAGGAGATCTAAATCTCCTACCCACCTAACTGCATAACCTTGATAAGGTCTTTCAGCCTTATCTTCTGTCTGTGAATCATTCATTTTCATTCAGTAGTCAGTTATCCAACAGTTGCTCATCCAACATCTACAAGAGCCTAATATGTTCTAGGTACCAGACTGGGTGCAAGAAGCGGGTATAAATCCCAACCCATCAATCTCTAGAACTTCTAGCTTCTAGCAACTAGGAGCTCTCGACAAGCCATGATACAGTATAACTAGGGCTGCAACAGAGAGGATAAAGGAAAATAAAAGTCTGTATCTTCTATCACAGGTAAACCAGAGAGCCAAGACCAGCAAGGACCCAGGCCTGAAACATCAATTTTCCCTCAGCAAACACAGAGAAGCTATGAACAGAATCCTCAAGCAAAACTAAACACGGTAATATCAATTATGAGACAAGCCGTTAATGATTCATCCAGGAAGCAGAGCAAATGCCAAGATCCCACTACAGGCAAAAGTCAAAGGGCTCATCCGTCAGTGTTATATGCCAAAGCAAACCCTCAAAAGTTGGCTGATAAATCTAAACACATAATCTCAATAACTTCATAATATCAGAAGCCAAACACACACACCTTCTCTCTGTTCCTTTCAAAAAATCATGTGCTTCTACACTGACTCACGCTATTTATTTCTTTATTCCTATATAAATAATAGTTATTCTCATGTTATAGTGATCACTATATTGCCACATTTCTAAAGGCATGGTCAATACAGAAACACCATTATACCTATGTTTTCCACACAACTTGATGTGACTAGCATTTTCTAATAAAAATCTACACACCTGAATTCCATTACTGTATTGATCTGCACTAGGAGCAAAGATGCACAAGACAAATTTATGTTGTAACTTGTGGCTCTGAAGAAACCAGAGCAACATTAATTTCCAGAGAGAAGCTGAGTAGGTGGTTCTCTATGTTACTCAAATTCCAACTGTCAGCATATCTCGGCACACATAATAAAACAAATTTACCAAATAGGTGTTTTTGGGGGGTGGGAGGGATGTGGTAATCTAAATGCTTTACTCCCTGCAAAACTGAATTTTGCTTGCAAGAGAAATCTTTAGTTAGCATAAGTAAACCAGTGAAAGACTTAAAAGTATAAATTTCATTACACAGTAATTTTGCTTTTAACTAGATCAATATATTATGTATAGACAAATGAAATAAAATATTAGCACAAACAGTTCTGAGCCCATCCTCAACCACCTGCCTTGGGCTAAGAATAAGAAGCATACTGGGTTTAAATACATGGGGGTTGGAATCAACTTTTCTATATTCAAATTTAGGCTCCAGCACTTACTAATAACTCTTGTGATCTACCTGGGCTTGAGTTTTATCATCTTAAACAGGAAATGGTTACTCACAGGGTTTTTGTAAGAATTATAAAAATTGACGCCTGTAAACACTTAGAATAATGCCTGACACAGTAAAAAACCAGTAAGTATTAGTTTAAAAAACAAAAGCATTTAATATATACCATAACCCTCTGAGTATGGTTGAGTAAAATGAGTACAGTGGAACAAAACTGAATTGACACACCTAGTTAGAAGCAAAGTCAAAATTCAAATACAGGTTGTCTGTCTCTAAATTCAGACTCTTTCTATTTCAAAATGCCTCCAATAAAAAATCAGGGGTAATAATCCACTCTGCCACCAAATGACCTTTCTGAGTACATCTAATGCTGATTTCAAGTACGTACACACACACACACACACACACACACACACACACACACACACACTCTACACTCTACACACATCTTTGAATCCACCCATCTATTTCCCTTCAATGACACTCCTCTAATCCAAGCCACCACTATTTCCTATCTAAACTATTGCCATAGTTTCCTAACTAAATCACAGACACTAACATTTGTTAATTCTTGGTTGGTTCACCAAGAAATAATACATCACTGAAGCCCACTTATTAAGTCAAGAACACGTAAACACATCTTATAAAATACAAATATTTATGGAAAAATATCTCCTTTAGAGAAGGAGTGCCCAATTTAAAGAAAACCTCCAATGTGAAAGAAAAACAAAACAAAGATATTAAGAAGAAAGTTAACGTAGAGAGTAGAAAATAAAAAATCTCACAAATCTACAGTTGGGTCTAGTTCCAGCATGGCAGTACAGGCCCCCTAACAACAAACCCTCCCACTGATAGCAACTGTAAACAAAGCAACCCAACTGTCTGAGCACTCTGACCGCTAAAGAAAATAGGGATGTAGAAGGAAGTTAAACCTTGACAAAGCAACTTGCAGAAAATACCAGCAGCCTACCACCCCCTGCCTTTTCTTTCTTTTTGCAGCTTTGCTTTGAGGCAGAACCACAGTTGTGGAAAAGCACTGTGGCTTGGGCTACTAAAATCCCAATAGAAATCCTGCTATGTCTAGCCAAGAGAAGCATGGAATGCAGCCCAACTGGCCAAAAAGTACAGAAACATCACTGACTCTGGAACCATGCAGGTGTAAGACTGACCCAAAACAGATTAGTAAAGGCCTAAGGAATTAATATTATATTTGAACCACTGCACGCATAGTGTGAGGCAGCACTTAAAATCTAAAGCTGAGATGATGGCTCCTAAAACAAAACATCTATATTCTCCAGAAGACGACAGCAAAGCTCAGAAGACCCAGGATAAAATCCAAAATTATTAGAAATAAAAAATACTAGAAAATATAAAACATTCTCTAGGAAAAAGTCAATCAAGAGATGCCAATCCCAAGATGACTCAGATCACAGTTACTATGCAAGCATTTTAAAGCAGCTACTGTAATTATGTTCCAGGAAGTAAAACAAAATTATCTTGAAATCAATGAAATGACAGAGAATCTGAGCAGATAAACAGAAAACAAAACAACCACCAAATTTTTGAGTGAATTTTACTTCCAAGTATCTTTTCTTAGGAATCTACTAGAAAACATGTCACAATGAAATAAAAGAATAAATCAAAATCAGAGTAAGACTTATAATTCAAGAAATAGAGGATCCAACATAGCAAAGTGTTACAGAAAGACGTCTCAGTATGATAGCTCTGTACCAGGCCTAGAAAACAAGCAGTACAGATGGAAACGGGAGGAAGAAGGGATCCAGGAAGAATATCTTCAAAGAACAAAATAATGAATAATTATCTGATAGAAAGAATATAGCTTAGGAGCAAATTCTGAAAAACCACCACTGGGTATGCAAAGAATTAACTCAGATACAGACAAAAATAAAGAAATAAATACTAGGCAACTCCATTAAAAATATTAAAAAGTTCCACAAAATACACCACCTGACTCAGTAGCGAACAGTATTTTCATGTCGTAAAATGTAACCACTCTTACTGATTTAAAAATTAGGTGTCTTTCATACATTTAATCCTCACAATAATCTTATGAAGTAGGTCCTGTATTTGTACTGCCCTTAGTTTATAGATGAGGAAGCAATGGCATAGAGAGGTTAAGTAATTGGCCCAAGGTTACAGTGCTTATAGTGAGGAGTCAAGATTTGAACGCTAGAGGTGTGACTACAAAGATCGTGATCTGGGAGGGGAAAGCAGGACATGTAAGAAAACAACATTTTACGAAAGTTTTAAGAAAACAACATGAGTTTGAACTGTGTGGATCCACCTACACGTGGATTTTTTTTTCAATAAATACAGTACTGTAATTGTATTTTCATTATAATTTTTTATATAATTTCATTATAATTTTTTGTTTCTTTGGTTTGGTTTTTTGAGACAGAGATGGGGGGAGAGAAAGAATCTTAAGGAGGCTCCACACCCCGCACAGAGTCCCACGGAGGGCTCAATCCCACAACCACGAGATCATGATCTGAGCTGAAATCAAGAATCAGACACTGCTGACTGAGCGACCCAGGCACTCCAAGAAAAGAAAATCTTATTAAAATTATAATGAGAAGTGCCTGGGTGGCTCAGTCAGCTAAGCGTCTAACTCTTGATTTCGGCTCAGGTCATGATCCCAGGGTCATGGGATCAAACCCTGTATAGGGCTATGTGCAGAGTGTGGAGCCTGCATTAGACTAACTCTCTCTCTTTCTTTCTTCCCCTTCCCCTCTTCCTCTCCCTCTCCCTCTCCTTTCCTCCATTTGTGCACTTTCTAATAAAAATAAATTAATTTAAAAAATATTTTCTTTTCTCTAGCATACTTTATTATAAGAATACAGTATATAATACATATAACATCAAGTCAAGTTATACCTGGATTTTTGACTGATGGGGGCATGGAGCACCCCTGATGCTCACATTGTCCAAGGATCAACCTTAGAATTAATAAATCAATAAGTAAATGAATATACATTTATGTTAAAAATGTAGAGTTAAAGCTGCTAAAAGAGATTATTTTCTTTTGAGAAGAAAGGTATGGAGGACAAAGAATAGAAATGGGGGCTATTTCTCATTATTTGATATTATTATTAATACACGCTACTGTAACATATATTATAAAATGTAATATACTTTAACTTAGCTGATATGTTTGCAAGTAATAAAGTAAAATTTGTCCTCCCAGTTTTGCTGCACAACCTTGAACAGACTCTCCTCCTTCAGTTAATCTGTAAAGTGAAAATGCTGAAGAAAATGACCACTAGCTAACTTCCACAATACCTGAAACAGTTTATTCTCTTTCTTTCCATAGGTAGATCAAATAACCTAACCATGGTTCACTGTCTTGCAAATACAAGCCACTAGTCAGATGAACAAATATGTAAAAATAGCAGAATTCATTTAAACAGATTCCTCAGCCCAATTCTAAAAAAAACAATATCTACCCTAGTTACAGACATCAAGAATATTAACACTGTATAGGCTAAGGTAATACACTGTTGTTGGTTTTTTTGGTCAGGACTTTGGAAAACTGTTCACTTTACAAATAAGAGGTAATACACCAGTAACCTCATGGTTACCTGAAATCATTCAGAAAGACTTGCATCTATTTCTTCAATAAGTATATACTATGCATCTATAATGGATCCAGAACTATGATATATACTATTACAAACAAGACAGATCTAAGTTCTACTTTCCATTGAATTTACGAAATATATACTATGAAGTAAGAACTACCGATAGGGATACATGCACAGCGTTAAAAGAACACACAGAACTTGGTAGTAAAGGGTGGGAAATGGGGGGTGGGGGGAGCAGATGGTGAGGAAGATTTTCTGGAAGAAAGAACATCTAAACAGATCTGAATAAAGAACAGAAATTAATCCTGAGGAAAGAGGGAGAAAAGAAAAAAATGAGAATAATATGTTCAAAAGTCAAAGGCAAGAGAGCATACTTTGGAGTGGTGGCTAGAGAGGAGCAGGGCAAGAGAACAAAAGTAATAAAAGATCAAAATATCCTTCGTGTGCTGCGCATTAACAAATCAAGCAGGGGTGAAGAAAGTAAGAGGCTCATGTTCTCTAAAGGTTACAAACAAAAACTCAAAGGGTCAAGATTTATGTCAAGGCCCTTTCTTTTTTGGGGAAATCACACAAAAGTCACCCTGATATAAATGAAAGCTGTAAGTGAGAACGATGTTCTATAAAAACTGTCACTACTGGATTTCTTCAGTTCAACATCTGAAGTCTACAAGTCCTAAGTACCTCAAAATTGGTAAAGAGATAAAACCATCCAGTTTATTTCCTGATTCTGAAAGCCTATGCCAAGCAACACAATTTCTCTACATAATGTAACTGGTAATTCTGGAGAAACATCACAAACTAAAGGACAGCACATTCCTCACCTTAAAAAATTAAATTGTTCATGTTCAAACAAATCTTAAAAGTAAGAAAGTCAAGCAAGTCAAAATGATCTGATAGTAAATCTTAGACTATTTCAGCATTTCCCAACTTGCATTTGGCATGTCTTTAACAAGAATTTTATCCACACCTTAACTCAAGCTATGTAATCAAACTCTAGAAGAAACCATAACAACGTGACATGAAAACACAGACACAGGATGATTTACAATCACATGCTGGGTAGACTAGTTTCAATTACAAGGATCTTGGTCAGTAAATATACAGGTAATAAACGTCAGCAGAATGTGTTCTATACTTATTTAAACTTAAGTCAGGCCTATAAACATAAAATATATGCAAAATTCTAAGATATTACTAATCCGCATATAATCGGACAATGTTTTAGCATGTAAGTCTGACATTAAGGAAAGAATACAACACAGAGGAGGGTGCTTGTTGGGATGAGCGCTGGGTGTTGTATGGAAACCAATCTGACAATAAATTATTTAAAAAAAAAAAGGAAAGAATACAAAGAAAATAGTCATTAAGTAACCAATATAAAACAGATGAGAACATCAAAGGAGTACTCACAACTCCATAGTTAACGAAGATACTCAGCAGCAGGGGCACTGCAAATGGCTTCATGGATTAATGAACAACTCTAGGATGTGTCGATCGTGTATACACAGAAAGACTAGGCAATACATATTAAGGTGGAAGGTAACGTAAACAAACACACACAACAACAACCATAGAGCCCAAGCCTCAGTAGCAATGAAAAACAAATATGAAATAGAATAATATAACATAAGCAAGGCTTTGAGTGTACGAAATTGGTCTGGAGCTAGCACCGTTTATTTACTCATTCTTATCAGATACTTCCTAAGGGCCTGCCATATACCAGGTACTGAAAGAGACAACAGTGAACTAAACAGACAAAAATCCCTGTCCTCATGAAGTTTACACCTGTGGTAAAAGGAGGCGGTAGGAAATAAATAAGCAAAATATTTAGAATATCGGTTGGTGATAAGTACTATGGAAAAAACTGAGAAAGTAGGCCTAGGGAGTACTGTGAAGAAGGTACAGTTATTTTAAATAAGAGGACCAAGAATGGCTTCACTGAGGTGACCACTCCAAGAGAATGAAGATTCCACCAGACATGAGAAACCTGTCTTTGCCATTCTCACAGAAAAATGTTATACTCTATTCCACTATCCATTCATCTCTACCTCAATTCTAGAGACAGACTGGACGGTTGCCTGATTACAAGTGACGCAAAACAACCATACCACATTCCTAAAGGTTTGTTTCAGAGACTGGGTGAAATAAAAAATCTGTCAAAAGCATCTGGCAATGGGTCCCAAATTCAGAACTGTTTGAGGTACATCCCCGTATCATCTACATCAGAGGTGGGCAAATTATAGCCAGCAGGCCTAATGCAGCCCACTGTTTCTGAGCCACATTGATTTGTTCATATATTAAGTATGGATACTTTTGCACTACAATGGCAGATTTGAGAAGTTCTGATAGAGACCACATCACCCTGGAGAGCCTAAAATATTTACGATTTGGCCCTCTACAGAACATTTGATGATACTTGGTCTAGATCATCACCACCACCACCACCACCCCTTTATAGTAAGACCACTTTCAGGGCCGTCTTCATGAGCACATGACCAGTGTAGTCACACAGAATCTTGCCTCAAAAAGGCCCCATGCTGGGAGTTTAATGCCCTGTGGTCACTATCTTAAAATTCTTATCTTTGATTCTGAGTTTTATAAGAATTCCAATGGGACAACAGACCATGTGCCAGGGGTTTAGAACCTTGGCTCATAAGCAGTCTGCCTCCCAAGGAAGAATTCTCAGTCAGCTGAACCTCCCCACCTTCTGGCTCAGCTTCACCTCCTCACCTTCGCCCCATGAGTAGGGGTATAGCAAGGCACTGGCCACCCCCATCCCAGGCTGGCATCACCATGATACATTCACAAGCAAACCAGAAAGGTCTTCTCCTACTGCTGATTCAGGTATGGAGCAAGTCCTAGCATGGAGGATGCAATCCCTTGGGAGCTGTCCATCTGCTGTGGGCTGAGACAGCAGACCTACAGGAAGGGACTACCCCAGGCCAGGACCCCACATTTCCATTTGGCGTCAGACCTTGCAAATTATGTAGCTAGACTTCACTGCTTCCATAAAACAAAATTGATAAACTGAAGTTGTAAGTGAAAGTTCCATTCTTCAATCAAATTCATAAAATTACTATGGTTTGTCCCATTTCACTATGAGCCAACCTCCTTTATTTTGCTCTAACCACACAGTTTTCTTTGTATTTCTTAAATTCATTTCCACCATAGGCCACTACCTCACCTGAAATAAATACTCATCAACTAGAACAGTTCAATCAAGTCTCACCCTAACTGTCATACCTTCAGAGTGGATAAAGTTCTCTATTATCCTGATTCCAATCAACCAAGGGGTCAAACCAACTGGTGTGACATCTCCAAAGATGGTCACCACTAATTTCTTACCTCCATGTACATGCATGCCTCTCCTTCAATGAAAGATGGAGTTTATTTCCTCTCTCTTTGAACCTATGACTGCTTTAACCTTTAACACACAAGAGAACTGAAATGAGTGAGTCAACAGTGTCAGCTGGGCTCCCAATCAACAGTGCGCATCGACTGCTAGCCAAGTGAGTGAATTACCTAGGTTCAACCCAAATAAGCCACAAAATGGCTGCAGCCCCTGCTAATATCACACCAAGCAGAAGAACCCCTCTGTTGATCAGAGCCAACCCATGGGATCCTGAAACACAATAAAATGTTTGTGTATGGAGTAGTTTGTTACGAAGCAATATAAAACTAAGACAAAATCTGAATACCAGATCTATCACAGCTGGGCCTATTATTTAACCTCTTTATGTCTCATTTTTTCTTATCTGCAAAGTGAGGATCATGACATTATTTCATAAAAGTGGTCCAAGGATTAAATGTGCTCATTTGCATAAAGTATTTGGCAGAGGTCCCAGCATATTCCTGACATAATGCAGTCATTACTGTTGTACTATTACTGCTATTTTAGTATTGATGAAATGTATTATTTATTCCACAAGCCTGCTTCATTTTCTTTAAACTATCTAGTTCTACCTCCTCCACCAAAGTATAAGCCATAGGACAAGAACTTAACTGTCTTGTTCACCAGCATTTAAAACAGAATTTGGCAGAGATATTTCATAAATTATTATATATTGAATAAATAAGTTATAGGACCTCTTTTTCATAATCAATAGTGATATCTAAAAACTGTTCCCATGTCTTAAGTGTAAATCTGACAAGAGGCACTCAAAACATAAAATTAGCATATAAACTACAATGTGATATTTTCGTGATATAATTCCAATGCATTTACTTGTTACTGCACAAATCTTTTACCATTACTAGATCAATGTAATTGATTAATGATCAAATATACCCTAATAAATGGCTAGTATTTGATTTGACATCCAATTAGGTATGCTAACATAGTATATTCATTTGTACAATTTAATAAAGTTTTTAAGCTTTTTATTTTAATTCCAGTATAGTTAACACACAGTATTATATTAGTTTCAGGTATACAATACAGTGATTCAACAATTCTATACATTACTCAGTACTCATCATGGTAAGTGTACTCTTTTATCCCTATAAGCTATTTCACCCACCCACCCGACCTCCCCTCTAGTAACTATCAGCTTATTCTCTATAGTTAAGAATCTAATTCTTGGTTTGTCTTTTTTTTCTTTTGTGTGTTTGTTTGGTTTCTTAAATTCCACATATCAGTGAAATTGTATGGTATTTGTCTTTCTCTGACTTATTTCATTTGGCATTATATTCTCTAGCTCCACCCATGTTATTGCAAATAGCAGGATCATTCTTTGTTATGGTTGATTTATATTTACATATACATACACCCCCCCCATCTTCTGTATCCATTCATCTATCGATGGACACTTGGGTTGCTTCCATAATTTGATCATTGTAAATAATGCTGGAAGAAGCATGGGGATGCATGCATCCCTCTGAAGTAGTGTTTCGTATTTTGGGCATAAACACCTAGTAATGTGATTACTGTATTGTAGGATGGTTCTATTTTTAACTTTCTGTGGTATCTCCATGTTTTCCACTGACTGCACCAGTTTACGTTCCCACCAACAGTGCACAAGGGTTCCTATTTCTCCACATCCTCACCAAAACTTGTTGTTTCTTGTTCATTTGTACAATTAAAAAAAGAAAACTGAGCTGCGCTAATCAAATCAGTGACACACTTACAGTTAATATCACTACAAGCACAGAAATAGCCAAAGAAACTAATATGAGCTCCATTCAAAAACAAATTACCCTGACAACACACATTAACATAATACTAATCTTCAAGCTGTACAAACTTGATATAAAATACATTTGTGTTTGAATTTCCTTAATTACAGTTTTTATAAGTTTAACCCCTATTTTAAAGATGAGATACAAATCAGACATTCAGAACCCTGAAGCACCTCTGAAATACACCAATCTAGAAAGCAGAAAGATACACAAAAACATAATTCATTATAACAAGTTCTTTAATACTGTGATTCTCAACTTTTCTCTGCCTTGATGTAGATGACAGACATAAGCAACTTGCCCTACCTTTCAACTATGGTTTTGTAGGAGTTTTCACATTTAAGAACAGTATTTTAATGAGGCAAACAAACCAGAGGGGTGTGATACAGAATGTCAGATGATAAATAAACATGTAAAATCAAGGAAGTAAAAGAGAGAATACATTACAGCTGCAGAACTAATAATAATTAGGTGCTGCTGGACAGCAGCAGTTAGTGCATAAAAATTAAGAGGGGGGGACTACTAAGACATTGCACTGTACAGGTATGCAAAGACCCATCCATTCCATTTGTACATTAAAAGCTGAAATTTATACTTCAAAATTCCAATCAGTCAACCAGAATGGCTAAAATTAAAAGGACAGACAACATCAAAATTTTGGAAGTCGGTGGAGCAACCAAAATTTCATACGTTGTTGGTGAAAGTGTAAAACAGCACAACTACTCAAAAAAGTCTGGTGGTTTCTTATAAACGTAAACAGACACCTACCCTATTACCCAGTAATTTCACCCAAGACAAATGAAGACATATGTCCATAAAAAGATTTCTACAACAATATTCCTACCAGCTTTATCCATAATTGTCAAAAAGTGGAAACAACCCAAATGGCCAACAACAGAGCAATGGATGAACTGTAGTGTATCCATTCAATTTATACAATGAAATACTATTCCCAAATAAAAAGGAAGAGCTACTGATAAAGGCAATAACACAAATCAATCGCCAAATCTTCATATAGAGTGAGAGAAGTTTTGCTGACTATATGCTCTATGATTCTAAAATAAGAAAAACCAATTTGAGTCCAAAAAAATCAGAATAGTGATCAACTAGAAGATAGGAATTGACAGGGAGGAGTCACAAGGGAACTTTCTAGGATAATGGTAATTTTCTATCAGGGGGTCAGGAAACGTTTGCTATAAAGGGCAGAATAGTAAATACTTTAAGTAGCCCTGTTTCAAATATTCAATTCTGCCATTGTAAATGAATAAACATGGCTGTGTTACAATAAAACTTTATTTACAAAACACTACTGGGAACATAGTTTGCTGATCCCTGCTCTGTATTTTGAAAGTGACTTGAGTTACCAGGTGTATGCATTTGTCACAACTCATCCAATAAGCCACTTAAGATTTGTGCATTTCACTGTATGTTAATTTTAACCTCAGAGAAAGAGAACCATGAAAAGAGTGAACTCTAGGCTAATGATAAGCATGTGGTTTGCAGTGAGGTACACTGGTATCTGCAAGTTTGAAAGCATCAAAAAAAAAAGAAAAAAAGATGGACAGACAGGTGTACAATACAAAAAATAAACTGTTGGCAACTGTAGACCCTACAATTGGTATTTGGTATATGGGGGTTAAGAGTATAATTTTTCAACATTTCTTTTATATGTATTTTGAGGTTTTAATATTAAATGTGGGGAAGGGGGAATTCAATAAGAGGCCACTGAAGATTTTTGAGCAAAGAAATGAAAATCAAATTTAGGTTCTACAAATATGACACAGTGCAAAAGACACTCTGAAGGACGGTCAGACGAAGGAAGAAAGCAGCAAGCAAGCTATTATAATATTCGACGCCCTAGAAAATATTAACGTTTAAGGAGTAAGTACAAAATGAGTTCACAAAGAGGAGTCAGAGAAGTAAAGAGTAGAAAGCTTCTTCCTCTCAGGAATAAGAAATGAGTTTCAAGGAGAAAGTTCCCAGGGTCAATGTAACAGAAATCAAGCAAGATGAAAACTGAAAATTATCTATTGGATTAAGCAACTCTGATGAGGTAAAAGTGCTGTGGTAAGAATACAAACTAGATAAAGAATGCTGATAAATTCAAAGGAAACAATTAAGGACCAAAGGAACAGAGGTGGGCCAA
The DNA here is from genome assembly GCA_030068075.1 of Paguma larvata. Taxonomy (NCBI): domain Eukaryota; kingdom Metazoa; phylum Chordata; class Mammalia; order Carnivora; family Viverridae; genus Paguma; species Paguma larvata. Next base: position 27,771,129 of record CM057839.1, read on the forward strand.
GAAAAGAAGACAAAACTAGACAGCAACATTAGGTAAAAGACTGCAATATTTCTTTAACATGGAAAACAAAAGTAAATGACTACACACAAAAATTCTCATCTATTATCTCATCCAGAACATGTACTGTTGGGTATGGCAATCCGCCATGGGCCTAAGTGTCTCTGCACATTCTTGCTGAGTGTGAAAGTCTGCAAAACTTATCTATTTCCTGGTACTGAGTGGATGCTTGTAATAAGTCGCCTAGGCAACAAAGAAGGTCAAGGTTACCACAGCACACAACTGTACTCCTAGGGAGAGGTGAACTAGCTTGTTAGTTGCTGCTTGCTAAAGTGCTAGAGCCTTGGTCCTGAGTTCCTCTGATGTAACTCGCCAAGTGCATCTATCTAGACCCATCGCCTTAATGGAAAGTGGGTGCAAGGAAAATGTACCCAAATATGTCGACGCTCACGCAGCTGGCTGTGCTATGAGTAATAATGCTGTTTGTTTCCGATCTGGGAGTCTCCTGTTTTCTGCTAGTAACCATGAAACATTAACAAACTAACTTCTTAGCCTGTAAATAGGGTAAAATCAAATCTTAAGATTTTTCACAGTACTTAACATGAACAACAAATAAGCAGTTGACATTCCTGTTGCTGTATAAAAAAATAAACGAAAGTGGCCACATTATAGTTTACATACCTTATGTTATTCATAATATTTACTTAACATGTAACGATCTCTATATTACATCTTTTACATAATTATACAGAATTCTCATAATAATCCTTATGAGGTAGGTACTGATATGACAAAACTGAGGCTTCACAATGCTAAATAAATTAAGGTAGGGCTCACAAATTGTAAACAGCACACCTAAACACAAGCCCAGATGACCTTAAAACGTGGGTTTTTTTTAACCATCAACAGTTAATCCCCTTCCCTGATTTATCAAGGACAACTCTAATTCTCTAGATACAAGACCAAAGTATCTAGATCTTTATAGTATGGATACTTCATTATCACAGAAAACTAACATTTTGGAAATGTTAATATAATCTTAAAATTTGCTTTAAAAATCTGTGATCAAAATTTAGGAAGAGCTAGGTTAAACAAATCTAAACCGCTGTCTTTACTCCAGAACTTCTCATGGTTTTAATATGCAAATACATATTTCAGCACGCTAATATATGCCATAAATCTTCTAAGACCATCTATTACCATCGTTCTGGAAAACAGTTTGGGAAACTACTGCTACAATCTAGAGTGCCAACTTAACCTGTATACAGAACATCTTTGAAACCTTAGAAGACAGTGTGGTATAGGTACATAATCCTTTAAAATACAAAACATCAAAGTCAGAATGTGGCCTAACAGCTCCAAGCCAAAACAACTACATAGTTTGGCAACACTGCTCATTTTCTACCGAACAAAACTTAATTTCCCCTAACACAAGGAAACCACATAGCATACCTAGCTTTTTCTAAAATTAGAAGGGTAAGATTCAGGCTTTCTGTAGCTCTACCTTATTATCCACTGCTTTACTAACAAAATTCAGACCCCTATAACAACGGAAGGGAAAGAGACATCACAGAAAAAGCAGTTTCCACGTTAAACTTGGACATGAGCTAATGGTCGTGAGTCATTCCCATGGTCATCACCGCTAACTTTCCAATATGGAAAGCTAAACTTTAACTCTATCGGTAAGTGGCAAATTAGCATTACAGACTATTTTACCCCTAAGCATATCTGCCTGTCTCCTACTTAGCACTTAACATTCAACAACTGAAATTACTTACTGTTCAATAATTTTTTAATCATTCCAGAGTTTCCAAAAACTACTGAGCTAAAGACAGCCACACAGCAGTTGTGTTCATCATATAATCCAGAGCTGCAGCTTCGTCCCCAAAGAGTCTACTAGACAACAATTCAGCTGCTTCTTCGGAATACCTAGATATAGTTGTTCATCAGGCCATTCTCAATAAAACCCACAGTTACACCAGACAGATGAAATAGCTATGTAATTACAAAGTAAGAGGAATTAAAATCCAATTTTAAACTATGCTAATATTCTCAAACATTTTGCCTTACACGGAAAACAACTAATATCCTACGGTGAATAGTATTTTTACAAGAACCAGTTTTTGCCCTCTGCTCTGGAAGAATGCTTCCACCCATTCAAAGTCTATTTCAAAGTCTATGTAGGACACATCTCCAGTTGTGGGCGAAAAAATTGCAATAAAGCAATACTGTCCACTAATTGCGAAAGGAGTTGTAGAGACAAAGGAAAAAAACTCTTAAAACTGGGTGAGTAAATTTCAATACACTCATGTTAGGAAATTTTTTTTTTAGTAATAATTAAGTCAAGTATTAACTAGTCATAATTGCTGAAAGCAAATGTGATGAATTATTTTAAGGCACAGCTACATCAGTTAAAAATGTTTTGAGTACTGACTTGTGTATGAGAACATGGTTAATTCTAATAAGCAAAACCCCTAAAGAGAAAGAATTCAAATCAGCTAATGCCATTAAGGTAACAAATATAAATAAGAAAGAAAAGAGATTAGAAAAAAGACACTGGAAAGAGTATTCAATATTTACTGCATTTTATTTTTGCTAACATCTGCAAAAAGAAGAATGTCTTTTTAAGAAAATTACCAACCAACGTGCCTTGGTGGCTCAGTCGGTTAAGCATCCCACTTTGGCTCAGGGCATGATCTTTTGATTTGTGAGTTCAAGCCCCACGTCGGGCTCTGTGCTTACAGTTCAGAGTCTGGAGCCTGCGTGGGATTCTGTGTCTCCCTCTCTCTTTGCCCCTGCCCCACTCCGCGCGAGCGTGCTCTCTCTCTCAAAAGTATAAACATTAAAAAACAAAAAGAAAAGAAAAATGCTTTCCACAGTGGCAGCAATATTTTCTAAACCATTCTGAAAATACTGATAAATTTTCACAAAATTCAACCTAGATCATTTGAAGGTTTACAGGATGTAAACCAGATGAAATGGAAGCACCATGAGCTTATATTAGAAAAATACAAAACTGCATACATTGGAATTTCATCTTTCAGTAGCCTTCCTATTTATCAAAAAGCACTTCTTGATAGAAATTCTTGTTCGTAACTAAGTCTCACATTTGCAAATACATATTTGAAAGGTGACATCTGCACTAATATATCTACATCTGCAAAATTTCACCAACAGCACTATTAATTACACCCTCAATGCTATATATTAATGTTTTCTATTCTTCCTCAGTGAAAAGGTTTAATTATCACATGAAAGTTTATAACATGCTATCTAGCTACAACAAAACAGTCAACTATTGCTGAGCCCTTTTTTAAAAGAGGGTTAGGAACAGCAATCTCCAACGAAACTACGAGAATTAAGACTACAGAAAAAATTGCATTAGAGAAATTGACACGGAAAATGTAGAGGGACACTTTTCACTCATTTTAACATACAAAGGTTTATGTGGTTGAACTGGAAAAACCTGCACTTAATGAAAAACAATCTTTCAAACAAGATTTGCATTTTTTTCTAGCAAAACTTGTCCCCTCTCCTGCCCCTCCTCTCCCCCAAAAAGTGAGGATAGAAATAAAGTCTTAATACTAACAAAATGGAAAAGGATACAATGACAAGGTTAACTAGAACTGAGACACAAGATCAGCACCACTATTCTCCATAGTTGCACAATTTTTCAACCCACATTTTTCACCGAATCCACATCCCACATCGTGCTTACATCTCCTTCCCCCCTACCCGCTCCATTTTTGACGGCGATCCTCTTCCCAGCAGGTATGTGAACTCAACACCATTTCCAGAAGACAATCCACTGGAAATGTCTCAGAAGTGACTGGGTCAGGAAATAAGGAAATGATCAAGAAGGTGAGAAGTAAAATAAATACAAGTTTGGGGGGGGGGGGAAAGGACCGCAGGGTATCTTAGAGAGGAATATAGGGTGCGGGTGAGGGGTGGGGAGATAGGAGGAGACTTGGGTCGAGAGGAGAGGGTCTCGAAGGAGTCAGAGATAAGCTCCGCAAGGAAAGGTGTGAAGGAAAAAGAAAAGAATTAGGCAGTTTTTAGCCGGAGGAAGGGGCTCCCGGGTCCACGGCGGGAGACAGTCCCGGGGTCCCAGGCCGCGCAGAAGGCCGGGGCGGGGGCACAGGAACTCACCACCTGGTAGCGACCAGTCCCCGGCTGGTGATGATCCATCCTGCCCGGCTCGGGATCCGGCTTCCGAGCGGGCGAGTCCTCTCGGCGCTCGGACCCCTCGTCCACCCCCGTCGACGACGTCCTCGCCGCAGTGCCCCTTCCGCCGCTGTTTCTGCCGCCGCGGTCGCCCGGCCGGGCCGCTTCACTTCCTGTCGCTCCCGCAGCAGCCACGGAAACCTCCGCGTCGGCCACCGCGCGGTGAAGCTCCGGATCGCCGCGAGAGCTACTGAGCATGCTCGCAGTGGTCGCGCATGCTCGTTGGGTCTTCCGGCGTCCCGTCCGCGTTGGGAGCGGAGGGGTTTGGCTAGGTGGGAGGAGATGGAAGAGTAAGGCAAGTCCAGGGAACTGTCTAGGTTGTCAGCTTGTCGGGAGTGGGCGGTGGCAAAAGGGACGGAAAAAAAACATCATCGTTCTTGATAGATCTTTTCTATTGGACGAGTTTCGGCGCAGGCACAGACGGTACATAATCACACCACGCAGACACAGACACTGGAGTCGAGGAGGAAGGGAACGCATTCCTAGAACACCTCACGATGGGTCGGTCACCCGTTTACCCAACACTTCCTCTTATTAGTCACCCAGGCTAGGACAATGCAGGGAGATCCGTCTCTAAGACGTTCCTAAAACGCTAATGCAAAATTAGTGAGGCAAAGGATCTCTTTTTAAATATTGTTTTGCCCCGCTCTGGGTAGTATGAGATTTAAGAACCTAACAGGGACTCTTAACCATACTCTCCAATCTCGCCAAGGAAGGAGGCCTCTAGAGCCGTAGGTTACTGGAAGGATACAAGAAAATAAGGAAGGTAGGACTATTTTGTCATCGTACTCGCTTCAGTAATACGGAAGGATATAACAGTAAAAGAAATCACTTTGCGACATTGTAAGACAGTCTTAGTGTCCGATTAGGCACATGTGTCCTACTATGTGAGAATCTCCCAAAGACCATAAAGCAAGTTTTTCTAGGGAGTGGAAGAGTATGATGGGACAAAGTAGAGTACCTTTTAACCTTTCTGTACCCGGTAAACTATGATCCCACATAATCTGGCCCCGCTATCTCTTTTACTTTACTTCCTTTCTGAATTTCCAAAGGAGAGTCCTGGAATGAAAAAGGCCACTGAATGAGACTGATCGGCTAGCAAAAATACAATAAAGACAAACTCACTGAGAAATCATCAACTAAAAAAATTTAAGCTTTCCTGTTTTATTCAAAGTATTGACCAGTTATTTCTATTTTTACCATCTTAACACATCTAGTGGTAGAGAGTACGAATAGGCTAACAATAAAAGGAGGCAATAATATCATACTTAAATGTCTTTAAACTTCTTCTGATATAAATTCATGTATTTTAGTTTCAAAGACAATAAACATAGGACATTTTATTGTATTATTGTACAAGAGGTCACCTTCACAATTTCACCCCAAATGATATCCCCTGTCAATAATCAAAACAACACACAGTGATGAAACAGACAGCAAAATGAAATTAGATTCCTGCATCACTTATGGTCTGTACTCTTCCTTTAGAACTTAATTTTATATGTGCTTGTGTTTTCATTAATCATTTATATGGCCATTTGTTGTTTTTCAAATAGACTACTGCTCAGGGCTCAGGGCAGAGGCCATTTTTTGCACCTAGCACACCCAGAACGGTACTGAGAACATAATGGTGAAAAACAGAGACCACAAGCAGACATCCTGAATCCTGTTAAAGTAACAGATTCTTTCAATTTTACCCTTCTCCCAAGTTTTGTGAACATTTTGCTAATCTAGACAGCTGACGACAAAATTCCACAGAAAGCGGGGTTTTTTTTTGTTTTTTTGTTTGTTTTTCAGTGAAGAAGAGGAAGAGAAGAAGAGTAAAAAAGTAGAATAACAGCTAATGGATATTGAGACCTTCCCAAGCCAGGGGCTGCATGTGTTCTGTCATTTTATCCTCACAGCAACTCTATGATGTAGGCATGACTATAATTCTTGTTTAACAAATCAGGAAACTAAGGAACCAAGAGGTTCAGGAATTTGTCCAAAGCCAATCACTAGCAAGTGGTTACAGACCCCAGAGTCTCCACTGTATTAAGCACTATGCTATAAAATACTCGCCCAAAATAGTGATGTATCACAAAGAGCCAATCTGACTTTCTTAAATCCCAGCTTCTTGATATATATGAAATAAAGGATGCTTTCTCATCATTCCAAAAAAAAAAAAAAAAAAAGCCACTCTGAGCTCCTTTTGCCCATTTCACAACTAAGCCAGTGTGACCTGTAACAGGCCATCACAAGTGGAAGCCTTGAGTTGTCCCACTGGGAGCATGAAATGGGAGAAACAATATTCTTATAATTTTAGAAGCTTTTAACAACATCCGATATATTCAATCCCTAATGTTTTGGTGGTGACGACTCTAGTTACCTAAGGAATTGGTGGTAGAGTACCACTATAAACTACTTCAAGCAGAATTTTAGAATGTTAATGCACTTCACGAACACGAACTTATTCTGGCCTAATCAGTTTTCATCTCCAAATACTCAGCCACCCAAAATTTTACTAGTGTCACATTGCAGTACTGGGGTAGACATGGCGATAAACTGGCTGGATTCCCCATCAAGAAAATCCCCCGTGACCAGTTGCAATGAGTGTGATTAACCAACAACCTCCAGCTGTTTTGTCTGGTCACCTTATTCAACCTGCGGTTGTGTTATTTTCAGTGTGGCGTCTGGCCATTGACTAGGTGGAGCCACTTTTGCCTGACACTGACCCTTTTAAGGGGCAATCTTTGCTTCTGAACTCCCTGCTAAACTGACAGAGACTTTGTTAGCTTTGTAGTATGTTTCGAGGACTCTCCCTGCCCAATCCTTTTTTCTTTTCACAGATGTTAACTCCCAATAAATCTCTTATACTCATAACTTCAAATCAGCACATGCTTACTAAGAACCCAAACCAGACAAGTGCCAACATGTAAAGTGATAAAACATGGTTAATATCAAAATTGTGCAAAGTAACAACTGTCCTTCCACATTAATCGATGCTTCATCCCCAGAAGAACCCCCAGTGCCCTCCATGGTTACCATTTTCTCAGGTGGACGTAATATATCTACAGTCTTCCCACCAAGAATGACTTTATAGTTCTGTAGAGTGACGCTATCAAGTCACTGGGACCCCTTTTCCTGGGACATACTTCCCGCTGGGAATCCCTCCTACCTTCCCGGAAGCAGAGACAGTCCCGTTAGAGGTAAACTGGTTTCTTATCATCCTCCATATTCTCCTCCTAATTCAAACTAGATATGTCAGATTGGATATACATGTACAAGAATTCTTGTTGATAGTCCCACCAGTTAAAGAGCAGTGGACAGATATGCCCTTGCCAGTAGATGGTTTTCTACAGAGACCTAAATCACAGGTAGGCAAATGCTCCAATTTTCCTTACTTCTTGACTTTTGAGTTTTTTATCTTTTTCCCTGCAACATAGAACATACAACATAGAACTACTCCTCAAGTAGCTGCTGATGGTTAGTGTGACCATAGATCCTAATAATTAATTGCATTTGGAATATGTACAATTTTGTATATTTATGTAGAGAATGATTGAAAAGAGGTAAAATTCCATTCTCTGCCTGAAGATTTCTATCTCTACCTAAAAAAAAATTCACTAGCCATTATTTTATGCACACTAAATTCTAAAGTAGATTTTAGAAAATACAAGTAACTATTGTTTGTCATTTTGGTAAATGAAAATGAGCATAATTATTACTCCAAAGTTTTATCTCTATTACCATGTACGTGGATCTTTTAAGCAGCGTGGAGGCTTGGATCTCAATTTAGTTTTACATAGTGTCCTTATTTAACTGGTTCTGAGATTCCTGTTATCTGTTCAGCTCTGTAATTTAGGAGAGGAAATCTGAGTGAGCAATTTGACAATCAGCTATCTTCCTTTCTCTCTCTTTATTCTCATACGCTATGTCAAATATCAATATAGGGAGAATATAGGAAGAATCTAAAATACAGCTAATGTTTTTTATCAGTCAAGATTCAACCTAAGAAAAAGAACCAATAGAAGATATATCTGAAGAGATTTATTGCAAGGAATTGGCTTAAACTGTTGTGAGGGCTGGCTAAGCCTCTAAAATCCATAGTACAGGCCACTGGAACTCTAGAAAGGTTCTAGAAGCTGCTATCTGCAAGTAGAATTTCTTCTTCCTCAGGGCCGCCTCAGTTCTGCTCTTGACCTTTCAACAGATTAAATCAAGCCCACCCAGATTATAGAAGATAATCTCCTTAAAGTCAACTGATTCTGGACTTTGATCATAATATCCAGAAGATATCTTCACAGCAACGCCTAGATTAGTGTTTGAGTTAGTAATTGGAGCTATAACCTAACCAAGCTGACACAGGAAACTATCCCATGTTTATTTAAATACTACAAGCTGAAGCTGTCTCTATAAAATAAAGAATAGAGAGAAACTATCCTTATAAAACAGAGAGAAACAGAAGAGAGAAGTACCAGAGAGTTAGCTTAGAGATTAAAATAAATTTCCATAATAAGTATTTCCTATCAGCTTTATTTTATATACGTACTGTTACAAATATGGAGGCATCACCAGGCAACAATTAGACAATATTCAAAATCTGATAAGCTGTCCTAAAACTATTTTTATTTACCATTTTCATTTTTTGTTTAGTCATAAGGAACAAATGTGAGCAAATCAACAACCATTTTGCCTTGGGGATTACGTACTTAAAACTGCGCTAAGTCATAAATTATTAAAACATTCTTTGCTTTACCTTAAGTATAGAAGGCCGTTCTTTGACCATATTAAAGCAGGACTTTATGTGTTATTTGTCTCCTGTTTTCTCTGCAAGCCTGACGATCACTTTCATCATAGAAGAGCAGAAAGGGCACTGAGTACATTGCCTATTATGACAGGTTTCTCTTGACTAACTACTGCAAGATCATCATGTAAGAAGATAAATACTATTTTCGTGTGCATGTAGGGGTGTGTGTGTGTGTGTGTAAAATACTAGGAAAGAAAAATGTCTCTTATATATCAAGATTTTCTTAACATGTAAGACATTGTTTGCTCTCCTTCTGTGACAGGAACCAGGTCTCATTTGTTAAATCACCTGAAGTCAGAATGCCACTTCAGCATTAACAACATGGTACAATGTTACCAACAAGATTGTCATATGATTAAGGTCCTGGTTTCAGTAGTGAAGATAAAGGGCATTCGATATCTGAAGGCACAAAATGAGGACAGTATTCAGATGGAGTGACTTACAAGATGCTGCCTTTCCAGAACTAAGCAGAAATTCATACCCATTTCCTGGCCTTCAGATTCAAATAGGGAAAAACGAACAAACAAAACTTAATGGCCTGACCGAGTCAAAATAAGTCAAGATAATGAAAAAAAAGGGAGTTCCTTTTATATCTGCTAGATATCATACAGAAAATAAAATATTTATACTCTCCCACTTTACCTGTCAATAGTATGTGAAGCTCCCATGAAATGGTTGTAAATTTTGCCTAAGAAAGAATGATCGCTGAGAAATCCAGCATGATTTCCCCAATAAAGATAAAGACATCAAGCTCAAATCTTCTTCTTTATCCAGTGTCTTAGTGTGTTTGGACGGCTATGCCAAAATACCGTAGATTGGGTGGCTGATAAACAGAAATTTATTTCTCACAGCTCTCAAGGCTGGAAGGCCAAAATCAGGATACCAGCATGATTGGGGTCTAGCAAGGGACCCCATGCAGGTTTCAGTGTGCCAGCTTCTCATTGTTTCCTCAAACAGCAGAGGGTCCCTGGGGGATCCCTCTCTAGGGACTAAAAGGACATCAATCCCATGCCTCTGGACCTAATCACCTCCTAAAAATCCACTTCCTAATACCATCAACTTCAGCATTAGATTTTCAGTATTTGAATTTGGGGGAGGGCGGGGGGAGGGGACAGACACAAACATTGAGATCACAGCCTCCAGATACTAACGTTTAAAAACAAAAGCATAAATGTTACAAAAAACACATGTGTACTTACAAATATAGCACATAGAATAGAAAATCCAATTTAATCCTGTGGTTTAAACAGAAGAGATGATTTGGCTCACAGGCCACTGAAATTTCCTTAGAGCCCAAACATCTGAAAAAGAGAGAAATGTGTGTTTTCATGGATTCATAAAACTTTAGCATTTCAGGGGACCTTCCTAGTCACCTATTCCCAAACCTTCATTTTGGAGATATGGAAACTAAGACACAGAGAGGTAAATGCAGCCTTGAAGTGATTATCTGTGAAACCACCACTCCACTTCCAGCTTAGTTCAAATGTGGTAACTTATAAAACATTACAATATACTCCACTGACTGTTCCTACCACATCCAACAAGAAACGCTCTCCAAAACATTACTAATAAAAAAAATATATAGGATTCCAACACATCACAAACTCAATATATCAACATTTCTTTTGGAAGAAATATTATAGTGAAATGTATTGCCACCAAACAGGATAAATTTTAAGATTGTTGCTAATTCTTTCAGGGGTTGCTGCTTCGCAACAAGTAAAACATCTACTTTTTTTTGTCCTTTTTCATGTGTATTTTTTAAAAATTTTATAAATGAATATTAAATATTGTTTTATCTCTTGTCCTTTTTTTCTTATTTTTCTTTTATTTATTCATTTATTTTGAGGGGTGAGGGTAGGGCAGAGAGAAAGAAAGAATCTCAAGCAGGCTCTCCACCATCAGTGCAGAGCCCATCACGGGGCTCGAACTCACGAACTGTGAGATCATGAACTGAGCCGAAATCAAGAGTCGACACTTAACTGAGTCACCCAGGCGCCCCTCTTTTTTCTTTTATTTAAAGTTTATTCGTTTTGTTTTTTTTTTCAGTATAACCTCTACACCCAACGTGGGGCTTGAACATATGACTCCAAATCAAGAATCACATGCTCTTCCGACTTGGCCAGCCAAGTGCTGCTCTTCTTATATATTTTTTTCAAACCCTTTCGTTGACAGCTGACTTTGAATAGATCGCAGTGAAGAGAGCTGCTCTGCTAAGTATGTGAAACCCCAACACAGAAGCAGGATGTCTACAAATGATATAGCACCAGGTTCCCCATGAACGTCTACTTTTTAAGATACCACACACGAGCCCTCCAAAAAGATAGTCTTTGAAAATTCAATAGATGCCTAACAGTTGTGTGCATGCAAGCTTAAAAACCAAACAATCCAATCCCATACATGCATGCCCATTCAGATATGGTTGGGATACAAGATGACCTAAACACATACAGTGAATAGGATCCCAGCTCTCCGTGCAGCCCCAACCCCTTTACCATGGGACTTTACCATGATTCTTGGAAATGATATACATTGCAGATACATATGATAGCTACAGGTGATCATTTATGTTTAAATTAATTTAAAAACTTGGTTCTTCAGTGACACTAACCTTAAATGTTTAGCGGCTACTGTGTTGGACAGAGCAAATAAAGAACATTTGCGTCATCACAGAAAGTTCCAGTTGCCATCATTGCTAAAGCTAAGATTCTCTTACTATTCACCTTAAATTACCCTCCTCTTTTTAAATTTTTTAATGTTTATTTATTTTTTGAGAGAGAGAGAGTGTGAGCAGGGGAGGGGCAGAAAGAGAGGGAGACACAGAATCTGAAGCAGGCTTAGGCTCTGAGCTGTCAGCACAGAGCCTGAAGTGGGGCTTGACCCCACAAACTGTGAGATCATGACCTAAGCTGAAATCGGACACCTAAACGACTGAGTCACCCAGGCGCCCCGCCCTCCTCTTTTACTTCCTGAATTAGCCACATAATTTTCTAATAGCTTTCGTCCCAACTCCACATATCAATGTGGCTCCTAGGCAAGTCACTTGACCTGCTGAGCTGGTTTGCTCATCTTAAATATCAGAATATTAATTCCTTCCCTATCTGTCTTACAGGCTGTTGTGAACCTCAAATGAAGTGTAACCATACAATAAAAAGGTCATATTAATCCTGGAGGTTCTTTTTCTTTCTTCCATTTTCTAGTAACTGCAAGAAAAAAAAGTAATGTTTAATACCTTTCATAATTAAAGTGTGGAAAAAATATTATAATTTGGAGAAGATGGAGACTTGCTGAAAGAACCTAAAAACTGGAGAGGCCTCCCAACTTGGCCACATCTTATTTTTTTCTAAGCTAAATGTCTGGGCTTATGCTCTGCAGGAGTCATCCTAAAAACAATAAAAGACTCCGATATGTGTAACCATAGAAAATACATCATTTGTTTATCCAGAAGTATGTTTGTCAATCATTATAATTATGGTAATAATAGCCAACATTTATTAAATGCTGCCAGTCAGTTTGCTAAGTGCATCATATATATTACCTCCCTATATTTCACAACAAATGTATGCAGTAGGTGCCATTGTTACTACCACTTTCTACATCAGAAAACTGAGACCTAGAGTCTCAAGAAATTTACCAAAGGTCGCAAACAACTGAGGTAAAAGGGATTTACTGTTTGTTTGATTTTGTTGTTGTTGTTGTTGTTTTACTTAACAACTTTTTGTTGAAATATACATACTTGGGGTGCCTGGGTGGCTCAGTCAGTTAAGCGTCCAACTTTGGCTGAGGTCATGATCTTGCAGCTTATGGGTTTGAGCCCCGTGTCAGGCTCTGTGCTGACAGCTTGGAACCTGGAGCCTGCTTTGGATTCTGTGTCTCCATCTCTCTCTGCTCCTTCCTTGCTCACCCTCTGTCTCTCTGTCTCTCTCTCTCAAAAATAAACATTAAAAAAAAAAGAAATATACATACTTGTATGCATTTCATAAGTGTACAGCTCAAAGATTTTACATAAACTGTATAAACCGATGCAACCAGCATCCATATTAAGAAATAGAATAGTTGCAGAACCTCAGAAAAACTCTTGGCCCAATTCCTGTCTCTTCTCCCAGACAAACAGTAACCATAATCCTGACTTTTAACACCATAAAGTAGTTTGGACTAATATATAGTTTTGACATTATAGACATGAAATCATGGTAGATGTACTCTCTTGAGTCTGATTTTTCTGTTTAACTTTATATTTATTTATGCAGTTGAGTATAGGTATAGCTAGCCCATTTTGTTGCTGTGTAATATTCCACTGCATGAATATACCATACCTTATTTCCCCTTTTTGCTGAGTAAATACAGCCAATTGACATGAGTTGCTTCTACTTTGGGGCTGTATTAGTTTCCTAGAGCTGCCATAACAAAGTATCCCAAACTGAGTGGCTTAAGCAACAGAAATGTATTGTCTCATGTTCTGAAGGATGGAAGTCTGAAATCAAGTGTCGGTGGGATTGGCTTCTTTGGAGAGATGCGAGGAAGAATCTATTCCATGCCTTTCCCCTAGCTTCTGGTGGATTTCTGGCAACCTTTGGTGTTCCTTGCCTTATAGAAGCGCCACCTCAATCTCTGTCTTCATCTTTACAAAGGCGTTCTCCTTGTGTGTGTGTCTGTGTCCAAAGTCTCTCCTTCTAAAAGGTCATTAGTCAGGTTAGGGCCACACCCTACTATGATCTCACCTTAATATCATCTGCAGTGACCCTATTTCCAAATAAGGCTCCAGTCTGAGATACTCAGAGTTAAGACTTCACCATATAAATTGAGGGTAAGGAGAAACACAATTCAGCCCATGACAAGGCTACGATGGCCAACACTGCTAACAATATTCTTGGACATATCTTGCTTAATATATGTATTTATTTCTGATGAGTATATTCCTACAAGTGGATATGCTAGGCTTTAGAGTATGTGTATGTTCAGCTTGAGTAGATACTGCCAAACATTTTTCCAAAATGGTTATACCAATTTTCCCCCCACTCCTCAATGTAGGAGAATTCCAACTGAGCCACAGCCTCACAAACATTTGGTATTGTGTCTTTTTTATTTAAGCCATTATGATGGGAACATAGTTGTATCTCATTGTGATTTCGATTTTGATTTCTCTGATGATATCTTGATATTTTTATTGATCATGTGGAGGTCATTTTACTGATCTGATCATTTGCCTTTCTTTCTACTGAATTATCAGCATTTATCTCGGGATTGCAATAACTCATTATTTTTCCAGAAATAATGGGTCCTTCATATATACACATATATCCCTTTCCACTCTTCTCAGAGTTAGGAACTAGGCTTCAGGCGAGTGGACAGATATAGGTAATTTGCTTCACTTTCTGCCTTCTCCTCTTATGCACGCGTTTAAAATGCCAAGGGTAGAAGGTGAAAAATCATACCCTAAAATAGGGACAGGAGGAATAAATTCGTGCAAAACTATCCATCAGCATCTGTTCTATTTGAAATTTTTAAAAAATCTGACCTTTTGTTTCAGAGAGTGAGAGTGTGCATGTTTGTCTGAGTGTCAGACTATCTATCTGCCTATTCTTTTCAACACTCCTTTCAAAAGGCTTTAGCCACTTGGCCTGCTCACCTGTCTTTTGTACAGATTTTTATGTATACTTACTTCCCCTGCCTACAAGCACTGGCTACAGAGAAGAATAGGATGTAAGCGTCTGCTTTCAGTACCTACTATGGGCCCTTGCATAAAGTAGGCCCTCATTGTTGATATGTTGACTATAATGGATTGAAGCCTCCATTTGATTGCCACGCAATAGATGCATAGTAGTATCCATTCACAGCATGTTGTCTTGTTTTTTGAGAATTTTTAACATCAACAAAAAATATTCCAAGAAATAACAAAAAATGCCATACTTTGTAAATGAGGTTTAGGAAATCTCTAATATTTCTCCATGAAAATATTCCTGGTTTATTCTAAATGTAGATAGAACTAGGTCTGACCACTTAAATAGCATCTCACTAATGATCTCCTTCCCATTTTCATTTATTATTACAGATAGAGTCTCATGATTCTCAACCTTGTATTGGTTCCATAATGTGCTCTATCTGTACTTAAGAGTTATCATGACGGGGTTCCTGGGTGGCTCAGTTGGTTGAGCATCCAACTCTTTATTTCAGCTCAGGTCATGATCTCACGGTTGTGAGTTCAAGCCCCACAGTGGACTTGGCACTGGCAGTGCAGAGCCTGCTTGGGATTCTTTCTCTCTCTCTCCCCATTCTCCCCCGCCATGAATAAATAAACATTTAAAAAAATGTTTTTGAGAGACAGACAGAGAGAGAGAGCAAGCAGAAGCTGGGGAGAGACGGAGAGAGAGAGAGGGAGACACAGAATCCAAAGCAGGCTCCAGGATCTGAGCTGTCAGCACAGAGCCTGACATAGAGGACTCGAACTCACAAACACTGAAATCATGACCTGAGCCAAAGTCGACTGCATAACCAACTGAGCCACCCAGACACATCCCCCCCCCACACACACACACAGAAAAAAGGAATTAAAAAGAAAAAAAAAAAGAATTTTCATTAGGTGCCTCTGTGGCTCAGTGGGTAAGGTGTCCAACACTTGATCTCAGCTCAGGTCTTGATTTCAGCTCAGGTGTTGATCTCAGGGTCATGAGTTCAAGCCCTTTGTTGTGCTCTGTGCTGGTTATAAAGCCTACTTTAAAAAGGCACAGTGGGGTGGGAGGGGCACCTGGGTGACTCAGTAGGTTGAGAACCCAACCTTTGATCTCAGCCCAGGTCATGATCCCAGGGTCTTGGGATCAAGTGCCTCATCCGGCTCTGTGCTGAGCATGGAACCTGCTTAAGATTCTCTCTCTCTCTCTCTCTCTCTCTCTCTCTCTCCCTCCCCCCTCCCTACCCCTCTTCCCGGGTCATACTTTCTTTCTCTCTCTCTCTCTAAAAACAAAGAGCTTGCATAAGTTACTTTTTATTATCATCGTAAATATTACATAACATAATATTTGCCCTTTTAACTATTAAGGGGACCGTTCGGTGGCACGAATACTTTCACACTGTTCTGCCACCATCACCGTGATTCATCTCCAAAACTTTACTATTATCCCCAACTGAGAGAGCTCTGTACCCATGAAATTCGAACTCCCCAATTCCCTCTCCTCCTAGTTCCTGGCAACCACTACTTTACTTTCTATCTCTATAAATGTGACTGTTCTTAGTACTTCATGTAAGTAGAATCATACGAGATCCATCCTTTCGCGTCTGGCTTATTTCACTTAGCATAATGTCCTCAGGTTTATCTACATCGTAGTATATATCAGAATTTCATTCCTTTTTTTAAGACTGAATATTTCATTGTATGTATATATTATAAATTATTTATCAATTCATCCATCAGTGGACATTTGGGTTGTTTCCACCTGGGTAATTTTATTTAATCTTCACAATTACCAGCCCTGGTAGGCCTGAATTTGAAAGCTGACTCTGTCACTTACATAGCAACTGACTCTGCCCAAGTTGAATTTTCCCTTTGTATTTTAATTTCTCCACTCGTAAAATGGAAATGAAATTACCCACCTCACTGGGGCAAGGATTTAATAAGATAACAAAATACCTAGTGTATTTTCATTGGTATTAAATAAAGGGCAGCTAGTAACATAATGATTCATGTTGACGGCATAACTTGGAGAGTGTGCCATACATGTCAGAAGTCCAGACTAAGGCACTCAATGTATCCCTTGCATCCCCTGCTTTATGAAAAAGTCATCTGAGATCATATACATATGGCCTATCCAAAAGGTATTTTGGCTTCAAAAGTGTTCAAATCACTGGGGATACCTTAGTTGCTCAGTCAGTTAAGCTTTTAGCTCAGGTCATGATCTTACTGTTTGTGAGTTCGAGCCTCGCATCTGACTGCTGTCAGCATAGACCTGCTTCAAATCCTCTGTCTCCCTTGCTCTCAACCCCTCCCCTGCTCTCTTTCTCTCAAAAATAAACATTAAAAAAAATAAAATAAAATATTCAAATCAATTAAGGAAGACAAGAATCATTTGTGAAACACATATTTTTTTTTACTCTACCCCCAATCCATTTGCCAGCTTCAAAGAGGTTAAAATGTCACTTCAAAGAGTTCAGTTTTAAGGAGTATCAGTGATTTGTCTCTTCGGGGAGAAAATGTTTCATTTTGTTTTTCTAACAAGTAAGTAGGATCGCATATTTAAGGACTATGGGATTAATAACTTATTAGAAATAAAAGCATCTTCAGACTCAGCTAAAACTAATTCTCAGAGTTAGCATCTGGGAAAATAAACAGCCAAACTATTCAGACAAATTTTTTATTAAATTTTATAATAATAGTTTTTATTGTCTCTGATATAAAATATTAACTTAAGTCATAAAGAAGTTTTAAGTATGTTTTACAATTATAATAAAGTTTTATAATTGACTTTTTTTTAATTTTAGAAATCTGAACATACAAAAAAGATAGAAAAAATTATTTCTGATTTCTTTTCCTGGACATAGTTTTTTTAGGGGGGTAGTAGAGAGAGTAAACATAGTCAATTTTGATACTCTATATTCAATTTTATGTCCTTTTCCACTAGACCTTATAATACTTTACATATAATTTTTCCAAAGTGATTAAAAACTCTAAATTTATGAACACAATTTTAACAACTAATTAATTATTGTTTCTTAATCCTTTTCCTGGAAACTTATTCCAAGAGAGGAAATATACAAAGCAATTAAGATTATGGACCTGAGCCAACTTTGTGTGTTCTAATCCTAATCCCACCAGTTGCTAGCATTAACCTGAGTAAGTTATTTCTTCTCTGTATCTCAGTTTCTTCATTGAAAAATGAGAATATAAATAGTGTACCTACCTGATAGGGTTGGTATAGGTATTAAATGTGTTAATCTACATTAAATACACATGAAATTATTAAGTGTATGTTTGGTATGCTAAATACTGAAATTTTAAGACAAATATAATAATTAACTACACTTAAAATCTGTAATTTTATTTATAGATTATTTATACAGCCTTCTGTTTAAATTTTTATGTCTATAAGGTATTTTAGGTCAAGTAGTAGGACTTCTAATTACCAATTTTTAACATATGGGGGGACTAAGTTTGTAATTTTATTTTTCACTTGTCCAAGGGATATATGTTTTCACTGAAAAACATAATTTCTCAGATATAATGAAAAGTGCTTAAAAATACAAGCAAAAATCAATAGAATTTATATTTCCATTTCCCAGTTCCCCTAGCCATTTGGTCACACCAGCCAGTTCAATAGCCATATGTGGCTAGTGGCTACACTATCATAGAGAGCTGAGATAGAACATGTTCATTATTGCAGAAAGTTCTAGTGAATGGAGCTGTCCTATGGCCTTAAGCAGAAAATGGCATGTTTGGATTATGCATCAATTCATGAGTTGTGGTTTTTGCCTCCATTTTATTCAGTAAATTATTCAATTTTTAGTAATTAGAATTTTTTTCTAATATAATACAAGCTTATAATTATTTCAGAACTAAATCAATCATCTATAGTAAGGATCAAATGCAAGAAAAACAAAATGTGAGTGTGATATAAATGTTTTATTTCACATTTTTCTTTTCTGCATTGAGTGAAAACCTACTCCTACCATACTTAACAAATGTTATCTTTTTTATATATTTGTTTATTTATCTATTATTTATTTATTTAAGTTTATTTATTTTGATAGAGAGAGAGGGGGTGGGGGGAGGGAGAGAGAGAATCCCAAGTAGGCTTCACACTGTCACGGAGCCCAATGTGGGGCTCAAACTCATGAACCATGAGATCATGACCTGAGCCGAAATCAAGAGTCAGATAGATGCTTAACCTACTGAGCCACCCAGGCACCCCTGTTATCTTTTTAAATACTTAATAGATCAAACTCAGCTTAAAACAAGCTTTGTATAGTGAAAAATCACAATTTGCTCAGTAGAGAGAATAATGTAATCTTCCTGGATTCATCACCTAGTTTCAACAATTATCAATTAGTGACCAATCTTTATCTATAACCTGCCTCTCTCACCCCTGGCCTCCACTGGATTATTTTGAAGCAAATATCAGACATTATTTCATTTTGTCTATGTACATTTTAGTATATATCTCTGAAAGATTGAACTTTTTGTTTGTTTTTATTTTGTTTAAATTTTATTGAGATATAATTGACACCCAGCACTGCATAAGTTTAAGGTACACAGTATAATATCTTGCCTTCCATATATTGTGACATGATTTCCACAATAAGTAAGAACTCTTTTTTAAACATAACCAAAATATCCATTATCATAGCTAAAAGCAAATCAAATAAAAACCCCTTAACAATCACTCATAATATTATCAAATACAGAGTAATTAAACAAACAAACAAAATGCCATTTGTCTTTTCTGACTTTAACACAAAATTTCAAGGTTGGGAAACACATGAAACATTGTCATCAACTCAAGGTGACCGATCACTTGGTGTCAGAAACATTAGAGATCAATATTCAGGAAATGAGTTAAGTATGTTTTATTTATTATTTGCTAACAACTAAAAAAGCTTCACAAACATACTTAAAAATAACTTTAGGCTATCTAATTATTTAAAATAGGCCAAGTAATCCTAATAACAAAATCAAGTTACTGCCTCACACCATTAGGATGGCCATTATCAAAAACAAAATAAAACAACAATAACAAAACAGAAAACAAGTGTTGGTGAGGGTGTGGGGAACGAGAATCCTTCTGCGCCGCTGGTGGGAACGTAAAGTGGTGCAGTCATGGTGGAAAGCAGTATGACACTTCTTTAAAAAATCAAAAATAGAATTACTAGATGATCCAGCAATTCCACTTCTGGGTTTTCACTCAAAAGAACTGAAAGCAGATGCTTGAAGAGTTATTTGTACACCTATGTTGATAGCATCATTATTCAAAATAGCTACAATATGGAAGCAACCCAAATGTCCATGGACAGAGAGATGGATAAGAAAAATGCAGTATACACATAAAATGGGATATTATTCAGCCTTAAAAAGCAAGGGAATTCTGACACATGCCACAACATGGATGAACATTGTGGACATTGTGCTAAGTGAAATAACCCAGTCACAAAACGACAAATACCGTAGGGTTCCATTTACGTCAGGTACTTAAAGTAGTCAAAGTCATAGAGACAGAAAGTAGAATGGAGGTTGCCAGGGGCTGAGGAAAGGGTGTAATGGGGAATCATTGTTTAATGCAATGGAGTTTCAGTTTTGCAAGATGAAAAGCGTTCTAGAGATGGATGCTGATGATGATTGCACAACAATATGAATGGACTTAATACCATTGAACTGTGTACTTAAAAATGGTTAAGATGGTAAATGTTATGTATTTTACTACAATAAAAAAGTTGGGGGGGCGGGGGCAGGCATCTGGCTGGCTCAGCTGATACAGCATGTGACTCTTGATCTCAGGGTTGTTAAGTTCGAGCCCCATGTTGGGTGCAGAGATCACTTAAAAATAAAACCTGGGGAAAAAATAAGTTAACAGGCTACACTATGCTACTTGCAATATAAGACAAATTCTACCATGAAAGGTAAAACAAGAGAGATTCATAAATATTTTGAACATGTGTCTGCCAATCTAGAATACACAAATACATGAGTGATCCCTGTATATCCTGAAGAGGAACAATATTATTCATATAGGAACTCAGTTTTGCTTGGAGATTTTATAATTTATAATTACTGTGGAGAACATGATTAATTAGAAAAAATATGAAGAAAACATAAAAAGTTGATGATAAATGTCTGCACTGAAAGGAAATAAATTGTTTCATTCCATTACAACATCCTTCTCACTGGCAAAAGTAAGAGAAACGGGGGGCGCCTGGGTGGCTCAGTTGGTTAAGCGTCCAATTCTTGAATACAGTTCAGGTCAGACTCCCACGGTTCATGTGTCAGGTTTTGTCTCTCTCTCCCTCTCTCTCTCTGCTCCTCCCCTGCTCTCTCTCTCTCTCTCAAAATAAATAAATAATAAAAAAAAAAAAGAAGTAAGAGAGACAGACAGCTAAATGTTTGACCTATTTAGCACAGATTCAGATATAGGGATGGATATCATCCTTTCTATATATATATATATACCTCCATCATTACAATTGAGGTTATTAGTTACATTTACTAGATACATTAAGAAATTTGGTAGTCATTGTGGGATTTTATAGTAAAGAGAAAATAAAACAAAGAAAAGACCAAAGAAAATAGGGCAGAGGAAACAAAAGAAAAAAAAAAAAAAAAAAGCAGCAAACATAGTTGAATATGGACTCGGTTCTGATGAGGTGTATATGTACATCTAAGTTACATTTAATTTTTAAATTTTGTGAATCTACAGTAATTATAAACTAGACTATATGAACTCTGCAATCTTTTTCCTTTCTAAATATAATATTCTAAGTTCCAGCTGCCTTTTAAATTTTAACTTACATCCTAACACGTCTTCCATAAGAAATAACTTGTTGGCTTTTTAATAATTTTTTAATTCAATCATTCAGTAGTTCATCCAGGCACTCTTCCTTTGACGGAGTATCTACTACAATATCTTATGATATCGTGGTACGTAATGAGGTCACAAAAATGAATCCAATACCTTGTTTGCCCTCAAGGAGCTCACTATCAATAGAGCCAAGGTACAGGAGTTAACCCTACTCCCTTCATCTTAAAGGATAAGGAGGAGTAAGGTTAAGAAGTGGGCTAAAGGTGTTCCAGGTATGAGGAACTTTGAAGGTGCACAAGAAAAACCTGAGAAATGAGAATGCACAGTGCCTAGAGAGATTGTAGTGGTTAAACATTCTTGGGGAGAAGGGTGGTGAGTGATTGGGCTGCATGGTTAGGAGTAGCCTCATAATTAAGAACTCTATTTGGTATGCTAAGGATCTTGGATTTTATCCTGAAGGCAAGGGGAAGTCAGTAAAGACCTCAAATTAGACATGTGACAAGGGGCACCTGGGTGGCTCAGTCAGTTGGGTGTCTGACTCTTGGTTTCAGCTTAGGTCATGATCTCACAGTTTGTAAGTTCAAGCCTTGTGTTGGGCTCTATGCTCACAGCTTGGGGCCTGCTTGGGATTCTCTCTCCCTCTCTCTCTGCCCTTCTCCTGCTCCTGCTCACTCTCTCTCAAAATAAGTAAACTTAAAAAAAAATTGTGACAAGATAACTTAGGAATTTACAATTAATCCAAGGATGAGGTGCAAGCATATTCAGGAGATCAGAGGCACAGAGGAAACTGGAAGACAGCAGAAGTCATGGTCACCTGGACCAATGCTGGGGCAGTAGGCCCTCAGAGGCAGGGAAAAAACTCAGAGGTATTCAGGAGCCAGAACTGGCTAGACATTATGAGGGTCCCACCCCAGGATTTTAGTAGGTCTATGGAAAGATCTTGAAACCAATAGTTTAATCAAATTTTCTAGGTATACTGCTGATGAGTCAGGTGTGGGACATACCGGCACAGACTACTTTTCAAAGAACTTGAGTGTCAAATAAAAGAGAAGATGAAAGATGGCAATTAGAAGGCCAAAGTTCTAAGAGCCATGACTGTTCACATGCCAAAGAAAGAGAAGTAACAGGAAGAGAGAAGCTGGAGGAGCCAAGACCTTGGAATCCATCTTGTAGGGGAAAGACTTTCAACAGAAGGAGTATCTCAGTTCTGAGTTAGGAGCTAAAGAAGAAAGGATAGGAACATAGACCCAGACAGTTGGGGAGGGAGGGTTAGGGACAGGAATGAAGGAATTCTGCTCTATATCTTCACCTAATCTCCCAGTGCTTTTTCTCAGTGAAGCACCCAGGACTTATTTTGAAAAGGTGAAGGTCCATGAGAACAATGGTAAGAATCATGGAAAGGATGAGAGGGGGCTCATGGGAGAAACAGAAACCTGCTGTTGTGTCTCAGACAGCCCCATCAAGGAAAGAAACTGTGTGTTTTTACTGGTACCAATAAGCACACTGTGATTATCTTCACACAGAATTGCCAAAGTTAGCCAACAAAAATACAAGATCCCCATCTATATTTGAATTTCAAATAAACAACAGATAGTTTTTTAGGATAATATTTGGGATGTACTTAAACTAAAAAAGTTATTCATTAGTTATGTGAAATAAAATTTAAGTTGGCAACCTGTATATTATCTGGTAACCCTATATGAGAACTTAAAAAATCAGACGTAAGGATTAATACCAAATATTTAAAGTTAAAGTTGAAGTTTACTATCCTCTTAAATCATTAATGCTTATTTTATTTGCAAGCACGACTCACTGTCAATAGCAGACAGGTCCACAAACACATGTTCATAACATGGTGACAATCACAGACTGATTAGCTGTGCTTCTTTCCTATCTGCTGGCATTTCCAGAAACATCCCCCTTCACCTCTGACTTCAAGAATCAATGTCTCCTAACAATGTACCATCTGTTAGGTTTTTGTTACCCGGATCTGAAAAAAATGTAATCACTTCTCTTACACGACCATAAACCAGCTAACCTGATATTAGCTAAAAGTTGAGTAACCAACTGTTTCCAGTTTGCCCCAAACTGAAGGTTTCCCAGGACTTAATATTTTCAGTTTTAACACTGGGAATGTCCCAGGCAAACCCGGGTACTTGGTCATCTGCCTTGTCCATGGTAGATCCTTTAAGCCAGTGATGTCTCTGTGTTGATTATTAAGCTTTAATTCTCAAAGAATAATTACAATTTTTCTCCTCAAAGAGCCTCATCCTCACTGCTTACATTATCTCTCTTTTATATAAAAGGTAAGAAGGGATTTTAAAAAGAGTAGATTTTTTGTGTCATATCACATCTTAGTTCTTAGAACATTCTCACTGGAAAAGTCTATCAATTATAAGATCATATGCTTTCTAGCCTAATTACTAGCAATGCCATTTTTAAGTGATTGAGTCAAGGAGAGTTTATTCTTATATATTGGCTGACCTTATCCCTTTACATGCCAACCTGGAGATAGCCTATAATCCACAAACAATACAGAATGACAAAATACGTATGTGTATCTGTATATATTTATATAGTGAACATAAAATATAATGACTGGCAACCTGTCTTACTCTTAGAACTCAAAAATCTTAGATTTGTACCTTGAAGTGAATTACCCTCACACAAACTTTAAGAAAAGATGCATTTCAGTGGTTCAAGCACATCTTTACCAAAGGGTAAAAGCAGACAACATAATTTAGTAGTTGTGCTTATATCAATTAAAACCTCATAATGATGGCAATGTTAGGGTCCTGATTTATAGTTAGGAGAGAGGCTAGCTGCCAAACCAGTATCGATTCCCTTCTTCTCGTTTAATAACAAAACCTTGAGTTTATTCTGGGTAGCAATATGAACAGCTACAATTCTCCTTTTCACAGACTCTACTGCAGCTAGACATGAAATTCAGACAGGTTTCTTAAGAGAGGGAGAGCCGACCTGCACGAACTATTTTTACTTACTCTTCTTTGTCTTGCTTCTTGCCTGGAATTCAAACGTGGTGGCTGCAGCTTCAGCAGTCATCTTGGACCATGAGGAAATGCTGAAGCTAAAAGTCATGGTTACAAAAGGCACGGTAGAAATAGGAATAGGCTGAGTCTCTGATGACTTTGGCACCACCCTATGAAATCTAGACCATCCATCTCCAGACTTCTTTTACCTGAGAGACAAACAGTTAAATATCTCATTTTGTTGTTTGCTACTAGCTGCTAAGTATAAATCCCAACTGATAAAACTGGTAATTGTGAATATAAATGAAGGCGAGGTATGCTTGGATGAAGCTTAACAGGAAAATCTATTGAGTGTTTATCCTGCGCCAGTTTCCGAAATACTTTCTGAACACTGTCTCATTTAATCCTCATAAAGATGTATGCGTTGGTCCTCATAAAGATCTAGGTATTGTATATACTCTATTTTTCATATAAAGAAACTGAGCTCAGAAATGTTAAGTAACTTGCTCAGGGTCACAAACTAGAAAGTGGTGGTTTTGGAACTCAATCCCAGACAGGCTGCCATGACAACCCTGGTTCCAAGTTCTTCAAAGGTGAAAAAAAATAGAATCCCATTGACAGAAAGCAAAGAAGATTTTATCATTTTTAACGGATCAATCATTCATTTGTGAAATTACAAGTGTTTATTATTTGCTCTTTAGTAGAATCCAATTATGTAGAAATAAGACACACATCCTACCACTATGGGTCCTGGTTTAGAGGTAAGGAATCTACCAAACATTCCTGTGAATCTGCTTAATAACCCTAAAGAAATTATGAAAAGGGACGGTCTTCTATCAGAGTCCCCACAATCCTTATCAGCCCTTTCCTTTCCTCTAGCTACAAGCAGCGCTATTCCCTGATTATGCAATGCAGGATTCGAGGGGACTCTGCTCATATCTGTAGTCACCACTGATTAGTATATTTATTTCCATGGTTTTCTGACAGATGGCAGTAAAATGTCTTGAGAAAGTATCTTTTTTCCTTATTGTCACAAGGATACTATTTGGGCTGGAGGCAAGGGTGGTTATTATGCATTCCTCTCTTCTGGGCACCCTTATAGCCCTAGCCCTCATCATATACTAACCTTAACCCAACAAGCTATGCCACAGACAGCTTCCACTGTCCTAGAATTAAGCCTCTCATCTTATTCGAGGTCTTGGTACCATTCAGTAGTCAAGGCAATGAAGTCCATAAACTAAGCACAAAAATATAAATTAGGGGCTCCTGGCTGGCTCAGTGGGTTAAGCATCCGACTCTTGATTTTGGCTTAGGTCATGATCTCACAGTTGTGAGACAGAGCCCCATGTCGGGCTCTGAGCTGGGCATGAAGCCTGCTTGGGATTCTCTTTCCCATTCTCCCACCGCCCCCTACCTCTCTCTCAAAAATAAAAATTAAAACATGGAAAGGAAATTAGTCTTTCTTCTTGGTTTTCTCTCTTGTTAAGACACACTTGAACACTTAAAAGTCTTAATTCATAGAAATGTGTGTGTGTGTGTGTGTGTGTGTGTGTGAAGGAAAGGGGGAAGGAAAAGGGAGAGAGAGATTTTAGTAAAGGAATAGCCATTTAAAAATATAGTACTCTTACTATAATCCCTTGCTCATCTTCATCTCATTTCCAGGTAAAATTCTTCTAACGCTTAAACTTTTTTCTGGTATTTACCTCCATATTTCTAAACAATCTGCTTATATTGGTATGTCTTATTTAACCGATTTTGAATTTATTTATTAATATCCTATTATGGTAAATGAGGATTTACATCTCTTATGCCACCAATCCCACTTTCCTTATATTTGCCACTCTCCCGAGGTAGTTACACCACAATTTTTGGTTAAATGGATATTCAGTATTTACATTTTTATGGCTGTGTAAATATTCATACCTCATAGTCATATTCTTTGCTATAAAACGTTGTTCTTCCTAGCATTAATTGCCATACTTTGTCATTTATTTTTTTAAATCTTTACTTATTTTTGAGAGAGAGAGAGAGAGAGAGAGTGTGCAAGCAGGAGATGAACACAGACACAGAATCTGGAGTAGGATCCAGGCTCTGAACTGTCAGCACAGAACCTGACATGGGGCTCGAACTCATGAACCATGAGATCATGACCTGAGCTGAAAGCCAGATGCTTAACCCACTGAGCCACCCAGGCACCCCTGTCATTTCTTAACGTTAGGAACTGCTCCATTTCTCAATTTCTCATGAGAACTTTTTATACATCAACAATCGTTATTTTTCAAGTGCTCAAACATAACAAATAATCTATCAATTTTATTTTTTTCCCAGAGACAGCCTCCTCCATCCTCCTGCTCTGATCATCATTGATGTATTATTGGGCTTGTTGCCCAGCTCTCACTTAGGGTGATCTTCCACAATTATTACCCTGGGACTTTGCCTCCTACCTGTGTTGAATCCCTTTCTTGCTGTAGTCCCTGAGGTTTGCTATCATGTACACTTGCTCGTCTGCTGGAGTATATTCTCCAGTAGTTTCCTACAAAAGTCATGTGTTCGAATTCCCATGGGTCTGCAAATGTCTTTATTTACCCTCATACTTGACCATTAATTCTTTTATCCCTGATATTCTGAAATTTCATAACTATATGCCTTGGTATGGATCTTTTTTCGTTTATTCCGCTGCTAATCAATGGGGGTCCTTTTGATTTGAAGACTCATGGCCTCAGTTCCAGGAAATTTTTTTGTTCCTTTTTTTCTGGAACTCCCCTTTTCTTCAGATGTTCTCCTAGATCAGTCCTTAAGATCTATTACATTTTTGAAGGTCTTTTTCTTTGTCCTTTTGTCCTATTTTTCTGGGAGATTTTCTTAACATTATCTTTCATCTCTTCCATCAAAGATTTTGTCTATTGTTAATTTCTGAGAACTCTTCTTTACCATTTTTCACTTCATCTTGTTTTTTATTTGTTTTTTAGGAATGCAATATCTTGGGGGAGGTTAGGCATGCACCAGGATATTAGTATTCAGGGATCAGTTCAGGAAAAGGTCATTGAAAGTCTTTGGAGAAATATGAGGAAATGCATTATTTCTAATGCACCACTTTCTAAGATCATCAGGAATGATTTAGGATCAAACTTTTTACTTCTCAAAGTAGCTTCAGGACTGCCCTTGCTTAAATCTGTGGAACAACAATTTTTGAATTCATTAAAAATTTTTTTAATATTTTTATTTTTGGGAGAGACAGACAGAACATGAGCAGAGGAGGGGTAGAGAGAAAGGGAGACACAGATTCTGAAACAGGCTCCAGGCTCTGAGCTGTAGATGCAGGGCTCGAACCCACAAACCAAACTGCAAGATCATGACCTGAGCTGAAGTCAAAACGCTTAACAGACTGAGCCACCTGGGCACCCCTACAATATTTAAATTCAGATAACAACTCAAATTATGTGGATTAGCTTACAGCAGGCATTCGACAATCTAACAGATGGAAAATGATTTCTAAGAAGTCTATTTTCTTATTACTGAGCTCTCACTAGAACCAAAAGATCAATTTATATTTCATATCTACAGGATTCCTTAGGTTCAGAAGTAAATCAGACTGTTCCAGAAAGAGAGTTTCTGTTTTGATATGATGCACAGTAATAATTGAGGTCCACAAACTTTATCACCCAGGATGATTTCCCTCAGTTTCGTTCTTTATGACCTTCTCTCCTAACTGGGCTAAACTTACACTTTGTAGTTCTCTCAGGTTTTGTTGTTGTTGTTTGGTCTTTCCTAAAAGCCCACCAAATAGCCCCAAAAAATCTTTTTTTTTTTTTTTTAAGTTTTAAAATTTATTTTGAGAGACCGTGCGCATGAGCTGGGGGGAGGCGGGGGAGGCAAAGAATCCCAAGCAGGCTCTGCAATGACAGTGCGGACCCCTGCAGGGCTCCAACCCATGAACCCTGAGATCATGACCTGAGCCAAAACCAAGAGTTGGATGCTTAACCAACTGAGCCACCCGGGCAATCCAGTCAAAAATCTTTACCCTTTATCTAGCTGTTGAATTTGCCTTGGGATTTGTTTTTTTCCTCTGTCTCTCCCCCGCCCACCCCCAATGATCTAACAGCATTAACTTCTCTTTATGGAGTGCTAGAATGGTTTGGGTGGGCAGGAACAAACATCGCAGCTTCACCTTTCCTTCCAGCTGGTTAGCCAACGTTTTTATTCAGGTAGCATTGCATTATACAGACACAGATCTCAGACCTGGCTCCCGTAGTGGCTGAGCCACTTCCTGTCTCAGAAGAGTCTCCCTGCCGTGAGTCACTGTCCTGCTGTTGCCGGGTACTTTTTGCTCAGTAGTGACATACTCTGACCGCACCTCCCCACACACAGAGTTCTGGGGAATTGCCCCAATTTTCAGCTCTGCCGAGGTGCTTTATGACTCATCCTCTTCCTCCTTAGTGTCATTTCAAAGGGACAAGCATAGCTCCTATTTTATTTACTTACTTTATTTATTTTTGGTCATTCTTCTTATAGGCCTCTCCTTATTTGAACACAAGCTAAATTAAGTATAAAATCAGTAACTTTGCTTTGCATATCATTTATATAAAATTGGCTTTCTATTCTGCTTCTCAGTTAAAATATTTTCTTTCCATCGGGGGAAAAACTGTGCAGGAGGAAGATCTTATTTCCTGTGGTACAGTCAACTATATTTCCCATTAAACATTGTCAGTAATTGTCCAAAATAAGATACAGAACTGCAGTCCTAGGCATTCTATTTAGGATCTGTTTATTCATAGCTTTGCATACAATACCTCTCCTGGAATGACAAGGATTCCCAATGCAACTAAAGTTGCTGCACCTGACCTTTGCACTATTCTGCAATGTCAAGGGTTTTTTTTTAAAAAAAAATCCTGACTCCAGTATAATTGTTTCTTTGTTTTATTTTATATTATAGTTTTAAAGTGTTACAGAAAAATGTCCTCCACCTTTTAGAATTAATATTCTATGTTAGAGATCTCGGCATGCTTATTAGCAACTTAACATCCTATAAGGTGGAGGGGCTATGAAACATGTGTCTTTGTGAATGTCCTTACCTCCTGTCACTAGCCTGGAGCCAACTGGATTAGAGAATTTTAAGCAGCCCAATTTTGTTGGAACATAAGGTGTGAAGGTGGGAATGGCAGGAGATGTTGTAAGAGAGACAGTGTTAAAGAGCTTAAGTTTTGTAATTTTAGAGTTTGTCATAGCTCTGGAGAGAAAGACTGGGCATAATCTAATTTGGGGAAGTCTAAAACCTAAAATAAATCAATTTTTCCTAAATTTAAGAAACTATATTTCAAAAAACTCAGAGGAACAGATTCTAAGTCTCCTATATAGCTCAAGATGGTTTAAAACTCCAGAAATCTATTTCTCTTTACATAATTCAAATGGCATCAGTAATCACACCAATGCTGAGTAGATACTCTAGACTATATGGTGTTATTGGTTCAGTATGAGTGAGTGAATGGGGAGATATCAAAAGAAACAATATGATTCACAGTGAATTTTTTGGTAAGCTCTCATTGAAATTATAGTTTTGATTGTGGTATTACCTAAACTCACATACACACATACACATACACACATGCACGCATGCATGTATGTATGTATATGTAGTGCAAATAAAAGCATGTAACTACAGGCAATGTCAGAGGGCAGTAATATGACTAAATAAAGTGAAATTATTTTTTAAATACCAAACATAGCAAGTTGTTTCTTTCCGTCCTGCTCACTTCCCTCCATCTTCCTTGTCCTCCCATCTTCCTTTCTTTTCTGTTATATTTCACAAAAAAGGAAGGAAGGAAAAAAGAAAGAAAGAGAGTGAGAGAGACAAAGAAAACAAAGAAAAAGAAAAGAAAAGAGAGGAAAAAGAAAGGAGAAGACCAAGTCCAAGCTCCTAAGGCTGGCACCCACATGCGGTGGGTTCCAGCCAGGCCTGCCATTCATGTTTGCAGATGGCCGTTGTTGCATAGTGCCAATGAAACATGACTGCAGTGCCACTGCATGTGGATAAAGCATAGTCATTTTTATATAACTGATGCACCATGTAGCAGTATGGTATTTATGACAGTGAGTATTGTACCTAGAACCTGGATGAGATGCATGTAATGTACTTTTAAAACAGTTTAGAAACCATAAAAGGTAATTATCCTGGAGCTTCAGGTGAACATAGTTTGAGTAAGAAGAACAGTAGCAGGTCCAGGTTTTCTGCAGCCTGAAATGTTTTCAGTTTGGGAGCAGGGCCCTACTTAATAAATAAAAACTGACAAATTCAAAATTTCTATGGTCTCTCCAAAGACCTGGGGATGGGCTTATGCAAGCAAGGAACACTAAAGCTTACGCTTCAATCTGCCTTTGCTCCAATGGGTGACGTTCTTTAGTGTGGCAAGACCTTACCCTGAACAATCACAAAACCCTCGGCACCATTCTGTGGGACACTAGAAGCCATATTCTCTACCCCGAGATCTCGGCGCAAGAACATGGAGAAATAATTTGAGTGACAATTTTCTCAATTCTCCCGAGTTGGTTCCATAACCAGTACCACCCTAGATGCATAGGGGAGAAGTCAATCCATTGCATGCGAGGGATGCCTCACTGCAATATGGCCTGATTCTCTCTTGGAATTAGTTGAGAAAGACTTCCCTAGCCTCATACCTTCTGTTATGCTCTGCTGCAAATGTATCACTGTTACACAATAAAATGTGTAAGACATATATGTCAGAGTGCTTACTTTTGCTACTCTAAGGGCAATTTCTAGAAAAGTAAGTCATTACATTATGATCCCAGAAATAGGGCTTACTCAGAGGAGACACGTACAAGCAGATATGATCCTCTGGTTAGTATCAGAAAAGTAACCTCAATCATTAGGACCAAGAGGCAAAGATCAGATCATAAAAAGCAGGAAGTGAGGAAAAGCATCAGGAACCATGGCAGGAAAGAAATATCAAGTCTAAACATAGAGGAAATGTTGCAATCCTGTTCTTAACACTGCTACCCACATGACACATGAAAGACAGATGCAGAGAAGGAGTAAAATAAAGATTGTATAACATTCAGAAGAGATAAGATCATTCCATAAGTTTCTGAAATGGTAAATTCCAAGGAGGATTCTAACTGGATTATTAAGGAACGCTTCATGTCCTCCTAGTTTCCAGCATGGATTAACTTGAAAAGGTCAGCCTCTCTAAACTCATCTCTCATTCCTACCATTCATTACTAGGAATAGAAGAGTGTGGTTGTGATCTTCAAAGAGGGGGAGAAGGGAAAAGAAGAGGGACATTGGCTACAGGGCTGCAATTTAAGTTAGTATAACATAACACTGGGCATTAGGGGCAGGCAATGGAAAGGCTTTGGCAATGGGAGATGTCAAGGTCAGGTGATTGAGGACAGAAAGAGAAAAAAATGTGCTAACTTGTAAAAATGTTGGAAAAAGAGTTACAGGAATTTAAGGCAGAATATGGTGCGAAGAACATGGAACCCCAGATAATAATACCAAGTGCAAACAGTTTGGGACTAAACAGAAGGAAAGGGAGAGAAATGGGAGAAAATAGAGGAAGCAGGTCCTGAGTGGTTGCCCTAGAAAACATTGGTTCTTAAAGTGTGGACCCCAGATGAGCATCCTATGAAAATTTGTTAGAAATGCAGATTCTCAGACTCTGCCCTATGCCTATTGAATAGGAAACTCTTGGGTGGCACCCAGCAAACCAGGTGATTTAGTACATGCTAAAGTTTGAGAACCACTTCGTATAACATCAGTTAGTGTTTGAAGTTTTTTTTTTTAATCTTTTTTAATGTTTATTTTATTTTTGAGAGAAAGAGAGCATGAGCAGGGTAGGGGCAGAGAGAGAGGGAGACACAGAATGTGAAGCAGGCTTCAGACTCTGAGCTGTCAACACAGAGCCTGATGTGGGGCTTGAACCCACGAGCTGTGAGATCATGACCTGAGCCAAAGTCAGACGCTTAACTGACTGAGCCACCCAGGTGCCCCTGCAGCTTATTTTAATGAAAATAGAAAGCTCAGTCTAACTCTAAGGGCCAGTTTCTGTCTTGATTGTTATATGTTAAAGGTTTTTATTAAAAAAAAAAAGCCATCCAAAATTTTTGCATTGTGTTTAGATTTCAGGAATCAGTCACAAATCCTTTTGTTGAAAAGGTCTGTTGCAAAAAAAAAAAAAAAAAAAGTGACTGTTTTTTCTAACCACTGAGAGTTACAATGAACTTTTTATAGTTCTGAAAACGAAAGACTTTTAAAAAACAGTAAACTTGCTGCTGATTCATTTGCACCAACCGATAAAATTTATGAACTGTCATCAATCCTCACTCCATGACTTCAGGCAATTATTTACGACAATGCTTCACAAAACTTTTACACTTACTCAGGTACAAAGGTTGCTATTGTGTATTTCATGATAGATGAAATCAGGCTCCACAGCACATCTTCTTTTTGGGGACAGGAGCTTAGAGAACAGAAAGGACACTATAAAACAAAAATGCAATCTGATGTAGACATTTATTCCTAACCGAGGGAACCAATGAGCAATAGGTAATTTATGATTTTAAAAAAATGATATTCCTTTCAAAGAGTTTATGAGTCAGAGTCCAGTCAGGAGACAGAAATCACGCCAGTTATTGGAACAGGAATAATACAATATAAAGAATTGCTAGAAAGTAGAAGGTGGTCATCTACCAAAATGAGTAAAAAGGGTCCAGAAATGTCAGGTGTGAAAAAGCAGCTACTTTTTTGTAGGCTGTGAAACCATAGATAATAAAGTAACAAATCACCAGGAGCAGGCTGTCCCCTACCTCAGGCTGAGATTCTGATGTCTTCAGAGAGAAAGTGGCTACCATAGTAGCACACAGCCTGCTGGTAGCCGAAGAAGTTGCCTGAGTATAGGTTGGTACTGGTCTGCAGAAAAGGAGGCACCATTGCTGGCAGTTGGGAGTAGGCTGGAGCTGGTTTCTAGAAGTGATACACCATTGCCAGAAAGTGTAGGCAGGCCACAGCTGCTCAGGCTTCTGGTAGGAGATCATAACCTTAGGGTATGCCAGGAGCTCCTCTGAACAACAAGCTGCTAGCTAATCTGCTCTAAATAATAATATTGGAAGACAGGAATCTGGAAGGAAAGTATGTCCCTGCTGCTGTTGCCTGGAGAGTCACACCCGTGTTTAGAGTCCGGCTGTAATATTACAAAGTGGGGCACATAATGGCAGACTGTGGCTCACGGACAAGAAATCGATAACCCCATAGCCCGTCCTCTGGCTATTCAGCTTTCATAGACACTTTTCTCCACACAGTTAGACCTCTACTCAATGACAAAACAACTCAAGTTCTCCACCAGTAAGTTACAGTTGTCCTCCGTACATGTGAAAACGTTCTTACCTTCTCCCCAAGATGGAGAGACACACAGTTCCAAGGGTTATTGTAATGAGTGTATTATAATTCAATCACAGTCCAATTGAATATTCTGTTATCTAAAGACTTTCTAATCATGATTCAAAATCCAGAGACAATAAGAAAATAATAAATTTGACTACATAAAAATTTAAAAATTTTGCGTGACAAAAAAACCATAAATAATGTTTGTCATAAACTGACTAACAGGGACAAATACTGATGACATAACAGATGGACAAAGGGCTAATAATCTTAATATACAATGAATCTTAAAACTGAAAGACAATAGCTAAAGAGTGCCTACTAGGATATTTATAGCATTAAATATTTATATTAGAAAGGAAGAAAAGTCTCAAATCAATAATGTAAGTTTCTAATTCAGGAATTAGCAAAAGAAGAGAAACACCCAAAGCAATTAAGAAAATTAAGAATTAAGGAAAGAACAGACTAGAGCAGAAATCAACCAAGTTGAAACAGAAAACAATATAGAAAACAGAAAAACAATAGAGAAAGCCAATGAAACAAAAACCAGGGTCTTTGAAAAGAATAAATAGAATAAAGGGGCGCCTGGGTGGCTCAGTCGGTTAAGCATCTGACTTCGGCTCAGGTTGTGATCTCACAGTTTGTGAGTTTGAGCCCCTAGTTAGGCTCTGTGCTGACGCTCAGAGCCTGCACTCAGCCTGCTTCGGATTCTGTGTCTTCCTCTCTTTCTGCTCCTCCCCCACTCACGCTCTCTCTTTCTCTCAAAAATAAATAAACATTAAAAATTTAAATAAATTAAATAAAATTGATAAACCTCTAGCAAGACGGAGGAAACAGTACAAAAATACTAATATCAAGAATGCAAGGGAGGATGATATCAACACAGATCCCATAGACAACAAAAGAATAGTAAGGAAAGGAAAATAATAAGGGAATACTATAAATGATTCTATGCACATCAATTTAATAACTCCTATGTACCTAAGATGAAAAGGACCAATCCTTGAAAACTACAAACTACTAAAATTTATCTAATCTGAATAATCCTATTACTATTCAACAAATTGAATTCATAGTTTAAAATCTGAAAAAGAAACATCCAGTCCAGATTATTTTACGGGAGAATTCTAGTAAACATTTAAAGAAGAAATAAAAATAATTCTATACATTCTTCCCAGAAAATAGAAGCAAAAAGTAAAATAAAAAGAAAAATAGAATAGAAGACACTTCCCAACTCATTTAATGAGGCCTCGTACCCTTGTACCAAAACCAGCAAAGACACTGGAAGAAAAGAAAACTCGGAATCATAACTTCAAGAACATAGATGCTAAAATCCTCAGCGAAATATTAGCAAATAAGATCCAATGACATATTAAAGGAGTATTACATCACAACTAAGTGGCGTTTATCTCAGAAATATAGGGCTAGAGGGTCCACTATGAGAAATTCAGTCACTGTAAATCACTCTACTAACAGCCCAGAGAAGAACACCACATGATCACTACCAATTAATGCAGAAAAGGCATTGGTCAAAATTCAACACCTTATTTATGATAAAAACTCTCAAAACCTAGAATGGACAGGAACTTCCTCAACCTTATACTAGCATCTACCAAAAGGCTATTGCTACCCTAAGTTGAACAGCCTCAATCCAATATCAAGTGTATATTCTTGAAATACATATCTTTGCCATAGGCAAGATATCCATATTTTATAAAGTTGATACAGAGGCCTTCTGTAAGAGGGGACTTGGGTCTTTTACTTGCATACACAACGCATAAATAAGATAATCATCCTCATCTTTCCATTTTCCCAGGATATTATATCATTATCTTCAGATGATCTAAATTTTTTTGATTAAAAAAAAAAAAAAAGCCAAAGGCTGGTCCAAGTGCAGTGGTGTTTACAATTAATTGATCACAGCCCATTACAGATTTTTTTCTTCCTTCTCCACTCCCACTACTCCACTGGACTCGCCTTAAATAAAAAATTAAATAAATAATTAATTATTTTTTTACAAAACCAGAATTCCAAAGTATAGTTTATTCGAATTTTTTTTTACCTTTTTCAAGACAAAAAGTTTCTCATATAAATAAAATGGCTTTCGTTATAATTACAACAAAAAAAGTAATTTTGTTGAGAACACCCCTAGGTTTTTCCTTACTTACATTACACTCAACGTGATTTTAGGGGTGCCTGGGTGACTCAGTTGGTTAAGTGTCCAACTCTTGATGGAGCCCCAAGTCGGGCTTTGTGTTGGGTATGGAGCCTGCTTAAGGTCCTCTCTCTACCTCTCCCTCTGCCCCCACCCCCGTGCTTGCTCTGTCTCTCTCAAATAAATTAAATAAATAAATAAATGAGATGTTAATGAAAAGACCCAGATTTATCTTAGTCAGAGTATTCTGTATTTTATTTATATGTAGTGTTTCGGAAATGGAAGCTCAAATTTTTTGTTAGCCTCATTAATGTTTTCTTCTGCACATACGGAACACTTATATAGTTTAAAACAACTACTAAATTGTACTTAGTATACCTAATTTTCCAAAGAAATGCTAGAAAAAGGGTGATTCTATAATTCATAACTCCTATTTAAAAATAATTTAAGGGTCACCTGGGTGGCTCAGTCAGTTCGCTGTCCAACTCTCTCTTTTTTTTTTTCTCGAGAGAGAGGATGCAAGTGAGCAAGGGGCAGAGAGAGGGAGAGAGAGAACCACAGGAGGGGAAGAGGGTGAGAGAGAGGGAGAGAGAGAGAGGGAGAGGGAGAGAGAGAAGAGAGAAGTGGAACTCACCGGAAGTGGGGCACGAGCTCACACTGAGTGTGGAGCCTGCTTAAGGTTCTCTTTCTCTCTGTCTCTCTCCCTCCCTACTTCCTGTCCCTCTCTCTGGCTTGCACACACACTCTCTGTCTCTCAAAAATAAAAAAAGTGAAATAAAATAAAAATTATATCTATATATTTTTAATGTTTATTTTTGAGAAAGAGAGAGAGAGAGGGCGCACAAGTGGGAGAAGGGCAGAGGTGGGGTGGTAACGGAAGATCCAAAGCTGGCTCCGTGCTGACAGCAGAGATTCCAACATGGGGCTCGAACTCACAAACCACGAGATCATGACCTGAGCCAAAGTCGGATGCTTAAACAACTGAGTCACCCAGGCACCCCTAAATCAAAATTTTAAATAAAAAATATAATTTAAGTATTTTTTTTTGTTTTAGTATAAAAACTTGATAAGAGTTCAATTGTATGAGACTAACGTAAAGGAATGTAATGGGCTGACTTGTGTTCCTCAAAATTCATATGTTGAAGTCTTAACCTCTGGTACTTTAGAATGTGACTGCATTTGAAGATAGGGCAGTTAAAGAGGTAATTAAGATACTGTATGGGTGGGCCCTAGTCTGAGAAGACTGGTATCCTTATGAGAAGAGGAGATCAGGACACAGACATGCACACAGGGGAAAGACCATGCGAGGACACAGCAAGAGGACGCCCACCTGCAATCCAAGCAGGCCTCAGAAGAAACCCAACTTGCTGATACCTGGTCAGAACCATGAGAAATAAATTTCTCTTGTGTACATGATCCAGTCTGTGTTACTTTGTAACAGCTCTATCAAACAAATACAAGGAGGTACTTTGACAGCTCTATCAAACACGTACAAGGAGTTTTAAAATAGTTTTTTCAAGGTGAGTTGAAAAATGCCTGCTGTTTGCTAGGCCCTGCAGGAAATACACACATTTTAAGAAATCGTTATTTCACTCAAGAAATTGAAAACATTCAGATTTAACTGGGCTGAAGACCACTGTGGTAGATCCTGTATTCTCTAATAAGCAGAACAATATATGTGTATATTCTCTTACATTCTTTAATAAACAGAAAATAAAATTGAGTTTTCTGAGTAGAGAACAGGGTCCATGCACCAGAAGAGCTAGAATCCAAACCACAGTATCCGGGAGTTTACTATTCTTACAAAACAGGAGCAGCTCTTGTATTTGCGATTGTTCTGAAGAGTAATTACAGAGAATTTCTCTCTAGTAAAAAGTTTAAAAATTTATACAACTGCTTTCTCCATTTAAAAAAAAAACACTGGGTTATTAGTTAAAAGAAGTTATGCTGATAAATGAGTTTTGTCTGTTCTCTGTGGCTTGGTACAAGCTGTATAATCTGTTCCAACCCACTCATTTACATTACTCCTCAGCACTGAATAATTGAAAGTTAGCTTCACATTTGGGCACTTACTGCACTGTCTTCTCATACATTCTTAATATTGTATTGCTAATAAGTTGATAATGTACCCCCTTATATTAGAAATAAATAATTAAAGGTGCTGAACTCTGGGAATATGAGCTAGCAGCTTTCCCTTGTCCCTCAATATTGAGTTTATTACTTTGATCACTTGGGCCAGTGGTTAAGTCCATCCTCGGCTAAACAATGTGTAAGCATCTGCGGGAAGCTCCTTCTGCAAATGAACTAATTAATTTTATCAGAAAAGACAGAAAGAAGCAAGTTTACAGACATGTTCATAGTATTCTAGGAAATATTCTCAACACATAGTAATTGCTGTCACAGGAAGTTTATCGTTCTTATTCGTATTAAGTAACAATGGCCTTCACATGGATAAGTGTTATAAAAACAAACCTTAACTTTGATTTGCCTATATCTGAAATCTGTTATGTAGTATATTTTTAAAAATTCATATATTGTTACATTACTAAAATAATTTTTTTAAAGTAGACTCCACACCCAATGTGGAGTTCAAACTCATGACCCTGAGATCAGGAGTCACATGCTCTACTGACTGAGGCAAATATGTGCCCCACAAAAAAAAATTTCATAATGTTATCAATGTAATTACTTATTTGGTAATCCTCAAACATTTACACACTAGTTTTAGCATCCATTGATGACTAGTACCTGAATCAACTAAAATGAGAATTTTTTAAAGTGTTTATTTATGTTGAGAGAGAGTGCAGGCTGGCAAGGGGCAGAGGGAGAGGAAGACAGAGAATATCAAGCAGGCTCCATGCTCAGTGCAGAGCCCAACACAGGGGTTGATCCCATGACTGTGAGATCATGAACCCCTGGCCAAAATCAAGAGCTGGACGCTCAACCGAGCCACCCAGGTGCCCCTAGAATGAGTATTTTTCAATTAAACTTGAGGAGTGACAGGATAGTTACAAAATCGCAAAGTATCTTTCCAAAGTATAATGTTACAGTGCAAACACATGACAGATACCCCTTTAGCCAAACGATCAAGGTTAAGTAAAAATAGTGAGATAAATGAACAGCACCACCTCCTAATGTGGTGCGCTGTGAAGAACACAGCATCCTTTCTGTGATATTCCTGCATAACTTGAATCTAATAATTAAAAAATATCGGACAAAACCTAATTTGACGGACGTTCTACAAAATAATTGTCCTGTATTCTTCAAAGATATCAGCTTCATGAAATACAAAGAAAGTCTCGGGACTTCCGTAGTTAAGGAAAGTAAATTTCTTTTGCTGTAATTGCTATTACTGATCGATTAGTAAAATCTAAATGAAAGCTATATAGTAGGTAATAGTGTTGTATCAGTAGTAACTTCCCAACTTTGAAAATTGTGCTCTGATTATATAAGAAAATGTTCTTGGTTTTAGAAAATACATACAAAAGAATATAGCAGGAAAGAAGTATTGTATCTGTAACTTACTCTTAAATGATTCAGAAGTGTGTGTGTGTGTGTGTGTGTGTGTGTGTGTGTGTGTGTGCGCGCGCGTAGAGAGAGAGAATGAAGAAGATTATGATACAATAAAAGTTAACATTAGGGAAAAAAAAAGTTAACATTAGGGAAATTTGAGTGTAAGTTTTTCTGGAATTCTTTGTACTATTTTTGAACTTTTCTATGACATCATATTAAAACAAAAATAAAGGACAGCCAGCCCTAAGTACTCACTGTCATGGCAAATACTGAAAGTTTTGATACCTCAATTTACACACCACTATTGGTTATTTTTAGCTATGGCAAATTTTCTCCATAGATTTTTTGACTGTGCCCTATTTGCTTCTTTCATTTGAGTATTCGTGCTCTCTTCTGTTTATTATTTCCCTAGGGCAGATGATGTTGAGCTTCAAACATATGGTCATTTTCATTTTCTGCCGTTCACCTACAAAAAAATGCTAAAAAGGAACAATCATTGTGATAAACTAAAATAAGGTATAGAAATGTGGAGCAGAATGAGTCATATTTTGGGAGTCTGCAACTTTGGTTAGGTACTAATTCAGTTCATGACCTTGGAAAAAAACCACAACACTGCTTTGAGTCCTATTCTCATAATCTTGTACAATACAGAGGGTTGAAAGGATTAACTTATGATTGTGCATGACTTTAAATCTCTTTGATTTAGGTATTAAAGGAGTTACCACAAATAAATATCCCTATAAATAGCATACCTATGAAAATCTTCTTGGTATTTTGGTAGTTGTTTTAGAACTACAAAAGCTTTTCATAATGCTCAACGTATTACCAGCACTGGCTTAAAGTGTACTTTCTCTCTGTGGACATTGTTACTGAATAATATTGAAGAGAATAGGAATCATGCATGAGATTCATAGATCACCCATATTTTGCCTATTTTTTCTTTTCATTTCTAGACTGAAAATACCTAAATCGAACTTTTTCTTCAAAGTTTTTACCCTCTGTACCAGGTCTGTTGTTTTTGCCTGCCTGGCATCTATTCATCCTTTCTCTAGTATTGAGTTTAGTTTGGAAAGACTTACGTCCCCCAACTCAGTTCATATATATGGTTTAGCTGGAACTGACCCAGGAGGATGAGGTCCACAGCACAGATCTGACCAATGAGAGCAGCACATATTCTATCTACAATGATTATAGGAATAGGCAAATGATACCAAGGACCATGAGTCCTTCTTATGGCTCTAAAATGAAGAAACAAGTGATCTCTTTCCACCGAGATCGTTAAACTGGGAGAATGTAAGATCATTATTTCTAGTAGCTTTCTTGTTACCAGGAGGGAAGAATATGTCAAAGCCTATTTCCAATCCAGATAAAAGCACAGGTGACAGATAAAGTAATTTCCTAATGCTTATTTGAATATCTCGATGGGGTATGCCTGCATAGAGAAATATGCATGGACATATGATGGTTGCAATTCCTATTGTCATCTTGTGACATTGAAGATAGGAGCCAAGTATTAAGAAAAGCACTGTAGATATATAGAAAGTCTTGGATTCCTGTTGTCTTTGTGGAACTCCATCCAGTGTGGAGAGCCTACATTTGAACTTCTTTTATGTAAAACGATAAACTCTAAGGTGTTTAAGCCATAGTAGTCAGGTCTCTATTGCTAGCTAGTAGCTGACAAAATTCTTACATAATATGATACATCTCTGCAGTCAACTATCAACGGTACTCCATGAAATGCTTGGATTTATTTTCTGTAGTGGAAACTAAGGAGAAATGGAACAAATATTTTTGCTTCAACCTATCATTAATTCTTTTGATTTTTAACTCATTTATGAATTTTTTGTGACAATTAATAATTCTGGTTGCTACTACTTCAATTATTTTTTGGATTCTCCCTACACAATAGGGAAAATTTTAGATGGGTCAAATGTGGCAGTTCAGAGTTACAATACTCTTAATATGAGCTTGTAGATGTTCCTAATTTTTTTGCCTTCTCTATTCTTATGCTCATTATTCCATTTCAGGTCATCACCAGTTTATTACTTGGGATTTCTTGCATCCAACCTTTGTTCACTAAACCCACTTCTCTGCACTGACACTAGAGTAATCATTCAAAACATCATGATTTTAAAAGTTCCTTAGAAAACAACTACCTAACTGAACTGGAGAGTGA
Source organism: Paguma larvata (assembly GCA_030068075.1). Classification (NCBI taxonomy): domain Eukaryota; kingdom Metazoa; phylum Chordata; class Mammalia; order Carnivora; family Viverridae; genus Paguma; species Paguma larvata. The sequence goes on from CM057839.1 coordinate 27,812,864, forward strand.
CCAAAATCAGGCAGAAGCTGGAGGGAGGACAACTCTTGAACGAAGTGCCTGCAGGTTTAGATATTTTTATATAATTTCTATCCTGAGGGCAGGGTCCAGTGAAGGAGCTCAATTTTGGATAGAAACCCACATTTTGGCTTAAAGAAACAAATAAAGCATAGAGTTTGGGATGACAACTATAGCTGGAAAGAAAATAGGAAAATTTCATACAAGAGAGGTCTAGAGAGGAGAGTTCCAAAAACTCTGCTCAAATTTTAGTTGAAACCTAAGCTCTAACTGCTCAGGGCATATACAGTATAACCCAGGAGCACCTGAGTGGCTTAGTTGGTTGAGTAGCAGACTCGTGATTTCAGCTCAGGTCATGATCCCAGGGTCCTAGAATCAAGCCCTGTATCAGGCTCTGTGCTCAGCATGGCGCCTGCTTGAGATTTTCCCTCTCTCTCTCTCTCTCTCTCCCCCATCCCTCCCCTGCTTATGCTCTCTCTCTCTCTCTAAAATAAAAATAAATAAAAAATAAAAAAAAATAAAGTAGCCTAGATAAGGCCAAAAGATCTGAACAGAGATTGCAGCTGCTGCCCTCTATAGGAAAGATAGTCTGAGTCCAGTGATGTTACCTGCCTTTAAACAACAACAAAACAAAATACGACTCTTAGCCAACTAGGAATAGAAGGGGAACTTTTTCAATTTGATAAAGCACATCTACAAAACCTGACAGCTAATGTCATACTTAATAGTGAAAAACTTGAAGTTTTCCTGCTAATATCAGGTACAAGGCAAGGGTGTTTCCTGCATCACTGCTTTTCAGCATCATACTGTAAGTCCAAGCTAATGTAATGATACAAAAAAGGAAATGAAAGTTATGCAGATTGGGAAGGAAGAAATAAAACTGTCTTTGTTCATCAATGACATGATTGTCTATTTAGAAAGCTCCCCAAATTGACAAAAAAAAAAAAAAAAACTCCTGGAACTACTAAGCGATTATTGAAAGTTTGCAGGACACAAAGTTGATATAAAATGAATTTCTTTCCTATATACCAGCCGTGAACAAGTGGAATTTGAAACTAAAAATACATTTACCACATTAAATTAGCAGCCCCCCTCCAGGAAAAACCTATGTTAAATCTAATGAAATATGTCCAAGAGCTATATGAGGAATACTCCAAACAGTGAGGAAAGATTTTATAAAGATGACCTAAATGGAGAGATATTCAATGTTCATAGACAGCAAGACTCGCAGCATCAAGATGTCAGTCCTTCCCAATTTGATCTATAGATGTAGTATAATCCCATAAAAAATGCCAGTAAGTTACTTTATAGGTTCTAAAATTTACATGGGGAAAAATCCCCAGAACACCAACTAAGCATTGAAGGAAAAGAACAAAGTTGAAGAACTGAAAGATTTACTGTAGAGCTACAGTAATCAAGGCAGTATGGTACTGGTGAAAGAAGAGCCAAATGGACCAATAGAACAGAACAGAAAGACCAGAAATAGACCTACATAAATATAGTCAACAGATATTTTTTTAATTGAACTATGACTGACATATAACATATTAGTTTCAGGTGTACAAAACGATGATTCAATATTTGTATATAATGTGAAATTCTCACCACAGTAAGTCTACCCAAATCTGTCATAATATAGAGTTACAAAAATTTTTTTCTTTAGATGAGAACTTTATTTTTAAAAATTTTTAATTAAGTTTTTCTTTCTTTTTTTTTAAATGTTTATTTATTCTTGAGAGAGAGAGACAGAGCATGAATGGGGGAGGGCAGAGAGAGAGGGAGACACAGAATCCAAAGCAGGCTCCAGGCTCTGAGCTGTCAGCACAGAGCCCGACGCAGGGCTTGAACTCACAAACCGTGATATCATGACCTGAGCCGAAGTCAGACGCTTAACCGACTGAGCCACCCAGGCGCCCCAAGTTTTTCTTTTTTTAAAGTAGGCTTCATGCTCAGCATGCAACCCAATGCAGGGCTTGAATTCACAAGCCTGGGATCAAGGCCTGAGCTGATAACAAGAGTCAGACACCTAACTGACTGAGCTACCTAACTGCCCCTTTGACGAGAACTTTAAAGATCTACTCTCTTAGCAACTCTCAAATATGCAATACGGTATTATTAATTATATTCACTATGCTATACCTTATATCCCCATGACTTACTTACTTTGTAACTTGAAGTTTGTACTTTAAAAAAAAATGTTTATTTATTTTTGAGAGAGAGAGGAAAAGAGAGAGAGAGAAGGAGAAATCATGAGTCGGGGAGGGCCAGAGAGAGAGGGAGACAGAATCCCAAGCAGGCTCCGCACGGTTAGCGCAGAGCCCCGCATGGGGCTCTATCTCATGAACTGTGAGATCATGACCAGAGCTGAAATCAAGAGTTGGATACTCAACTGACTGAGCCACTCAACTGACTGAGCCCAGAAACTTCTACTTTTTGACCCAGTTCATCCATCATGCCTCCACCCCTCTATCCAACAATATGTTCTTTGGCAGCTACCAATATGTTCTCTGTATCTATGAGCTTGTCTTCTTTTTTTTTTTAAGATTCCACATATGAGATTATATGGTATTTGTCTTTCTCTCTCTGATCTATTTCACTTAGCATAATGCCCTCAAGTTTCATCCATGTTACAAATGGCAAGAAGTCATTGTTTTTTATGGTAGAATATATTTACTTTGTGTGTGTGTGTGTGTGTGTGTGTGTACATTTTTTTAAATCCATTGATCTGTTGGTGGGCACTTAAGCTGTTGCCGTATTTTGGCTATTGCATATAATGCTGCCATAAACATGGGAATGCTTATCTATTCAAATTAGTGTTTTCATTTTGTTTGAATGAATGTTTAGAAGTAGAATTTACTGCATCATACAGTAGTTCTAATTTTAGTCTTTTGAAAATCCTCCATAGTCTACGGCCATACCACCTGAACGCACCTGATCTCGTCTGATCTTGGAAGCTAAGCAGGGTCGGGCCTGGTTGGTAGTTGGATAGGAAAATCCTCCATAATGCTTCCATAGAAGCTTCACCAATTTACATTCCCATCAACTGTGCACAAAAGTTCCCTTTTATCCATATCCTTACCAACACTTGTTATTTTTTTGTCTTTTTGATAATAGCCAGTCTAGCAGGTATGATATAATATCTCACTGTGATTTTTATTTGCATTTTCCTAATGATTTGTGATGATGAACATCTTTTCATGTGTCTGTTGGCTATCCGTATGTCCTCTTTGGAAAAATGTGTACTCGAATCCTCTACCCATTTTTTAACGAGATTATTTGGTATTTTTTGCTATTGGGCTGCATAAGTTTCTTATATATTTTGGCAATTAACCCCTTATCAGATAATGATTTGCATATAAGCAAATAGGTTGCCTTTTCATTTTGTTGATCATTTATTTTGCTAGCAAAACCTTTTTAGTTTGACATAATCTCACTTGATTTCTGTTTTTGTTGCTTTCACTTTTGGTGTTATATCCAAAAAATCTTTCACAAGACCAATGTCAAGGAGCTCTTCCCCTATGTTTTCTTTTAGGAGTTTTACAGTTTCAAGTCTTATAGACCTTAAGTCCTTAATCTATTTCAGGTTAGATTTTGTGGGTGGTTTAAGATAGGGATCCGATTTCATTCATTGTTTTGCATGCTTTTCCAATACCATGTATTGAAAAGACTATCCTTTTCTCATTGATTCTTGGCCCCCTTTTCAAATATTAGTTGATCATATATACATGGGTTCATTTTTGGGTTCTTAATTCTGTTTCATTAGTCTGTATATCTGATTTTATGTCAGTACCATGCTGTTTTGATTACTATAACTTTGAAATAGAGTTTTAAATCAGGAAGTGTGATGCCTCCAGCTTTGTTTTTTCTCAAGGTTGCTTTGGCTACTTGGGGTCTTTTGTGATTCCATACAAATTTTAGGCTTACCTTTTCTATTTCTGTGAAAAATGCCATTGGAATTTTTATAAAGTTTGCACTGAATCTGTAGATAGCTTAGGGTAATATGGACATTTTGACAATATTAACTTTTCTAATTCATAAAACTGGGATATTGTTCCATTTATTTGTGTCTTCAATTTTTTTCTTATAGTTTTCAGTGTATAGATCTTTACCTTCCTTGGTTAAATTTATTCCTAAGTATTTTATTATTTTTGGTGCTATTGCAAATGGGACTGTTTTATTTCTTTTTGTTGTTTGTGTAAAGAAATGTAACTAATTTTTATATGTTTATTTTGTATTCTGCAAATTTACTGAATTCACTTTTTAGTTGCCATGAATTTTTGGTGAAATCATTAGGATGTTATACTATATTTGGCAGTCTTTGGACATTTTGGTACCCATTTGGGAAAATGAAGTTGGGTCCATAATGCACATTGTACTTCAGAATAAAGTTCAAATCCAAAAATCAATGAAAAAAAAAACCCATAAAATTATTGGAAGAAAACATGGGATAATTCTTTATAACCTGGGAGTGGGGATGGATTTTCTAATTGTGACTCAAAATCTAAAAGACTGTAAACAAGATTGATACATTTGACTATGTAAATATGAAAATTTCTGCATGCTAAATACGTACCATAAGTCAAAAGAAAACAAAGTGGCAACACATACCACAAAGGGCTAATCGTCCTAATAAGGAGAGAATGCGATGTAATAAGGACCAACAAACCAACAGAAAAATGAGCAAAAGATTATGAACAGTAAGTTCATGAAAGAGAAATATAAATGGCTCTGACACTGATGTCTGATTCACTCATAGTGAGAGAAATGTACATTATACCTAGACACATGTCACCTATCAGATTGGCAAAATTCAAAAGTTTGATACCACTCCGTTGACAATACTGCGATGAAATAGGGACACTGATCCTGATGGAATATAAATTGGCAAAAATCTTCATATATGGTAACTTGACAATATCCATCAATATTATAAACTCATATATCCTTTTACCTAGCAATCCCACTTTTGGGACTTTAGCCTTCAGCTATACTCTTTACATATACAACATGGTACATGTATAAGGTTATTATTGAACCTTATAAGGTTCAATAATTGAACCATAAGGTTATTATTGAACAACTATTTGCAATAGAAAAATATCAGAACCAACTCAAAAGTTCATCAAATGGGAACATGTAAATAAATTATGATATATTCATAAAACGCTTGCTATCCACTATACAAATGTTTAAAAAATACTAATAAGTTCTCTGTTGTAGACTATGGAAAGATTTCCAAGATATATTAGTGATAAAACTAAGATACAGAATAGAGGGTACGAAATGCTACTTATTGCATAGGAAAAAGTGCATTAGAATGAGACTTTATATTCATATGTGTCTGTGTATTCATAATAAATTCTGAAGGATACTTACAAAAATAATAACAAATGGTGTTTATGTATGTGGAGGAGCTGAGAAATGAGTGAATGGGAATATGTTCATGTTTTATTACATATAGAAGAATTAAACTTAAAATGGGTCATATTTTACCTACCATGTTTAATGTTTATAGCTGGAAAGTTTCCATTTTATTTTCATCCATCTTACCAGAACCAGAAATCTTGGTTAAAAGTTTTTTTTGGAAGTACAGGGTATTGGAAAAAGTAAATGGAAAGAATGTAATTTCAATTGCCTACAATTTCTAAATAAAATAAGTAATATTGATGTCTTCTATGTGAATATATTTTTAACTGAAAGATTTTTTATGAACACATTTTATTATTTAAATGATAACTACATATTCTTCAGATCTAACACCTTTTAAAGGAGAAAATATTTTTCAATAGTAAGTTAAAAAACAAAGCAAAAATGTTTGAGCTCCCTCTGCCGGCTCTGTAGTAGCATATCAGAGTGTATTTTGGTTTTATTTAGAAACAAACTAGCATAGCACATGGTTAATGCTGTTAATTCATTTGCTAATATTAAACAGAGTAGTTTGTAACTGTGTTTTCCATAATCTTATACATATTAAGTTCTGCTAATATACCATTAATATTAACAAGTAAGATGAGCATTTCAATATAAATGTTAAAGTTTTATTCAGTATATGCCTGTTCCTCTCTACATCTCTAAATATGTACTATGTAAGTGGATTGTACAAAAAAAAATCTCTACATGCACAATATATACATGAAGGAGTATTTTAACTTTTTAATTTATTATGGCTTTCAAACTACAGTAACCATAAATGTTGCTGTTGTGTTAGTATATTAATGTTTAATTGATTAAAATATCATATGCATATTTTGAAGCTAAGAGGAATATAAAGCATTTGCATAGTTAAACAATAATTTACATGACAGTTCTGAGTATCTATAGTTTTTCGTCATGACAGCGTAATCAATGATGTACTAAACTACAATGTGCTTTGCAAAATTACAAGTTACCTCTTCTCTTTTTATGATGTCTAATTTTATCTTCCAGATCATTGATTAATGTCTCAGTGGTGACCATCTTATCCTTCTCTTTATCTACTAAATTCTTTCATTTTTTTCTTTTGTTAACTGAAATCTCTTTAAGGATGTCTTTAAAAAAAACAATTAAAGTTTTCATCTCTATTTTTTATCAGTTTCCTTTACCTCTTGTTTGTTCTGACCGATATTACTCTCTCAAACTACTGGTGCTTCCTGTTTCATGTGTTCAATTCTGGTTGCTAAAATATTGAGAACGCCTCATGTGGTGGATGGTAAGTGTGTTTCCAGCCAGTGGTGTGCTGGAGCCAGCTGTTAGCAGCCTGTAAGAGCTTATTTTTAAGAATTTTGCAAGCTAGATGTTTATACAACTTGTATTAAAAACTAAGCTTAAAATTATGTTGGTTGTATTTTAAAAGGCAATAAATACTAAATATTTTATCACTTTCTAATTATTCTATTTTCTTATATTTGTACACCTCAGGTTATTTATAGCTATTGTATCTGCATGGTGGAAATATCGTATAATGATGTGTTACTGTGAATCTCTTTCCAAGCGCATTCAGTGATATGTTGATAATCTGAAATTGGCTATTTTGGGAGCATTCACACCATAGAAATTGGCAATTGCTACAGAGCTTCATTTATTGTTTTGTTGATTGTCAAGATGTAAGATACTGATGCATAAAATGTTACAGATACAAGCATTTGGTAAAAATCAGCAAAAACATTGTCAGAACCAATTTGTTGTATGGAATTTATAATAAAGAGTATTGTATATTTTACCATTTGTTGTGTGCTACATATCTATAGCAGTAAAACTTATGCACATACATATGTACCCATATATTCTATTTTCTAGAAAGCCATTTGCTAAACATTAACCAGCACAACACCAGTCTCTCTCCACAAAGGTAGTATATGCAAGCAAACAGTCACTTCTCTGCCAGGGCTCCTGGGAGAATCACTGATGTCCTACTTACCCAGCCTCATAAGAAGTGTGGTTTTCAAATATGTCCACAAATTCTTTGATGCACCTCCTTTCTAAAGATGAGGCCTAATTCTCTTGCCCACCAAATGGGCTGTATGGTGACTCTAAAGAATAGAATGTGGTAAAAGTGACAGCATTAGATTTCCCATGCTAATTCATAAAAGACATTGTGACTTCTGACTTGCTCTCTCTTGCATTGCCTGCCTTGGGGGAAACCAGCTGCCATGTGATAGAGGACATTTATCTGTGCAAAGGGGCTCCTGTGGTGCAGAACTGAAGACTCTTACCAACAGCCATTTGGGAAGAAGATTCTTCAGCCCCAGACAAGGTTTCAAAGACTAAGCCCCAGTAGCCATCTTGACTGTGACTTCATGGGAGACCCTGAGCCAGAACCTATCAGCTAAGCCGCTCTCATAGATCACTTCTACTTCTTCAGTTCCAAGTAAGTCTTTTTGTTTTTAATGTGTTTTTTTGTTTTTAAAAAATTTTTAATGTTTATTTCTGAGAGACAGAGTGCAAGCAGGGGAGAGGCAGAGAGAGAGAGAGAGAGAGAGAGAGAGAGAGAGAGAGAAAGACTCAGAATCAAAGCAGGCTCTAGGCTCAGAGCTGTCAGCACAGAGCCTTACGCAGTGCTTGAACTCACAAACTGCGAGATCGTGAACCTGGGCCGAAGTCAGACACTTAACCGACTGAGCCACCCAGGCGCCCCCAAGTAAGTCTTACATGATAACAATTTCAACTTGCTTTTTTTGGAGGTATATGTGAGCTTAAGTGTTTTTTTGTGATTTGAATTTGCCTTTAGGACATCCAGCTCTCAAATTAAATTAATACCCATCTTCTGGAAAATTATATGCAAAGAAGGTCATTTATTGAAGGAAAAGAATCAGAATTTCAACCTTGTTAGTGTTAAGTTGCATCTTTTATAACATGCCAACTGTGATAACATGCTTTGTCCTACAACTTATGTTGGAAAAAAAAATCTTCGTTGGCGGAAGAGATAGGCATATAATCAAGATAAATCAATTAGCTTCTCTATCCCTATTATTCGTGTCTTGAACAGAGAAGCTCAGAGAAGGTGGTTGTTATTATGTCATTGGAATGCAGGAGTATTCAATAGAAAAGGTCCAGGAAGGAGCAAATATTGGCTTGTACGATTCTTAGAGATGTGCTGGTTCTCTTGCTTGGGAGGCTTGTTGTTAAGCATTTCCTGATGCCATGAGTTACCTTAATTTTGTTTTTAAAAAATCTCCTTATATATATATATATATAAATCAACTATGAATATTGGTTGAATGAAAGATGGAATGAAAGTTAAGTCTGTGTCATAAGAAGAGTATATGTTGATAGAGATTATAAGCCTCAGTGTGCATTGGGGTTTGTAACAGTTAATGTTCATATAACTAACCAACTCAAACTAACCACCACCTAGTGGTTTAAAAGCATTGACTATTTCTCATCATTCTGTGAGTTGCAGCTCACATTATGAGCATGATACCATGATAATTACTGTGCAGAAGACTACCAAAAAGCAATAAATGAGCATTTAAAAATGTATTATCTTATTATTTCCATTCAGAAAAGAAGAATCTAAGGTGCAAAAGTTTAAGTAACTTGCTCAAAATAAGCCAAGGCATCACGATTCAGACTCTGGTGGCCTAACTATAACTCGGGCTCTCGTTGGTCACACTACCTACCACTGCCCCTAGTAGGGAAAAACACAGGGTTGAAGAGAACCAGGTCATTCTTAGGTTAAGTTAACCAGTTCATACAACTAGTTCACAAGCACACTCTAGGAAAAAAAAAGAGAGAGAGAGAGAATTTCCTTCCTTTTCAGAATCTGCAGTTGAAGGCTCATTAGCTGCTGCCACCACTTTTCCCTGATGCTGTGAAGAATCGGAATGCCATAACCAAAATTGACACAGATCGTCACTTGTCCAGAGTCTGCAAAGATCTTTCTGTGGTCACAGCTCCTGATGAGAGCACCTGTTGTTAGTTAAGCAAATCACTAGGTTGTAACAAAAAGGTGAATATAAATATATCTGCTAACTGGTTGATGCACCCATATTCCAACAAGCCTGATTGAAGCTCCATTGCCCGAAGGGAATCAGCATTTCCGTCCTTAGCTTTTTGGACTGTCCAAGGAGTAACACTGGCTGAAGATACTATTTTTAAACCGATGAATCCCAATGATGCATGCAAACAGGGCAGGTCTGATGCAGAAAGGGGCAGGGATGGGTGGAGCTCTGCCAAGGGCCCTCCTCTTGGCCCCAGCACTGCCCTTTTTCCCCCAACTCCTAGTTCTCCAGACATTTGACTGCCTGCTCTGTTTGGGATGTTCTGTACTTCCACAGGCTAAAAGGTCTCAGAATCCTTGAGGCCATGTGGCAGAAAAGGCTCTGATATCAGGTAAACTGGGTTGAAATTTTGGCTCTACCACCTCCCACTGTGCGACGTGCCCAAATCCCTGAAGTTCTTTCTGCCTTGATTTTCTCATCTCTACAGTTGGGGAATGAATAGTATCTACCTTCTGGGACTGATGTGAAGAGTAAATGGACAACAGCTCCCAGAACCCCATAAATAAAATCTCCTCTTCAGTAACCTGGAATGATTGAAGATGATGACATATTGTTTCTTTAATTTACAAGGACATAGACATTCAAATGGGCTGCATGCTCTACAAAGCAATTGCCTTAAAAATATCTCTAAGCAGCATTTTTTTCCCTAAAGGTCTCTTTGCTTAACACATTCCTGGAACTTTTCTTTTGAAGTTGCCTCCAGCACGAATACCTTTACTGGTAACAAATCTCTTTCCTTTGGGGATGCATTATGACCAGAATAGTCAATCAGAGCTAAGTGCGGTATTAAGAGGGGCATCCTTTTGGTTAAATGAGGGCGCAATTGTAAGTCCTAACCTGGTCCCAATACATGTGTCCATCACATGTATCAGCCGCCACAACTCCTCACCCAAGGCAGTCAGAATTCCTCAAACCTCATCATTTCCTGAACAAGCAGAGCTTTCCTGCTCCCAGGGCTCCATACCAGCTATTCCTCCTGAATAAAATGGCACAGCCTTCTCTCTCTCATCCATCTGGAAATATTCTGCTTAAAACTGCCATGCTCACCCCACATTCAACCCTTTCGTAAAGCTTCTCCTCTACCAGTGAGGCACATCAGCACGGTGGTTAAGGAAAAAGATGTGAGAGTCCCAGAACAGGGCTCAAGAGAAGCGGCAAAGTGGCAATGTGCATGGACCGTGGAGCCTAGTGGCCTGGGTCTGAATCCTGCCTCTACAATGTGGTCACAAGCTCTGTGATCTTAGATGAGTTACTTTACTTCCCCATGAATCAGTTTCCTCAACAGTGAAATAGGATAAAGCTACTTGAAAGGTCTGTTTTGGAGATTAGATAAGCACCTAGAAAAGTTCCCAGCAAATATTTGTCTAATAAAGTCCTGGATCTATCATATCTTAGTTAGGTGACCCTGAATGGGCTATTTAACCATTTTGCATCTCAATTTCTTGACTTTAAAATGAGGATAAGAAAAATAACATCAATTTCATTGGATTTTTGAGGATTAAATAAAATAATGTATGTAACTTGCCTAGTACATTATCATATATAGAGCTTTGCATATGGCAGGATTTCAATGAAATGGTAGATAAAAAAAAAAGTTGGTTGTTTCTTCTGAACTCCATAATGCTTTATTCATATCTCTATTTTATCAAGTTATACTATAATAGGCTAGACTGGGAACTCCTTTAGAGGACAGGAGCTTTGTCATTATTCTTTGGATAAAGGGAAAAACTAGTTCAGCTGGCAAGTAGGATGTGAAAAGGGAACTGAAAGTTGAAACAGAAACCACAACTTGCAAAACCACATTATCACTCACAAAATAGAAAAACTATACAAACCCATGACATGCAACACAAATTATCTTCAGACTCTTAACACCAACTCATCAGACCCATAATATTGTGAATCAGACCACAGACAAACAAACTAACCTAACGATAACTCCTCACAAAGTCATGTGTCCTCAAAATAAGACCACTGAGTGTTCTCGCAACTTTCTAATTTACAAATTCTGCCAATTCCTGCCAAGGCCATCCTGACTAATTCTGGTCCTACAAACTCTATAGATACTCTTTCGTAATGGGCACCTGTTGAAATGTTGAACTCTCCATGGTGTATGCTCTCCCTTGCCAGCAGCCAACTAGTAAACCTAAATTTGAAGAAAAAGAAAGTAAAGGAGAGGAAAGAAAGGAAAGACAAGAAAAAAGAAAAATGCTGCCTATTATACATTAGATACTCAGAATAAAACAGTGAATGGTAAAAAAGCTTTTGCCTTTAAGGATCATAATCTTTTAATGTGGTGGACAGACACCATTAACAATACAGGGTGATATAATTATAATAGGAATAAACACTGTGAACATTCAGCCCAGCCAGAAAAGGTATCCCAGAGGCAGCGATTTTTAAGATAAATCCTGAAGTGTGATTAGGAGCTAAATACAGAATACAGTTGGGCATGGTAAAGGTTCTAAACAGCAGGAGCTCCTTGTGCAAAGGACAGAATAAAGGGCAGTGTGTTTTGGAATAGAATAAAGGACAGCTAGGAATAGATTGAGGATTTTATAGGCCCAAAGCATCAAAAATATTATAATGCTTTGCCATTTGAGATTAAAAATAAAAATAATGCTAATGATAAAGTACATGTAGGAAATTCCTTCTGTTTTTTCTTATCATGTTCAGTTTGATACTTTATTTTCTCCCTTCCTCCCTTCCTCCCTTCCTCCCTCCCTCCCTCCCTCCCTCTCTCTCTCTCTCTCTCTCTTTCTCTCTCCCTTTCTTTCTTTCTTTCTTTCTTTCTTTCTTTCTTTCTTTCTTTCTTTCTTTCTTTCTTATTCAGTCTGCTACTTTAAAAGAAATCCCTCAGACGCCTAGGTGGCTCAGTCGGTTGTGCGTCTGACTCTTGATTTCAGTTCAGGTCATGATCTCACAGTTTGTAGATTTGAGCCCTGCATCAGGCTCTGTGCTGATGGTGTGGAGCCTGCTTGGGATTCTGTCTCTTCCTCTCTCTCTCTCTCTGCCCCTCCCCCGTGTTTGCTCACTTGCTCTCTCTCTCTCTCTCAAAATAAACATTAAAAGAAAGAAAAGAAATCTCAAATTCTCTAAAAAATATATTCATGTTCCTGTTTTGATGTTTTCTTCGGCATATACCAGTTCATTTATTGCAGAATGCAGTATTGTTTATTTGGAGAACTACAAATACTTTGGTAAGGCAGCACTGTAGAGTGTGAAAGGTGAAGAAGTGAGATGAAGCTGGAGAGCTAGACAGACACCAATTAATGAAAGATTTAGTAAAACGTGCTTACAGATGTGGTCTTTGTTGTGCAGTGATCTGAGGTCAAGCTCTACCATGCTAGAGCACTCACTGAATATATTTAGGCAACTCAAGACTTTAATTTCATCAGCTATAAAATGGGAATGCTCAATTGTGAGGATTAACATTCTCCCTCCCTCTCCCTTTCTTTCTCCCTCTGATTCTCTCTCTCACTCTCTCTCTCTCTATATATATATATGGCACTTAACATGGTGTTTAATACCATAAAACACACTAAATTTCAATTAAGTATTATTGTGAATAAATTTGTACTTCAGCCTGGTAAACGGGGAGCCAATAAAGGATTTTAAATAGTGACATGATTAGCATGGACTTTTACGGATTTCTTTGGCTGCAGTGTATAGCCTGGGTTGAATGACAATGGGTAGATTCTAGGTGTACTTATGAGGAAGACTCAATAGATATTAATGATTGGTTGGATGGAGGGTGAAGAGATACACACATACATGCATGTATATGTACATTATGTATTCATACACACATGCACACACTTACAAAGTCCCTTGTACAAACTTCTATAGATGTAGACAGGTATAAATCTCAGTATTGGCGGAGGGGGGGAGATGTGTGATAATAAAACCAACTGTCAAGGAAATGATATGATGTTTACATTTCAAAATAATTTGAAATGGGGTAAGAGGAGAGGATGGAGTATCAATGAAATAAGATTGGTTATGAGTCAATAACTGGATAAGAAAGATTATACTCTTTTCTGCTTCTGTGTATGTTTAAATTTTTCCAAAATAAAAAGCATTAAAAAAAATCTGTTGAGGCAGGGACCTTGCTTGTCTTGTTTGCATCTGTGTTTCCAGGACCTAGAAAACTTCACACAAGACAGTAGGCTCTCAATATATATTTGTCGAATGAATGAACACTGGAGAACAATTACAATAACCTACGTGAAGATCTGACAGTTTAGGCTGAGAGCCAAGACTCCTGGGGTTCCCTTTATCTTTCTTGCTACAAATAACATTCCACTAGCTATTGTAAAGATGAATACCTCAAAGGGGAAAAAAAAACATCCAAAGAGAAAGCAAAGCAGATCAACAGACTTCACTTTTGAATTCCAGGAGAAGTAGGTATTTTTACATGCTTACATCCCCAGAGGGCTTCCATGGGGACTGTGCCATATCATTTCATTTCATTGCTTTTTATCCAACAAGTATTTATTGTGGAGATGTGTCTGTCCTTCAAGCCAAGAATCAGAAGAATCAGAAGAAAGCTGTGTATACCCCATTATCCCTTCCCTTCTCATTCTTGGCCTGAAATGAGGGGAGAACGAAGCCTTTCGGAGAAAGTTAACCTAGACACTTTATTTTTGTTTCCATAGTAGACCTAGGACAAAATTGTCTATTATAAAAGTACTGATACTGACATAGAACCTTAATTAGGGTTTTTGAAATTCAAGCCCACTTTTATCGAAGGCCAGCACCTGAGCAGAGGAAAACAACCAATGACACTTTAACAACGGACATCAGCCACAATTAAATATCCACGTGAGACACTCTCAAGTTTTAAAGCTGCACTGTCCAACACAGAGCCACTAGCAATGTGTGGCTACTGAGCACTTGTGATGTGAGTTTGAGATGTTCTGTATGGGTAAAGTATATACTACATATCAAAGACCTAGTAAAGAAAAGAAGTTAAATATCAAAAAATTTTATATTAATCACACATTGAAGTGACAGTATTTTAGATACTATAGGTAAAACGATATATATTAAAATTAATTTCACCATTCTTTTAACTTCTAAAAAACATGGCCACTAAGAGATGTAAAATTACATATGTGGTTCCTATTATATTTTTATTGGATAGTGCTTTTCCAAAATGGGAGAACTTTTCACCTTCTTTTTAATTTTTTTAATGTTTATTCATTTTTGAGAGACAGAGAGAGACAGAGTGTGAGCAGGGGAGAGGCAGAGAGAGAGGGAGACAGAGAATCCGAAGCAGGTTCTAGGCTCTGAGCTGTCAGCATAGAGCTCAATGCAGGGCTGACGTGACCTGAGCTGAAGTCAGATGCTCAACCAATTGAGCCACCCAGGTGCCCCTGTTTTTTGTTTTGTTTTGTTTTGTAAGTGGAGAGAGGAGGTAGAGAGAAAGAATTATAGACGGAGAAAAGATCCTGAGTAATGGTTAAGAAGGTGAGAGGAAACAATGTATGTCAAAACTCAAGAAATTTCGAAGCGATGCTCTAATCCACGAACCACAACATCATGACCTGAGCCAAAGTTGGACACTTAACCTACTGAGCCACCCAGAGCCCCTCCTCTTCTTATAAAGAGTTCAGTATTAATAGCACAACGTCTAGTCCTTACTCTGTACTGTTCTGCTAGGTTTTAGAGCTCTTCCATTACGGTACTGCTATAGGGAGTCATTATAATCAATTATGGGTATAAACGGAGTGCCCACTAAAGAATCAGTGATTGTCCTTCAAATTCTTTTATTGTGACCAGAAGTACTCTGGCCTTATTAAGGGGGAAATGACAGTATGTCCTCTGATCCTAGTTTACACTATTAGCAATTGCTGAAGGGTTTCCTCTTGAATTGCCTAAGAACATACTTCACAACAGCAAAGCATTATTTCACTTTCCAAGTTATTGTTTTCTAAACTTTTTTTTTTTAACGTTTGTTTATATTTGAGACATAGAGACAGAGCGTGAGCAGGAGAAAGGCAGAGAGAGAGGGAGACACAGAATCCGAAGCAGGCTCCAGGATCTGAGCTGTCAGCACAGAGCCCGACGCGGGGCTCGAACTCACAGACTGCGAGATCATGACCTGAGCCGAAGTCGGCAGCTTAACCGACTGAGCCACCCAGGCGCCCCCCAAGTTATTGTTTTCTACTCTCAGATGAGAAAACTATATTCCCTTCATTAACATCATCTTGATTCTACTTCTAGGGAAATAAAAGTCTTAGCATTATGTTAAAAGTGATTTGCCTCCTTTTTGTTTTTATTTAAAAACTCCCAAATTTGAAAGGGAAACCCTCTTGTGCTGTTAACGGGAATGCAAACCATACAGCCACTCTGGAAAACAGTGTGGAGTTTCCTCAAAAAATTAAAAATAGAACTACCCTATGACCCATCAATAGCACTGCTAGGAATTTATCCATAGGATACAGGAGTGCTGATTCGTAGGGGCACATGTAGGGTTTATAGCAGCACTTTCAACAATAGTCAAATTATGGAAAGAGCCCAAATGTCCATCAACTGATGAAGGGATAAAGAAGACATGGTTTACACATACAATAGAATACTACTTGGCAATGAGAAAGAATGACATCCTGCCATTTGCAGCAACGTGGTTAGAACTGGAAGGTATTATGCTAAGTGAAATAAGTCAGTCAGAGAAAGACAGATATCATGTTTTCACTCCTATGTGGATCATGAGAGGCTTAACAGAAGGCCATGGGGGAAGGGAAGGGGAAAAAATAGTTACAAACAGAGAGGAAGGTAGGCAAACAATAAGAGATACTTAACTACAGAGAACAAACTGAGGGTTGATGGGAGGGGGGCTAGGAGAGAGGGGAAAATGGGTGATGGGCATTGAGGAGGGATGAGCACTAGGTGTTGTATGTAAGCAATGAATCATGGGAATCTACCCCCAAAACCAAGGGCACACTGTATACACTGTATGTTAGCCAACTTGACAATAAATTATATTAAAAAAATAATAAAATAAATTTAAAAAAACTCCAAAATTTAATTAGGTTTTCTCTTAAAACGTTTAAGAGAATATTCACGTTTTCAATTCATCCTGCCACACTGAAAACTTCTCAATGGCTGCACATCATATTCTAAATGAAATCTTGTTCAAAAATCTTAATGTGGTCCTTGTTTACCTAATTTCACCTACAGCTATGTTTCCTCCTTACTCAACACACTTTCACCTCTCTGGTCTTTAAGATCCTGGTCCTTCCTTACCTCAGGAACATCCCACAAGCTATCACATAAGCCTGGAATGTTCTTGTCTCTATTTTGTTTCACATGGCTAACTTGTACTCATTTTTCACTTAACCATTTAAATAACATATCCTTAGAGAAGCCATGTTTGAGCATTTCCAGTATAAATTGTTCAAATGGTTCATATTTCCCTCCTTATAATACCTAACATAACTTGTAATTACAAGTTTTTCCTATATGATTATTTGTTAGAAGTCTGCCTTTTTTACTAACCTATAAGCTCCTCCGGGTGAATACATTGTCTTTTTTATCCACCAC
Organism: Paguma larvata; assembly: GCA_030068075.1. Taxonomy (NCBI): domain Eukaryota; kingdom Metazoa; phylum Chordata; class Mammalia; order Carnivora; family Viverridae; genus Paguma; species Paguma larvata. The sequence continues at coordinate 27,829,897 of CM057839.1, forward strand.
TATATTTTCAGCAAGTAGTGGTATGACATTACCACTACTGTGGTACAACAATACGGTATTCTCAGCAAGTAGAGCAGATCTTCAGGGAACATTTGTTGAACATTGCCATCAGAAAGGCCCAGTAGAGTACAAGGGTTGAACACAGGAGATAAGGAAGTAACTGATCAAACAAAGTACTCAAGGAGGCCACAGGGGATTACATTCAGAGCATTAGACGGAGGATAAAGTATATGTACACTAAAAAATAAGATGACAGGTACTAAATCAATGATGACCAGAGCAAGTCAAAGGCTTGTTGGAATGTATGTTTTGGGAGAGAAAGTTCAAATTGAGTCGTGCAGGGATGGCTTCAAAGAAGTAATTGGGCCAGAAAGTATGGTTACATTTTGCTATTAACTATGACTTTTTTTAATTTATGAAAACAGAAGTAGTCAGATGACTTAAGTTGTATCATAAGTCAGGCTCTCGGGGAGATGCCGAGATGAGATGTGGTTAGAAGTACAAAAGGTTTACTGCAGAGTAGTACTTGTGGAAGGGAGAGACAGGAAGCAGGACTGGGCAGGGGGAGCCATGTGACTGCTATGCAGGTCTGACAAAGCTTCTGTCTTCCTGATGTTGAGCAGGTCGTCATACTATGCTTGACTCAGTCTTTGGCTGAGGATGGGCAGGGGGGAAGGGGTTGCCCTGAGAATAGTATAACTTCAGCTTGAAATCTGAGGTGAACCCGGAGGTAACAGCCGGAGGCTATCAGCTAAGTACATGCCTTCGGTTGGGCAGGGAGTCCTTTTTCAGGTAGAGACAAAGTGTAACTGTGACTGCCATACATTCTAGGATGACAATTCAACCCAAATTAACCTATACATTCAATAAAGGATTTTTTTTTTTGACGAGCTCAACAATCTTGTTCTAGAAAGTATTTGGAAAAACAAAGGTTTATGTTTAGCAACGTAACTTCTGAGAAAAAAAAGAGGAATTTGCTCTGTTAAATATTGTCTATAAGATGAAGGTAAATAAAAACAACATGGTACTGGTGTTCAGTACCAGACCAACTGAGTTCAGAACCAGAGCCATATATAAATAGAAATATGATATATAATAAAAGTGGCATCAAAAATCAATGAGGAAGGGATAGACTATTGTGTATAATTACAGAGAAAATCTGGCTTGCCATCTGGAGAAAAATAAGCTAGATGCCCACCTATTCCAGAGAGAATAATGATCTAAATGTGATTCTCTGGAGAGTAATGAACTATAAAGGAAATAGAAAATGTAGGATATTTTTGTGAAGTCAAAATGCAGACTGAGCTTTTAAACAAAAGCCCAAAGGCACCACTGAGAGTAATAAGATTATATCCATCAGCTAGGAGAGAGAACTGGAAGAACCTCAGGAGGAGTTACATACACTGTACAGAATATTCCAAGGATGAGGGCAGCTAAGTAAACCACGAGGAGATATAAGTCTGTTAGGAAGTGTCATTATGACTTGCCTGTCCAAAATATTTTCCACTGCCTCTACCTCCTTCCTATTTAAAAGTAAGCACATATCCTTCAATAAACATTTTTGAGTTCCAGACACTGTGCTAAGTATAGGAAGTACAAAGATAAATATGCTTGAGTTCTAGTCCTTAAAAAGTTCTTACTCTAATCAGGAAGACAGAGCAGAAAACTAAATAAGACATTTTAACTCCTATCCTACAAGTAGAAACCAAGAAGCATCTACCTTTGCCTAGACGTCACTGAGAAGCTGGTTTTTGAGCAATCAGGAAAGTCATTCCAGGCAGAAGGACCATCACTAACAAAGTCACAGGGCTTTGAAAGAGCATGGTTTATTGGAAAATGTTAAGTAGGTAATCTAATAACAGACATTCTGAAATGTTTGTTATTGAATGCAGAAAGTATTTTATGGAGATTATTTTAGTCTTCTCTTAGCAGCATTGATAATCTCACTAGCCAATAATCACCTTTGAAGGCAAAGCCAAAGATGAAGTACTGAAGTGATTAGGGGTAAATGTTAATGGTTACGAAAGAGAAGCATGCTGCAAAGCACTGAAGACGAAGTGTGGAGTAGTTAACAACTGTATAATGGATTTAGAGGAGAAAGTGGTTGTTGTCAGCTTCATTGATAAGGGAAGATTTTATGGGAATGGCAGAGCTTCACTTTATCATTTTAAAAACTGAGAACTGACTGTATATATTAGGGGCTGTGCTTGGAGCAGAAACTTCAAAACTATAGTTAATAAGGGACAGATACTCAGATACCTGCAAAAAATAAAGCAATGAGTGCTATGACAGAGGCAAGCATAGGCTGATGTGAGAAAAACCTCAGAGGGACTCTTGCTTTAGAGCAGGGAGGTCAGGGATGGCTTTCCAAAGGTGAGGCTGTATGCACCAAACCACGATGGATGAGTAGGACTTCATCACGTGAAACGGAAGGAAAAACATTTTGCAATGGCTCCGTTTAGTGAGAGAACACACCTCCCTCAAGGAACGTGGAATAGATCAACATGGCTAAGTAATGGCTGCAAGGCAGTGAAAGAAAAAAAAATTTAATGTTTATTTCTGAGAGAGAGCGGGGCGGGGGGGGGGGGAGGGGCAGAGAGAGAGAGAGGGCAATAAAGAATCCAAAGCAGGTTTCAAGCACTGAGCTCTCAGCACAGAGCCCAATGCGGGGCTGGCTCAAACTCATCAACAGAAAGATCATGACCAGACAGAAGTCAGACGCCCAACCGAGCCACCCAGGCACCACTGTGCAGGAAATTTCTAAGGCAAATAGGTAGAGATTTGATTAAGAAAGGCCTTTTATAGAAAGGTAAAGAATTTGGGTTTTTATCCTGAAGACAATGTGGGAGTTGATGAAGATTGTAAGCAGGGAAGTGACATGATTAGATTCAAGTTTTACAACGATTGCTATTAAAGGCAAAAATGATAAAGGCAATTGAAGATGAACTGATACTGTGGGCAGCCTAAGAGACAGAGAGATTAAAAGGCTGTTGCTATTATTTATGAAAAATAAAAGACTTCAAACTTATACTAGCAGTAGTACTAAGACAGAATGGGTAAGGTTTGAGCAGCCAGAGGAAGAAGCAGTGGCATTCCTTGTAAAGATGACATGTATAAATGTTTGGAGAAGGGGAGGGTGAGCAGATCGGTTTACCGGGAGTACATAGTATTTGCTAAAAGAAAAATGATTAGCTTTTACAAGGCTGGAGCAGAGGGTCAGTTTTGGGAGAGTTGGTGATGAAGTGGAAAACACTGCTGGAGTCAGCCTCTGACAAACCTATTAAACAAACGGGCTAAAACAGTTAGGATTTTATTTTTCCCATAGCAGTATTAAATTAAAAAGTCACTTTTATTGTGGTAAAATATACATAAAATGTGCCGGTTTAATCATTTTTAAATGCACAATTCAATCACACTCAGTACATTCACGTTGTTGGGCCACCATCAACATTGTTCATCTCCAGAACTTCTTCCGCATCCCAAACTGAAACTCCTTACTCGTTACAGAGTAACTGGCTAGCCTCCCCTGCCCTCCCAGCACTACTATTCTACTTTCTGTCTCTGGGAGTTCGACTACTCTAGGTACCTCAAAAGTGGAAACATACAATATTTGTCCTTTTGTTTCTGGCTTATTTCACTTAGCTAAATCACTGCGATCAACACTTTGGTTATTCCGTGGCTGAATTCTAATTTCATTCTACTCTACATGCTATATTTTAAAACAAATGTCTAGCTTTCTTGATAATCTTCCCCACTTACTGCTTAAGGACACTTGAATCTAGCAAATTACAAACTCAGAGTTCTTAAAGGCAATTTAGTCTACCACTGTCTATCATTAAAGAGCTTTTCATTGTCTACTTTAAGTGTCTTTATATTGCAAATTATTTTCATTTCCTTAGTTTCACAGGCATTAGGCCTTTTGCAAAATCCCACCTAGTACGTTTTTTTTTTAAATTTATTATTTTGAGAGAGAGAGAGAGAGAGAGAGAGAGAGAGCGCGCGCAGCAGCAGGGAAAAGGTAAGATAGAGAGAGAGAGACACAGAGTCTGAAGCAGGCTCCAGGTTCTGAGCTGTCAGCACAGAACCCTAAGGAGGCCTGAACTCGTGAACCAGGAGATCATGACCTGAGGCAAAGTCGGAGGCTCAACCTACTGAGCAACCCAGGCGCCCCCCGCCCCGCCCCGCCGTCCCCCTAGCACCTTAATGATAGTAAACGACAGCAAATAGAACTCAGGCAGGATTCAAACTTCCTCAGAAGGGAACTTAATTTAGGATGCTGATATGAAGGCTCTCTCTTTTGATACTATTTATTTTCCCTGTCTGTGGCTGAATCGGCTCTAGATGAAGAGAATTAAGAACACACTGTTCTTAACTTTAGCCGGGGAAAAGTCTGAAGTTTCAGATGCTTGAAAACTATTTGAGAACTGCTAAAGTTACCTAACCTTTCTTTTGGGGGCATCCCCAGATCATTACTGCTCTACCATCAAGTTGAGTAATTTTGGACAAGACACTAATCCTCTGGAAGTCTCACAGGGTTAGATTACACCAGCCTGTGCTTCTCAATCTTGTCCACACCACAGCACACACTATACGGTACTGCAGGACACTGAGATCAACGGAGGAGGCAGTACAGCACACCTGGAACCCACTGGCCGCCGTGGGTCCTCGCACAACGCGTAGACGCTCTCAAGGAGCGCTCCAGTCCGCAGGTTCGTTCCAGCTGATGTGCCACAGCAGTCTATACATAGGCCGAAGTGGGGCTCCCGCTGTTTCTGAAGTCAGAGGCCTTTCCCTCCGTGTATAAAAATAAAGTCTTTATTCCATAAGCAGACGAAGCGTAAAAAGGCACAAAGGCCTCAAACGACACAAATACGCAATATATCGAAGTACCGCACTCGTCCAGCGCGCTCTCAGCCGAGCTTACGTCTCTTCCCAGCAGGCTCCGGGAGCCACCGCGAGACTTCACCAATTCTCGCGAGATTTATCGGCAGCCATCTTCTTGGGGGTGCTGGGAGCCGGGAAGACCCCCCGAATCGTTCCCATTGAGCTGTCCTTCGTCTTCGCTTTCTTCACTTTTGCCTGTTCTGTGTTGCCAACACCACCTGGTTCCGAGGCTGAGAGAAAGCCCGGATCTAGGCGCGTGTCGACCTCCTGGTCCAAGAAGATTTGCTTGGGTGAAGGGAAGGGGGAGGGCCCGGGCAAACCGTTGCTGCCTCAGCCCGGGCCAGGGTCCGGGGACGGGGAGCTCCTGGCACCCCGTGGATTCGCGGCCTGCGACTGTACCAGCAGAGCTGTTCGCTGATCCGGGCTCGCGGGAACCTGCCACCGGCGCCTCCCACCGCGGCCCACGCGGGCGGCGCGCGGAGGAGGGGGCGGGGGCAGCGGCGGCTGTAGCGGCCGAGACCTGGGCGGGCGGAGGAGTGTGACGGGCCTCGGGGCCGCTGTGGATGGTTTCTAAAATGATCATTGAAAACTTCGAGGCACTCAAGTCCTGGCTCAGCAAGACTCTCGAGCCCATGTGAGTATCCGGGGGCTATCTCCTTGCAGGGATGGAAGTGGGAGATAGGTGGACACATAGATCTGTGCAGTTTCCCCCAAGTGCCTGCGATGGAGGCCGAAGCGGTGAACGGAGAGGTCTCAGGGTTTTTTGTTTCTCCTTCTTTTCCATCCTCGCTCCCAGGTTTAGGAGAGCCTGAACTGACCTTTATGTTATCACTGAGTTGGTCCTTGAACTGGTATCTTCTCTTGTTTTCCCGTTATATGTAGATCGACTCCAAGCTACACACACATTTGATGAGGGCCCCCAAATCGGTTTCTTTTCGTTTAATGAATCCGATCATATCGTCTTGCTCACAGACTAATATACCTTGCTTCTTTAAGTGAAGCGAATGGCCCTTATTAGGGATTAGGGCAGTTGTAGTGCAAGCCACTCACGTTTCACATAAATACAGTCCCTGAAAGAAAGGCCACGTTTCCCATGTGCTATCTGGCTCATCCGCACCTTTTCTAACTGATTGAAGATGTAACAGGTGCTAAGGTACTCAGTAAGATTCCCTTTTCCCACCTACACGTTTGTTAGCTTGGAGAGGGGGAAGAAAATGTTATCTATCCATATGGAATATTTAGCAGCTTTAAGTGGGTTGCTGTAGATGGAGAGTGTGTGTGTGTGTGTGTGTGTGTGTGTGTGTGTGTGTGTGTGTTCAGAGAGCCAGAATGTTTTAGATTGGAAAAAATAAGGAGTGTTTTATGAATTTGTCTTTTAATACATACAAAATATATATTGGGCCAGATGCTTTATCAAAAGTGGTCGATTTATAGTAAACAACTTAAAATGAAATAGGGAAAATCCACTCATTTAATAAGTTTATTAAGTGCCTGCTATGTACTGTGGGAGGCTTTGGTGATAGAGCTTTTAAACTCCAAAGTCGACAAGACAATAATAAAGGAGTATTAAATAAGGTAACTTGGATAAAAATAGGAATGATGGTTGTAATAATAGGGGGTCATATAAAAGGGTCATTAGAAGGCTTTCACAGGAGCTGGTGTTTGAGCAACACTTAGGAGAAGGACTCATCTGTGTCAGAGTCTGGAGAAAGACTTTTCCTTGCAGAAGGAACAGCAGGTGCAAAGGCCCTGTAGCAGATATGATCACAGTGTGTTCCAGGAAGAGAAAGAAGGAAACGTGGCTGCAAGGAACCTTGTGATGGGGATGGGGAGAGAATGGAAAGACATGAAATTGGAAGTCGGCAGGGGCCAAATTATGTAGGATTTTCTAGGCTATGGTCAAGAGCTAGGATATCATTTATAATGAGAAGACCTTAGATAATTTAAAGCAGGGAGGGACTGATTTTGTCTTTTTTTTTTTTTAATGTTTATATATTTTTGAAAGACAGACAGTGTGAGGTGAGCCGGGGAGGGGCAGAGAGAGAGGGAGAGACAGAATCCGAAGCAAGCTCCAAGCTCTGAACTGTCAGCACAGAGCCCAGCTGGGGGCTTGAACCTATGAACCACGAGATCATGACTGAGCTGAAGTCGGATGCTTAGCTGACTGAGCCACCCAGGCGCCCCTGATTTGATCTTGTTTTAATTCTGCCTGCTTTGTGGAGATTAAAGGGGCAAACATCAAAGTAAGGAGACTGTTCTGAAGGGCATTGTAGGCAGAAATGTAAGTAGTTTGTATTAGGGTGGTAGTGGAAACAGAACAAAATGTGTTGTGTAAGTGGATCTGATAGAACTTGCCGATATGGATTGGATGTGGGAGATGAGGGAAAGGGAAATAAAGAATAATGACTAAGAAGTTAGCAACTGGATAGGTGATGATAGAGAAGGCCTGGAAGAGAACACATTGAGGGGAGGAGGAAAGATAATTGGTTTTGATCACTAAATATAAGGTATTTGTTATACATCTAAGATGTCAAATCGGCTGTTGGGTTATTAGTCTAGAACTCAGGCAAAGACTGGAGAAATTTGGAGTCATCAGATAGTATTTGAAACTATGGAGTTATGGGAGATTTCCTAATTAAGAATGTTTTCATAGGGAAGAAAGGAGGGCCCAGGTCTGAGGTAGAAGGTTGAGATTTATGTTACTAAAGAAACAAATATATGACAAAAGAGATGAGTTGTCAACTTGATGGGATGTTGCAGAATGGATGAAAAGGATGGAGACAGATAAGTGGCCCTTAAGTTCGGAAAGGTAGAAGTCATTGGTAACCTTAGCAAAATAGTTCCATTGAAGTGGGGTGGTCTAGATAGAAGCCTTATTTCAGCGGATGGAGAGAAAGTGTACAACAGTGTAGTGTAGTGGTTGAGAGGACAAACTCCGGAACCAGAATGGCTGGCTTTGAGTATTGCCTCTGCCACTTTACCAGCTGTTTAAAATTGGTAAATTACTTAACTCAGTGCCTCCCGTTTTCTCATCTGTATGGGGGAAATAATGAATATGTATTAAGAATCTTTGAACACTGCCTGGTTTGTAATTAGCGATCAATAAGTACTAGGTGAACAGAAAACTTAAAATGTTTTAAATTGAAATAGCCTTCCTTTAAAAAAAACTTTTTTTTTGAATATAGTTTACATACAATGTTACATTAGCTTTAGGTATTACAACATAGTGATTCAATGTCTCTATGCTATAACCTAAAAGGTTACTTATAGTTACTTAGTATGTATGCTCGTGATTTTTATTCAGTTTTAATAAGGCATATTTCAGGTATCATATAGCCTACTCAGATGACTGTAGCGCCGCAGTCGTTACTGGTAGAGTAAATAGGCACTGCTAGCTAGTACAGCCTCAACAGTGCTAGGAACTGGAATTGGCCCTTTCATAATGTACATTGCTGTGGTAAAATTGAACCTTTATCCAAGTTCCTGTTCCTTTAATTGCATTTCACATGAGTCCTTGGTAACTTTTAGAGCTAATTCCAATTATTTAAGACTTGTGGTTTCTCACCTTGGTTTTGTGAAACTTTAAGATGTGCTTGTTATCTGAAAGGATTTTTTTGTTTTACTCTAAAACTATAATTTGCCAAATAGCACCTGTTTGAAGGAGAACATTTGAAGGAGCAAGGGTAAGATGTAACTCAGAACTTGTATGGAACTTTCTAGCTACTTGTGCTAGTAAAGTATCTCATGGTTTTGGACTTCCTCTGCATTTTGAATATGTTAATTCAGCAAACATTGAGTACTTACTCTACTTTGTACCCAACAGTGTATTAGATATTCGGTATAGTGGAAAATGAGCTGAGATGACTGTCGTCATACTGTTTACCACTTAGCAGGGAAGACGTGTCGAACAAGTAATTACAAGGCCAGTGAGTGTTACTAAGTCGAGAATGCTGTCAAAATATATGTCTGGGAGATCAGGAAAGGCTTTGCTGATACGGTAACATTTGATCTTAGCCTGCAAGGATGAAGAGCAGTTTGCTAGGGCAAAAAGATGGGAATGGACAGCTGCGAAAGCATTATAGGTTTTGAAAAATAGATTGTATAAGAGGCCAAAAACGGAAGAAAGAAAGTGTCTTGGGGGAATTGAAAGAAATTGGGGGGAAAAATGCAAAGGGAAGAACACAGTGGATAGCTCAGAAAAGAGCCAGAACATTCAAGACTTTGTTGAGTCATGTTAAGGATTTGGATTAATTGAAGGATAGTGGGAATCCAGTGAAAGGTTTTAGAAGCCAGAGAGTTTCAGATTGACATAAAAACAAACACAAAACCCAGCCTGCTTGCACTGTTTTGGCATGAAATGAGAGTTGGCAAATCTGCCTTTGATAGGTCTGTAGATGTGTCAGAGTTTTGAGTTTTGTGGGTTTTTTAACATAAGTTATTGAAAATGTAGGTGTTTAAATTGGCATCTTAAAATACTTAAGATTGATATTTTGTTCTCTCAAACATTTGCTTAGTCATGCTTGCTAATAATAAAATGGAATTTGATGTTGCTCTTTTCTCTAACATTCATTTCTTTTTGCTAATGTGAAGTCCTGGGAAAAAATTTAGGGTTTTTTTTTTTTTTTCGATGTTCAATTTTTCTGTTTTTGTTTTCTAAACGGAAAAGATTTTCTGCTGTATTTTAAGACTTTTTGTGAGTTTACACATCACCAAGTATGGTACTTTAATAAAATCATGGACTTTTTTAGCTAGAGGGAAGCCTTAAAATTAAATCAAAATTAAAAAAAAAACTTTTTAATTTTTTAAAAAATGGAGAAGCAGATGGACTTAATGATGTACCCCTGTTTTGTGAGTTTTTAGTAGTGAAGAACAGAATGCCTGGTTTTGGGCTCCTGCTGCTATGTAGTGCTGTGGAGGTACTGTTAGTGGACAGAAGCCAAGCTTTGATCCATGTGGACTAATGTTCACATCTCAGTTCTGCCACTTACTGAGTAATTTAGGCAAATGAACCTCCTCTTTCTTTACTGGTATAATAGGGAGACTTACACTTCTTTCCTTCTGGAGTTGAAAGGATCAAGGCACATTTTTAAGAGTTTACTCTTTCCGACCTTCCTTAAATACTGCTTGATTAAACACAAATAGGTTACATTACTTGCTACTGTTACTTTTATCACTACCACTGCTGCTGGCACTACCCACCTGTATTTGCACACATTGTTGAAAGGTTTTGTATTACTTCCAAGTTCTGTGAGGTAATCATTGGTACCTCCATTTTGCAAGTGATGACACTGGGGTACTGAAGCAGGAAGTTAAGGTACTTGTCCAGAGTCACACAGCTAAGTATAGCATGTGACTAAATAGTAATTTAAACTCAGGCTTTTTTGACTGTAGAGCCATGTTTTAATTTACTACTACACAATACAGTGTATTCTTTCCTGTTACTGTGTGCACTTTTTACTGTTACATTTTCATAATGCTAGCTGTAATTGAAAGGAATAAAGTTTTAAAGCATCATGATAACCAGTGCTTTACAGTGTAAGAAACCTCTTTGGGAGTTCTTGTAGTCTTTCTCCCTTCACTCACACTTGCTAACTATACCTTTCTCACCAAAATTATTTTTGTTCCTGTTTTACAGCAAGAACTGAAAGGTGGACTTTGCGGTCCTGAACTCTATTCCTGTTTTCCTCCTTTGATCTTTCTCTTTTAACAGACATTTTTGGGCATAGAAAGTTGATTTGCTAGTCTTTAAGGAAGAGTAACTCAGCAACAGTAGTAGCAAAAACAAAACAAAAAATAAAATCATACTTCTAGTCATTTGCATGCTAGCTTTTCCTTTTACTAGTAAATCTAGAAGTAATAGTCTTTATTTTTTCATTCCTTTGCCCCAACTATTTACTTCTTAATCACTTGTCAGTTTCTTTCTGTTTATATTGAAACAAAATTGTTTACCTCAGTGTAACCCATCAATTTATGCTTATTAAATGTAAATATTTTATATAAATTTTATATTCTTTGTCCTGCATGTGTAACATTAAACAATGTTGATGCTGCCTTTTTAATTTCACATATCTTGAATCCCTAATACTTTGCTTCTCTTTCTTTGCAAATAAGCCTTATCCTTTTTAATTCTTTTTCTTGCCTTTTAATTGTATTTTTTCAAGTTCTGTTTCCATGCCTTTTTCTCCTCAACTTTTTCTACTCCTGTCATCTCATTCACATTCATTTCCATGGATGGTTTCTATTATAATCTGTGCCAGCGGTTCTTAAAAACTGTGTGTGTGTGTGATGTAGAATCTTTGAAAGTTTGATTAAAGACTTCCTTCCTTAGGATATTGCATGTGCTATATACACATTTGCATTGAATTTCAGAGCTTTTCTAAGAGAACCTCTAGTTTCTGCATACTTTTTCGCATGTGTACATTTAGACTTGACCACTCTTCAAAGCCTAACCTCTTATTCCAGTTGCTAGCGAAATACCCACTTGGTTCTCCCATCTGAACTTCAAACTACATTCTGAAAATAAATGTTCTCTGAATTCACTAATATCCATTTCATTTCCTCAGATTTCCCAGGCTTAGAGTTTTATTTTTTGGCTTTTCCTTCATTCCTTTCCCCCATCAGATAATCATTAGGTTCTGTCTCTTTCTTTCTTTTTCTTTTTTTTAAATTTTTTAATGTTTATTCATTTTTGAGAGAAAGAGAGAGATAGAGTGCAAGTGGAGGAGGAGCAGAGAGAGAGGGAGACACAGAATAAAAAGCAGGCTTCAGGCTCTGAGCTGTCAGCACAGAGCCCAAGGCGGGGCTTAAGCTTAAAATCCCTGAGATCATGACCTGACCTGAAGTTGGATGCTCAACAGACTGAGCCACCCAGGTGCCCAGTCTCTTTCTTTTTAATAATTCTTACTAATGACATTGCTCAGTAAGGGGCCTCACATTTCTTATCTAAACCTTTGAGTTTTTTCTCACCTCTAATTCCATCCTGGATGCCCAACCTTGTTTATATCCTTTTGTCTAATCAGAATTTTTAGCCCTCCTAAATGAATTGAATACATTTTGACTTGACTTTTAAATGTATACAGTAATCTGCTTATCTTTCCAGTTCGTATCTTCCTATTTTTTTTTTTTTTTGGTGATTCTTAATTTCAGCAAGGCAGAACTTTTCATTGTGATTCTGTATCACATTTTTTATATTGTCCCCTTTTCCCAACTTTTAGAAGGTAACATTCATTGAGTGCTTGTCATATGCTAATCATTGTATATTCATTGAGTACAAGCTAGATTCTCTTATTTCAGTTGTAAATATAAGGAAATTGAGTCTTAGGAAGATTAGGTAATATGCTTCGTTCATTGCTAATAAATGACAGGATTCAAAACCAGACATTCTGATATCGGAGCCTTGTTGCAGATTATGATACAGTGCCTTTCTTCATTTCACTTATATATGTTGAAATCAAAGGTCAAGGGCGATTTTAGTTCTTCCAGAAAGTTGTTTATATGATCCATCCATTTGGAAGGCATGACATGACTCTCCTCTTAGTACTAGTTTGCATCTATTATGACCATCATCACTTGCACACTTGTTTAGTAATTTTTACTTACTTTAGCTTCATTATTAGAATCTCAGGTTCTTGAAAGTAGACTCCAAGTCTACTTCAAAGTAGACTCTTAGAATTTAAATGTCTTCCTGTTGTGTCCAGCACCCAGTGCAATACCTTGTGTGTGGTATATTAAATGCACTGGTTGAGATTGGTAGTTTGTATAACCAGAACCTACGCAGAAAGTAATGTAAACTATAAAATCTGGCTTACTTTAGGGGCGCCTGGGATGCTCAGTTGGTTAAGGTTCTGACTTAGGCTGAGGTCATGATCTCATGGTTTGTTAATTCAAGCTATGTATCAGGCTCTGTACTGACAGTGCGGAGTCTCCTTGGGATTCTTTTTCTATCTCCCTCTCTGCCCCTCCCCTGCTTATTCTCATTCTCTCTCTCTGTCTCAAAATAATAAATCAATAAACTTAAAAAAAAAAAGAATGTCTCGTACTTGAACTAGAATTTTATTTCGGAGCAGCAGATATGTGAGCAGTTTGAAAAGTTACTAATCTCTGGGTCTAATTCTCTTTATTTTTACTTCATAGCATCTTCAAATTATGTAAAGCTTAAGTGATATTTTTTTTAGGGGAAAAGGACACTGAAGAGTATTAATGACATTTACTCGAAGTATTTTTGAATACTGTTATGTGCAAGCTGCCGACCTCTGTGGAGCTGCCTGGAAAAGAATTAGTATATGGTAATTCTAGTCTAACGAATTTTACAGCTGGTAGAAGAGTTTTTCTATAATTAATTATTGGGTAAAATATTTTTTAGTTGCCTTCTTCATCCCTTTAACATTTATTGAATTGACTCTCATTACCACATTTCAAAGCCAAAGCTACTGAGCTTTTCCATCTGAATGCTGACTAGTTAAAATGGATTTAGCATTTTTATATGTTGTAGCACTTTCTTGGGTTTATAATTATTGTTCTCAAATAAAATTAATCTATATACATAAATCAAGAGACTGGGATAGTATAAGCAAAACAGAAAATAAGATATTCCAGTGTTTGGTGTCTACACATCAAGAATGACTAATTCCGGCATGAGCTAAACGATTTCTAGGAATTTTTTGACTTCCTCCTGCTTCCTTAGCCCCAGAAACTAGAGAATGAGAGAAATGAGTGTATGGTATAAGCCCTCCCCTACTAGACTCACTCACTCACTCACTTACTCCCACTACCTCATCTTTGTGGAAAAATCCTTTTCAGTTTACAAATAGTTACTTTTCAAACTGGTAAAAGTTTATTTTTAACTTGGGGTCATTTTTAGTATTGTGTGTGTGTATGAAATAATGGAATTCACTTGAAATCTGTTACTCAATGATTCTTCTTGAGCTGTTTTACCAACATACAAGCAAATATGTTTATGTATTATTCTTTCTCTTTATAATTGGTATCATACTTGAGTGTCATTCCGTTTAATACATAATAGTTTGCCTTTTTTTTTAAGGCTGCATAGTATCTCAGTGTAATGGATATACCATAATTTAACCATCCACATTGGTGAACTGGACAAATCCTATTATAGTGTGTGTATTTACCAAATATATACATGTATATACTGTGCATATTTACCACATGACACACCCGTATATACCCATCACTTACATTCTGCCATTAACATTTCAGTGTACTTGCCACTCTCCTTTGATTTATTTCAAAGTACGTTGCAAATGTTAGTGAATTTACCCGTAAATACTTATCATGCATATCATCAGAGTTCAGTATTTATAATTTTAAAAAATTTTGATATAATCTTATACAGATCTTGAAGTGTACTCTTTGATAATTTTTGACAATGCATACATCTTTGTAACTCAATTCCCTATCAAAATAAAGAACATTAACCTCATTCTGGAAAGTTTCCTCCTTCCTCTCCCCATCTACCCATAGAAAAAATCACTGTTCTGATATTTCCATACTACATATTAGTTTTTTTTGTTATAGAACATATAAATGGAATTTTAGAATAGGTACTCTTGAACAAGACTTCGTTTTACTACTCAAGATGTTCTTGAGATTTACACATATTGTTGCATATATCTGTAGTTCCTTTTTATTACTGAGTAGTATTCCATCGTCAAATGCATGCCTTGTAGTTATAATAATTCCCATGCTATTTTTAGTCCTGACTAGTTAATTTAACAGTTTTTCTTTTTAATTAAAAATAATACATACTTGTAATAGAATTCGAACAGTATAGAAACATAAACTAAAAGTGAGTTTTCCTAGTCACTTCCTGATCCCTATACATAAACACATAATTGTATATTTATAAAATTATACATGTATTATGTTTATGTAGCTATATACAGTTGACCCTTGAACAACCCTAGTTTACATTGCATAGGCCCATTTATACATGGATGTTTTACAGCATTATGAATGTATTTTCCTAATAACTCTTTTAATATTTTCCTTTAGCTTTATTGTAAGAATACAGCATATAATCATAGATAACATAACAAAATGTGTGTTAAATGACTGTTTCAGCTAGGTCATGATCTCATGGTTTGTCAGATCCGTGGGTGGCTCATTCAGTTAGGTGTCCAACTCAGGTCAGGTCTTGAACTCAGTTGTCATGAGTTCAAGCTCCACATTGGGCTTTTGCTGGGCATGGAGCCTACTTTAAAAAAAAAAAAAGAAGAAACAAGGAGATTTGTGGGAGTCAGAAGTTATACACAGATTTTCAACTGTGTGGGGGTTGGTTCCCCTAACTCTTGTTGGTTCAAGGGTCGACTGTAACCAACTGGATTAGACAGTTGTAACATAGGATAATTTTATTCACATGTTGCTGTAACTGATATTATAGGTAACAGACACTCTGCATATCTGCCCATGGGAGTATATTCTTAAGTAGCTTCCTGTTTTTTTTTTCTGGTGGCTCCATAGTAATTACATTATGTGAATATACTATAATTTATTTTTTTAAAATTTTTTAATGTTTATTTTTGAGAGAGAGAGAAAGAGAGACAGAGTGTGAGAGGGGGAGGGGCAGAGAGAGAGGGAGACACAGAGTCTCAAGCAGGCTCCACGTTCTGAGCTGTCAGCACACCAGCCCAGTGTGGGGCTTGAACTCATGAACCGTGAGATCATGACCTGAGCTGGTCAGGTGCTTAACCAACTGAGCCACCCAGGTGCCCCTATAATTTGTTTTAATAGTGCTTTATTTTATGTAAGACATGGTCATTACTTTTTAGGAAAAAAAACTTAGTGGGGCACCTGGGTGGCTCAGTCAGTTCAATGTCTGACTTCACCTCATGTCATGATCTCATGGTTTGTGAGTTTGAGCCCCTGCTTGGGATTCTCACTCTCCTCTCTGCTCCTTCCCCACTTGAACACTCTTTCAAAATGAATAAATAAACTTAAAAAAAAAACACATTAACTTATTTTCTTAAAGTATTAAATTCCTGCACATGGTTACAAGAAAGAAAACTTGCTAGAAGACTTTGAAATGAAAAATTAAAGTCCTCTTTTTACTTCCTACCCTAGCACTTTTAATATTAATATGTAGTCTTTATACTTTTAAAACAGCTGATTCCAGTTTTATTGAGTGGTTCTTCCATAGTTTACTTAATCATATTTTTGTTTGTCATTTAGTTCATGTCCTAGTTTTGTTTTTTACTTTATAAATAACTCTTCAATGAACATCTTCCCATATGTAGTGTGTTTCTTTTTCTTTCTCTCCCTTATTCTTTCCTTCTTTTCCCTCTGTCCCTCCCTCCCATTCTATCTCTCCTTCCCCTTTCCTCCCTTCTCTTTTTTCTTTGTCTCACTCCCCCATTCTCATTAGAGAATTCTTTTCCAGAAGTCACCTAATGCCGCTGTTGGAGGCCTTTTTAACACTAAGAGATATGTATTTGAAAGCTTAACCAGGTGTGTTTTTGGTGGTAGTGGTTTAAATCCAGTAGTTCAGCTAAACTTGTTTTATGATGTTGCATACCATGTTGTGGCAAGTAATTTCTCTACTTTTCTTGCTTCAGCCGTTTAAAAAGTGACAGAAGGAAAGATAATGTGTCAGTATAAATTCTGGTGTTTTTGACTTTGTAACTTTCTGTGTTCTGCTATTGCTACACTCCCTGCTGCTATGCCCACATTCTCCAATGATTACTTTGCCATTGCTTATACAATTTCGATTGTTGGCAATTTAAAAACTGTTATGAAAAAATTTTATTTAAATCTTAAACTTAAGATTTATATAAATCTTAAGTTACTATAAATGAAAGATAATTGAATGATTACAAATTCTGCACATAAACATTAAAATATGCAGTTCAGCAGATCATCTGTTGCTCTTTGTAATACAGTTTCTTTTGAGTAGATTTGCTGAGTAACCTTGTGTAAGTTTAAGGTATAAAGCATGTTATTTTGATACATTTATATATTTTAATATGTATGATTGCCAGTGTAGTGACATTTATCACATAATTATAGTACAATATTATTTTCAGTGTTCATTAAGGTGTGAATTCGGTCTCCATGACTCATTTATTATTCATTATGAGTTGTACCCTTAAACACCATCACTCTTACCTCCCTCCCTCACCACCCCAGTCCCTGGTAAACATCATTTTACTCTGTCTTTTATAGAGTTAACTTTTTTAGATTCCAGGGTAATGTGCTTAAGGTCCATCCATGTTGTCAAAAGGGAAGATATCTTCCTTTCTTGTGGCTGAATAACATTCCATTGTGTCTGTGTACCATATCTTTGTTATCCATTTATCTGTGATGGATATTTGAGTTGTTTTCAAATCTCGGCCATTGTGAATAGTGCTATGATTAAAATGGGAATTCGTGTATCTTATCAAAATCCTGTTTTCATTTACTTTGGGTGTATACCCAGAGGTGAAATTGTTGGATTGAATGATAGATCTTTTAAGTTTTTTTTGAGGAACCTACATGTTATTTTTTGTAGTGGTTGGGCTGGTTTATGTTCCCGCCAATAATGTATAAGGGTTCTCTTTTCACTACTTCCCTACCAGCATCTATTTTTTTTTTTTAATGCTTATTTATTTTTGAGACAGAGAGAGACAAGGCATAAGTGGGGGAGGGGCAGAGAGAGAGGGAAAATCCCAAGCAGGTTCCACATTGTCAGCACAGAGCCCACATGGGGCTCTATCCCACAAACCATGAGATCATGACTTGAGCCAAAATTGAGTCAGATGCTTAACCAACTGAGCCACCCAGGAGCCCCTCCCAACACCATTTATTGAAGAGACTATAGACTATCCTTCCTCCATTGTGAGTTTTTGACTTCTTTATTATAAATTAATTGACCATATGTGCATGGATTTATTTCTGGGCTCTGTTCTGTTGATCTGTGTCTGTTTTTATGCCAATACCACACTGTTTTAATTACTGTAGTTTGTAATATAGTTTGAAATCAGGGAGTATAGTGCCTCTAGCTTTGTTCTTTTTCTTACAATATTGCTTTGACTCTTCAGGGTCTTTTGTGGTTCCATACAAATTTTAGGCTTATTTTTTCTATTTCTGGGAAAATCCCATTGGAATTTTTATAAGGATTGCATGAGCTATAGATTCCTTTGGGCAACGGTGGACATTTTCACTATATTAATTCCTCCTTCCCATGAACATGGGAAGTCTTTCCGTTTGTTTCTTTGATTTCTTGTATTTTTTTTTTTTGTACAAATCATTCACTTTCTTGGTTAAATTTGTTCCTATGTATTTTATTATTTTTGGTGCTGTTGCGGAAGGGATAGTTTTCTTTATTTTTCAGGTGATTCATCATTAGTATAAAAGAATGCAACTGATTTCTGTATGTTGATTTTGTATTCTCCAACTTTAGTGAAATCAGTGATTAGTTCCAAAAGTTTTTTGGTTGAGTCTTTGGGGTTCTTTTTTAAACAGATAAAAACATGTCATCAGAAAATAGTGACAGTTTTACTTTTTACTTTCCAGTTTGGATGCCTTTTATTCTTTTGTGTAGCTTAATTGCTCTAGCAAGGACTTCCAGTACTATATTGAATACGAGTGGTGAGAGTGGGCATCCTTGTGTTATTCCTGATCTTAGAAGAAAAAAGCTTTCAGTTTTTCTCCATTGAGTATGATGTGAGCTGTGAGGTTGTTCTGTATGATAGCATTTATTTATTGTGTTGAGTTCTGGCCCTTCTCTGCTCATTCTGTTAAGACTTTTTATCATGAGGGGCGCCTGGGTGGCTCCATTGGTTAAGTGTCCGACTTCGGCTCAGGTCATGACCTCATGGTTTGTGAGTTCGAGCCCCCGTATCGGGCTCTGTGCTGACAACTCAGAGCCTGGAGCCTGCTTCGGATTCTGTGTCTCCCTCTCTCTGCCCCTCCCCTATTTGCTCTGTCTCTCTTTGTCTCTCAAAAATAAATAAATGTAAAAAAAATTTTTTTTAATTAAAAAAATTTAAAAAAAGATTTTTTTATCATGAAGGGATGTTGTGTTTTGTCAGATGCTTTTTCTACATCTATTGAGATGATCCTGTGATTTTTATTTTTCATTTTATTAATGTAATGTATTACCTTTGTTGATTTGCATATGTTGAACCATTCTTCCATCCCAGGATAAATCCCATTTGGTCATGATGTATAATCCCTTTAATATGTTCTTGAATTTGGTTTGCTAATATTTTGTTGAGAAATTTTGCATTTGTATTCATTAGGGATATTAGTCTATAGTTTTGTGTGTGTGTGTGGTGTTGTTATCAACTTTGGGTATTGGTATTGCTAGCCTCATAAGATGAGTTTGGAAGTGTTCCTTCCTTGTTATTTTGGAAGATTATGAGGTGGATTGGTGTTAATTCTTTAAATGCTTCATAGGATTCTCCATTGAAACTGCCTGGTCCTGGAATTTTCTGTGTTGGGAGTTTTTGATTACTGATTCAATCTCTACTCAGTATTTGTTAAGATTTTCTATTTTTTCCTATTCAGTTTTGGTAAGTTGTATGTTTCTAGGAATGTATACATTTCTTATAGGTTATATAATTTGTTGACATATAATTCTTCATAGTAGTACTTTAAAATTTTAGGTATTTCTGTAATATGAATTGTAATGCTGCCTTTTTCATTTTTAATTTCATTTTTGTTTTTTTGAGACTTCACTTCTTTCCCTCTTAGTCTAGCTAAAGGTTTGTCAGTTTTATCTTTTCAAAGAACCAGGTCAGTTTCATTGATGCTTTCTAAATGTTTCTCTGGTCTCTATTTCATTTATTTCCACTCTGATCTTATCATTTTCTTCTTTCTGCTAACTTTGGGCTTATTTTATTCTTCTTGTTCCTTGAGGTGTAAATTTAGGTTGTTTATATGAGATATTTCTAATTTTTTAATATATGAATTAATTGCTATAAATTTTCCTCTCAGAACTGCTTTTGCTGCATCCTACAATATTTGATATGTTGTGCTTTTATTTTATTTGCTTTGAGATAATTTTTTATTTTCTATTTGGTTTCATCTAGTGGTTTGGAAGTGTGTTGCTTGGTTTCCACGTATTTGTAGATCTTACTTTTCTCTTGTTGATTTCTGGTTTCATAATATTGTGGTCGGAGAAGATAGTTGGTATGATTTCAGTCTTCTTAAATTTGCCAGGATTTGTTTTGTGGCCTACCATATGCTCTGTGTTAGAGAATGTCCCTTTTGCACTTGAGAAGAATGTTTATTTTGCTCCTGTTGGATGGAATGTTCTATATGTTTGCTAAATACACTTAGTTCTGAAATGTTGTTCATTCTAATGTTTCTTTGTTGATGTTCTGCCTTGATAATCTATCTTTCACATAGTGGAGTATTGAAGTCCCTTGTATTTACTTACAGTATTGTTGTCTGTTTTTCTTTTAAGATCTGTTTTAGTTGATTAATTTATTTCAGTGCTTAGGGTTTGGGAGTGTATATATTTGTCATTGTTGTATCTTCTTAATGCATTGACCCCTTTATCATTATGTAATGACCTTCTTTGACTCTTGTTACCCTTTTTGGCTTGAAGTCTATTTTGTTTAATGTATTATGGCTCTGCCCACCTTTTTTTTTGTTTTGTTTGTTTTTGTTTTGTTTTCTTAGAATATAATCTTTTGTCCTTTCACTTTTCAGCCTGTGTGTCATTAGAGTGGAATGAATCTCCTATTGGCAGCATGTAGTTGGGTCTTGTTTTTTTTCTGTATCCAACCACTTTGTGTTTTGTTTTGTTTTGTTTTGTTAAGTTTATCTACTTTGAGAGAGAGACACCCATGCATGCAGGGGAGGGGCAGAGGGAGAGAGAGGGAATCCCAAACAGGCTCTGTGCAGGGCTTGATACCACAAACTCTGAGATCATAACCTAATCAAGAGTCACTCAAATGACTTGAGCCACCTGGGTGCCACCATTTTGTGTTTTGATTGGGGAGTTAATTAATTTATGCTTAGGGTAATTATTGATATACAAGGATTTACTACTGCCATTTCTGGTTATTTTGTTTCTCCCTTGATTGTTTTTCCTTTTGTTTCTGTCTGTAGGTTGGTTTTCCATGGTGATTTGCTCAGTCTCCCGTTTTTTTGTTTCATGTCTCTGCTGTAGATTTTTGCTTTGTGGTTACCATGAGGTTACACAAAACATTTCAGAGGTAATGCAGTCCTTTTTCTGCTGTTAAAATTTTGTCTTCATTGGCCTATAAAGGTTCTATCCTTTTACCCATTCCCATTTATATTTTTTTGATGTTGTAAATTGTGTCTTTTTATATTGTGATTTTGTTATCAAGAGGTGGCTATAATTATTTTTAATACATTCTAAAATCTTTATGCTATAGTTAATAGTTTAATATAGTATTTTAAAAAAGAGTTACAGTAGTCTGAGTACTCTGAGTATTTATTACCTTAATCATAATTTTCTGTGCTTTGGTCTTTTCATTTCAGCTTGAAGAGCTCGTTTTAACATTTTATGTTTAGTGATGGCAAACTCCCTCAGCTTCTGTTTCTCTAGGAAAACTTTTGTTTCTTCATAGTTCAAAGATAACTTTGCCAATGGAGAATTCTTGGGTGATTGTTTTTGTCTTTCAGTGTTCTGAATATGTCATTCCATTCTCGTCTGGCCTGTAGTTTCTGCTAAGAAACTTGCTGATAATCTTGTGTGTGGTACCTTTGTAGGTTACTGTCTTGTTTCTCTGGGCTCCCTTTATAATTCTTTATTGTTGACTTTTGACAGTTTTCATGTAATGTGTCTTTTTGTGTTGGTAAAATAATTTGTTTTGTCAGCATTGTGGACTTGTATCCAGTTCTTTCCCTGGGTTTAGAAAGTTCTCAACTATAATTTAAGTATACTCTGTGCTCCCTTCTCCCTCTCTTTTTTCAAGATACTCCTTATTGTGGGACTTCAGCTTATGACCCTGAGATCAAGAGTCTACTGACTGAGCCAGCCAGGCACCCCAGTTTTTTTACTTTTTAAAAGTCTTAGTTCTGGGGTGCTTGGGTGGCTCAGTTGGTTTGAGCATCAGACTTTGGCACAGGTCATGATCTCACGGTTCAGGAGTTCGAGCCCTGTATTGGGCTCTGTGCTGACGGCCTCAGATCCTGTCTCCCTTTTTCTCTGCCCCTCCCCCACTGTCTGTCTGTCTGTGTCTCTCTCTCTAAAATAAACATTAAAAAAAAAACTTAGTTCTTTCTCCCCTTCTACCTGGATCATTTCTATATTTTCATCCTTGAGTGTGCTAATTCTCTCTTCCGTACGATCTGTTCTGTTTCCAGTTGCATTCTGATTCTTTCTTCATATATTCAGTTCTTCACTTCAGAATTTTTTTTTTTAAATATTATCCTGTCTGGCAAACTACCTATTTGGTAATTTTATTCATGAGACCATTTATTCTATTTATGATTTTTTTAGTGACTCATTGAATTTCTTCATAAAGCTGTTTCATATTCTTTATCAGTTAGATATAGTTAGAATTTATATTCTTTATCAATATTTCATGTCTTTGGTTTCAGTTGCTGGAAAATTGTCATTTTCTTTTTGTGATTTCATATTACTGTGATGGGAAGTGCCTCTGCTTCTCCATTTGAAGTAGTGAACACCTTTCTTATTTAGACAAGGTTTTGTTCACTTTAATTTCTTACAATTCAACAGATTTGTAATTAAGAGCCTTGATTTTGTGTTCCAGAAGGTGGCACTATAGCACAAGTCTTTGGTTTCTCTTACCAGAACTGACTCACATTAGGGTGGTAAGCAAGTGTATTAAAAGGAAAAAGAAAATGGGGCAAAGGTGGCTGCAGAGCTTGGGGAGAGGTGTATATTTAGCACTTGGGGCTTTGGGTGTGCCAGGGGCCTGCTGGGGAATCTTCAAGGTGGTGGTGGGTACTAGAGGTCCATGGGTTATTCTCTTATTTCCCCTTTCCTCTCCTTCCCCCGGGCAGATAACAGGAGACACTTTTCTTCAGTTTCTTTGCCTACTTCCTTTTCCTTCCCCTGTTCCCAGTCACTGTGGTCTCTCTTTAGAGAGGGCAGCTGGTTTTTGCAGCTACAGCGTGCATGATCAGGCAGACCCCCATTCTCCTGCCTTTACCTTCCACCTCCTCTGCCAGAAAGGTTGTGCTGGCTTGCTGCTGCACCAAACACCACCTTCTCTGCTGTTGTTGCAGCCTCTCTGGTTCAGTCCACTTACTTTCAGGTGCACAGATGGATAGATCTCTCAGGTGTCCTGGTATCCCCTGCAAAGGCACTTTTTTTCCTCCTTCGGTTATGGATGTCCAGTTAGTTGTAAAGTGAAGAGGAGAGAAAAAGGGAATGACTCATGCCAGTATGATGCCAATGTTTGTAATATAGTTTTACATGTAATAAGAACTTTAAGATATGTAATTTAGGACTTCTTTGGGGGCATTTTATAAGAAATTGTCAATGTGATTGTTCTCTGTTTATATTATTTTTCAAAATGATATCTCTTATTCTTATTTTACTGTTTATAAAATTTAATTCTTTATAATAGGAGACAATGAAAGAGACAGATCCCATTTTGAAAACTGCTCATAAACTTGCAGTGACCAGTCTGTGAAGTTTTTCATGCACCTTCTCAAATTGGATTGTGTTAAAGTTTTGTCTTTCTGATGATATTAAATAACCAAAATTGGAAAAACCATTCTGTGAGGAATTATGACTATTCATTTTGGTTAGGAAGAGTCTTTTGAATCTAGCTAGCCTTGTTGGTTTCAGAGGAAGAATGGATTTTATTGCCACGTTGAAATGTTTGGACATTTGGGGGACTAGATTATGGAATACTGGGGAAGATAAAACTAAGTAGTAACTTAGATAGTTTTTTTTTTAAAGAATGATACTATGTTGTGTAGAGATTTGATTAGATTGTAGCATTTTGAAGACAAATATTACTTAGTTTTTTTCTTACAGCTTTAAGAGTGAGTTGTGAAAAGCCTGAATTTGGACTTTGGCAGGAGGTAAAGAAAGATGGTAACATTCTTGGAACTTGTGTACTGAATGTATATGAAGACCATACCAGCGGTGAGGGTGTAGGGTGAAAAGACAACTAGGAGGGACTTGTCAATGTGCTAGAAGATGTTTTATTGCCTTTTTTTGTATCTCTGACGGATCTTTGAACTTGTTAGTACACCTTTATATGTGTTGTAATTGGTCTTGACCTAAGCTGAGAGCTGTTTTTTGTGTTTTAGTTGATAATGCTCTTGATTTCGTATACCTTTACATAATGTGATAATTAGTAGATATATATTTTTTAAATTTTTTAACATTTATTTATTTTTGAGAGACAAAGAGAAACAGAGCGTGAGCCAGGGTGGGAGCAGAGAGAGAGGGAGACACAGAATCTGAAGCAGGCTCTAGGCTCTGAGCTGTCAGCATAGAGCCGGACACGGGTCTTGAACCCATGAACCACGAGATCACCACCTGAGCTGAAGTCTGCCGCTCATCTGACTGAACCACCCAGACTACCCAGATATTTCTTAACACATTATAGTCTGGGGAAAAGGTAGACATAGTTACCTAGAATCCCTCTTGGAGAAACAGACAAGCATACCAAGAGTAACAGTTTAATAGTGATAGAAATGTGTATAGATCTTTAGGTCTGGCAATTTAGGAGAAATTTATAAAATGTTGCTAATTAGTTGAATTTTGTTACTATTTATCTCTCCCAAGGGGTTAAAATTTGCTCATGATGTTCAGAAAGGGGGATTTTATTACTATTGAAAAATAGGGAGAAAAAATTTTTAATTTTCAGGTTTACATACTGAATTATTTTAAAGTTCAGTTAACTAGGTTTTTCAGACTTCTAGTCTTAGGGCTATTTCTTTTGGATAATTCTGCCTCTTTTTGGTAATGAGAGAAAATATTTCCTAGCATCTTTCAAAAAAATTTTTTTTAACGTTTATTTTTTTTGACATTGGAGACAGAGCGTGAGCAGGGGAAGGGCAGAGAGAGAGAGGGAGACACAGAATCCGAAGCAGGCTCCAGGCTCTGAGCCAGCAGCACAGAGCCCAACGCGGGGCTCGGACTCACAGACCGCGAGATCATGACCTGAGCCGAAGTCGGCCAGGCCACTTAACCAACTGAGCCACCCAGGCGCCCCCTAGCATCTTTTCTCTTAGTAACTGAGGGAATGAAGTACCTCAGATTTGGTTTATAAGTAGGTAGAATGTGAATGAGTAACTGAAGGGGAGGCCTTTGGAGACCAGAGTCCTTTCCCAGAAAACTCAGCTTCTCCATGAATTGGAATGTAAAACGTGTACTAAAATGTGTTTTGTTGTGGGCTGCCATCAGCATCTCAACTCCAGTCTGACTTTTCTTTTAAGAAAGAGTTCTGTGACGAGGCTATAAATAACCACACCTGTCGGTGCTTAGTTTGCCATTTGGGCTATTGCTCTTTGTACTGAACAATATAGAGGATTTTTTTTCTTTTTTTTAATTCAAGTTAGTTAACATAGAGTGTAATAACGATTTCAGGAATAGAATTTAGTGATTCATCACTTACATGTGCTTACATCTAATACCCAGTGCTCATCTCAACAAGTGCCCTCCATAATGTCCATTGCCAATTTAGCCCATCCCCCACCAACACCCCACCAGCAACCCTCAGTTCCCTGTATTTAAGAATCTCTTATGGTTTGTCTCCGTCTCTGTTTTTATCTTATTTTTGCTACCCTTCACCTATGTTCATCTGTTTTGTTTTTTAAATTCTACATGAGTGAAATATGATATTTGTCTTTTTCTGACTTATTTTGCTTTATAACACATTCTAGTTCCATTCACGTTGTTGCAGATGGTAAGATTTCATTCTTTTTGATCGCTAATATTCCGTGAACAATATAGAGTTTTACAATCTGAGTTAGTGGGCCTTATCTTTGAGAAGCTGACAATTGACTTTGTCTTCGAATTAGATACTTAACAGATACTTTCTAAATGAACTCTAAAGTTTATTTATTTTGAGAGAGAGGGAGAGAGTGCATGCGCAATAGTGTGAGTGGGGGAAGGGACAGAGAGAGAGGGGGAAGGAGAGAATCCCAGCTAGGCTCCATGCCCAGCACAGAGTGATACTCAATTTGGGGCCCAATCCCAAGACCGTGAGACCATGACCTGAGCTGAAATCAAGAGTCAGATGCTCAGCCAACCGAGCTACCCATATGCCCCTCTAAATGAATTTTAAAACCGTGGTTCTCAGATGTGGTGGGAGGACTCCTGGGCTTTCCTGAGACCTTTCATAGGGTCTCTGAAGTCCTCACTTTTCCAGCTGTTTATTTGTTTGAGGTCAGATTTCTTTGTGTTTCAACCAGAGCAGCATATCCCAACAGATTGAATATAAAAGTAGATAGTAGAATTGGTCTGTTTTCTTTTAAGCCGTACATTTAATGGTGTTTCCAAAAATTGTGAAACATCATCCGTCTTCTCACTACATTTTTATCTTGTTGTGGAAATACAGTTATCTTTTCATAAAAAAAAACAAAACAAAACAAAAACAGAGTATTTAGTTTCAGATGAGGCTATTAGTCATGGAACTCTGTTCCTCTCTGCCTTTTGTAGGGATATGACCCAAACTGGAGAAGATGAGTCATTTTCAAGGATCAGGGGTAGAGGAAGGCAGCTTCCTTTCTCTGGATTCACTAGCTATCAGAATGTGTAAGCCCGGAGCTGCTCAGGGTCATCTCTATTGCCATCTGGAGAGGGACTTCCTCAAAATGAAGTAAATTCAAGGCAAAATAGAATGGAAAAGAGGGTCCTGGTGACATCATTTGAACTCCTGGATCCAGCCATGCCTAAAGTTAGCTTTATCATTATACTTCCCGTTTATTAAATTCCTCCTTTTCATTACCCCCCTGAAGGGCTATTTATGTTAAATTGTAGATTTGTTATTTTATTTTTTGATTTATATTTATCTAAATGTATTTGTTATACTTATTTTTTGATTTATTATTTTAAATATATAACATATTTAACCCCTTTATTTTTTTAACTTCATTTATTTATTTTGAGAGAGAGAGAGAGAGAGAGTACACGCATATGCACACAAGCAGGGAAGGAGGGACAGAGAGAGAGGGAGAGAGAGCCCAAACAGGTCTGCACTGTCAGCGCAGAGCCTGATGTGGGGCTCGAACCCATGAACCATAAAATCTGAAATCAAGAGTTAGACACTCAACTGAGCTACCCACGCGCCCCAGATAGATGCACCCTCTTTAAATAAAAGCTCTTTGGAGTTGTCTATAATTTTTAACATGTAAAGTAATCCTGAGACCAGAATGTTTGAAAACTACTGTTAAGGTATTGGTGCCATTTCCTGGGGGTAATATAGGAAATGGAAGAACTGACTGAATAGTTTTCATTGTTGTAATTACATATATTGTGATAAGTGTTTGCAGTGATAAGTGGTTTGTATGATGTTCACGAATCAATCATGTTTAGATACGCTTATTTTGCTATTGTGATTTTATATTGTAGAATGAAGTGGTGCGATAATTCTTAAAGAAAACCCTTTCTTTAAAGGTTTTTGCTGTAGCTAATTACTACATACAAATAATCTATTTTTGCCTCCTTATTTGAATTGAATGAAGCTGTATAATAAACTATGGCAATTAAGTTTTTCAGTGTATGTATTATATTTGTTGTAATGGGATTTGAATTTTTAAATGATAATCTTAAGTACAGAATAATAGAACTATGACTTTGATGCAAATTAGATATTTTTCTTGAATATAAAGTGAAAATTTTGTAGGAACAGATGTGGGTGTATATCCGTGTTCTAAAGTTACTGAGTTAACATATTTAAATTTAATTTTTAATTTCCACTGCCACCTCCAGTTACACCTTCTCAAGATTACCGAAAATGGAAGTTTGGGTTCAGTTCCTTTAGTTATCTTCCTCTGAATTTCTAAAGCCTTGCTCAAGAAACTTGACAAAACAAAACAAACTTCTTTTTGAAGGAATGTACTGGAAGCGTAGTTTTTTTTATTTTAATGTGTCAGTCATTACTATTTTGAAACTCCAAAAAAAAAAAAAAAGTAAAAACTAATATGAAAGCATGTTAGGAGGATTAATTATAGTCATTGTATCTAGGGGCAGTTTGATTCATGTTATTTAAAGTATTACATAATAAAAGTCTGTTCCTCTGGGATATTTTATTATTTTTTTAATGTTTGTTTTGAGGCAGGGGGGCGAGCGAGAGGCCGTGCCTGCGGGGAGGGGCAGAGAGAGAGAGGAGAGAGAGAGTCTCAAGCAGGCTCCACTCCCAGCTGAGAGCCTGATGTGGGGCTCCATCCCACGAACTGTGAGATCATGACCTGAGCCAAAACCAAGAGTCAGGAGGCTCAACCAACTGAGCTACCCAGCTGCCCCTCGGAGATTTTATTTTAATATTTGACGTTCTGCATTGCTTTGGCTTCTTCAACTTATTTGTTGTATGTACTTCCCTCCCCAGATACTGTTGGAGAGAATGACCTTAGATGGTTACCTGTGCTAATGCTTTTCATTATTATTATCATATCCTTAAAACAAATTCAAAGATCGTTAAAATCTTACCTTTATGTCTTTAAAATCTTTGGTTTAAATGACTTCATAGTGATCTGGACTTTGAATTTGTCAAAGCTCACTGAAGCAGTTAATTTTAAATCTTTACAGAAGTGAGAGATTAGAAATCCAGTTGTTGATGAATGCTCTCTTTGCTTCATTCCACTGGACTCCTGTGCCTCCAGTGTCAAGTAAGCATCCACTCCTGGCCTTTTCTCTTGGGTTCCCTCTGCGTAGGCTGTCTTTTTCCAGATAGCCCAAAGCTTGTTTGTACTCCATTTTGATGCTTGTTTAGATTCAGATCCCTGTTTAATGTTACTTCGTCAGGGTCCTTCCCTGATGATCTTATCTAATATGTATTCATTCATTCCTCTCCTCTTTCTCGTTTCTTCCTCCTCCTTCCCTTCATTCTTTTTACTCTATATTTTATCCCCAGACTTTACATTGTTTTTTCTCAGAGCACTTGTCTACATGACAATATGTTGTGTATATCTATGTATGTATTGTGTCTCTTCCCTACACCCCCAGTGGAACTTCTGCGAGAACAGGAACTTAAGTTTTTTCAAAGCTATATCCTCAGGATCTAGAATAGTGCCATACGTAGTACGTACTTTAAATATTTTCGAAAGACGAATGTGATACTTGGAAGATAATCAGTAAACCGTGTTATTTTCAGTACTTTATGGAGATGAAAAACAAAGGATCCCTGATAAAAGTGAGCTGTTGATCTAGTGAGATAGATTTGAATATGTTCTCTTTCTCTGTCTCACTGTGTTGTCTTAGATGCTGTGCTAGGCCCAGAGGCTACATATGTGAGTAAGAAGTTCTGTTTTTGGATTTTCATATGTTTTTGATAAAATTCTCTTTATAATGTCTATTTTATCTATAACTTAATTTTTCTTATTACTATCATTTACAAGTCCATAATTGAAAACAATACTGTATTACTTACATTTTGTATATCTGCACAATATTCCATGAACAAAATTAAACCTAAGGATTAAACTTACAGTTTTGTGAGGGATTTACTCTCCATTCCGGTGCTTATCTGGTAGGGGCTGTTCAACCTGTGCTCAAAACCATTCTAATGATGGAAAATTCCCTTTCTTTTAAGCAGTTTATTCTGCCTTTGGGAGGCCTCTGGTTATTAAAAAAGTTCATCTCTATTTTAAGCCAAAATCTGTTGCTTCCACTTACTGGTTCTAATTATATCCCATGGAGGATGTATTGAGTAAGTGTAATCTTTCTTGTGATAGGCCTTCAATTATTTGAAAACTCACCAGGTTCTCTCTGACATTTCAGTTTTCCAGGCTGAGAATCCCTAGTAAGCTATCTGATAATGATATCCATTTACCATTTTGGTCATTTACCAAGAATCAGTTTGAGTTTGCTTATGTATTTCTAATAGGTGGTACCTAGAAATGAAAGCCTGTGACTCTCTTTACTGCATAGGAGAACTGCACCGTCATCTTTAGTACTTAGTTTTTTATTTTATTGCATCTTTATGGTTTAAGATTTTCCCCAGCCACTTCACACTTTATCTCATTTGACTTAACAACTAAAATACCTGGTTGCTCCTCTTCCACTCTACCTTTCACAAGTGCTATTGACAAATCATATCTCATGCCTGCTTTATTTTGTAGTTTATGTTTTCTTTTTGTTTTCCTCACCCAACCCTCTTCAACTCCCAACACACACACACACACACAGACACAAGGGTAATTGGAGTTGGGTACTCTGTGGTTAGTTTGATGTTTTATTGGCAGATTATGTACTTGCTGCGTTGAGAAGTACTTACGGAACATAGAAATGGGGAATTTGGCCTGTTTTCTAAGATAGGGATGAAGTCTGTCTGTCACTAAGTGTTCTTTGTACTTAAACATTTTCAGATTTTCAAAATCTGTTCTTTCTTTCTCTCGCTGTCTCTGTTCTGAAAGGATATTTCAGTCTCAGATTTCTTTCATTGTTTCCAGAATGCTAGTAGCATAGCATAGGGTAAAGTCTAGTTCTGACAAGATATATTCATTCAAACTGCAAACCTGTCATCAACAGTGGCAACTGGTGTAGTAAGGTACCACATGAACAGTCTTGCTTGCCATGGAGACTCTTGAAATAACCCTATTACTATCCTTCATATGATTTTATTCTGATTAGGCAGTTTACACATTTTCACTGCCTTAGTTTTGAATAGCAGGTTATTGCAAGGCGTTCTGGTGAAGTAGCATTGGCACCTTTAATTAAGAGAGAAAAGAGAACACATTTTGCCTTTTCTTCTTGATTTGTAGCATTGTGGCATATTACTGAACTTCTGTAGTTCACATATTTTTTCACTGAACTGTAATTTATAAGTACATACTTTTTTTAATTTTTAAAAATATTTAAATAGGATTTAAGAAAAATTGCCTCTCAAGTATAAATGTATCCATTTTGCTGTTAAATGTGAAATTATAAACCTTGCTTCTACCATAATTTATAATTTAACAGATTTTAAAAAGTTATTTGCCCTTTCAGTTTCAAGCATTTAGAATTTTTGCGTATGGTAGTTGATTTGCTGTGGTGGTTGTGATTTTTCATTGGTTTTTGATTTGATTTAGTTGCTTCCTATGGAAGATGTTGAGTAATTATTGTTCAGAAATGATTCTGTCTTGCTGTTTTATTAAATTGTAGTCTGTAACCATAATATTACAGAAATCACAAGGGTCTTTTTCTAGATTTTTAGCTGCTAAAATTTTAATTGATTTAAAGTGTCCCGTTTAGAAAAATAATGCAGTGACAAAGAGATAGATTTGGTGTTTAGTTAAGAGAAATATAAAGTCACAATTAAGTCATTAGAAAGGCCATTATTAAGTTGAAAATTCACCACAACAATCAAACCAGTGTTGAATTAAATTATAGCATTTGGACTCAGTGGAGAGAGTCTGAATTGGTTTATTAACAGCAGTTGCAATAAAACAGTATAACACAGTGGTAGTATTATGTATCACAGTGGTTTCCAACAAATTGAAGTTTGTTTCCCTTGGTGTCTGGTTAAGTAAGTGTTTAGTTGACTGTGCTTATGCAGGTTACCTAACATGAATAGGTATTGTTTCAGGGTCTCTCATGCTGGATCTAAGTATATCTATAGATACATCATGAGATTATATTTGTCTCATTTCTTTGTGCTTATTTTATCACAGATGTAAATATTGCTATGATTATTATAAAACATGAAAAAAATTGCCATGAATCATTTTGTCTATTTTTTTAAAGTGTCGGTGTAAGTGAGTATATTGAAGTAAATTTCAAAGGCAAAGTCTTAAAAAAATCACGTGCCATCGAAACTTTTTTTAAAATTCTTGTTTAGGTAATAGCCCATTTCAAGTCTTTGTAAATAAATGGAAATAGATCTTTGAGGAAAGTTGACTTACGATTACTAACAAATTATCCTAAAACTTAATTTAGTAGCACAGCAGAGATTCATCACCTCATGACATTTATCATTCCTGTGTCAGGAATTTAGGAGTAGGTTAACCAAGTATTTCTGCCTCGGAGTCATAAGATTGCAGTTAAGCTGTAGATCAGTTCTGTAGTCTTCTCAAGGTTCAACTGAGACTGTAGAATCGGCTTCCAAGCTCACTCACACGTGGTTATTGGCAAGAGACGCAGTCCTCTGGCTGTTGACTGGAGCTCTCATTTTATTGCCACATGGTGCTCTCCATAAGGCTGCTTGAGTGTCGTTGGAACATGGTAGCTGATTTCTCTAGAAGTGAATCCAGGAAGAGAGCAAGGAGGATGCCACAATACCTTGTATGTCCTAGTCTCAGAAGGTAGATATGGCCACTTCTGCTGTTCTGTTTATTTAAGTACCTAAATTGAGCCCACTCTCAAAGGGTGGGGAATCAGGCTGTTCCTTCTGAAGGAAAGAGTGAAGAATTTGAAGACGTACTTAATTATCACAGCAATGTAGACTAGGAAGTCTTACAGCATACAATAAATGCTGTACTGTTTTCTTAATAGAGTAGTTGTCAATTCTGACACTGTATTAGACTTATCTGTTCAGCCTTTATGAAACAATGAAGCAAAACATAGGTGGCTGAATTAGGCCTGTTGATTGGCTTGCATTCCAGTTTTTCCATAGGTATTTCTACTGTACAACCAATGCTGTTCATTGTCATTTTTTAAGATGTACTTTTTCATTCGGCGACATAGGTTATTGCTATACTTTTGTAGCACTGTTACAGAATA
This sequence comes from Paguma larvata, assembly GCA_030068075.1. Taxonomy (NCBI): domain Eukaryota; kingdom Metazoa; phylum Chordata; class Mammalia; order Carnivora; family Viverridae; genus Paguma; species Paguma larvata. Next base: position 27,862,547 of record CM057839.1, read on the forward strand.
GAGCTAAATACAGTATGTACAGTTCTAGCACAAACTAGGTTAGTAGATACAGTGCTTGGCTATTGCTAGTATTTTACTATTATTCACCCTAACTTGTAAAATGATCATCAATTAAATAGGTGACAATCTTAGCTTAGTTGAAAAATAGTTATATGGCGTTTTGTTATGGTGAGCATGGCTCAGGCATCAAAACCTTTCTCCCCTCACTCTGTTCCTCCTTCACTTAGTCTCCACTACGTCCTCCCCTTACTCCAAAAAAAAAAAAACAAACCAATAACCATAGTTATTTGTTTATACTTCCACATATTTATTATTCAAGCATAAGCCAATCCAAATATATAATTTCTTCTCTTTTCCCCACACATTGGTAACATGATACCCAGTTTTCTCTACCTTTTTAAACTTAACAAATTGATAGGGAAAATTTCTCTGATATAGGAAAACTTCATTCTTTTTTGCATCTTTTTGGTGTATTCCATTCCCTTGTGTAGATTTAGTATACTGTAATTTCTTTTTCCAGTCCTCTGTAAATGGACCTTTGTGTTTTTATTTGCAATCACTGTGACAGTGAATGACTTGTACACACGTCATTTTGAATATGTAAGTATGTCTGTAAAGTAACTTCAGAGAAGTAGAATTGCTGTCAGTTGCACTTGTAATTGTAAGCTGCCATACCTTAGGGGCTACTGCGCTCCTTACAGCAGCCACAGTGTTTGAAAAAACTGCTTGTATGCTCATAGTCTTATCTCCGAGATATATTTTCTTATTTTTGGATCTTGCCAACTTTATAACCAAAAAATAGTATTCACTATAGCTTAAGTTTGAATTTCTTTTATGGATGAGGGTGTATTTTTACTCATATTTAGACTTTTTTTTTTCTGTTCAGTATCTATTTGTATTCTTTATCTTCTTTCTTTTATGGTTTTAGTCTTACGAATTGATAGAAACTCTACGTATTAGGAGAATTCACCTTTTGCAATGGAGTAAACAATCTGAGCTTTTTAAATTTCTTTTGGTTCTTTTCATTCTGAGGTTTTTGCCCTTTTTTTTGTATATTCCAGTTACTCTTGTGGTAACTTGCCGTAACTCAGAAAGTCTTCATTACTCCAGAGTTATAAAACAATTGTCTTGTTTTTTCTCTAATACTTTAGTGCCCTTTATAAAATCTATAAAGTCATATATTTCTAGACTTTTCTGTTGTTAAAGTAATATACTATGTAGTGTGTTTTCAGGTTTTACTTTAGTGCCCTCTCTGTCTGGGTCTTAGCTAGTTTAGTTCTTGGGATGGAGGGGAAGTTTGCATTTTTATTGGTGCCACACTAATGTTAGTTTTTGATGTTTCAGTACTGTTTTTACTTTGTTATAACTTCTCTTTTTAATAATAGTAAAGCCGACTGAGTTTTTAATACGTATGTTAGTATATATGTGGAAGGATATTGAGTAATGGCTACATCTATCATGTAAAAAATACGACTGTAAGAGAGAACTTCTATTTCTTCATTGCCTTATGGGCTAGGTGCTTTTTACATATATTAACTCACTTAGCTATCATACTGACTTAAGACAGTTTTATAACTGGAATTTTTAGAATGTGCAATTGTTTATGGCTAAATCTCCTTCAACATTTTTTTTTTTTTCCAGCTGTGATGCAGATCCATCAGCCCTAGCAAAATATGTTCTCGCTTTGGTAAAGAAAGACAAAAGTGAAAAAGAGTTAAAGGCATTATGTATCGATCAACTGGATGTATTTCTTCAAAAAGGTAAAGTCTTTGGTTTAAAAATACTAGTTTATTTTAATAAATCATTTAAAGCAAGATTTTCCACAATATTAAAAAAACTCAGAGAACAGGCTCTAATTTTCGTAAACAGTATTACTGATGATAGCCATATATGAAAGCTTTTTTTTTTCATTAACATCTTTATTCTGTTTCTTAAAGCATGCTGATAATTTTCCTTAAAAGATTAGGTAAATGACTGAATTCTTGTTTATTTAAAAATAGTACTGCTTAAGAAACTGCTTTGAATGTTGTCTAGATAGTGCTTCTAACTTTTTTCACTTTGCCACCATCTAGATAATGATAATATTTATGTTTGGCAGACAGGGCAGAGGTACGTGGAGACTCAACATGGCTGGAAATAACGCCTAGAAGCTCTGGCCATCCTTGTCCCACTACCCTGAAATTGAATGGATTAGTATTACCATAGAATTTGTGCCATGGCACATGGGTTGGAAAGCTTTTGGTCTTAGTATTCTATTCTGGATTTATAAAAGTCAGTTTATATTTCATCATATTGAACTCTGATGTGTAGAGGGGGAGAATTGATATCTTAGCAAATCTCTTTAATCTGTGGTCTTTTGGTTTTATTTTTAGAGACACAAATATTTGTGGAAAAACTTTTTGATGCTGTGAATACAAAGAGTTATCTACCTCCTCCAGAGCAGCCATCATCAGGAAGCTTAAAGGTAGAATTTTTTCAGCACCAAGAAAAAGATATAAAAAAAGAAGAGGTAAGGCTTTGTGTTAAACCTTAGATGTTCTTTAAAAGCATATTAGGAATAGGGGCACTTGGGGGCTTAGTCAGTTAAATGTCCGACTTTGTCTCAGGTCATGATCTTGCGGTTCATGAATGAATTCGAGCCTCACATCTGGCTCTGTGCTGACAGCTTGGAGCCTGGAGCCTGCTTTAGATTCTTCATCTCTTTATCTCTCTCTCTCTGCCTCTCCCTCCACTCATGGTTGGTCGGTCTGTCTGTCTGTCTCTCTCTCTTAAAAATAAACAAATATTAAAAGTTTTTTAAAAAACATGTAAGGAATAATTAAACTGACTATTACTTTTTGTATTTGTGTCAAGATTCCTCAAGAATATCCTTTGGAGCAGTCATAGGATTTAGCCTATAGTCGTACTCATGGTTGTGATTTCTTACAGCAAAATCAACATAGGGAAAAAGTGGGTGTTGCAAAGTCTGGGGGAAAACAGGCACAAGGTTCCATAGGTTTCTCCCAGTGGAGTCACAGAAGATCTCAACAAGTAGTTCAACATGTGTGAACCAGGGAAGCTCTTAGCGACTCAGTGCCCAGGGTTGCTATTTAGGGCTGGTCACAAATGTGCCTTCTGCCTACTATGTACCAACATTCCAAGCTCCCAGAGGAAAGCATGTGCTCAGCCTAAAACCATATTGTTTACACAAACCATTCAGGCATATAGTGAGCTGTTTTTGTCAGAGAATGATGCGAACCCTCCAGAAATCAAAGTTCACAGATACCAGCCCAGAGCTTATTTTATAGAAAGCAGGCCTTGCTCGCTTGCTTGCTTGATTTTAATTTATTTCTTAAATTTACATCCAAGTTAGTTAGCATATGGTGCAACAATGATTTCAGGAGTAGATTTCTTAATTCTCCTTACCTGTTTAGCCCACCCTCTCCCCAAACCCTCCAGCAGCCCTCTGTTTGTTCTCCATATTTAAAAGTCTCTGATGTTTTTGTCCCCCTCTCTGTTTTTATATTATTTGTGCTTCCCTTCCCATATGTTCATCTGTTTTGTATCTTAAAGTCCTCATACGAGTGAAGTCTTAGGGTATTTGTCTTTCTCTGACGGACTAATTTTGCTTAGCATAACACACTCTAGTTCCATCCATGTAGTTGCAAATGGCAAGATTTTGTTCTTTTTGGTTGCCGGGTAGTACTCCAGTGTATATACATGCCACATCTTCTTTATCCATTCATCCATTGGTGGACATTTGGGCTCTTTCCATACTTTGGCTGTTGTTGATAGCACTGCTATAAACACTGGGGTGCATGTGTCCCTTCGAAACAGCATACCTGTATCCCTTGGATAAATACCTAGTAGTGCAATTGCTGCGTCGTAGGGTAGTTCTATTTTTAATTTTTTAGGGAACCTTCGTACTGTTTTCCAGAGTGGGTGCACCAGTTTGCATTCCCACCAGCAGTAAGCAGGCCTTTCTGAGAGTAACAGTCTCAGGCTTACTTTTAACTCTTTTATGCATAGTGTCTTAAAGCTATGGGCTCACATAAAAGAAGTCTTTTAACAGTGTTTCTTAAAGTTTGGCCTGTTGATAGGATCTCCATTTATCATCCAACATAGGACACTTTTGACATTGAGAGGCTCTTACCCAGAGGGGTATTGGAACAACTGGCATAAACTGGGACATTGTTAAAGTATTCTGTAGACTGCCTGCATCAGAATGTCTTAGAGTTCCTGTTAAAAATGGAAAACCTTGGGGCACCTGGGTGGCTCAGTCAGACAAGTGTCTGACTTCGGCTCAAGTCATGATCTCACGGCTCATGAGTTCAAGCCCTATGTCAAGCTCTGTGCTGACAGCTCAGAGCCTGGAGCCTGCTTCAGATTCTGTGTCTCCCTCTCTCTCAAAAATAAATAAAAAATATTTTAAAAAAAGGAAAACCTTGAGCCCTGTCATATTTACAGAAGCCACATGTTCAATAATTCCTCTATTTGTTTATCCTCTAAATCCTTTTTTCCTAGTAACACCTGTTAATGTTCTATGTAATCTGTGTTGTAGACAGTACAGGATGGAAAATTCTGGCCTCAGTAGAGTAGCATTGGTAAAGGGAATATTTTCGAGGGGTGCTTTCTGTTAATAATGTAATGTGAGTGAAGACCCCTTGTAGGAAGGAGGAATGTATAGCTGCCATACTGCTATAAGAAACTCGAAGAACTGTTTCACCTTATTTATTGTTTTCTCATCTGTCTCTTTTTCTGACTTGGTTAGTTCTTTTTTTTTTCTCCTTAATTTTTTTAGATGTTTATTTACTTTTGAGAGAGAGAGACAGAGACAGAGCACAAGTAGGGGAAGGACAGGAAGAGAGAGAGGGAGACACTGAATCCGAAGTAGGTGCCAGGCTCTGAGCTGTCTGCACAGAGCCTGACATGAGGCTCGAACTCACGAACTGTGAGATCATGACCTGAGCGGAAGTCGGATGCTTAAACAACTTAGTCACCCAGGGGCCCTTTGACTTGGTTAGTTCTAATGCATTCTTCTGTATTTCCTAATGTGTTTGGTGCCAGACAAAAGTATGAAACCAAAACCTGATTGTATTGGAATTTTGAAAGAAAGAATAAAAGTGGCTTTAGATTAATAAATCTAATGCCACAAATTAATATTTGTGTTAGATTTGTAATTAACATTTGTGTCAGATTTATAAATGTTAAAATGAGGACACTTGTCTGAATGTTTTTTCACAACTGTTATTATCTAAGATAAACATTTTTTAGTCTCTTTGGAATTTAACTTTCAGCAAGCCTTTTTTCTCTTGTTAAATAACATGACTGTACTTAGAAATTTATTTTTTTAATGCTTTAAGAAGAAAACAATTTCACTTCTGTGTTTTAATATCAGTTAAATCACTGAAATAGTAATATGGCAAGGAATAACTTTCTAAACTTACGCAAATTTTTCTTTGTGTATCAGATCACAAAGGAGGAAGAGCGAGAGAAGAAGTTTTCCAGAAGGCTAAATCATAGTCCTCCCCAGTCAAGTTCCCGATACAGAGAAAATAGGTGATCAATTTATTGAACCATGTTCACTGTTTAGACCTTGGATATCTTTTATATGAATGCTTAGACTGATTATCTTTTGATGAGGGGCAAGTAGTGTCGACTCTTCTATTGGTCTAGGACAGTGCAGCTCAGTCCTTTCTTACCAAGAATATATGTGTCAGATTTGTAGGTCCTGGAGGTGAGGTTTAGAAAAGTGCTTGGCATACATTACTTATTGCTGTTGTTTTTATTTCCAATTTCAAATTCCAGTGAAATCTTAATGTCAGAACTTTTTTCGCATGAAGTTTTCCCTTTAGTGTGAATAAATTATTTTTCCCCACTAAGCCTTCAAGAGCATTTATAGAGCAGTATATGTGATACATGCCTGTAAGTATGAGGTTAAAATGACAAGACAATATGTTCTATATGGTATGATGTACAAGACTAAGGACTGAGTTATTTGAGAGGTTTTTTTTTCCTTTAAAAGGGGTTTTGGAGTTCTTGAGCAGATCATGTTCAGTTTTTCAGTTTGAGTTTCCTGTATTTGTGGTGAGATAAAGAATCATAATGTTATAAGAGTTAAATATTACTTTTGCATTTAATGATTTTTTTTCCTTGTATCCACTTAAAAATTATTTTCCTAAAAGTGATCATTTATTTCTTTAGAAGTCGTGATGAGAGGAAAAAAGATGATCGTTCTCGCAAAAGAGATTATGATCGAAACCCTCCTCGAAGAGATTCCTACAGAGACCGGTACAATAGAAGACGAGGCCGAAGTCGCAGTTACAGCAGGAGTCGGAGTCGAAGTTGGAGTAAAGAGAGACTTCGTGACAGGGATAGGGATAGAAGTAGGACTAGAAGCAGAAGCAGAACACGAAGCCGGGGTAAATAATTCATATATATGTATATTCTAATTAGCATTCTTCTATTGTGAAAAAACTGTATTTGAGAGTTTTAAAAATGGTTTTAATTTTTGTCAGTGTCGTCTTCATTTTTTTCCATTTTGATGTATTTTGTGGTCCAAGTGAATGCTTTTTAAAAACTTCCTTCTAAAACTTTTACTTCATGCAAACTATAACCACAGTGAGTCACCACTGCATGCCTATCAGAATGACTGAAAGTAAAAAGGCCGACACTGTCTTGTATTAGTAAGGATGGAGATAAAATGAACTCTTTGGAAAATACTTTCCTAGTATCTTAAAAATGAAATCTACACGTACCGAATGACCCAGCCAACCCAGCTACTGAGTATTTATGTAAGAGAAACAAAAGTGTATTTCTACACAGAGACTGTACATGAGTGACTATGGTACGTTCTTTTGTAATAGCCAAAAACTAGAAACAACTCAGATGTCATGTCAGTGGGTAGACTGTGATGCATCTGTACAGTGGATGGAAAGAGCAGAACTTTGGATAATGTGTGTGACACAAGGATGGATCTCAAAGTAATACTGCTGAGTGAAAGAAGCTGGACAACAAAAAATATGTATATAAAATTTTAGAAAACGCAAATTATCCATGGTGATAGGAGACAAGTCCTTGGTCACCTGGCATGGAGTGTAGAGGACAGACAACTTGGTAGGGAGCATGAAGGTACTTTTGGGGGGTGATGAGTTTGTATTAGTACGTATATTATTTTGGTTACGGTGTTTTGTTTCACAGGTGTATACATAGATAAAATTCATTAAATTGTGTAAATATATTCAGTTTATACCTTAATAAGAAAACAGTTAAAATTCTCATTTCAGATGTGTGTATTTGCAAGAGCATGTCATTTCCAACGTGGATAATTTTTCTTCCAGTGTGTATTATTGAAAGGAAGATACTGTAGGAGCTAAAACAACTAAAACACCTTCAAATAAAACACCTTTACTCAAGCTTAGAATTTTTCTACTCTTTCAGTCTTAATTATAGTCACTTTTAGTCACCGGAAAATAATATTTATTTCTGTTATACAAAGCTTATGCATATAAGCTTTATACTTCTCTGTTACTTTTTTCTTGGTGTTTTCCCGCTCTGTGATCTAGGTGTACTAGGCCTTTCTGCATATCGCTTTAGGTAACTAATCTTATTCCTTTTCTCTTTCCTTGGGACCATAGACAGCCCAGTTAATGTTTTTGTTCATGTTTAATATGAACTTTTTTCTTTCCTCTTTGTTCATCCATTTCTATCTTCAATAAATAGCTTTCACTATTAATAATATTAATAATGTATTTATTAAAAAGGCATGCTAGGAACTTTAGGTAGATAACAATTAAACGTTCATCACGGAAAAAATAACCATACTTTAGCTGTATGTTTTGTTTCGTGGGCTGAAGTTATGCATACTAAGATTGTAGTGAAGAAAATAAATCTCTTTTTTCTGTAAACAGAAAAAATGCTCATTAAGTATAGCACATGATGTGTCATTTTATAGTTTAGATCATATTGAAAAGAAACCACTTGTCTTGGAACATTGTGTATTCATTTAGTAGTTTTTAAAAGAAAAGGAGGTTAGTGTAAAATTTGAACATTTTTTTTTCTGTTTAGCAAAAATATCACTGTTTTGTAGATCTGGGTAGAGTATAGTTTTATAAGTCATTTATATTTTGTTGCAGAAAGGGATCTAGTAAAACCTAAATATGACTTGGATAGAACAGATCCGCTAGAAAACAATTATACTCCAGTCTCTTCGGTACCCAGTATATCATCTGGTCACTATCCTGTACCTACTTTGAGCAGCACTATTACAGTAATTGCTCCTACTCATCATGGTAACAACACTACCGAAAGTTGGTCTGAATTTCATGAAGACCAAGTGGACCATAACTCATATGTAAGACCACCAATGCCAAAGAAACGGTGTAGAGACTATGATGGTAAGTCTTTCTATTGTTTCATGACGTACTGAGTCAGTATTTCCAGTTGACTGAATTCTGTGAGTCTAGGTTTTATAGTTATTCAAAGACGGTTAACCTATTGGAAATGGTGGTAAATTAGTCTTAGGCACTTCTTGAATTCCTCAGTATTACTTAAACCTTCATTAGTCACCATTGACTTTTGTATATCAATTTAAAGATATTGCTTATTTACGCATAAATTGTAATACATTTTTAAAGTTTACCAAACAAAAATAATATCTACTGAGCTATTTGAGAATCTGCTACTGAAACATTCTTGACAAAACTTATTTCTTAAATGGTCATTGGCACGTAAGCAGAACCTAGAAATGTGACTCTCACCTGTATATAAGAAATTTTTTAATGAAGACTCTTTAAGTTTTACTGTAAAAGTTTGCAATTTATATTAAAGCTGTAGTTGCAATATTCTTAAAGTTTTAAATGAGATTTAAATGAAGTATTTCTAATGACTAGAAGTAAAAGTTTTATACGTAAAAGTTTTATATTATGTCTTGCTAGCTAAGTAGACTCATTTTAATTTGGCGATATATATTTTAATGTGTGTGTTAGCTATATTATCTACTTCATAATTATTTTATTTTACTGGAAATTATCTCTGTGGTATAGTTAGTCACACTGGCCCAGGATTAAAATTTTTTTACTTTTAAATATCTTACCTTTCTTAACTTATAGAAAATGTGTATATCCAGCACTTACCGTATTTCTAATTATTCTTCCTTACAGAAAAAGGTTTCTGTATGAGAGGAGACATGTGCCCTTTTGACCACGGAAGTGACCCTGTAGTTGTAGAAGATGTGAATCTTCCTGGCATGCTGCCTTTCCCAGCACAGCCTCCAGTTGTTGAAGGACCACCTCCTCCTGGACTTCCCCCACCTCCACCAATTCTTACACCCCCACCTGTGAATCTGAGACCCCCAGTGCCACCACCAGGCCCATTACCACCCAGCCTTCCACCTGTCACAGGTCATTAAATACATTTTAATTTGCCTGAGGGTGCCTAATATGTCTATTCATAGTCTTTTAAAAAAGTGAATGGTTTGATGCTTGCTTTTGTTAAATGTATCTGAAGTAATCCTGTAGATGCCTGCTAAATGCTAAGAGCAAGATACTCTTATTTAGAATATGCTCCCACTTTGCAGGCTTTGCCAGACCTATGGTTTAGTGTGGTTTGGAGTGGCCCTGACTTAATGCACGTCCCTGATGAATCCCAGCTGCCAGTAGTCATTTATAGCTTATAAGATAAACCCGTTTTGGAATACATTAACAGGATATTTTACCCTAGAAAACTAATATAGTTGTAAGAACTTGGATTTTGTAGATATTATAATTTTGCTGATAAATGTGAATATAATGTTTGGATACACAGTAACTTATTTTATTTGTTTGCTTTCAGATGATATTTCTTATTCTTTGGTTTTGACAGGACCACCACCTCCACTTCCTCCTTTGCAGCCATCTGGCATGGATGCCCCCCCAAACTCTGCAACCAGTTCTGTTCCTACCGTAGTAACGACTGGCATCCATCACCAGCCTCCTCCTGCTCCGCCCTCTCTTTTTACTGCAGGTGCAGTTTTGCCCCTCTTTGTATTCATAACGTAATGAAGTTTTAGGGCAGAGTTTTAGATAGGAATTTAAAAATGTCTAGACAGTGACTAGCTCTATTAGGTTTATTTTTCTAACTAAAATCTATAGTGTAAGATGTAGTCATAGCAAATGTATGTTAAATGCAAGTCTTCATTTATGACTTTTTTAAAAAACTAAGTTATATTTTCTGTTTAATGACATTTTCAATTTATAAAACTGAATTTTCTTTTTAATACATATAGCATGTTAGCTGTATTTTAAATACGAATATGTTGTATAAAGTACTATTTTTTATTATCAATGTAAAAAAATTACCAAGTGGCGTTTTATAATTGTTTTTTAATTACAGTTTTTGTATTACCAGATACATATGACACAGACGGCTACAATCCTGAAGCCCCAAGCATAACAAACACTTCCAGACCTATGTATAGACACAGAGTACACGCACAGAGGCCTAACTTGATAGGACTGACGTCAGGGGATATGGACTTGCCACCCAGAGGTACTCTGGTTAATCTTCTCTTCTTATCATTTTCATATCACAAGTGGCAAGACATTTGTAAAGAATATGGTCCTGCATTTATTGGGGTTGAGTAAGGGGTGGTGATTAAGTGTTTTCCTCTGATGCTTTGGTCTCTCTTAAGAGAAAAGGTATGTGTGATTCTCTATGTGTTACCAGTGACACTTTATTCTACCAGCTACGAGGAAAGGAATTTCCCAAAAGTACATATTTTCTAAGGTAGCTTTTTCGGGTATTTTCTAGCATTTGCAGTCTTAATTGGTTCATTTAAACTCTTGAAAATAATGCTTTAATTCCTGAAAATAGATTTTTTTTTTTGCAGGTTGGATAATGAAATTAGCTTTACAAACTAGTGCTTGATATGCATTTTACATGTTTGAATTTGATATTAAGCAGAAGGAATTATTTTTTTAGGAAGTGACTCATTAGCTCTTAAGATTCTTTTAGAGGAGAAAAACTTTATGATTAAAATTCTAAATGAGGGAAGAGTTTTGATGATAAAGTCAGAAGCCGGGGACCTATGTATAGACTGCTGGGAGCAAAACTGCTCTCCTGGGGGTGCAAATTGATATGAAGGTTCAGAGGAGGGAGAGCGCTCACATTAACTTGAAGGAGGGAGCGTTTGCTACAGACAATATTTGATATCAGGGGGTGAGGGATTGTCAGACATAACGGAAAATATTATGTAGGCCAATAAAATAGATCTTTTTCCCTAACTACTTCAACTAACTTTTAAATCCCATTTTCTTTCTAGTCTTGCCTTGCTGTCTTTTTTTTCCAGCCAAAAAAAAAAAAAAAAAGTCATGCCTCATTAATCCCAAATAAAATAACCCAGCTTGTTAAATTACAGTCAATACCTAATGTGGTTTCGTAAACTTGTGATTACCATACTTTGCATTTTTTGATTTGTTTGTTGAAACAAATTCCGAGCATCTAATTTGAGTGTTAAAAGAACTTTTTGTAATAGAGGTTTGAGGAACATTATAATTTATATCCAGTTTATATCATCTTTGATATCAGAGGAAAGCATTTCATGTGGATGCCCCCTTTCCCTCACACCTTTTAAATTCTCATTGAGGAATTCTAATAGCTATCATTAACAACAACTATAGAAATAAAGATTTTTTAACAGTTTTATGTAAGGGACATAAGATATCTCATAAATGAAAATTATAAGCCACTTAAGATTGTGGCTCTTTATCCTCCAAATCTCTTACTTGACTAGTTCAGAGAAAACCCTCTTCTTTGGGCCACTACCTAGCACATATTTTGTTTTCATCATACCAGTACTCCTTGCTCTTACTGGAACCTCCCACGTGAAGTCATCTCTTTCTTCTCTTGCTGCCGTGGAGGGGCAGAAACACATGCTACTACAGATCAATCTTTATTAGACCCATTCCGGTGCCAGGCAGACTTTTTTGTTGGTGATCAAGAGAAGGAAGAGGGCTCACCCTCCCTGCATATAAATCTTACCATGTGCAAGTTGCACTTATGGTCATTTCAGCTCCACATGCGTGTAATTACAAGTTATAGGAAGTTGCCCTATTGAGAGAGAAATGTCTAGTATGTATGGTTAGAAATGTGAATACCTTTTCCTATAGAATCATTGTACATAGTGATTATCTTAGTACTGTTCTTCAGGTACATCCTGTAATATTTTTGTGACCTGGTTTAGGAATATATTTTTCACTAATAACATTGTTTCTCTGTACCACAGAACTGATTTTAGCAGCCCATTTAAATCTAGTAGTACTTATACTTCCATTTTCTCAACTTTTTTCAAATTTTTTCTCCCCCCAAAATGTTTTTTATCTTTTGCCCATTTGGTTTGAAATTTATTGTCCTGGATGCATAATTAAAAGCTTTTAATATTGTTTATTATATATATTTCTTATAGTCTATAGATGGCTTTAATTTAAATTTGTCGCAGACTGTTATGTGATAATTATATCATCATGTTTCATACTTTAAACATACTTTAAACAAATGAAAAAGTATAGGCCCATTGATGCCTTTAGAATTCCTAGTATAAAAGTGACTGAGAGGCTCTGAGAATTGTTCTTTTCAGATTTCTGAGGAGGTAGAGAATTTGATGGATGTTCCCTTGACTGGATATAGGTAGGAATAAGGGCTAAGTGGTTTTTCATTTCAGTTTTCATTTACTGACAAGTAAAACAAGTGCTTTTTTTTTTCCCAGTCAAAAAAAAAAAAAAAAATCATGCCTTTTAAGCAGAAAGAACAATTCATTAAAAGGATATCGAGGGAAAAACTCAGTACATATAACTAATAGACACGTTTGCTAATTATATACCAAGAAGAACTTGCTTTTGTTTTTGACACTGTCTTCAATAAATAACAATGAAAGAGAATCTGATAGAGAACATAGATGAGTTGGAACAAACACATCACTGTGACTGGGGGGAAAACTTATCACTGTCTCTCCTAGTGAACCTTCGAGTAAAGAACATATTAAAGTAAAAAAGGATATTTGGTAGCTCAAAGACTTCAAAAACAGTCAGTGAACCAGGCTTGGGAGACAGAAATAAGGTCAAAAATCCTGTTGCAGACCTGGTTTGTGAAGATAACGCTGGGCAAAGAAACTGCAGCTTGTACCATGAGTGTCACCAGCGTTAGATACTGTGTATTTCCACCTGATCTGCTGCAGAGATGTAGGATAAGTCAGGGTTAGCCAGGCAAAGGGGGTAGATAATACTTTTGAGAAACTGAACAAACTTTGTGACTGGAACAGAGGGAATAAGATATGTGGAAGAAGAGAAGAGGCCAGTTGAAGGCATTTGAAGAATTTTAGAAAAAGAGATGATAGTATAGTAGCTGGGGTAGGATACTAACAGTGGGAAATGAAAGCCTAAATCAGTGAAAATAGTTGACAACACTTTTAAGTTATTGGACTGTCGTACTTAGAATGGGGGAAATTGAGGGCTTTGGATAATTGGACAACTGATAATACTCATTGAGAGGAAGAACAGATTTTGTAGGAAAATAAATTTAAAAATTTAATTAAAATAAATAAATAAAAAAGTTTAATTTGTGTTCCTGGGACATTTGAAGAGAAATGTCCAGTTGGAGATAGGATCTGGAAGTCTGAGGTCTGTAAATGACAGATGGCATAGAAAATAAAGATTTTTGATTCATGAGTGTGTGATTCTTCATCTTTTCTTCTGTGTCCTTAGTAGTTGTGGGAGGTAAAGGGAGATGGAAAGAGGCGTACCCAGATCTGCAAGACTGATGTGGGTTCTGAAAGCCCTTCTCATTTCTCATGTATTTCTTATCTCACTAAAAATGATGAATGAAGCTATGGCAGTAGATAAGATGTCTTAGGGAGATTATGTAGAATGAGATTGGAAATTCCAAATAAGTAACCTAGAGAATGTCAATACTTGAAGCAGTGGGCAGAGAAGGGGGCACTTATGGGGGTAGAAAATAGAGCCAAAAAGGCACAGACAAAAGCGAGGAGTGGGAAGTCCTGCAGATCAGGAGAAGATAGGAGAAGAAGGTGATCAACAGCATTTAATGCTCTTGAGAGGTCAAATAAGAGGATTGGGATATATTTATAAACTTAAGCAACAAGTTAGGACATTAGGGAATTTAGGATGAACAAGTTAAGTGCAGTAATGGAAGCAGCTGCCAATTTCCAGAGGAAATTGGTGGCAGGGAAGCAAGTTAGCAAATGTAGACACTTCTTAGGAAATAGCTGTGAGAGTGGGAGGGAGACAGGGCTGTATCTGGAGGGGAAGTAGTTTTATGAGGTTTCTTTGAAAAATGGAGTAATTTGAGCTTCAATGTTGATGGGAAGTGCCAGTTTAGGGGAAGAGGCCGAAGATGGAGGAAAGCAGCAGAGCTGTGGGGCACTGATTTTGTGGGTTCTTTATGTAGGATAAATTGCTGGAAGGAGGATCCAGAAGCAGAAATCCAGTTAGTACAGTAGACTAGGTGAAAAGTGATGTAAGTTTGTAAAAGTTTGTAAAAGCAAGTTTGTACTAAGATTGTCTTAGTGAGAAATGAGAGGAAATACATGTAAGATGAATTGAAGGGATACAGGCAGAGTCAGAAGTCAATATGATTGGGAGAATGGGAGTTTCATTGATACAAATGTTTAAGAAAGATTTCAAAAAGTACATTTGATATGAAGATAATTTGTGTGTTGTATATACTGTAGTGAGTTTTGAGAAATCTGTAGGATTTCCAGAAGAAGATGGCCAGAGGAAAACAACAAATTAGAAATTTAGGACTTATTTTTAGAGCAGAGCTCATGTGTGATAGAAAGATTGATATGATCTCCTGTGTGGAGATCAGAGTTGTAGCCATCCATGAGAGAGATTATGCTGAAACATCCTGAGTTCTTTGGTTGGCTGTGTGTTCAGAAATACTAAGAATAGGATATATGCACTCAATGTATCCATTATATTTTTCTGTGTAGATTAAGGTTTGCGTATTTTAAGCTATAGGGTCATTTGGGAATAACAGGTTAGATGTACTGTGTCTGTCAAATTCCAACGAAGTAAATGTAAAGCGTTGAAAGTAGCAGATATACATAGCTCTTTTCCACTGCATTTCAATCTTGAATATTTTTACTTTTTGTGTTACTGCCTTGATATTTAAATAGGCAACTTTAACTTCAGTCACAACTCTGAGTTATCAGTTCTTAAAGAAAGGTCATTGGATTAATGTTAAATCTTGAATCTTTTATGTTGCGCATTTGATTTCAAAACTATGAACTCAAAGCCTCAAGATGGTTTATTTGTTATTTATTTGTACATTTATTTATTTATGATGAGGGTGATGGCAAATGGAAACAGCGACATGGATTTTACCCCCCACCCCCAAAAAAAAGTGGTTCACAAAGTCATATTTTAATTTGACATGTAAGAATTACAGAGTCTTCTTTAGTTACATATGAAATGATTTCAGAATAAGTTAATATCCCTTAAATTACTATATGTGATGTACATATACTTCTATTTCTTCTAAGAATGTTTATTTGGACAAAAGGCAGAACTTTGTTTTCGCTATACATTTAAGGAAATAACTATGATAAACCGAAAATATTAATCTGTGCTCTCTTTTCTTTTCAAACAGAAAAACCTCCTAATAAAAGCAGTATGAGGATAGTAGTGGATTCAGAATCAAGGAAAAGAACCATTGGTTCCGGGGAGCCTGGAGCTCCTACAAAGAAGGCCTGGTTTGATAAGTAAGCTGGCAGGGAAAATTGAGGAATTTTATTGTGCAGTGATTTTTAGAATACTGGAATATTACTGTGACAGTATAGTATTCTCTTCTAAAATGAACTCTATATAACTCTGTTCTGTAGGCAGTCCCACACTAGAGAGTACATTGATTTCTTAAAAATTTTAAGTTAATTGGCACTTGGGAAGCATTTTCATATAGAATTGGTGTGGTAGTTGAGGACACAATTTTTCTTCTATCATCCCCCATCTCCCCAAAAAACACCCCTTAACTTAGATCACTGAAAACTACCTGTATAAATGATAGTCATGAGCCCACCATCATGTAGGGAAGGAGGTTGGGTCAGGTTTGGGAGGAGGCTTTAGCATGTAGACAGGTCCTGTTAAGAGCTGGAAGGTGATCTTTTGGGGACCAGGGGAGCCCGGATAGACACAAATCATCAGGGAAGGGCTTTAAAGAAAGGGGTAAGGAATCTGAATTTTGGGGTGTGTGTGATGATTCTAAGTTTGCAAATTAAGGGAGACTTAACATCAGAGTTTAACATCATTTAATAATCGCTATTGCCTAGTTCTGACTTTGCCTGTAATTCTGTGATTTAAGGCAAGCAGTGTAACTTCTCTGGGCCACAGTTTTATCCTTCATTCAAGAGTCAAATTATGGTTTGAGTTGGAAAGTGGTCGAGACAGTCATTCCTTGTGTTTAATCAGTGTTTTAGAATAGGATACATTTCAGTAAGCTAGCTTTGGAGGAGTGCAACAAAAATAAGCAAATTTACTGAAAGAGGGTGTTGGATCTTTCCTGCTAAGAATTTTAAGTAGGAGTGGATTTAGAGTGGAACATAATGACAAAAAAGAACCCTTCTCATTTGTCTTCTTTGAAAGATATGTACACTACTAATTTGGAAATTTCAGTTTTCGGAAGAAAATTTAAATTTTGTTTATCATCCATAGTTACAGCTTTGAAAAAAAATTAAGCTTAAGTTGTAAAACTTCATTAATTTGTACTTCATAGGGGTCAGGATTTACAAACGAATGTATTAATCAGCTTGATTTTTGTTACAGGCCAAATTTTAATAGAACAAATAGCCCAGGCTTCCAGAAAAAGGTTCAGTTTGGAAATGAAAATACCAAACTTGAACTTAGAAAAGTTCCTCCAGAATTAAATAACATCAGCAAACTTAATGAACATTTTAGTCGATTTGGAACCTTGGTTAACTTACAGGTAAGAGCTATGAAGTAATTTTGTTGTCTTTGCTTATTTTAGAAGGGAACTTAATGCAGTAGAAGAATACTTTTATAAAGGAATATGGAAGATTTGGTTACATTCTAAATTTGGAAAATTGGAAATGAAGTGAAACTATATTTTTGAGATAATGTGTGATTTTGAGTAAGTTTTTTACTTTCAAAAAGCAGGAGTTTGATATTTTATGTACTGTTTGCCTAATAGAAGTTACCATAGAATTATAACAAACTTTAAATCATCACCCTAGGAAAATCTGATCTTTATAGTAGTGTTCATTTCCTCAGTTTCTCCAAATTATTACTGCAGAATGCTTCAGTCCGATTATTTTTGCTGCCTGTATGTGTTGGGAAATATGTAACAATGCTTTGGGGCCCAAATACCATGTAATCCATAATTAGTTTAAACATTTACTTTTTCCCCTGTTACTTTTGAACATCTTTCAAGATTAAATATCAATGTAATTTTTATTTGACTTCACCCAAAATCAGACCTTGGCTGGAGTGTATGTAACTTGTGAGGTTATTTAGTATTGAGTTTACATTATTGGGTATATTGAAAGTGTTAAATACTGTAGGACCTTTCTTCCAGTTTTTCCAGGTAAAATAATTCTTTCCATTAATCTGATGAAAATAAGAATAAATTTTATAGAGTACAGCTGAAGTTATTTGGAAAATTTTGCTTTCTTAACATTTAAATTTTTCTTTTTTTAATGTTTATTCATTTTTGAGAGAGAGAGACAGAGACACAGAGTGTGAGTGGGGGAGGGGCAGAGAGAGGGCGACACAGAATCCGAACCAAGCTCTGAACTGTCAGCACGGAGCCCAATGTGGGGCTTGAACCCACGAACAGAAAAATTCATTTGTAAAAATTGACTTGTATACCACACTTTAGAAAACACTGCTGTTATTGAGAGAGAAAGAAATTTGAAGTGAAAAAAAAAAAGCCTTGGATCTGCTATCTATTATTCGTATGGATCTGCAGACTCACATACCCTGAATCTCATTTTCTTTATGTGTAAAGTGTAATTGCTATTGTTATGTAAAGCCTTTTTATTTTTCCTCTTAAATTTTCTCACACTCTTGGAGATATTTTTTTTGACAACTACAAATTCGGAAATTTTTACAAATGAATTTTTCTGTAATTTTTGTTTGAGGTCACCTTTTTCAAAGTAGTTTACTGGCTTCTCCTGTTTCTGAATCTTGGCCTCATCACTCATTGATACAGGGATTATTTCTCAGTATTAATATTGGGGGTAAAAAATGAAATGTTTTGGATGCTTGTATATGATTTGTGCAGTGAGCATTCTTTACAAAATGTTACATAGAGGAGGCTCTGGTTCTATTCTGGACAGTACTCAGTTTACATTTCTTCTGGAGTGAAAGTAAACCATGGTAAATAATCTAGATATAAGAAAGGGTAAATATTGAATATTACCTGGAATCTCATCTCTTGAGGAATTTTATTGGATGAAGCAATGGATTCATTTGGAATTCACTGTTCTTAATATTTTAAATCTTAGGTTGCCTATAATGGTGATCCTGAAGGTGCCCTTATCCAATTTGCAACATATGAAGAAGCAAAGAAAGCAATATCAAGTACAGAAGCTGTACTAAACAATCGCTTTATTAAGGTTTATTGGCACAGAGAAGGAAGTACCCAACAGTTACAAACTACTTCTCCAAAGGTAAGAGAGAGATTTGTGTGAAATTCAGTGCTTTCCTTAGAAAGTTCTTAGCATAGTGTTTAAGAGCATAGGTACTGCACTCAGGTAGACTTGAGTTCAGAATCTGGCTCTCCCACTGCTGGCTGTAGAGGTTGAAGGAAGTTCCTTAATGTCTCCAGCCTCTTCTTTCATTTGATTGTGAAGTTAATTCCTAGTTTAGACAATTACAGAATGCTAAGATCTAGAAAGGTCCCTGGTAGGTAGGAGACACTCGATACAGGCAGCTGTGCATATTCCAGAAACTCAGACTCTGTGTTCATCTTGGAAATCCTTTCCTTCCTCTCTCCCTCCCTCTTTCCCTCTTTCCCTCTTTCCCTCTTTCTGTTTTTCATTCATGGAGCCAAACAGTCTCTAATGTTAGGTCAGTTGCTTGCAGGCGGGTTTTATAGCAATTTTTTTCTCGATTTAACTTTCTCCTTTTCATTTAAAAGGGACAAAAGATATAGTGAAGGGTAGATTCTTAATTTTTTTCTCTACTTTATAAATAATTTATGCAAAGAAAAACGTCTATGTGTATGTGTGAAGGAATTTGGGACAGGTTTTGATTATAAGCTGCACTTTCAAAACTGTATCTGCATGGGCAGTTTAATAACAAAATAGCAAAGGTTACTTTCCAAGTTCATGAACTAATCCTCTTGTTTAACGTTTTTTTCTTGTTCTGAGGTAATGCAGCCCTTAGTCCAGCAGCCCATTTTGCCTGTTGTGAAGCAGTCGGTCAAAGAGCGGTTGGGTCCAGTACCTTCAAATACTGTTGAACCGGCAGAAGCCCAAAGTGCCAGTTCAGACCTTCCTCAGGTAAGTGAAAAGTCTTAACACTGTGTCGGTCACATAACAGGTTCTCAGTAAATTAGTTTCCCTTGTGATTTGAATTATAATTGTATACATTCATACAGAAATATATCATAGTTTGTACATATTAGAACTCCACCTATAAATTTTCTTTTTACCATTACCATAATATTTTTGTACTCTACTTTTTCCTATAGTATTTGAATTTTAAATTCTTCTCTCTAGTTAATACTTATTTTTCTTTCACTTTATGGAGGAGGAATTTCTCAAGCAAAACTGCCTGAAAAATGAAGTTTAGAACACTAAATCTTATTTTCATCTTTTACTTAACTAGAATTTTATTCCAGAGAAAATTATACAGCAAACTGAACCGAAAGCTTCTGAGAGGGGCAAGGATAAACCATCAAGCTTTAGCATGCTTGATGCTATCCTATTTCCATTTAGGTATGCAGCAGTTTCCGAACTTTGCGTCACTTATTCCTGACTTTCAGATTCTCGTCTCCACATGTCATTCCCTTCCCCTCCCTTCCACACTTGAGTGGCAGTGTCATGTTTTACACCGCCAGCCTCTGAAACTTAGCTTTCTTTTGTCTCTAGGTGTTTAAGCATTTGCTGTTTAAAGTTAGGATGTTGCTAGAGTGCCTCTTCATTAAAATAGTGTCTCTAGATAACTCCTGAAGAGTGAAATATTGAGATTCGATGAAAACGTGCAGAACAGAAATTGATAAATTCTTAGTTACTAACAACAACAACAACAAAAAGCCCAGGCCTATTATCTCAAATTATCACCAGATCCAGATTATTTGGCTACGGAACAAGCATACTTTAGGGAAGATTCTTGGCTTTTATTTTTAAGCTCGAGAAGCAGTCGTATATTTTAATTCCTCACATCTAATATTTGCAATGTTCAGACTTTCTACTTTTCAACATTGGATTCCAAGAATTTATGATTCTGTATCGATGGAGGGCACTTTTAGTAAATAACCTGGATCAAACCTTACTACATCATTTTTCGTGATTAATACTGCATACTGTTTTGTTTTTCCATACACATTTTCTGTCGCTTTGAAAAAGGCCCAAGTTTTTGTCATTAACATCAAAATACTTAAAGAGTCAGTATATATTAGTAGAATCAGAATGTTCAAAATCC
This sequence comes from Paguma larvata, assembly GCA_030068075.1. Taxonomy (NCBI): domain Eukaryota; kingdom Metazoa; phylum Chordata; class Mammalia; order Carnivora; family Viverridae; genus Paguma; species Paguma larvata. The sequence continues at coordinate 27,883,180 of CM057839.1, forward strand.
CAACAGACCTATATGTTTGGGGAAACACTGAATATGTCCATTTTAATTTTTTTAGAATGTAACTAAATTATCTGTGAAGGACAGGTTGGGTTTTGTATCAAAGCCATCTGTTTCAGCAACTGAAAAGGTAAGAAGAATAGCATGATGTGTTTGTCTTGGCTTCATAAATGTTTTCAGGTGGCATCTTAATTTTTTAACTTTTTTCATAGTTCCAAACTCTTGCTTCTTAATAGTATCTGTATCTCTTACTCCTACTGTCTTGCTTTCCATTTGCTGAAAAAGAAAACTATTTGCCTGCCTTCGTTTAATTTTTGCATCAGCATTTTAATATCTGCTTTTCACTTTGTGTCCGTGTGCTTCCTTCTTTTTATTTTTTCTCTTTGTTTACTATCTTTTCTTTAGAGATTTTGTGCATTTTGATTTGAAAACTCTGGCAGCCTTATAGAAAAGGCCACAAAGTAGGAATTTTACCTGAGTTTGAGTTTCTGGCACTTCAAATACTAACAGCATGGGATTGGGGAGTGCTTCTAACCTTTCAGATTCTTTTCCTCATTGGTAAAATGATGATTATAATATTTGTCTTGCTCACAGGGTTTTGTGAGGATTAAATAAAATGATTTATTTAAAAGTATTTTTTAACTGGAAAGTATGATATGAATGCAAGTTTTTTATTTATTACTAACAACTATTGTGCATAGCCTGACAACTGGTCATTAGTCATTTCCTTTTTTAAATGCGGGTGTGAACACTGATTAAATTAAGACTATTTATGTACCTAATAGTTCTGTGTAGATATGTTATTATTTTTTTTTTCTGTTTAGGTATGAGTGAATGCTTTGTACTTTAGTCTTATTTGAGGTATGTGGAATTACAGAATAGAATTAGATAGTCTTTCTCATTTCTGTGTCCTCATCTTAAAAGGAAGGTAAGGCTTAAATAGGTACATGAGGAATTTTGAGACAGGACTGGCATGTGGGTCTCCTGTTTCACATCCACAGCTCTTTTCCGTTATTAAGAGTACGTAGAAAGTTGACTTCATGTGTACATAGAGCAGCGTCGCATGAGATGGCTGACTTTATCTTTCCACTGGTTCTTCAGTGTATTCTTTTCCTTATTTACTATATTAAACTAAAGCAGTTGTAAAAATTTGAATCTGGATCTAATTCTGTATATCTGATTTTCATCTTGGGCACCTCAGCAATACTTCAGGCATAATGTGCTTAAAATGACTATTTCCCACATAAATGAACTTCTGCCCCAACTGTGGAATTTACAGCAGCATTTTCCAAGTTGTCTAAAACGCCTTAGAGTCTTTCACTTGTATGTGTCACCCACTTTTCTTTTTCTGCCACCCTCAGTCTCCAGTCTCTGGCTGTGGTGTCCTTAGCTGCATGGTCCTCCTGTAGCTTCTACTACCACCGTCCTGCTCTCAGACTCACTTCAATGTTATCTCTTACAGAAACTTTCATTTCCTCACCTAAATAACTGCTCGATTCATAGTTTATCATACCTCAGTTATTCTGACGCATTTACTTCTGCCGTCGTCCTTCCTTTCCACCTTAATGCTCCCTTTTCTGCTCATTGTTCCTTGGTCTTGCTTACCTTTTTTTTTTCCTTTTTTGGTGGTGATTTTCCTGGATTGCCTTTTCCTCTTAAATGAATTCGAGTCATTCTTTTGAAGATTGAAAATCTCTATACCCTATTCTACGAAATCTTCAATTTTTTCCCATATCATGCCTCCCTTTTTCTCTGAATTCGTCCATGTATTAATCTATTGTACTGAATTTACCCATATCTAAATATTTACTTTGATTAGGTTTATTTTCCATGATAATAAGTAAAGAATAAAGAAAATAAAGTCCTGTTATTCTTTGTGTAGTACTGAGCAATTCTGGAGAGGTCTAAAAGCCTTATGCTTAACGTCTGTTTATGTTAAGATTTCAACTCTGAAGTTGATGCGTACTTTTTACAGCTTTTATAGAATCTTTCTGGTATGTTTGCTTCTGCTTTTATTGTTATTTTTTAAATATGTTTGGTATAACTTTAAGATAAAAGGGATATAAACTTGGAATCAGTAGTATGCATTTACTAATACAGTTACCAATAACTAAATTTGTGAAAAATCACTAATGGTAGTGGGTTGTTTGTGAAAAAAATTACTAACTACTGTAAAGACTCTCTTAAGGAAAGACATAATGTACAGATGTGTAACTTTCAGTCATCTTCAGTGATCCTGTTTATAGAACAGCATTTTGTTTTTGCTTATTCTTGGTTATTCCTGTTCCCCAAGTCTATAGGAGATTTTGCTGAAGAATCTTTAGAGGATAGTGATTCAGAGAAGTCTTAGGAAGGTTAGAAGAATGTTTCTCATCATCAAATATTGTTTAAAATTTTTTTAATTCTTCTTAATTGAAGGCTGGGAAATACTCAAAGCTAGTATCCATACAGTATTTCTGTTGTTACTAAAGCAGAGAGTACACAAATACACAGATTTTTCCATTTCTGTGAACAACACTGAGTAAACCTTTGAGTGATTCTTTATCCTAAAATTCCATTTTTGTAAGAGGTTGAAAGAGGAAACTTAAAACCTAATTGATAACTGATAAATCTTAAGGGTTTGCAGTAGGTATTAAAAAGGTATTATTTGGAGTGATCAGTGAAATGTTGTTTGGAGTACCTCTCGAGATAGAGCGATTTATCAAGAATAAGGTGGCATCTGTTTATGTGCCATCCCGGTTAGTCTAGAAAATGACTTAGGGGCACCTGGGTGGCTCAGTTGGTTAAGCGGCCGACTTCGGCTCAGGTCATGATCTCACGGTCTGTGAGTTTGAGCCCCGCGTCAGGCTCTGTGCTGACGGCTCAGAGCCTGGAGCCTGCTTCAGATTCTGTGTCTCCCTCTCTCTCTGCCCTTCCCCTGTTCATACTCTGTCTTTATGTCTCTCAAAAATAAATAAATATTTAAAAAAATTAAAAAAAAAAAAAAAGAAAATGACTTAGACTGTCCAAATTATCTCCCAAAGCTCTTCTAAAGACTAAGAAGGCAAACTGATTAATCACTTGAATACTTAATGTTTGTATGTCATACCAGTTTCAGGTGTATCAGACTTTTGTGACACAGGATGTTGTTGTTCCTTAGCTATGTGTATATATATATAAGGTATATATATATATATATATATATATATTTGCAATCTGAAAATATATCTTGGTCTCTGCATTATGATACTTTAACATGGAACCTTTGAAAGGGAAATTGCGTGGTATACTGAAGGAATATTGCATGTCTTTTGGAGACTTCAGCTGTTTATTTAGCAGCTGACATTCTATATAGTCTTACTCAAATCTTACTCAGTTTCCGTAACTATAAAATTCAGTCATCTGAGGGACCCTTTGAGTTTTTAATTTGCATTTTTGTGTAATTTTGCTGCTTTAAATATAATAAAGGTTAAGGAAATGTATGATAGTTTACTACTTTTGTTTTTTTTTTAATGTATTAACCTCTCTCAGGATTATTACCTAGATTATTTAGTTAGAATTATTACAAGTGTTATTTTTCTTACAGAGGTATATGATTTCTATAAAATCATTTGCTAAGGTAGGTGTTTTGGGGAATCAAGCTGTTGCCGCAAAAGTTGATTACCGAGTACACATTTTTTCTTTGACATTAAAGTATTTTTTGTAAGATCTTTAATCCCTTTGTGTCTTAAGCTGCTTACTATTCTTGAAAAAAGACCCTGTTAATCCCAGAAAATATTTTATAAATGTAAATTTATTTTTTTTAATGTTTATTTTTGTGTGTGTGTGTGAGAGAGAGAGAGGGGCGTAGAGTGTGAGCAGGGGAAGGGCAAGGAGAGAGGGAGACACAGAATCTGAAACAGATTCCGGGCTCCGAGCCGTCAGCACAGACTCGCGTGGGGCTCGAACCCATGAACCATGAGTTCATGACCTGAGCCGAAGTTGGCCGCTCAACCAACTGAGCCACCCAGGCACCCCTTATAAATGTAAAATCCTATTCTCGTTAGAATTCGCAATTAGGTTGGTTTTTGCTACAGAAAAAAAACACATCTGTTTGCTGCTTTATAAGAATATCATATATTAATATTTAGATTTATTAAAAAGATAATTTACTTAAAAGTTGACCATACAGTAATTATATTAATAAGCTTCCTACACATAACTCCTCACATACTCTCTTTTTATTACCTTTAAGCAAGGCACTTCTGCTATAGAAACCTGTTAGAGCTAGATTATTTTGCGTGTGACAGTGAAGATAGTAACTGTTTCTTTTATATTTGATTCCAACATGGGCATTGGTTATTTAAAAAAATAATACTCTGATGACTTAATTTATAACCGTCTTCTTTTTTCATAACTTTTACAGAATACTTTTTCCCCCTTCACTCTTGTCCATGAGAAAAATCTGTTTTTCTCTTTCTTTATAAGAACTAATGGTAGTTATGACTGGTAATATTTTACTTTGGAAATAAGATAAAGAGTCTTAATGGATTTTAACTTCTTATTAGGGAATTGGTTTTTGTCTTGAAAAGTAAGAGGTATGAGCGATGTACATTTTAATAACGAAGCATATGATACTTTTCAGCTCACCTTTTGAATGACCTTTGACACCAAATCTGACAAGTATATTACAAGAAAGGAAATTACAAGCCAATAGCTTATGAATGTAGACATAAAAATCCTAGACTAAATATTAGCAAATGTTTAGTGATATGAAAAAAGATAATACATCCTGGCCAAGTAGGATTTATTCTAGAAATGCAAGTTTGAATTAACATTTGAAAATTGGTTTAATTCACCTAAGGGGGAGAAAGGTGGGAAGAACCTCTTCTGATTATTTCAGTAGAAAAAGCATATGATAAAATTTATTTTTCGCAATAAACAATGTGCAAACTAGAAATAGAAGGAAACTTCCTTAATTTTATCTACTGACATACTGAATGGTGAAATATTGGATACTTTTCCTCTTGAGATCAGGAACAAGAAAGGATATCCATTCTCCGCTTTATTTGGTAGTGTTGGGCCTAACCAATTCAGTAAGGCAAGAAAATGAAGTAAATGATATAAAGATGGCAAAAGAAGAAACGAAATTACATTTACTTACAGACGACATGATAGTATATGTGAAAAAGCCGGAAGAATTCACAAATCTTTGGAATTAATAGGTGAATGCAGTAAGGTCAATATATAAAAATACAGCACATGCAGAAACCCATTTGGAAAATAGAGACAGTGTGGTTGTTGGAAAGGCCACTGCCTATGCTTTGACTTTGTTTTTAGGAATTGAAGCATCTTCTTTTCTGTTGGATTTGTCATTTCATTCCACTGATTTCATTTTTAACAGATTTTCTTCTCTTTTATGACACTTCTCTTCTTTTGAAAATACATATGTCCTTTGCTATTCATACTCTTAATCTCTAAACTCTGGAACCAAATAGATTCAAATAGTGAGCAGTATTTGGATTCATATAATTCACTGTTTCTAAGACATTTTGTTTTCACCTTTCAACACCTGAAATTAGGCTGTATCTTACAGTTTTGGTGCTCATGGTTTTAATTGGCACCCTTTTTAATAAGGGTTTATTATGATAATATGTTTCATAGTCATGTCTTGAGTTCAGTGAAATATGTTAGCTGATGTTCTATTTGTACAGAAGGAAGTTCCTAGATAAAACGAGGAAGTGGGATGCTTTTAAAGGAGTCTTGTCATATAGTTTTATTCACTTTGAATCACCACTTCTTACTTAGCTTGATATCAGATGTTAATAAGTGTACTTTGAAAAAGGAGCATATTGAAATTAAGGAATGCTAAATTAAACAGATTACATTACATGGGTTTCTTTACTTCAGACTTTCTCACAGGTTTTATGGTAATGGACATTTTGAAATTAGAAACTAGGGTTATGATACTCGTTATTTCCAACTTAGCATAGGAATCTTTTTTGTCACAAATTTTCAATTTAAATCTCGGAACTCTTATGAAGAAAACAGTTTGTGAGACACTCAAACTCTGTCTTTAGCATATTGTGTTGTGTTTCTCTCTTTATAAAGTTACTGTCTCATCCTTGTACAATCCTGCAGTTTAGCATTGTGTGATATGATAAGGTAGCATGGAAGAAATTTGTCTCTAGTGTTACAGAGAATGGTGACTGAAGTTAGACTGCAAGGTTACTAGATTTACTCCATATTTTACTGAATGCAGCAATTTCTTTATTTGTTAGTGATGTTGGCATATTACTTTTCATTATATAAGAAAATTATCAGTCAGATTTGATATACATCAAGTATTATAAAGAACCTTTATTTTTAAACATCAATTGCATTGCATGCAGCCGGTATAATTAACAGTATTCTAGGCTTTTTTTTTTTTAGTTTATTTATTTTGGGGGGCGGGGGAGAAAGAGAGAGAGAGAGAGAACAAGGTGGGGAGGCTGAGAGAGAGAGGGGTAGAGAATCCCAAGCAGGCTCTGCACTGCCAGTACTGAGCCCGATGTAGGGCTCAAACTCACAAACCATGAGATCATGACTTGAGACAAAATCAGGACACCAACAGTATTCTAGATTTTTATTTCACTTGGAGGCTAAAACATTCTTGAATACTTAGAACAGTGATGAGGTGCCTATTCTTTGTGATGCTCCCTAATCTGACTTTATGATAGGTGATTAGAAAATGGCGTCTGCTTGCTACTTCTCTGGAAGACCCAATGTTTACAGGTTACTGGCTGGAAAGTCGGGCTCTTTTTCTCATTGATAATTTTCTGTTTGTGTGGTTCTTTTAACCTGTTTTAGGTCATGAACTCCCTTAACTCTTTGGACACTTCTTTCCTCTGGAATGTTACACTGTTCACACATATGGTTCCATATTTAGTTTTTATAATATTCATAGATTGCCCTTAAGGGATCACTAAACTCCTTTCTAAGAACCAGTAACTAACCACTCCATTAATCTACAACTTTCTGCTTTTGAAGGATAAAAAAGGTAACCTGTACACTTTATTTTCTTGAATTGACCCTTGCGTGGAAAAGATTGTCCACCCTGATCTATCATCATTTCAGTTTAATTTGGTGCAAAAATGTTCTTTGAGTATTTACTACATGCCCTGGCACTGTTCTAGGCACTGAAGATAGAGTGATGAACCAAACCAAAAATCTCTACCCGCATGGAATGAATTTTTGAATTTGTAAGGACATTAGATGCCATCCACTTAAACATTCTCATTTTAGAGATGAGAACGCTGAGGCCCCACAAAGGTGCCTGAAGTTAACCAGGGTCTCGTAATTAGTTGGTAACAAGGTTTAGTTACTGGAAGAAGCACAAAGAGGAGAAAAACATGGGTTTGTTGATCCTATTGTGTAGACAGGGAGAGAGACACATAAATTAATCTATCAGATCATTTTTATTAACTATTTGAATAAATGTAGGAATAAAATTTTATGGAAGGATCTGGATAGAAGAAATAAATGATTAGGGCTTTGTGACTATTTCACGTCAGTGTTTTTTCTGGTTTGAAGTTTTTGTTCTTTTTTTCTATAGGTATATGCTGTTTAATGTTTTTATTTTATAGTTTAAGCCTCATTCATACCCTTCCTTTCAAATCACTAAATGTGATTTAGTTGTTACATGTATATAATACATTTATTTCAGTGTACTGAATTTTGACAAAAGTGTTTTTAAATTGAGTTTTATAGAAAACAAGATAGGCAGTCATGAATGCTTGGTACATTTTTTAAGAAATTGAATTTGTATTGGTAGGTGTTGTCTACATCTACTGGCCTAACTAAAACAGTATATAATCCAGCTGCTCTGAAGGCTGCACAGAAAACCTTACTTGTTTCCACCTCTGCCGTTGACAATAATGAAGCACAGAAGAAAAAACAGGTAAATACAGTTGGCAGTGTACAAAATTTTCATGTAGGAAAGCTTTTCTGCATGTTATTTTTTTTTTAAGGCTTATCACAAAATAGAGCTAAAAGAAAAGTTTATGTTGGCTTGTTGGCTGCCGCCGAACTTTTATTTTTCATTGTGTAGCAGTAAATATTAATTTGGGGAGGAACGAAAAGTTCTCTTGGTTGATCTTAGAAACTTACATACATATTTAACTTTTATGTACCAAAACTTTGCATTTAATTGTTATGCCAAGCTTCTGCATCCACAACGATTTCTCTCCTCTGGAATATCTGTTTATCAGGACAATAAGCAATAAATATTCTAACAGTATTTTTGATATCTTTCTCTAGGAGGCTCTGAAACTTCAGCAGGATGTAAGGAAAAGGAAACAAGAAATTTTAGAAAAGCACATTGAAACACAGAAGGTAAAATATTGAAGCTAGATTTGGCAAATATAGATGTTATAATTTTGAGTAAATTTAATCTCACACTATATAACTACTTCTAAGAAACTTTTAATTGATAAGAGTAACTATAACTACTTCTAAGAAACTTTTAATTGATAAGAGTAACACTTAAATTTTTGTAAATGATAGTGTATATATCAGTTGATTAATGCGTATTGGGGATGAGGAGCATACATTAAATGGTGAACTGGGGATTATATTAGTTTAAAGGACCTGTGGTGGCCAGCGAAGTAGAAATAAGGAATATTGATCCAGGTGTGCTGCTGCATGGTAGTTTGTCAACAGGTAGTGAATTGGAAAGTTTTTCTCAGTGTTGAGATGTGTACCTTTCTTTAATTTTTTTGGGATCTTCTACTTTTGTGTTGTCCAGTAGGGTAGGTAAGAGCTACATCCAACTTTTGAGAACTTGAAATGTGCCAAGTTCAAATTGATATGTGCTGTGGGATGCCTGGGGGGCTTAGTTGGTTAAGCATCTGACTTTGGCTCAGGTCATGATCTTATGATTTGTGAGTTCGAGCCCCGCGTCGAGCTCTGTGCTGACAGCTCAGAGCCTGAAGCCTGCTTCAAATTCTGTGTCTCCCTCTTTCTCTGCCCCTCCCTGGCTCATGCTCTCACTCTCTCTCAAAATTAAATAAACATTAAAAAAACTTGATATGTACTGTAAGTATATAAAATGCATATCAGATTTCAAAGACAATATGAAGAAAAAAGTAAAACAGTAATTTTTAAGTTTATAAATTTTAGATATATTGAGTTAAATACAATATTAATTAACTTTACTGATTTGGATTTTTTTTTAATCTTTTTAATGTGGCTGCTAGGAAATGTAAAATTACTTATGTGGTGTACAGTATTTCTTTTGTACACTGTTGCTGTAGGTAATGACATTTAACTAGTGCCAGTTCCAAATGATTATGTCTCATAATAAAGGTTATGGCATCTCAAATATTAAAAATATAGAAACTTTTTACATTTTGGGTTAAAATGGATGTCTTTTCTAATTTAAATTTGGATATACAGCACTTGATACAGAGAACTCACAGTACTTGACAACAAAAATTGAAACCACCTTTTTTTATTTTTTTCTAATTTTATTATAATAGTTTATTTTCAAATTGGTTTACATATAACACCCAGTGTTCATCCCAGCACGTGCCCTCTTTAATGTCCGTCACCCCCTCTCCCCCCTCCCTCACCTCCCTCACCTCCCTCACCTCCCTCACCTCCCTCAGCTCCCTCACCTCCCTCACCCCCCTCACCTCCCTCACCCTCAGATTGTTCTTAGTCTTTGAGAGTCTCTTATGTTTTATCTCCCTCCCTCTCTGTGTCTTTTTTCCTTTCCCCTCTTCCCCTGCCCCTGGTTTTTGCTTAGTCTCACAAAGTCCACCTATTCGTGGAAACATATGGTATCTGTCTTTTTCTGACTGACTTATTTCACTTAACATAATACCCTCCAGTTCCATCCATGTTGCTACACATGGCCAGATTTCATTTTTTCTCATTGCCATATAGTAGTCCATTGTATATATGTGCCACAACTTCTTTATCCATTCGTCAGTTGATGGGCACTTGGTCTGCTTCCATGATTTGGCTATTGTCGAAAGTGCTGCTATGAACATTGGGGTACACGTGCCCCTATGCATCAGCATTCCTGTGTCTCTTTGAAACCACCTTTCTTGACTCAGGAAACCTTTAATATGTGGTATCTTTGACCCCATATTAACTTGTTTATCTTTTGTTTCCTGTCCATGTTGGGGATACCATTCTTACGTTAGCCAGTTACTGTTCCCTGTGACAAAGAAAGTAATTGTTTTAAGATCTCATTATGTGAAGAAAATCATAAAACTTCTCTGCGTCTTTCTGGATTGTAGACTGCATTTGGATTGGGACTACTGTAGAGACCGTAATATCCACAAACATATTAGAAAATAAAAGTATTACTCTTTGTAGTATTGCTTCAAATTGACAACTTTTCAGTTGAATTTCTTAAGGTTGTGTCCTTTGAACTTACATTCTGAGAGACCAGTGGCAATGTAATTCTTCACAAAATGTGCCAAGATTAAGACTTGAGTTGAGATAGCATCACCAAATCTGTTCGGCTGTCTTAGTGGTTGTAAGCCTTGCAATGAATATGTAAACCAAAACTAGTAGTTAGTTATTTTTATATTTATTTCACTGTGTTTGCTTGGAGTATCTTAGTTTTTTCTCTTTTTAAAAATTTGGCAGATGTTAATTTCAAAACTGGAGAAAAACAAAGCAATGAAATCTGAAGATAAAGCAGAAATAATGAAAACTTTAGAGGTTTTGACCAAAAATATTACCAAGTTGAAAGATGAGGTCAAAGCTGCTTCTCCTGGACGTTGTCTTCCAAAGAGTATAAAAACCAAGACTCAGGTATTTTAATTCGTGTTGTTACTCATATTAGTACTTACTAAAAACATTAAAATGCTACGTTGTTTAAGATTGTTTTTCTTTTAGGTAATATCCTTTGCTTAAAATCTATTATATGCTAACATGTTTCCCTCCTTCATTAATTAATAGGAAATATATACAAACAAAAGCTCTACTAATCTTTTAAAGTTTTTAGATTTCAGTTGGAAAAGTCAGTAATTAGAATATTTATGGATAGTAATAATGAAAAAGATTCTTGAGGACAAAGTGATACAGGTACTTGAATGCTTGATGAATACTTGACTGAGGAGTTTGAACTTTATTTTATAAGTAGTTCATAGTATTAAAGGTTAATAAACAAAAGTAACATTTTGACAGCATTGTATAGAATCGATTAAAAGGAGGGAAAGTGAAATAGATCAACCCATGAGATATAAATAAGTAAGGAAGGTAATTTCACCTGATAATAAGTGATTTTTTTAAAAGCTACAGAGTTATATAGTATTTATACTTGCTCTTGTGTGTGTGTACATACATGTATAGAATCATGAGTTCATATTGATATTTCTGATTCTAATACAACACAACAGGGTTGTTCCTTCCCTTCTCTTTCTTATTCCATGTTTTATCTTCGTGTTCCCATAATGACAACTTGCTTCCCACTAACACCAATACAGTACTCCTTTGCACAGTCATTTAATACGGTCATTTAATAGTTCCAGAATTGCTACAAGACCACTTCCCACAACTCGTAAAAGATTCAAAATTTATTTGTATTCTTTAAAAATTCACTGTATATTCGACTAAGGATATAGTCAGAAGTGTGGTTTAGGATTACTTTTTTTTTTCTTTTTGTGGTTATGTTATCATAAAAGTTAGATGTATTTCTATTTGTAAAGTTAGATGTATTTCTATTTGTAGTCTGTTTTGGAACCCCTTTTCATTCTTGCTGATTTAATATTATTTGAATAAATAAAACATTAACACAATTCTACAGTTAAACTATATAAAAAGGTATATATAGAAGACATTTTCCCCTTGATTCCTGCCACTCTGTTCCCATTCTTCCCTCCTTCTTGGTGTGTATGTATTCTTTCATACATAAAAGCATGCTATATACTACTCGCTAGTACCTTGGTTTTTTTTGTTTTTCTTGTCACAGTTGTTTCCTGAAAATTACTTCATATCAGTCAATAGAAACCTCCCTTTGGCTTCTGTGTGGAAAATGAATTATAAGGAAATCAGTGGAAGTAGGAACAAATGAGGAAGCTATCGTAGTAGTGTAGACCAGATGTGGTTAATGGCTTGGACTAGGGCCGTAGGACTGGATGGAGATAGAGGAGGAATGTATGGATGAAATGGGAATGTGTAAAAGTTCTTTGTCAAAAAAAAAAAAAAAAAAAAAAGGTTTTTTAAATACATGTAGGATATTAATTGTTAATTACCATTTTCCAGATGCAGAAAGAATTGCTTGATACAGAACTGGATTTATATAAGAAGATGCAAGCTGGAGAAGAAGTCACTGAACTTAGGAGAAAGTATACAGAATTACAGCTGGAAGTACGTTTCACCACAACTACCCAGTATGCTAAAGAGAAGCAGATGTGGGCATGGTGGTCAGTTTGAAAATATATCCCATCATTCTATTCAATAATTATTGGTAGTCTCTGATGAATATAGGAAAGAGAGAAGTTAGCAAATTTTTCAGAACTGGTAGATAAAATCTTTAATGAGGGGTGGCAGCCTTTCTGCCTGTACACCCAAATCCCTCTACTTTTAGTGAGTTTGGTTCCTTTTCTAGCTCTTCTCCCTGCGACCAAAATCTGTTAAAGCCTTTTCAGGTATTCTTACAAGAGATATTCTGTGCATAGATAGGCATATTATATTGAGTTGCCTTTATATAGGTATATTCTATTGAGTAAGGCCTAGACTTATAGTAGAGAACTGTATTGAAAACATGCTTACTTAAGTTTTGCCTATAGATGGTGCTGTGGATGTTTATAAAAGAAAATAAACTACTTTTTTTCTCTAATTTAGTATATGATTATTTTTGTAAGAAGAATCTAGTGATATTATGAAACTATTACAAAATAATAAGCATTTGTAACATTTAGCAAAAAGATGTTTAAAATTAGTTGTAAAAAACGTTTACATTTTGACATACAGACATTAATGCCATCAATGTAATTGGTACTTGCCTAATTTTATCAGTTTGATGATGCCACAATTAAAATTTTTTATGTTTTAGATGATTACTTTTGCTTCATCTGAGAAATATGGGTTTTTTTCCCCAAATTTGTTAGCACCTTGGTGATTTTTTTTTTCTAACCTGGGACAAATCTGAATTTAGTACTGGCATCCAGGTATTAACATAGCAGACTTAACATTTAGCAGCCACTTTGCTTGTCTTAAGGCTCTATCTAGGCTGTCTTGGGATGGCCACTAAACCTGCGTACATTTTATATTCTCCGGAAACTTGGTAGGGCTGCCTGTATGTCTTGGACAAGATAACAGGTTTTCAAAGAGATAGATTGCTTTTATCCTAGTATAGAAATTGTGTTTTATTATGGAGAGAACTTGCCTGTGTTGGTGGGACTTAAAAAACAAGTTACCATTTTTAATGTTTTGGCTCATAAAATTTTAGTAAATAAATAATAGTTCTACCAATATTCTTTATTAGCCCATGCTTTGGTTCTCTATCATGATCTAGCTAAGCAGTGAGTGGCATTTTCTGGTTTTCTGTTATGATGGATAAACTTTTGTTTGTAGTTGCTATTAGTGTATGCAGATATTATAATGCAATATGTCCCAGAGTATGTCATTTACGATGCCAATTCCAGTTTTTGTTAACAGATATTGATGCAAAACGCTTCCGAGGCCAAATAAATTTGGAAAACGTTAGATTAAACATGCTTTTTGCCATAGGATTTCTTAGAGGTTAATTTTGAATCCTTAAATATATATAATCACTATTCTGTGTTGCTCAAAAGTTATTTGTCTATGGACCTCCTTTTTCAGGGAACATTTTGAGACAGTATTCCTCAGAGCATACTTTTGTATATGCTACTCCCCTTACGAACATTAATTCCTTGACCTATGAAGTTTATTATTTGGATTTTAGGTTATTTTAGCTAATGTTAAGATGAACTGTCTTGAGATGAAGAAACAAATATTAATACTTGAAAAGATCTGTCATTGGTACCTGCTTGACATTTCTGCTTGGATATCTCACATCCTCAGACTCCACCTGTTCAGAAGTGAGCTTATCTTGCCCCTAAATTCCATCTACACAGTTACCCAACCCAGAAATCTGGGAATCTTCATTGATTCCTTTCTTTCCTTTATTATCCATATCTAAGTAGTTATCAAATGTTACACGTATTACTTCCAAGTATATCGTAAATCTGTTTTCTTCTCTCTCGTATTGCCACCAGTGTGGACAGAGCTTCCATCCTCAGTCATTGGGGCTACTTTAGTAGCCTACTGACTGCTTTCCAGCTTATTCTCATCTTTCATCTACTATGTTCTTAAAACTAGCCAGAATAATATTTTAAATACTGATTTTATTGCATCACTCTGCTTCTGTACTTAAAATAATTGTAACCGGTTTTCATGACTCTTAGGATAAAAATAAAAATCCTTAATTTCGTGGTCCTTAAAATTTTTCATGATCTGGTTCTGCTTATCTCTCTAGCCTCATTTCTTCATCCCATGTGGTCCAGCTACCCTGGATTTCCTGTATTTGAAGTACGGTGTTTATTTTAGCCTTGATTCCTTTGTTCATGTTGTAGCCCCTACCCCTCACCCTTACCTTGCTTGTTCTTTGTTTCTTCTTTGATTCGTTGAACACATACTTAAATATCCACAGCCTGCCAGCTGCTGTTGTAAGTGCTGGTGATCAGGTGGAGAATAAAACAAGGAAAAAATGTCCTCATGGATATTCTAGCATATTGCAGATCTTTAATGTTCTGTTCAAATCTTTAGGTAAAGCATTTCATTTTTGAGTTGCTTCTCATTAATATAATTAAATAACTTGGTTGCTAAATGTCTCTTTACCCCTCTAGGATTTGAGTTTCAGAAAGGTAAGGCTTGAGTATAGGAAGTGCTCTTTAACTATTTGTGGAATGAAGGAATGGTGTGCTTTTCGTGTGGAGCAGTGTAGTGGAATAGAAGTTAAACGTGCTATGTTGGTTGTATAATTATGTTAGTCTAAGTGACCAAAAGGATAAATTTGAGATAATTATACCTACTGAAGTCAACAGGCAAATAAATAGACACACTGTATTTAAAAGTCCTAAGTGGAAAAATTAATTTATTGTATATTAATAATGTATCTATATATTAAACTGCTGACGTAACATTTTCACACGGTGTATTATTTGGAAATGAAGAATTGCTGGTCTTTTTATGATATAATCTGAGATCTTAGAAAATACGAACTTAGTAGAAAAGGGCACATGTAACAATTTTAAACATTGCTTAACTTAATGTTATTTTGTTTGTTTTCTAAATGCATTAGCTACCTAAATTTATGCTCACTTTAAAAACTAAAACCTTAATTTAAATTACGAGATCTTTTCTAAGCCAGGATTTGAATATGATATCAAATTGTATAAAAGTTTGGCTAACCTGATAGAGTATATATAACGTGTGGCTTGTGTTAGATATTGTGGCATTTAATTTGTATGTCTGTAATCTCTTCAAGGCTGCAAAACGAGGGATTCTTTCATCTGGTCGGGGTAGAGGAATTCACTCAAGAGGTCGAGGTGCAGCTCATGGCCGAGGCAGGGGTCGAGGTCGAGGTCGAGGTGTGCCTGGTCATGCTGTGGTGGATCATCGTCCCAGGGCATTGGAAATTTCTGCGTTTACAGAGAGTGATAGAGAAGATCTTCTTCCTCATTTTGCGGTACTTTCTTACTGTCCAACAAAACAAGTACTGATAGTCATTGTTGGGAATAATGAATATTAAAGGGGAAATTATGAAAATAATCAGTAATTTAATCCCATTAATCTGACCAAAGAGTTTGATTAATCTATAATAATCTTTTGTTAATTATTTAAAAAGCAGACGGCTATTTTTGTTATGTGGAAGAAACACTACTATTCTTAACACTTAGTAGGTCTTCAGATATTGTGAAACGAATGATTTAAACTTTGCTATTGCAGAGGGGGAAGTTCAGTTGCTTAAGGTCATTTGATACTTTTAAGGGAAAATTTAACATATCATGTAAGCCATCCAAGTTTTTTTTAATTAAGGTGGAATTTTATTTCTTAATACTGTATTCTTCATTTAGCTGACCTTAGAAATGAAGCAAGATGAAATTCTGATTTATGATCTTGAAGTTGCCTTAGTCAGTGCCAGGGTATACAGTCTAATACAGACTGACCTATGAGAAAGGAGAATGAGATTCTAGTCCTGGCTCACCCATTATTTAACTTGAACTTCCCGGGATCCATTTGGCTCATGTGCAGAATGGAAATTATATTTCTAAAAGGCCTTTTCAACTTAAATGTTATGATTCTTAGTGGTATCCCAAAGGTTAGTTACTAGGCATCAGTCATGCCCTCAGGGCTATAGTAATTGCTCTGGAGATGTGAAGGAAATAACCAGTTCTTTACCTTCAAGGATTTTATATGTATCATTGTAATACAGATCAGTTAAAGTGAACTACAAACATAATTTATGGTATAATCAAGTTAAATTTATTAAAAACTGTAAGTAGTAACTTGGAGAAGTATCTTTTACACAGGCATATAGAAAAAGCAAAGGAGAAAATTTCATAAGGTAATAAAACTGGAGCTTAGATCTTGAAGGATCAAGAAGCTTACAGATAGGTACACATATGATTAAATCTTATGGAAATTCAGAGTTACATGTTTGACAGTCAATTTTAAGCCATTAACAGGAGTTATACAGGTGAAACTATACTTTGTTGGGACATAGAGAGTTATTGAAAAAAAAATGGTGTGTGTTTAAGTAATAACTAAAATGATCAATATTTAAGGAAGAGGAGTCGGGAAAGTCCTATGCTTGATTGCTTCAAAGGGAGAAAGAAAAGGAATCAGAGGAAAAGGATCTTGGAAATAATCTAGCGCAATTCTTGCCTGTTATCCACCCCACACCCCCCCTTTCACAAAGTTATGGAGATCCAAGTAATTAAGTGTTTTGCATACAGTTATACAGCCTATCAGGAAACTAGCAAAGAATATGCTAAAATAATCCAAATAAACAAGGTGAGTTTGTTATGAATGTATTTTAGTGCTACTAGGATGGTTTTGGTTTTATAAATATTCAGAGCCTCTAAATGGGGATTCTTGCATGCATTTGGAGATTTGAACTCCGTTCAAAATTAGTAGTGGTAATGCACATTTAAAAATGATCAATCTTTAAAATGCAGGTTTAAAGTGTAGTTCTATGTCTCAACCTGGGATTTGAACCTATGGCAGATAACAGAGAAAAAAAAACCTACATTATTGTAGGACTATTGACTATTACAAATTGTGATTAATGAAATGCTTTCTTTAATTTATCCACTGGGACCAGTAGTAGTAGTAGAAATAAAAATTATAGAGAATTTATTTTGTGGCAGGTATTATTCTGAGTGCCTTATGTAGTTCAGTATATTATGAATTATTTCAACAACTCTCTGAGGTAGGTACCTTTATTATGCCCACTTTAGAGATGAATATGAAGCACGAAGAGATTATGTAACTTGTTCAAGTTCGCAAAGGTAGTAACTGACAGAACTGGGATCTGATTGACTCTAGAGTCCATTATCTTTATAGAAATTTTTGATATAGAGTGTGTGCATGTGTATTTAAATGAGATTATACATATAATTTTATTTTTGGGTAAAAAAGAAGAAAGGGATTAGTGATGAATTATAAAGGACTAGAATTTTATATGATAAAGGTGGTTGTTTGTAGAAGAATCCTTCTACATATGGAAAAAATAAAATCTAGCAAACCAGAAGCAAGCATCATTTAACGTAATTAACTCTTTAAAAGAGTATGGTGTACAGGCGTATGTTCTAAGAGTGAAAGCAGGATCAGTTTGAATGCTAAACTTTAAGACCTGAACTCTCCTGGTATTTAACTAAATTACTTTGGGAAAATTATTTAAATTTTCCAAATCTTTTTTTTTTCACCATCTTTGAATTGGGAATGACACACATAAAAGTCAATTCTGAGGATTAAATATTCTGTTTTAGAAAGAATGTAGCAAGCACATTATGGGATTGGAATAATGAGTATATAAGAAAGGGCAATAAGGAAACCCAGTCTTTGATGCTTTTTCATTGATTTAAAGCACAGTTCAATCAAGTATAAGTTTCCCTAATTCTAAAAAGTGTAGAATTATAAAGAGGACCCTCTTTATCTTGTAACATCAAGTACTAAAATGAATTATTCATCATTTTTTTTTCTGTTAATCATCATGAATTGTTATATATTCTGGGTTACATTTGTTGGTATTTTAAAAACCATTAGGATTTTGGATGTTTCGAAATATTTATTTGGAGGAAATACTTCTTTTTAATTTAAAGCAATATGGTGAAATTGAAGATTGTCAGATTGATGACTCTTCACTTCATGCAGTAATTACATTCAAGACAAGAGCAGAAGCTGAAGCAGTAAGTATTAGAAATCTAATTTATTGAAAATTCAGATTTAAATGTTTTATAAATATTGTGTTTAGTTTAATATAAAGGAAAAAATTTTAACCTACTGAATAACTACACTTTGAAAGTAGATAGGTCATTGAATTGAAATTCATGGCCACAGAAAATGTCCTAAAGCAGTTAGGCAATTCTGCTTATAACATGATAGAATTAGAATATACAGTTAGTTACCAAGTTGAATGTTAAGTTGTGTTGTCTTGAAACCCCAGCATTTCTCCTTCCTTTCTCTCTCACATGGGATAGAACCACCCCACTTTCCATTACCCTTTTTCTCAGCTGGCCCAGAACAAAGTCTGCTTTGGCAGAATGATTGATGACAGATAAGGTAGAAACTGAGATAGAATCCTGACCTAAACCATCCCTCATCCGCCACTGACTGGTCCCATTAAGCTGAATTCTAAACAAGCATCCCTAGCTTGGCATACCCCCAACTAGGCCTCTACAACTTTTTGCCCAAGGTATGATATAAAGCTCTAGCTTTTTTAGGGTCCTTATAGTATAGTTGTCTTAAACTATGTGTCTTGAATTGTCTTCACAAAAAATGATCAAGTATATGCAGCCTTGTCTTTCATCTGGATTTAAAAGATTAATAAAGAGTAAAATGAATATGAGGTGTGGGAGATTTATAGGAAATGTTTTTAGCCTTGTGTGTTCTTTCTTCAGAATTGTAGAGAGATAGATGTACATTTTGTCCTTGGAAAAATGCAATGAGTTCCAAACAGTTAACCTAATGTGAATGGAAGAGTGGTATGCCTTTCAGAAGTTTTAACTTGATTGTGGTCTAAATTAAAGTTTTAAAAAACTTTCTAAATTGATTTATCTTCTTTGTAGTGAATACTCCCTGGCAACACAATGATACCTTATTTGGGACCTAACCTGGTAGGAGTTGCTCTTGAGACATTGTAACCAGTAAAAGAGTGTGGGTCTGAAAAAAATCTCAGTTAAGTGTTCACCTGGGGCCCTGGAATAACTAGTTTTAAGATCAATGGTATAGGAGATGGATCGTTTTATAGAATATGAATTGATCCTAAAGTTGTTTTTTTTTTAAAAATCTGGTTTGGGTAATCTTTTTATTTAAAAATCTTTTGTGAGAGTATTATTAAAAGTTTCTTATTAACTTGTGTGCATCTATGTGACATTAAAAAATAGATCCTTTTAAAATACTTCATAAAAATTTTTTGAGAGAGAGTCAGGAGTCGGGCACTTAACTAAAATAAGTCTTTGATCAGGTTTTTTCTAAAAGTATTATTGAGTATAATTTAAGAATAGGCTTCCTTTAATTGATGGTTTTAGTGACAGTTTTCAGTGTAATGTTAGGTAGCTTGAGTATGTCTCTTTCTGTTCTCAATTTTCTAGGCAGTAGTCATAAAACAATGGTAGATGTCGTCGTACAAATGGTTATTTGTTAAAACTTCTCCTTGCTTGCGTGACTGAAGAATAAAAACCTCTTACCCTTGAAATAAGTATTGGAAGTTTTTCTCTTAGAAGATCTATTGACATATACCTTCTTTTTCGAATGTTGCTTTTTCCACCTCATAATGCATGTTTTCCAAATGAATAGCAATTAATTAAAAGACTAGGGATTAATGAATAAGAAAGACTTTAACACTGAATTATATGGAGGTTGAATAAGTGACAAAATAAGTTAGATATAAGAATTAGCTTTTCAGAGTAAATACCATTTTAGTTGGAATTATTCAGTAGGCTGAAAGGAAGAACTACCATTACCATGATAAACATTTGAAATAGTTATGGAAGTCGTTAAATCATAATTATTTCCTTAAACCAAATAATTTTTAAAATTTTGTAACCTTCTATTGTAGAAGAGAATAGAAAATTAAGTTGAAGTTGATCCTCTACAAGCAGGATATAGGCTAAAGCAGTGGTTTCCAGACTTCTGGATTTCTGGGATCATTAATGTTTAGGAATTTAAAAATTAGTGTGTTGACTTAAAGGTGTCAGTTTTTAATTTTATCAAGGAAGAATGTGTTAAAAGTACAAGCCAAATTTCATGTACCATCATTACCATTTTATAAAATGAAGTTTTAACACCAAAAATGTAAGAGGATATAAACTCAAGGTATAATAAGCCTTCCCTAGGGAAAAAAAAATTTCAACCTTTTTCAATGTTTATTTCCAAATATTTCATTTTTGTTACTGAACCATTGTCCAAGATGAATGAATGAATGTCTGTATTTTCTATAATCAGTAGATGCACAATATTTCACAGCAAAAGTACAAAATAAAGTACTTGAGACATTCACATATGACTGAAAAGTCAGAAATTGTCCGCATATGGATATACCAAACATAATCATATAATCAACTATAGATGGACTTTAAATTGTTTTTATTCTATTACAGTGTAGCAGAGTACTATTTCTCTATGTACATACACGAATAGGACTATAAGATATATTCTTGATAACATTATTGCTGGATGAAGGAATATATGCATTTAAATTTTTGATGAATAGTTCTAAAATTGCCCCCCACCCACTGCCCATATAGGTTGTACCACATTTGCTTGCCCACCAAAGATGTAGGAGAGTGCCTTATCCCACACACTTGCCATATGTGTGTATTCTACATAGTGGTTTGCTTATGTAAAATACATGAGATCTCAGACAATTTTATTTTGGTAAAAATAGCAACTCATTTCAGTTTTAATACACTTTTATGATTGAAGTTGAACATTTTCATGTTTAAATGCTCTTTGTTTCTATTTCTGTCTACTGTTTGTGTCATTTGCTGTTATCTTGCCAAGTTGTCTATTGTATTGATTTTCTTTCTTTTCCGAATGAATTATGGGAACTCTTTATATACTAGAAAATTAATTCATTAGTTCTAAACATTTTTATGAAATGAATTTTATAAAATTCATGAGTTTTATTTGATGTAAGGAATAAACTAGGGACCTTCTTGATTTCATTGAGTAAAGCTAGTTTTCCCACAATTGAGTGAAATACCCATAGGATATAGGGGTACTGTTGCTTAGTACTGTTCTTTTCCA
Source organism: Paguma larvata (assembly GCA_030068075.1). NCBI lineage: Eukaryota > Metazoa > Chordata > Mammalia > Carnivora > Viverridae > Paguma > Paguma larvata. Next base: position 27,904,633 of record CM057839.1, read on the forward strand.
TTGATCAGTTTTCTTTCCATGTGCCTCTTCTTCACTGTTTTAATTAAGCCAAACTTTATAATATATTTTAATAGTTTGTCAAGGCTGTTGTTTGGATTCCCTCTTTTTATGCCCAGCTATTACTCATTTTCAGAATCTTTCTGGTAGATTTTATGTGTTTATTTTTTATATAAACTTTAGAAGTTATTTATCTGGTTTTAAAAAGATAGAATACTTTATAGAGAAATTAATATCTTTATGATACTAAATATCCTAGTATATCATTGTATTTCAATCCTTTTTTGTCCTCTAAGAGCATTTAAAGACTTTCTTTATATAAATACATATATAAAATAGATACAGGTAATATACATATGTTGCAGATTTTAGAATATATAATCTAAAATATATGTAAATAACATGTATAATTTCTTTATATAGGTAAATATAGTAGTTTTCCCCAATCACTTAACTTATAGTTACTTTAAATGAGGTATTTTTTCCATTATATTTTCTCTTGATTGTTTTTATGTAGAGAAACTATTTGTTTTTATTAAATATATAACTGCCATTTTACCAAATTATCTTTTGATAGTTTTTAATTTTGTACTCTCGGGTTTCTCAAGTATTCATTCAGTCATAACACTAAGTAATGATAGTTTTACTTCTGTCTTTCATGTTTATAACTTCTTACTTTCTGTTAATTGTTAGTACCTTTAGAAAAATGTTATTAAATAGGGCACCTGGGTTGCTCAATTGGTTAAGTGTCTGTCTTTGATACAGGTCATGATCTCACAGTTCATGAGTTCAAGCCCTGTGTTGGGCTCTCTGCTAACAACTCAGAGCCTGGAACCTGCTTCAGATTCTGTGCCTTCCTGTCTCTCTGCCCCTTCCCTGCTCATACTCTCTCTCTCTCTCTCTCGCTCTCTCTCTCTCTCAAAAGTAAATAAACATTTAAAAAAAACCTTAAAATTAAAAAAAAGTTAGATAGCAGTAGTAGTAGTGTCTTTACTCCTGAAATGTCCTTCAATGTCTTGCTCATGAATGAAATAAATGAATGAAAACATTTTTAATATTTTTAGTAATATATATGGTGCTAGCTTTTTAGGTTAAGGTAGCATACAGATGTTTTTGAATGCTGTAGAGATTTTTGGGTTTTGATCAGAAACAGATTTTGTTACAACTTTTGTGTATTTGTAGAAATATGAAGGTTTTTGTTTTCTTTCATCTATTTATATTGTTTCCTAAGATTGAACTAACTATTTGCTTCCGGTATAAATCCACACAGTATTGTATTTCTTTGATAAATCCCTGAAATCTGAAGTCTGTTCTTTTTTTTTTTTACTTTTTCAAAAAATTATTTTTGAAGTATAGTTGACAGTGTTATATTAGTTCCAGGTGTACAGCATAGTAATTTGACAGTTCTGTATGTTATTCAGTGCTCACCACAATAAGTGTAGTCACCATCTGTCATCATATAACATTATTATAATTTTCATATTTCCTGTATTATACTGTTCATTTTTGTGACTTATTTTTTAACCAGTTTACCTTTTAATCCCCTTCATGTATTTCGCCATTCTTCCACCCTTTTCCAGGACTCTGGCAACCACCGGTTTGTTCTCTGAATTTAAGAGTGTTTGTTTGTTTTTAGATTCTGTATGTAAGTGAAGTCATGTGGTATTTGTCTTCTCTGACTTATTTGACTTAGCATGATGGTCTCCAGATTCACCCATAATCTTGCAAATAACAAGGTTTTAGTCTTGTATTTATTTTTACTTTTAATTCAGTTTTGAAAAGTCAGATTGGTTTGTAGGTTGGGGGGGATATTTTTATCAGTTACCAATATCACCTGGCTTTATAGCTACTTGAAAGGTTTCCATCTTTCTTTTGCTCTGAGTTAATTTTAAGTAGCATTAGAGATATATTTTCTCAAAAGATTAATAGAATTTATCTGTGAAATTATTAGAGTTTACTGATTTTAGACCATGTAATCTTTTTTTTTAATGTTCATTTTTTTTTTAAATTTTTTTTTTTATGTTTTCATTTATTTTTGAGAGCAGGAGAGACAAAGCATGAGTGGGAGAGGTTCAGAGAGAGAGAGAGGGAGACACAGAATCTGAAGCAGGCTCCAGGCTCTGAGCTGCCAGCACAGAGCCCGACGCGGGGCTCGAACTCACAGACTGTGAGATCATGACCTGAGCCAAAGTCGGACACTTAACCGAATGAGCCACCCAGGCGCCCCTGTTTATTCATTTTTAAGACACATAGGAAGGCAGTGTGAAGTGGGGGAGGGACAGAGAGAGAGGGAGACAGAGAATCCGAAACAGGCTCCAAGCTCTGAGCTGTCAGCACAGAGCCCAACACAGGGACACGGCTCATACTTAAAGACTGCAAGATCATGACCTGAGCTGAAGTTGGACGCTTAACTGACTGAGCCACCCACTGTCCCTAGACCATGTATCTTTTCACAACCTTTTTCTTTAGAAAAGATTTGTTTATATATATATTTTTTCTTTTCTGGCTTTACTTTGGTACTTTGGTAGTTTTTCATTTAGATAATCAACTGTTTGCATTGAGATGAGCAAATTTAATTTTATCTTTCTCTGAAGTTACTTCCCCTCACTTTCCTTTCTTCTTTTGTATATTTTTACGTTGAGCCCCACTTCCACCATTACAACCACTGCCACCTTGCTCAGACTGGCATCCCCTGGAATATACTTAAACATGTTTTTTATTAACATTTTGTAAGTAGTTATGAAGTTCATCTTTTAATGTATATTTTAATGAATGGTCGCAGAACTCTTGAAGCCCCTGCCACAGTAATTTCTGAAAAGCACTGATCTAGTCGATATTATATTATTAAGCAACAGTAACACAGTATGATACCAGACTTGGCCAAAAGATACTAGAGGTCACAGGACAAAATAATGTCAGAATAACCAAGAATATTCTGAAAAGGATACTAAATGCATTGTGAAATAAAGAATATAGTAATGGTATGGATAGAGGATAGAACAAAATTGAGTCCAGAAAAAGATCTAAGTATATATAAAACTTAGAGACAATTTCAAGGAGATGTTTTATTTAAATTTACTAAATAATATGTAAATAGTGTAGGACAATTGACTGTTAGGAAAAAAAATACATTAGTATGTCTTTATTTTTGGTATCAAAATAAATTCACTATGAATAATACATATTTTTTTAATACATATGACTAGTAAAAAGCTAGGGGATTTCTAAAAGTAATCTTTGTATGGAGCAGGCTTTTTAAAGGACTGGCACAATCTGAAAGGCATAAAGGTAAACATAGATAAATTATAGAACATGAAAATTTAAGTTTCTTTATGACAAAAACAAAAGAACAGCAGCAACTTCTTTTCCTTCAGTAAAAATATGCATTATAAACAAAATCAAGATCCATTTGAGAAAAAGAATATTTTGCCAAATATGACAAAATTCCATTCAAGAAATTAGTTTAACTGTGATGTAAAATATGTTCCCATGTACATATCATACATATGTATATACACAAACCTTTTTGGTATGTACACAGGGCAGTTTTTAGTGTATTGCAGAAGGTTTTTCCAAATTCTTCATGGAATGGTGGTTATCTTTTTGGAAAGGGATGGATAATCATGGATTATAATTTTTTATATTATGTGACCTGAAATTTTTCAATTTTTTAAATAATAAAGTGGGTGAGTTGCAGAACTTTTTTTTAGCTTTAAAGATTTTATGTTGCAGATTACCTAAAAGAAATTTGCATCTTCAAAAAGGAAGAACTCTGTTATCTCAAAAATTTATACAGCCAAATAGTCAAAAGTTTCTAATGGAGAATGTTGATAAAATGTTAAGTATATCTAGCTTTGAAAACCATCCTGTTAAAATCTAATGTTAATGTTAAAACTTTAGAGGATTGTAGACTCACCTTATAAATTTGAAGATGCATGTGCTAAATACAGAGATTTACAATATTAGGTCATCATAAATGTTTGTCAAGAACTTCTAGAAAATGTCAGTGAAATTTATGGTCTTTTTAACTAGATGAAAAGATGGGCTTTATGAGTAGACATTTTGCATGAGATTATTTGAATTCCTTACAGTAATATATATATTACTTTATATAATATTTTTATGTAATAGTAACAGCTTTAAAAACTTACAAGTTGTTTGTTAAATTGAATATCATGTATAAGTACTTAAAAATTTTTTCATTTATATGATACTGTGATGAAGCCATGGACTAAAAACTCCTCCTGGGCTGCATTTTAATAGGCATGAAGTCTTTTAAATTTATCGTAGATTTTTATGTACAGATTTAAAATTTATATCTAGAGACTTTAATATCATACAACTCATGATCAGTTGTCATTGAACATATAATTGTTTCTAGATTTGACATTTTGCTATACTTTGAGGTTGTACTATAAATTTTTTGTGACTATGAGTTATTTCAGTATGTTAACATTGATTTATATTATTAGTTCATGTTACTTTAATTTGAATGCACGATTTCTTAATCAGCCTCTTAATGTAGCAAATACTAAGTTTAACTTACATCATATGCAGTTCTGAAAGCTTTGTAGGAAGTACTTTAGTTTCAGTAGAAACATTCAGCCCCCCCCCTCCCCCCCCCCCGCATGGAGATACTTATGTTTTGTAACAGTGATATGTCATACATTGTATTTTTAAAAATAATGTGATACTTTAAACTACTGATATAATTTTGAAATAATATGATACTTCACACATGCAAAATTATTCTTATATTTGTTAAAGGTTTCCAGTTTGTAGTTACTATATATGTAATTTGTAAATTAGCAAGAATTAAAAATAAAAAGCACTAAGAAACATTTAGCCTGTTGATCCTAACTTAGACTTCAGTTCAGAACCTACAGCCAGGATCTTGAAATGCTTTGAGATTGTTGCCATGAATAGCAATTATCATTGTATTACAAACATGTAGACATAGTTCTAGTCAGATACCGGCCAGTAGTAAAGTAGTTCTATGCAAGTGTGAGAAAGTGTTCTTGTTTCCTATTTAAAGGTATTTCCAATCACAAGGTTGATTTTAGAAGTAGATAACCATAAAAAGTAAAATATATCTATAATAATAAATAGTAAATGGAGAAATAATCACAAAGTAAACGGATAGCTATCTTCACTTTTGTTTTACTAATTTATTAAGTACTATAACACTTCATTGTTCAGAAATTATTAATGCTCTACATTCTAATGTTCTTAATTGTTTTAGGCTGCAGTTCATGGAGCTCGTTTCAAAGGGCAGGATCTAAAACTGGCATGGAATAAACCAATAACTAATATTTCAGCTGTTGAAACAGAAGAAGTTGAACCTGATGAAGAGGAAGTATGTTTTTTTTTTTTTTAATTTGTCTTTGCCCTCAAATGTTCACATTTTCTATGAAATGTGACTTTATGGCTGTGATTTTAACATAAACTTTTATTCCTGAGCCATATTCCAGGCAGGGGATGTCAGATAAATGCAGACAACTTTAAATTTTCTGGATTAATGAGAACTGTGGATTGCTAATCCCCCCCCTCCAAAAAAAAAAGAAAAGAAAAAGAAAATCATACATATACTCATTTCATTTACTCTTAGGAAACAGTAATTATTCTTTAGATTTTTATCCACAGGAAATCTTGTAATATTTTAAGTTTTAGAGTATATATATCCTACTCATTTGCTTTATTAACATTTCAGGTTTCCTTTATTTTAATTCATATCGTTTTAGTTCATTAGAGTGAATGCCTGCTAAATGGTAGATACTGTGATAGGCACAAAAATGAATAAGACACGGTCCCTATTCTCAAGGAGCTTATAATCTGGAAAGGGGGGTGGTGACAGACACATAAAAAATTATAATGAAAGGCAGAGTGATATGCTCAATAAAGATTTGAACAATACGCTGTGGGAACCCAGGGAAGGAGTGATTATTTCTGTCCAGAAGAATTGTGAAGAAGGTGGTGACAGTGGAGTCGAACCCTGAGTGATAAGAAAGCTTTCCAAAACCAAGAGCTGGGACTGGGAATATAGTTGAGAGAGGCGTGGAAGAGGAATAGGTGTGGAAGAGTCCATTTTTCTTGGGTACAGCAATTAGTATGACGGCTGAGAGGTGTAAGCATCAAGAACAATGAAATGAGAGAGTGCTTTGAAACCATACACTTAAAAATAAGCATAACTCTATTTTAATCATGAAATAAGCTATAGGAAAGAGTTGAGGAAGTTAATAAATAAAGGTAAGGTGGGGAACTGATTCCATGTTTTACTTTGTTAGATTCTTGTAATGGCACTTCATTTTGTTTGAAGAGCATTCAAGGCTGTTATACATATCCATAGTCAAATGCAAGAATAAAATGTGTATTTTGAAACTCATATACATGATTTGTCATTTTATATTTTAGATTATACCTTTGTCCTTCCATGAGTTTGAATTGAATGGGGAGAAAAGCAGGAGAGCTCCTGGTATTAGGTATTTTGAAAAGTTTGAAAAGCAGTCTGAGAAGCTTTTATGAAGGGAATGGGGAAAAGCAAGGAATTCTATATAAGAAATGTTTGTTACATATAGCAGAAAAAATATAAATCTTGATAGACTTTTCTACAAGTTATTGGTTGATTTAGTGTCCAGGGTTAGGGTAAGTCAGAGAAGATTTATTGATGTTTTCTTTCTTTTTTTTTTCTTTTCTTTCTTCCTTCCTTTCTTTTTTTTTTTTTAAGCAAAAGGTATTGAGCAATGTTTTGTAGGTGTAGAAGATGGCATAATTTGATCTAGTGAGGCAGGAGAAATGGCATGTGCAAAAGCTTACTTAGGTATATTTTAGTGCCTGTTTTTGATAGAAGCAATAGAATAGATACTGTAGAGAAACCATTGAGTGGATAAAGGTCGCTTTTCTTTGTTTCTTGAATATTGTAGCTGTAGAAATACCTTTTGTATTCAACTCTGTTGAGAGAAATCAGTATTTAAAAGTGTCACCTTTTTTCTTTTCTTTTTTTTTTGGGTAAATTCCTAAATGCATTTTAACCTAAAGTTTCAGGAAGAGTCTTTGGTGGATGACTCATTACTTCAAGATGATGATGAAGAAGAAGAGGACAATGAATCTCGTTCTTGGAGAAGATGATTTGACTGATCATTGATCTGCATATGCTAGAACTCTACCTGTGTTTCATTAGTATTATCTAATGTACTTTTACATATTTGTAAAAACAATTTTTTGGTAAAATGTGATGAAGATGGATTTCACAAATAGACAAAAGAGAAGAAAACTACCTTCTGATCCTGTATTTTGAAAGATTGATGTTTGCATTTTATTTCAGTAAACAATTGCTAAAGACATCACACTAGAAACATATGCAATGTTTTTATTACATACTTCTACTGAACATTACAGAATTCTTTGGGTTCTTTGTAATTTAATGAATAGGTCTAAAAACTTATGGCCAATACTTGTTATAACTTAGAGGATTTTGTTTTACTCCAAATAAGGAATGAATTTGCATTTAAAATCTTAATGAATGTTTTCAAAAATGAATAGATAACATAGTACTCTAACTAAAGTCTCCAAGTTATGTATTCATAATATTACATAGTAGTATGCTTAGGCTTTACTATGTATTAGCCTTTTGTTGGACTTGTGTATGTATTTTACCATATGGGTTTTAATGATAACGGTGTATGACTGCTTTGCATATGAGTCCTTATACATTCAGATGTTAAAAATAAAGTGGAATGGTCTCTTGAAAAGAAAAGAAAAGAAAAAAAAAAAAACAATGACAAAAAAACCCCACAAAGGCCAAGACAATGTTCCTTGATTTTAAAAAAGAAAAAAAAAAAAAAAAAGAAAGAAAAGAAAAAAAATTAAAATAAATAGACCATTCCAGATGGCGATCTACCCTTCCCCCCAATTATCACAAAAGGAGCTATAATCACTAACTTATAATGATTACTGGTATCTTTACAAATAATGTACAATCCAATGTTAAAAATTTATACCACTTCAGTTTGGTTTGATCCTATAAATTTTCAACAGCTGTCTTAAAATTTAAAAGCAGGCTGATTAGTTTGGAACCAGACTTCAAGTAGAGCTAACATTTGGTGAATAAGAAAACATCACATTACATTTTGGATGTATGAAAGAAAACTTGACCATTTGAAGATGTATGAATAAAGAAATGTACTATAGATACTACTTTAGGAAAACACTGTTTGGTAAGTGTTCCAGTCTGATATTTTAAGTGTGCATTTCCTATACTTTGTATAAAAATCTTTGACATTTGCAACAGTATTGTGATTTTTAAGTGGATTTCTCTGGCAAATGAACATGATCATTGAAAGTTGGTAAAACAGCAGTTTCAGGAAATAAATGCATTCTTTGTAGAATGAGGGGGTGGGAGATTACCTATTTATCTTTTAAAATACATCATTTCAGTTGCAAGTGTTCCTGCCCCTCCTGAGATTATAGTGATTATATTAAGTGTCACATTAAAAAAATCACTTTCTTCCCATACTGGGATCCTCACAAACTGTAATTCCAACACCATAATCTTCTGTCAGTGGGGTAACTAATGGATGCTCTTCCTCTTTTTTTTCCTTCCACACTTAGGGTTCAAGTTGTATATATGTTCTTGATGGTAATGCTATTTCATAGGAAATGTTTGGGCTTGCAGTTGGTACACATGTTAATATTTAAAATTTCAAAATCAATTTCTTTTGTCAAAATAGTGACTTTACTCAAAAACTTCTTTACTTAGATCTGTGATATATTTTTATGTAGTCTCTTGTATGTTGACTATGTGCTATTCTGATTCATTAGGTAAGTTTGTTTTCTTTTCTTTTTAGTAGTCGTGAAAGGTGCCAAATTGGCAGAGGCTCACGTTTCTTCTCTTTACACCAAACAGGTATTATAAAGAAAGAAAATCTTTCAAAGGCCAGTTAAATCTCCATGCTGATTTTTGGCTTTATAATTTGATTAGTAGATTTTAGCCTGTTTTTTAAAAATTATTGTAAAATTCCCTTATCATGTAACTGAAATTATCTTCTACTTATTTAAAACCATAAATAGCTTATCAGTTTCCCTAGTCTTAAATTCTCTAGCAACCCAAAATTAAAATGTTTTAAGCCATATTGCTTTGAGTAAATCAGAAAACAAGTGTTTCAGTTTGGTCCCAAAGTATGGGGATTAAATATTACACACATTCATTAGGGTCCCAATTACATTATTATTCTCATTAATGAGATTTTAACTATAAATATTGCTTAGTATTTAGTCTATTGGATTTTTAAAATTAATATGTTTGTAAATAGTACTCTGCATGTACTATCATGTGTTCTGATTTAAAACTTAAGATATCCCTTTGAAGTAGTTGCTGATTCCCATTTTACAGATAAGGAAACTTAGGCTAGTAGAGATGGAGTGACTTGCCCAAAGTCACAGCTAGTGAGTGAAAGGACTAGATTTAAATGCAGGCATTCGGCTTTCAGTGCCAACTTTTTTTTTCTTTTTTTTACTTCTACATTGTTACTCCTTCCTAATTATTGATTGAGCATGAGATTGTGTTTGCGGTAAATGTGGTAGTTCTTGCACAAAATTTGTAGGCTTCCTGGTCATTAGCTAGTTCATACCTTTACCCTCCCTTCTAATACAGCCTTTGTTCATATCTCTGTTATAGTACTTATGTTGTAATATAATTTATCTGGTTTATATGTGTGTCTTCCCCACTAAATTACAAGCTCCTCTAGGAAGGGGACCATGTCTTATTCATCTTTTTATCTCTAGTGATTATCACAAAGCCTGGCTCATAGTGGGCACTCAGATGTTTGGTGGATGAATTAATGAATGAATGCTTATTTAAATCTCCAATAATGGAGTGACAATTACCTCCCTTGTTAATTCTTATCAATTTTTCAAGTCTCTCCTGAAGGTCTTCTCTGTCATTGAGACTATTTTGCTAAACAGGTGATACAGTTAAGTAGTGCAACAGTGGGGTTACAAATACTCATGGAGGAATATACATATAGCCTTAATGGAATTTCCATAGCAATTAAGACATTAATAACTTGGAGTATTAAATGTTGTCAGTTTCAGGAGTAAAACAGCTTTTAGTTTCTGTCCGTGTGTAAGAATAGAAATGCCAAAAGCCACCAATCTAGTCCATCCCACTAATAGTCTTTATATCCAAAGATGACCTCACATAGAGTACCAGATAAGAGTTAAGAGATCTAGCTTGTGGTCCCAGCTTTGCAACTAACTCTCTGGCCTTAAACAAGTCTCAACCAGGGGTGTTTCCTTGTCTGTAAAATGAAAGGGCTTGGACTAGATCTGTAAGGTCCCTTGCACGTCTGTAGTTTCCTTGGTGGTATATTAGTATTTGATCTAAAGCAGTTTAATGTATCTGTACCAGTTCTCCCTGCCTGATGTTGCCATTGTTGTTTCTGTCATCAATGGAAACAACTTAGATTTGGTTATGATAATCTATATAACATGTCTTTGTACAGTTTTGTATATAAGTGTTCCCAAATGCTCGCTGTTTGGCTGGCACAAAATTCATTTAACCTTTAAAGTATAGATAAACTTCCTAATTCACTAGACTTTCCCTACCTATATCTTTTCCTTTTGTTTCTGAACTCAAAGTCTAAAACACTTTCCTGTTACAATATGCTACGTAAAACTTGACACATTTTAAATTCTCCAGTTCTCCCAACAAGTTCTTTGTTTTATTATAGATCTGGGCTGAATTTGAAGTGAAAAAGGATTGAAAGCATTGTAGGTGGTCACTTCTTACAGGAAAAAATTGAGAGAAATTATATATTATTGGTTAAAAGATTGATTAGGATTACTTCAAGGGATGGTTGAGTTGTCATTTTACATATTTCACTATTTTATGTTTACTTAAGCAGTGTTGTTTAAATGTTACTGGATAATTGTAAGATTTAAAAAATTAATTTTAGTATTTAATTGATGCCCAACCATTTAATGAAATCATGTTGCAGGAATGGGAGAGTATTCCATAGCTCTTGTTTTACTGTAATACGATCAAGTGTATCAACCAGCAGTATACTATAAAGGTGACACTTCAGTGTTTAGCTGATTACCTGTAGAGAGTATGGCTGAACTTAAATGCCGGAAATTTCTTGTGACTAGAACCGTTTATGGGGACTGTATTTCCAATCTTATTTAGAACACTAATCATTGACTTTAAGGGTTACTTAAGAAAGCAAAACAGCTGCTTGTTTGGTATGTTGAAATATCAATGGTTATTTTAGAGTGTTATACAAACTTTATCAGTCTATATATTCTTTTTTTTTCTTCCCCTTACACATAATGTGAACTAGTTGTAGAAAATTAGTTTTAGTCCCTCTAGAATTTGTATAAATATTTGTAAGCCTTTTTCCTTCCCTTCCCTTTTAGCCTTTTAAAACAAAAATGTCCTGCATGAAATTCTAGCTAATTAAATTAGTTCACTTTTTGGTCTTTAATCTCAGGGCTTCTCTTACTCTTCTAAAGCCCTATAAATAAGAATGAAAAGTCAGTCAAGGATTAAACCATCAGGGATTGATGTTTGTAAGAGAAACAAAGAGAGAAAATCTCCTTTTCCCAGATCTCAGAAACTACCTTGTTCTTGTTAACTTCCTGAACTGGCTAGTTACTCTAAGGTATGTATACAGGCTTTTAGAAAAGAGTAATTTTTCTTCCTCTCTCTGATCATTCTACACCTATCACATGACAGCAGATTATCTTCCAAATTAGCTACCTAAAAGTTCTAAGAAAGAAATCTTGGTGAAATGACTGCTCTTCTCAGTAATTTCTAAAGGAAAACGTCATACTTGGTTAGTAGAAAAATTCTTAATTTGGTAAATAACTTTCTTGCAGTTTGTGAGTAATAAGTACTCATTACTTAGTGTAATTAAAAGCATTTTTTTGTTTTTTTTGGTATCAGTTTATGATTACTTGTTTCTTTCTAATTCCTTCTCCCTATTAACTTTATTTCATCCATCCACTTACCTTCCCATCATCCAAAGTTAGTCTTCCTTTGTATACCAAGCACTGTCTCATTCTGATGTGTTCCTTTTTTATTTTTGGTTGTTAATCATTGTGCTTAGTATAGACTTTATGTCCTATATTAATTAATTAATGAAGTGGTTATCATGGAGCTTAAGGAAATTAGATCCAGCTTACAATTACTTTGAAATCTTTGGGAAATTTAAGAAGATGGTTCTTGCTTTTATTTTTTATACAGTATCTTGGAGTTTGTTCATAATTTCTTACAACTACTTTGCCTACCCATACTTCTATAACAGTTTACTATCTTGTCAGTTACTGCATTTCCTAAGCAGAAATTGTAGACCACAGCCATGTTGTAGCACTGTGATCTTTGTGGCTTAATGTTTTAAGAAAGCATGATGCAGAGAGGTTTTGTTAAAATCATTTAACCCAAAGCTGATTCTTTGTGGAATTTGTCTCAACTTTGGTTTTGATTCCTTTATCAAATAGATTTTTTTTAAATGTTTAGAAAAGTTGGCGATCAATTTATGGTGTGATTCAGTTTTTAGATTTACTTACTATTTTCAAAGTTTTTTTTAATAGTCTTCTCTTTTTCCAGCAGAGAGAGATCATCATTGCCTGAATTTAGCTTTGTGACTACAACAGCAAGACCCGTTCCTGTCTGGAGACGACTGTTAAATATCATCCTATCATTTTATGTTTGCTCTTTATCAATTTGAATAGATGTTTACATGTACTATAATTCGCATTTTGTCTTTTCGCAGTTCTCTATTTAGTACATCTGAGTCCAGAAGTATGTCTGAGTGTGTGCTTTGTCTGACCTTATTCTTGAACGTCTTCTCCCCTTACTTTATAACTATTTATTTTTTAAACACTAAGAAGGAAAAAGATATCTCGGTTTCCTAATATGAGATAAGTTCAGTCTCTGCCAAGTTGAAAATTGTGTCTAGGAAATCTATAAAGCCATGATATTGTGTTCATTAGCATGAACAACTTAGAATGAAGAAAATGATTAAAAAGTTAAGCATGGGTTTGGTTTTAATTTTTCTGGGTTTTAGGATACATTTCTGGGGTTAGGATAGTCACTTAAATATTTTGAACAGATGCTAAAATACTTTTTTATACACTATACTAACTTGCCTATTTCTTCTAAATATATTTACTGAAGTTGTTGCCAAGGCCAATTACCCAAATAATATTTTTAAAAAATTTCTTAGCTCTTCAAAACCAACAAGGAGAATAATTTTCTTTCTTTTCAAGTAATACAGGATGATCTATGGATTATAAATATTGAGAAATATCTATTAAATGTCTGATTTACACAGTTTTTCCATATTTTTCTCACTTGCAATCAAGACATCAGAGACAATCTTAAAAGCAAGGGGAAATTGTGTTGTGTGTCTAACATTGTTTAAAGATTATAGTTTTCCTGTCTTAAAAAGTGTATGTCCATACTTATTTGTAAGCAGCGTGGCTTAGAATTATTTATGAAGTATGATTAAATCTTATCCTAAATATTCACCCAAAATACCTTTTTTGTAATGGGTACCATATAAAGAAGTTTTCAGAAAATTAATTTCTGAGTATTCCTTCACAGATTCTCATGAGGCATTTGAGAAGTTTGGAAGTTGTACTTAGTACCAACTCTTTATTAGAAAAGTCAAAATTACACTTGATTCCATTTGCCCTTGTTTTTTTAGTTTCATTCGGCCGTGCTCATATTTTCATGTTTTTTGTGCCAAGTTGACTATTCTGCAAACACTTCTTTTTGAGTATGCAATGCATTTGGCTTCATGAAAAGTAAAAGGAATGAACACATAAATCATAATGTAAATTATCTATTTTGATCCACATTAGTTGACAACAGCTTCCTGAATATTAGGCCTGGTTTAAGGGAAAAGTACATATTTCAGAAAGTCTTCTAACATAATTATGACTTGGTAGCCTGCAGGGCATTTTTAAAATTAGACTTTTGTTTTAGTTCACATTTGCAATCTAGCATGTAGCCACAAGGAGTTCAGAGATATTTTCCCAGATTAGTTAAGTATTTTTTCTTTTTAAGGAAAGAAGATTCTCTTCCCCTGCAATAGTGATTTACTTGCTAGGTTAGAAACCCACAGTACAGAGTCTGAAGAGACCTTACTTGTTAACAGTTTCAGTTGGTTCTTGGATATGGACCACATACCAGCCCCCTCAACTTTACTTTGTCATCTTTCTTTTTTCTTTCCCTTGCTTTTAAATTAAAATAAAGCAGAACAAAATTGAATATGCCACTGGGAATCAGAAGTCGAGATAATTTGATTCTTATTAAGATCATTGTGCTTTTTGAAAATTTCTGTGAGAGCCAATAGGTCAGTTACATATTTAAATTCCTATATGTTGATTAATTAAAAATGAGGATTTTCATTATTTCATTTTCCTAAATAGGATTCTCATGGAGCTCTGTGTAGATAACTGTACAGAATCACTTTTGTGTAATTGATTGAAGCAGTTTACCTCTGCATGATTGCATTATGGAAGCCTTTTATATATCTTTATATTTTTCAATATTCTTAGATTTTACACTATTAGCGGCTCTAGTCATGCTATATTTGTTTTTTTTTAATAGAGTTTATAAATATTTATGCTCAAAATACAGATCAACTGAATATTTTTGATCTTGTTTACAAGATAAATAATACTTTAAAGTGATGCAGCCCCTCAAGTGTCTTAGGAAAAAGTTATTGGTGCTACAAAACCTTTCAATATCATTTTTGAACCTGTTATCTAGACTTCGCTAGGCTTTAATGTATGATCACTTGTGACTTATTCTAATCTAGCAGTATAATTATAAAAATGGTCTGTGTTGAGTCAGGTAAAGAGCCCAGCCCATTAGAAACACCCCATAATTTAAAGATACATTACAGAATGACAGTATACTTATTTGTGCCCAGCTTCCAAAAAAGAAAATCGTCTCTTCAGTTTGTCATTAGCTCTTTCGATAAGAGGAATTTAATCTGGCTAGAATAAAAACAATGATACATTCAGCATGGCTCAGTTTTCCTGTATTTCACATGGAAAACTTTTCTAGTCCTAAATACAGTATAATCCTGCTCTGCTTCAATCTCCCATCTGTCTTGCTGAACAGGAGGCAGGGTAATTCTTAAATACTTAAAGAACATTTGATGAATTGAAGAGAGATGTATTATTTACATTGTACGAGTTTTGCGTTGGTTGTGTAGATTGTTTTCTACATCTATAAGACTCATTCCAGCACCTTAGTGAATGTTCTAAAGATACAATTTTTAAGTATCAGCAAAGCATTCATAGATACTTTTGATTCTCAGAATCCTGAACCTGTTTTGGGTGTGTTACTACTTCAGAACATGTTATCTGGCACAAGATTTCCTTTAATAAGTGGTTTAGTTGTACTCAATTTCTGTGGATTGTTGAACTTAAAAACACCAAAGGAGTCTTTTTCTTGTCTGGAGACTGGGTTGTTCCAGTTTTTAATACCTGTGCCCATAAGTATCCCATTTCACGAATGTGTGTTGGCATGGGGAAAAAATTCCCTGCTCTTTGAGTGGAGCGAAAGTAATTGGTTAAGCTGTAGCAGCTTTTTTTTGTTTATTTTTCAAAATGATAATAAAACTTGAACTGAAAAAGGTAAAACTTGAACTAGAAACTACTCTTGTATGCTTAGAATGTTTATAGTGTTACATGTTTATGTGGGGTTGTCAACATTTTTATTATTTATAGTTGAATTATGTTGTTTTGTTTGTTAAATACCCATAATGTTTATTATTTTTATATTTTGAAAAATTTTTAAATAAAATAGTCTTACTAAAAACAGTTGTTAACTTTTTAAAATTGTCCTGCATCTTGCATCAGTTATATGAAGTAGAAAGAAAAATTTGCAGCCTTCATCCATTGTACAGTTGAGAATTCTGAAATTGTTTGTGTCAATCTATATAGATGGCTCCAGGTTGCCTCTTCCCCTCTCTACCCTCCATTCCCACTTTAAGCTGTTCTTAATCACCTCTGGTACCAGTGTGTTTGGCCTGATGACTCCTTTTCTCACACATCTACAAATCCTCCATACCCTTCTCCCCAATTCCTGCCTCTTTTCTGCTAGAATTTATCTCTTTATTCTGTTTGAAGGCCGCAATGCTTCGCCTTATCATGAGTATTAACAGTAAAATACTATTGTGATGTCAAAGAAAGACTGCCATATATTCTGAAGTGAAACTAGACATCAAGTGCTTAGACTGTCAGCCTCCAAAGCCATTGAAACTTTCCAGAACCTCCCTCCGTAACTTTTAGTTTTCATCTCAACGTTTGTTCTCCTGATCTGATTTGACCTGCTTTTCCAGCATTCAGCATGTACATTTCATATTTAATTTCACTGAATGATAAATATTGCCATATTTTTTCTTTTGTTTTCATTGCAGATATACCTTCTATCATCTATAACATGGGTTAAATGAGCTTGGTAATAACCTGTCTTCCACTTGTGACACTGCTTCTACGAGAAAATACATTATCATCTCAAAGTGCATACGTCTTGATAAAAATCTAGTTAAAGAAATCTGGTTATGAAATAGAGGACTTTGGTTAATAAATAATGATGTACTTGGTAAAATTGTTCTTAAAACATACCTTATATAATATATAATTTACATATCCAGCCCCTGTGGAATATTTGCAGATTGAGCGTGTTGTCAGCCTTCACTTGAACCTGAAAAAATAATTTCTGCATGACATATGAATGAATTTGGTCTTTAAAAAAGTTTTTTAAATCACATGTAATATCTGTTATTGTAGAAAAGCTAGAAATTAAGAAGGACAATAGAAAGCCTGTTATTTATAACAACATTTAAAAATGGGGTTATATAATGTGTGCTGTTTCGTAGTCTTTTTTCATTTATGATAGTAGGTTTATACCATTTTTAAAGCCCCTCCGTTTGTAGATACTTCATAATGTATTGAGTCAATCCTCATTTTAGGCATGTAGGACCTTCCGTTCCATTATTTATTTCAGTATAAACGATGCTGTATCCTTGAACATCTTTGATTATTCCTTCAAGATGAATTCTCAAAACTTCTGGGCCAAAGTATACTTTGTTTTTGAAACTCATGATACTTTTTTCAGTTTGTTCTTTCACAAAGGAGATAATGTATAAACACCTAGATACTTTATTTTAGCTTTGGAGAACACTGTAAATTCAGTTTTTTGCACATGTGTTAAAATTTATTGAATTTATATTCATGTTTTAACAGGAACGAAATTATGCCTGATACAGTAGTTCAGCTCGGATGCATTAGTTGACACTATTCTAGTATTTTCCACAATATGTCGTTGCCAAGACTTTGTATACCATAGCAAATTTTTTCCTTGGAACTACAGATTTCTATAATTTTGGTACAGCATTTTATAAATTTTCAAGAACTTTTATAGTCTCGTAACTAGCCTGTTTTGAAAGGTAGGATGATAATCTTTACTTTTATTAAATAAGATTTTTTAAATGGCAGAATCAAGACTGGATTTTCCATTTCTCAATACCACATCCACTACAAGAATACACAAAGACCATATAATTTAAAGCAGTATCAAACTCCCCATATTTTTTATCTCAACTCTCCAAACTGCTTTCCTCCAGAAAAACATAATTTTCCCCATGAAATTCATGAACATTTGTTTCTGAAATGTAAAGCATGAAATAGGCTGAAAGAAAATGATATAGAAATGGGAAGATGGGGTCCATAGGTATTTTCCTTCTACGTCCTAAGCAAAAAAACAAAAACAAAAACAAAAAACAAACAAACTTTGAAAAGATAATCCATTTTCTCGGGAAAAATAAAATTCCTCGCAAGCCATGAACATTTCCCTGATGTAATGATGTTTTATCTAATATTTAGTACTCTATATCATATGACATTAATTCTAATATGTAAGGGTTTGTAATGTTGTGGCAGAGGTTGCCAGTTTGCCAGTATTTGATCTACTTTTTGTAAACCTAAAATGTGTTATTGAAGTGTACAAGCATGCACTTTGTATTCAGTGCTAACGAGAATCATGATTCTGGTGATCTAAAACAGTATGCAATGTATTTTGAGGATTTTGAATTTAGGACATGGAGTTAATGAAAAGACTTATGATTTCAAGGAGGGTAGAGTGCAAGTTACAGAGTAATAAGCCTTTAAAGTCTTCCACATTTTTGAAACGTTTTTAATGTTGAGATGTTACTTATTCCAGAGATCTCTTAAATAAAAAATTTTAGGGACATGACCATCCTTTTTAAAAAAATAAAGTAACGTCTAGGAGTTAAGACTTAATGGTCATCACTTCTTTTTAGAAGTTGGTGTTAGGAAGAAATAGGAATTACAGAGGTCTGAGATTTTGGAGTAGAAATGGTTAGCAGTCAAATTGGTAATAATTTAATGCAGTATTATTTTTGTGTGATAAGGTGATACGTCAATTTCACATTTTTTTTTATCAAGTTAATATTCAGAGTTAACAGAAATTAAAGAAATGATATAAAAGAAGATCTCTGGCACTTAGCAATTGTCATGTCCGAATGAGGTAAGAATTTTAAACACCAAACAGGTAACTCTTAACAAAAATGTTCTTTGAGTGCTGATCTGATTATTAGTTATGACAGCTCTCACATGTCATATTTGTAGTATTAAATGGATGAAAACTACATATATTAAAAACAAAATAGAATCCTAACCAACCATTCTTTGATTAACCTAGAGTAGGTTTTTAAATTTTGTTTTATCAAGATTTCTGGTGAAAAAGAGGAGAGAATCCTCAAATTGGGAGTACTCACAAAAGAATAGAGCCTTCTAAGGTGCTGAAGATGGGAAGACCGGATTTAGTCCAGCATTTGTGACAGTTCTGATGGAAAGAAAGCATCCTCTAAGCAAGTAATACATTTTTTTTGTCCCCCAACCCCGCAATTGATAAGCTTTATTGAGCATCAAGTATATAAGTGTCATTAACAACGCACATCCAAGAACACATTTATTCTGTTCTTTGTGGGGAATATAGGTCTGATGACAGCAACCTGAGTGAGTTCCAAGGTGTCCTCCATCCCCTACCACCATCACCAAAAAACGACTCATCATTTTAATCTGCCACACACAATTTATATTATTGCATAAAATCGTAAGCCACACCATTCAGATCTAATGTCCAGCCAACTTCAATTTGCTAAGATTTCCATTGTGCTGTATTCTATAACCCACCTGTGACTCCTCTTGCGTGGGAATTTTCCACAATGTGAACACTTCAGGCCTTTATTTGTGCAGTTCTAGTTATGGCTTACTACAAATCATAAACATAAAAATCATTTTTTTATATACTAACCTCAAACACTTGGGAGACTGAAATTAGATCTACAATGCTAGTTACACACATACATGAAAACAAATGGTATACCTAAAAATGTAAATCTAACCTTGTACAGGGCTTGTGTGCTGAAAACTACACAATGCCAATAAAGAAGACAAGTAAATGGAGAGATGCTTCATGGATTGGAAAATCCAACATAATGTGTCAATTCTCCAAATTCATATGCAGGTTTAATATAATGCTTATCCAAATCCCAGGAAGTGTGTGTGTGTGTGTGTGTGTAGATAACAAGATTTTCCTAAAATTTATATGGAGAAGCAAAAGAACTAGAATACAATAATTTTGAAAAAGATGTGGGAGGAGTCAATCCAATTTCAAGACTTAACAGCTACAGTAATTGAGACTATGATGGAGGGATCTTGATGGAAAGGATAAACACATGGATCAAGGAGACAGACTAGAGATCTCAGGTCCACATGAATATGCCCAACTGATTTTCGACAAGGTGAAAAAGAAACAGTTGAATGGAGAAAATGAGTCTTCAAATGATCTGGAACAATCACCATTGACAAAAACAAACGCCCTGTTCTCCGACATAAGACTCAAAATGGATTCAACAATTAACTCTAAATGGGCCAACGACTTAAATCTAAACCTTAGAACTTGAAGGAAAAAGATAAAGGAGAAAATCTTTGGGATCTAGGACTAGGCAAAAGTTTAGACTTGACACCAAAAGTATGATCCATAACAGCATGATAAATTGGACTTATTCAAAATTTAAAACTTGCTATGTGAAAGAATCTGTTAAGAGGATACATAATAACGTAGGCTACAAAGTGGAAGAAATTATTTGCAATCCATACCTAGTATGTGTCAGCACTGGAAACAATATATAATTCTTTATTTATTTATTTATTTATTTATTTATTTATTTAGAACAGGGGAGGGGCAAAGAGAGGGAGAAAGAGAGAATCCCAAGCATGCTCCGCACTGTCAGCACATAGCCTGATTCAGGCCTCGAACTCACGATCGTGACCTGAGCTGAAACCTGCGCCACACAGGTGCCCCCAGAATATATAATTCTTCTATTCAACTATAAAAAGCAAACGATCCAACTAAAACATGGGCAAAAGACAAACATTTTACTGAAGGTAATGTTAACGTGGGAAATAAGCACATGAAAAGATACTCAACATCTGCCATTAGAGAAGTGGAAATTAAAACCACAATGATATCCTTACATACTGTCGGAATGGCCAAAGACAAAAATAGTGACAAATCCAAATGGTGGCAAGAATGCAGAGAAATTGGATCACTCATAGGTTGCTTGTGGGAACGTTAAATCATATAGGCAGTCTGGAAAACAGTGTGGCAGTTTCTCACACAGCTAAATATGCAGCTATCATATCAACCAATAATTTTACGCCTGGGCTTTTAACTTTGTTTTTCACACAAACACCTGTACACAACTGTTCGTAATATTAAAAAACTGGAAGCAACCCATATGACTTCCAATGAGCAAGTGATCTGATACATCCATTCTACGAAATATTACTCAGCAGCAAATAAATATTATTAATACATACCACACCTGGATGAATTTCCAAAGACTATGCTGAATGAAAGAAAACCAATCAGTCTCTATGGCTACTTACCGTATGCTTCTATTTACATAACATTCGTGAAATGACATAAAGATGGGGAACATAGTAGTAGTTGCCAGGGAGTTAATGGAGGTGGTGGGTATGACTTAATCTGAGGGATCCTTAAGATCATGGAAATGTTCTGTGTCTTGACTACCAATGTCAGTAAGCTGGTTGTGATATTGTACTATAGTTTTGCAAGATATTGCCATAAGAGGAAATTTGGTGAAGGATATGTGAGATCTTTATTTCTTACAACTGCATGTGGATTTAAATTATCTCAAAAAGCTTAATTTGAGAAAAACATAAAGGCAGAGTAACATCTAGTTCCACTTTAGGTCACAATCTGGGGAAATGTCTTGGAAAGATGTGTGCTCCTCCTAAAGAATGAGGTCCTGAGAGCAAGTATATGAGGTATATTTGTAAAAGGAATTGAGTTTGCATGCTTGAGAATTTCTGGAAGTACTACAGATTTACTTCTCCCACTGGTTACACTACAACCAGTGCCAGTAAATGAAGTAGTTCTTCATACATGTTGACTCTTTTATTCTTCCGATCAGCACTGCTGCCTGAAAGAGACTTCATACTGAGGAATGGCAGAGCTCACCTATGGAAAGGTGGGTGAAGATTAAAACAACTGATGCTTACCCTGCTTTCCCTGCCCTAGGTACCATAGTTAGGGGGAGGGGGAGAGGGCATGTTGAAGTCATTCAAAAGAAAAAGAAAACAGAACAAAAGCAAAATTATAAATTAAATGCTCTGAAGGAAAGAAACAAGAGTTTTATGGAAGCATAAAGCAAATGAACCTGACTTATGATATCAGGAATGTTTTCCTACAAAAAGTGATCTTTCAGTTGAGGTCTGAAAGCTGAGCAGGAGCTTGCTAGAGGGGGAATGACCAACTTTTGCAAAAATACTATACAGGGACCAAGTATGGTATGTTTGAAGAATGGAAAGAAGCCCCGTGTGACTGCAATGCAGCGATACACAATTGGAGAATTATTTAGCATAGAAATCTTAATCTATGGAGTAAGATTGAGATTTCTAGAGATCATATATAGAACGAGGAACTCTACTTTTAATCCAGATAATATAGGCAGAGTCTGCAAAGAAGAATTAGAAAGGACAGCCAAAGAGGTGGGAGGAAACCCAGGGATGGTAATTACAAATAGAGGTCAAAACAACAACAAACATTCATTTTAGGGAGGAGGGAGTGATAAGTGTCAAATGTTACAAGGCAAAGTAAGACGAAATGTGAAAAACGTCCATTGGATTTTAGGATAAGGAAGTCATTGATGATTCTGGAATGTGTTTTTGTTTGGTTTTCCTAATTTTTTAAAATGTTTATTTGAGAGACAGGGCATGAGTGGGGGAGGAGCAGAGAGGGGGGAGACACAGAATCAGAAGCAGGCTCCAGGCTCTAAGCTGTCAGCACACAACCCAATGCGGGGCTCGAACTCATGACCTGGGAGATCATGACCTGAGCTGAAAAAGGAGACTTAATCGACTGAGTCATCCAGGTGTCCCTTGCTTATTTGTCTTTTAATGATGAGTATGGGAGCCAAAATGGATACGCTAAAGAGTAAAAGGAAGATAAGGATATAGAGACAGAATACAGTCAGGTTTTTTGAGAAGATTTTTAAAGGTAGAAGAGAGAGAGATTAATAGTTTGCAAGGCAGGTAGGATAATGGGAGACAGACAATCATGTTTAAATCTTTACACAGGGGCCCCTAGGTGCCTCAGTAAGTTAAGCATCCAACTCTTGGTTTTGCGTCATGATCTCACAATTCATGAGTTTGAGCCAGTGCGGAGCCTGCTTGGAATCCTCTGTCTCTCCTACCTCTTTGCCCCTCCCCTGCTCATGCTTTCTCTGTTTCTCAAAAAACAAAACAAAGCAAGACAAAAAACACTTTAAAATCTTTACAGAAAGGAGTTCTAGTAAGAAGACAGAATGAACAATAATGGTAGTTTAAGGTGCCCAAAAATATGGGATAAGAAAAGGTCCAAAGCACATTTAGCAAGAGTGTCCTCAGATAGTAATAGACACGAGTCCTCCATTTTAACTGGAGGCAAGAAGAGGAAGAAAATTCCGTGTTTTTAGAAAGTCTGGTAGAATTTAGAGTTTCCTTTAGATGACTTCAGTTTTCTTTGCAGCTAGTAAGAATATCATTTGCCACATGGTCTCCACCCGTACAAGGGCTGAATAGCGACCCCTCTGCTTTACCATCTTTCCCAGTTACACCTGAGCATTCCCTAAATATCTAGCCTTAACTAGTCCCCTCACATTCTTCCCTACCAGATTCAACTGGAGTCTTTGCCACAGCCTCTACTGTCAATCACAGTGGTCTCTGTTAAAACACTACTTTTTTACTGGGTGCACCCAGACCTCACAGTGCCTCTTCCCTTACCCACACCACACCTTCAGGGTGGCAGTTATGCACTGCAGTCTGAGGAAGTCAGTGGTCCTTCAGCAACTCCATCAGTCTTCGTTCCTGGGACCCAATGCGTAGCATCTGTTCTTTTTTGAACACAGCTCCTTTTATTTCTTGCCCTAAACTGAGTAAATCAATATCTTGCCATCCCTTTTATAATCCTTTTCTGCTCTATCTACTCTCTTTCCTTATATGTAGGGGGATTCCCATAAATACCAATATATGAAAATAAGTACTGTCGGGGCACCTGGGTGTCTCAGTCGGTTAAACATCAACTTGAGCTCAAGTCACGATCTCGCGGTTAGTGGGTTCGAGCCCCACATTGGGTTCTATGCTGACGGCTTGGAGCCTGTGCTTGCTTCAGATTCTGTGTCTCTGCCCCTCCCCTGCTTGTGTGCACTCTCTCTCTCTCTCTCTCTCTCTCTAAAATAAACATTAAAAATTAAAAAAAGAAAATAAAAGAAGTACTGAGAGAAGTGGCTGGGAGCATGAAGCAATTGGAATGTAAAGGATTTTAAAAGAAATGGAAGCTAAGATAGAAGGAGTCTGGAAAGAAATATGGTTCAGAGCATGGTGAGAACTTTGAACTTCATCCTGAGGTGTTGGGGAGGCAGAGAAAGGTTTGAAAGTTTAGAAGAAAGAAGGGAATGGAATGGAAGGAAGACAGAGCAGGGAAATGTGAAATGATTATATTTGCAGTTCATTTTTCGCACTGATGAGGATGTCCTGGAAGCAGGGAAGACATTGGGCATGCTAGGGACAGAGAGACTCCCCGTTTCTAGGCTGAGCAACAAAGTTTGGCTGTTATCATACCCTGAGTTGGGCCTGTGGGATTGGGAGAAAAGTTTGTAGGACAAGAAAGGGAGCTGAATTCATGTCTGACATGCTGAGCTTCAGGGCCTCATAGGATATCAAAACAGAAATATCCTGTAGGCAGATGTCCACTATTCGAAGTATAGAAGAGAAGTCTGAGATGCAGATACAAGCCTAAGAACGCTAGACACTATATGAATGAGATTCCCCAGTGAGGACATGTAGCATGCCAAGTGGGAAAACTAAGGATGGTAAACTGCAATATTTGCAAGGGCCAGAGGAGGAGGTCCTCCTGAAGTAGATGAAAAAGAGTTGCAGGAAAAAAAGAAGACCTAATTGAAAGGATGTCACAAAAGCCAATGAAGATGAGAACATCACAAATGGAGGCTTGATAAAATCAGAAGTCAGTCAGGACGGCAAGGACCTGTGGATTTGCCAATTCAAAAGTCCATAGGCAGTTTCATGGAAGAAGTCAGATTGATGTTTGGTAGAGACTGAATGTAGGAAATTCAAAGTGGACGGCAAAATTTAGTCTGGTGGCTTGAAGACTTTGCTGGGTAAAGGAAAAGAAAGGTCTATATTTTACAGACTGAAGGAAGAGGGTCAATGGGAAGGAGGAGATTAAAAATGTAAGGGAATTCGTTTATAACTGATGGACATTTCAGGGCGCATGGTGGAAAGGATGGCAGAACGAGTTGTGAGAAGAGTGACAGAGCATGCGAGAATGTGGTTATCACAGCCCAATCGTTTGAGGACTGCCTGAGTGTGATAGGGCAGAAAGAAATGCATGGAATTAATGGAATTCTGTGTTTCAAGTCAGTTTTGATAGAAAGTTCTTTTGCTCAGAACTGGGGCAGCTGTGAGGTGTTGGGGTATGTGGATTGCTATTTTCACCCAATCCTTAGAAATCTTAACACAACTAGAATATTGTAATTGTCCATTACAAAATATAAGTAACCTGCCCATAATAATAAGCACCTAAATGTTTGTAAAATAAATGGGTTAGGCTACCCTGGGTTTTTCTGGGGAAAGGGAGAAGGGAAATTATATTTTATTTGTTTGTTTGTTTTGAGAGAGAGAGAGAGAGAGAGAGAACACAAGTAGGGGAGAGGAGCAAAGGGAGAGGAAAAGAGAATCTTGAGCAGGCTCTACACTCAGCATGGAACCCAAAGTGGGGCTCGATCCCATGACACTGGGATCTTGACCTGAGCCGAAATCAAGAGCCAGATGCTCTACCAACTGAGTCATTCAGGTGATTTGAGAGAAGAGAAATTGTAAAATAAAAAAGATGTAGGAAGGGCTATTGAGGAGAGAGAGAATCCCAGGGAAGTAAGATATAATACAAAGCCTAGCAACATAACAAAAACACCCAGTGTAAGGAAAAAATGTGTTTGTTTATGCTTGCTGTGAGTAAAAGAAAAAGATCACCCCCCCACCCCCGAACTGTTTGCTGCTTTCAAGGACTGTATCTTGAAGATTAGGGTCATGACAGTCTTTCCAGGGCAAGAGTTGGTACTTTGGTTCTTGCCACTATTTTCTAAAAACAACCGGCATAAGATGGCTGGAGAAGGGAGATGGAGCACCTGGGGTTAGTCACTATGTGACCTCAAGCAAATAATTTACAGTGTCCCATCTCAGTCTCCTCAAATGTAAAATGGAAGTAAAAATAGCACCTTCTCACTGAACTATTGAGACAATCAGATGAAATTATGTGGATTAAGGATTTTCTTGAAATATGGTAATGGCTTAATGGATTTTTAATTATCTGAAAGGCTCAGAGAATGGAAAATACTTCCTATGGGCTCCATGTCTTAGAGAAAAGGAAGGGCCAAAATAGTTATAAGGAAAATGAATGCAGTGTAGTTCCACCATCTACTCCCAGTGCCTCATTCAGGAAGATGTATTGGATTTATCCTCAGACCTGGTCTGCTTTAAATATAGAAAGTTTCATCATTTCCCTTTCTCCCCTCCATCTGCTTCTAATATACTCTGAAACCCTGATCTAAAGAGGCATGGAGGCTGTGGAATAGTGAGAGTTCAACTCTTTGTGTTGCAGAGAATTCAGGCTGCTTCTAGTACCTCTTATGGGCTCAATATCTTGGAGAACACTGGCTTCAGAGGTATATAAGGACTGGAATTCCAAAATTAGTCAAGGTTGGTAACATTACTCTGTGCCTCTTTTTCCATAATATCTCAGCATTCTCTATGTCTCTATTCCATTCTGATCTTTCTACTAGCTAGAAATTCTTTTCTGTACTTTCTAGTATACATTTTGGGGGAGATTCTCTAATTGGAGATCAAATTGGCTCGATGCACTCTGTTGTCCTAAATCAACCATTGCAAAAACAACAGCAACGACAACAAACAAAAAACTACAGATGTGTAGGAAAACATCCTTAAAACCCAGTGGCTTACAATAAGGCTTTATTCTTCTGCATGTCTATAGGCTGACAGTGATTCAGCTGATCTAGAACTGAGGTCAACTTGGAAACTTTGCTTGAGGCTAGGGGTTGGCTCTGTTTCATATATGTTCATTCTAGGGCATTCTTTTCTCATGGTAGATAATCGAATAAGTCATGCTTCTTGAGAAATCAGTCTGGTACATTATCATACCTACCCATATTGCATTAGGTCAAGCAGGGCACAACGGAAGCCACCAATATGGTAGTAAATATACTCTTCTTGCTCTAATAAGGCATTGTCTCATGGGAAAGAACATGGGTGTAAAAATCTAAGGCAGGAAGTTATGAAGAATTGTAAACAGTGACTCAAACTTCGTCCCAGACAACTATCATCTGTGTGTGCATCAGGTGTCCACTCTCATTTCATCTTTGGCTGTGCTTAACAAAAGTCTGCTGAGTACAGCAGCCCACAGTGAAAATAGGCCAATGGGTATGAGCCACCATGACTCATGTCTATTGTGTGAACTCTACAAAAGGTGTCAATAGAATGAGGGAATAGAGAATAGAAGGAAATGGATAGCCCTCATTTGTAAATTTACCATGAATTTGCTTCAGAAGTAAAAGTTAGTCGAGTCTGTTTGGCGGTACATTTGTTGAAATGTAGAAGTTATGATTCAAAAGAAATTAAATTATGAACACTCAAATAGTTGAGTCTTTAAAAAATTTTTTTTAATGTTTATTTATTTTTGAGAGGGACAGAGTGAGAACAGGGGAGGGGCAGAGAGAGAGGTAGACACAGGTTCCAGGCTCTGAGTTGTCAGCATAGAGCCCAATGCAGGTCTCGAACTCAAGAACCACGAGATCATGATGTGAGCTGACGTTGGACACTTAACCAACTGAGCCATCCAGGAGCCCCTAAATAGTTGAGTCTTAACACAAATAACTACAGGTAGTCTTTGCTCTAGACTACCCCAACGTACATGAATTTTTTCTTACCACAGTTTACTTAAATAACACCTGTCCCACAACATTATGATTCAAAATCAGTTACCACAGTGTATTAACTGTGAGTGTTTAAAGTACTAACTTCATTGCTAGCTCTTAAGTCCACAGATCACTGCGAAAATAAGAGATGTGCATCATGATCAGTAAACAATCGCATTGCTTCTGTCTAAGTCTGTCTGTGATCAGTCACTATGCATCTTATATTCCCTTCATGCACATATAGCATGTCGCCGTCTTGTCTCCTAATGATAAATTCATGTAACACTTTACAAAAAAAGGTAATGGAGTGTTAGTTACAACAGGTTAAAAGTAATGGAAGTGGTCATTCTTTCAACAGCAAAGAATAGACGGGAACAGAGAGCTGCCGTGGAAGAGGACTGACTCACAGCTGCTGCTTGGACTTCTAAGGGGATCACACCCAGCTGATAAAGATGCTGGAAGGATGCACATAAGACCTGCAGTGGGAGCATCTCTTCTCCCCTTCTTCTCCCTGCAAGTCTCCCAGCAGTGCCTCCCATCGGCAGTTAGTCTGGGAAATGTAGTTTGGAGACACACAGTTAAAGTCAAATATAGAAGGGTTGGACTGGGTCTGAGAGGCAGTAGGTAAAAAATTGCAATAATTGCCATCACCATTTCTCCTAGGGGTTGTTGGAAAAGCAGGATTGCCAGTGCTTTGCTTTGATACCTTAGATCTCTGAAGAGGCATGTCTACAGGGCCACTGTCATAAGTCTGCTACCCCTGTTAAGTCATGCATTGAAATTAATGGACACATGTTGCCCAAATATCAACCAGAGGTCAGTTACAAGCACTTTTTCTTGGTCCATAAAGTCAGACGTTTCCCCCCAACAAAAAGCTATCATTGTTATTTGCTAATAGTTTATTTCATTTCTCCTCAAATGGCTAACCTTTGTGTGATTTTGTGTCTAAGAACTTAGCTTGTCTTCTTTCATCTATTCTCAGGCTGTGGGGTTGCTTTTTCTTTACTCTCTTTCTTATTTGCCTCTCTACTTCTGGTAATGAGGTATCCTGGGTGTTGGTTCTTTGAGAGTATTTTTCACTTTCCTACTCAAAGAAAAAGAGGCTAAGGAATCCGAGATTTTAATTTATTTCAACTTTCTCAGTTTCTTTCTTATACCCCTGCCGGTCCACTGGAAAGAAACAAGTCTACTCCTTTGGAGAATTTGAAGCTTATGCTCTGGAAAAGAAAACAATGGCTTACACTTACTTCTTAATATATTTTTTGTTTCCTTTTACATGCGCTCTTTTACACATAATAAGCATTTATGGATGATAAAAGGTAGACAACTACAGTATTTGAGCAGTTTTAAAGCGAACACCTACTTGTACTGGTGGCAGTGACACTGGAACGGAAGAGGCTAATATGAAGAGAAAGTTTAAAATTACTAATTGAACAACCAATTGAAAAACTAATATAGATGATAACTCTTGCTTATAATCTAATTTCAAATACATGTCTTTGATTTGATTAAGAAGCTATAAGAAGGAGGGGCACCTGGGTGGCTCAGTTGGTTAAGTGTCTGATTCTTGCTTTCAGCTCAGGTAATGATTTCACTGTTTGTGGGTTCGAGCCCCACATTGGACTCTGTGCTGACAGCATGGTGCCTGCTTGGGATTCTCTCTCTTCTTCTCTCTCTGCACCTCCCCTGCTTGCTCGCTCACTGTCTCTCAAAATAAATAAACATCAAAAAAAAAAGAAGTTTTAAGAAAGGTACCAAACAGTTAAACTTACCAGTGCTTCTTTGTCACTGCATTCTTTTGTATTTTACAGCTTTTTGTGGCAAACTTTTAGAGACACTTCACTTTCGATTAAAAAAAAAATTTAGTGTGTTTATTCCAGACAGCTGGACTAAGCTGTTGCTAGTTTTTTGTTTTGTTTTGCTTTTTTTTTTTTTTTTTTAAACTATACCTCCCTGGCTTTAAGGGAAGATTGGATTGGTATGACATACCAATAAGGTCTTTATGATATGTTGGTCTGCTGACATAATTGGTTGAGAAATAGAAAGCAAAGGTACTAAACCATTATCTATAATGTATGATCTAGTACTAGTATATAACACACATGTACATATAATAAACAAAACTAACATTTTCTATGAAGTATTCATTCCTATTAATCATGTGAGAAATAAAAAGTGTATTCTAGTGGAAAGAGAAGTCTTAGGCAGGAAAGGTTTGGTTCAGCCTCTACTACTAATTAGTCCTGTGACCTAGGCAAAGCCATTTAACCTCTCTGGGACTCACTTTGCTTATCTGTAATAAGAGAGAATAGACCAAGAGTGACAAGCAGGATTCATCATGACCACTAACTCCAGCCTGTTTGTTAAGTGCTGAGCTGAGAATTCTAAGGCTGAGTCTGGGCTTAATGAGAAGGAGTGCCATGATCGATTAGTGCTGTCTGCTATGGGTGCAGGAGGTGGAGAGCGGCACTGAGAGTGTCATATATTAGCTGTCTCTCTAGACTAGATTACCTCCAAGGCCACTTGTGCTATGCCATATAATTCAAGTTATTCATCATGTAAATTTACGTTTATAAACATAAAATAAACTGGAAAAACAAACCTCGCGGTTTGTTCTAAATCCCTGATCTCAATATGGATTTTGGAAAAACACACTTTTTCCTTTTGGAGGTAAGAATGAAAAAGGAAGGATCTGCCAGAACTTTTTTGAAAGAGTTTTAAAAGAATGTAAATTTATCTCCCTTCACTCTTCCATTCTCTCATGAAATATTTACTAAGTACCAACTTTGAAATTGACACAGTGCTGCATGCTGAATATTTGCTGTGTTGAATTGAAATGGAGGAGAGAAAGATGAACAGACGCAGCCCTTGCTCTTGTGGAGTTCATGGCCCAGTGGAGAAGGTGCATATTCTAGCAGGCAATTCCAATACAACATGTTAAATGCTATAATGGTCTTATGAGTCTCAGAAAGTGAAATGACTAACTTTGTCTCAAGGAGTTGCTGCAGGTTCTACAGAGATGACATCTCAGCTGGGTGTTAACTGATGAATAGAAGTTTGTCTGGTGGAGAAGGATAGTTTAGGTGTGTTGGCACTTTTGAAAAAGAATTTCTCCCCACAAATTATTTCTATTTTTCATTTTGCTCTGGTTGAACTAGAGTGTAAAAACTTAAAATATAATAGTTAATGAGAATTCTGATGTTTGTTTAAGAAACTTTAGTCAAAGGGAGGAAATGTAATTTGAACTGCCTGGGAGAGGAAGAATAAAGCATTTCAGATGGAAGTTTAAATATTTCTAGATGATAACACTAGGAAACAGCCTGGAGGCAGAGACAACATAACTATGCTAACCAAAACTGGGCGTTCAGAAAGAATGGAAGAGGGCACGCTGTCTGGGAAGGGGTTTGGGGACTGCAGGGGTTAATGAAGGACTTTGTGTGCGGATTTGGAAAGGGGTGGCCTAAAATCAAGGACCTCCCAGGAAAGGGCCTAGCTTCTCTAGGAAAACAGAAAGAGAAATTAGATCTTGTGCTGGAGAATGGCAGTGAGGCTAAGTACGAAGTTACGAGAATGACCATCAAGATCCCTTGGTCAGGTGAACGCGAGGAGTCAGCTGCCAGAGGAAAGGTTATGTGGAGCCCAGGGAAAGATACGCTGATTGTGTGCTAGTGGGTGAAGCTTTCAGTTTCAATATATGTAAACTACCCTCCACTCCAATAGAAAAAAAATACTCCATAGACTATGATTGCTTCTGGGGAAAAGTGGGGCAAAGTCTCAGGTGAAGGGCCTTCTTGGAGGGAACAGATCCAGATCTCAGTTCCTTCTCCTGGTGAGCTATTGAAAACTTGAGAAGAAGTGAGTATGACCCAGACTGTAAGTTTTCTGATATAAAGTTGAATGTTGTTTGGAGGTTGCTGATGTTTTGAGTTGTGACTATGTGTTGGCATGCTTGGTAGATAGCGTTAGGAGTTGGATTTGCTTCTTAAGCCGTGTGGTCCCATTTCAGCAGCAAATGAGCCTCATCAGTAACGTGACTGACTTATACTGTTGTCCAAACCCTCGCCTGTATGAGACTGGCTAGGAGGCTGAACATTTACCCACTGATAAAGCACATTTATAGATCAAACAACAGGCCTTTTGTTGTTCTAAACGGATAAAGCCAGATACGTTAGATGAATTAAAATGTGGCTCACGTTCCGAATAACATAGAGCAAGTCCTGTGTCTGCCACATACAGGTGGGATTTCTGGGAACATACCTCGCTTTAGTCACACGGCACGCTTTTGGGGAAGCTCCTGAATGAACTGATCATTTTCTAGTTCACTCGATGAGCTCATTAAGAAGCCTGCCTCAGAGTTGCCGACCACGACCACCACTCCTTTCTTCTCACAGCAAGGCATAAACACTATCAGCAGAGCTAGGAGAAATCAGTCCAGGTTTCACTTTGGGCACATTATTTTCTGGTTGAGAATTGTGTCTGCAGCATGTGTATTTAATTTTGGTTAATTTTTTCTTGCTAATTTTTTTTTTGTAACCTAAAAGAAAATTTCACAGGGAATAGTGAGGTTTCCTTACTGTGTAAAAAGTGCTTTGTTCTCTTTTAGAAAGCTGTCAGGCCAGATCTACTAAAGCTGTCTTCAGATTAACACACATGTGCACAGGCAATGACCTAGCGATCCCACTCCTAAGTATATACTCCATGAAAATGAAAATATAAATGCACCAAAGTCAATGTACAGGGATGTTCATAGCAACAAACCTAGCGTTTGTCAATAGTAGAATATTCTGTACATCCAATGGAATATTGTGCAATGAAAAAGTATAAACTGCTATTCCACAACATGGATAAATGCCCCAGATGTAATATTGAGTAAAGAAGTCAGACCCTCCCACCTTCCCAAAAGAGAGGTCAGACCAGAAGAGTAGATTTTGTATGATTTGATCTATATGAATTTCAAAAACAGGAAAAGAGACTTATGCTGACAGAATTCAAAAGAGTGGTTACATTTGAAGGCTTAATGGCTGAGAAGGAGCATACAAGGGTTTCTGCAGTGCTGGTGACGCTCCATTTCTCGATCTTGATGGTGGCTACACAGGTGTGTTTACTTTGGAAAAGGTCTTCGATATATATGATTTGAACACTTTTCTGCATATATGTTTTTACATCATAAAAAATATTAAGAGGTTTGTTTAGTAACAAATGTTTTATTTATATTATTCTAGTCTTGCCAAGATAGGCTTCATTATGTCTTACTTATTAGCACAGTAAGGTCAAGTCTTTTGCCCAATAATTGGTATTTTTATTCTGTCACCTTTCTTAAATACATATGTGTAACAGTTAATATTTTCTGAATTTTTGACATTCTCTACAGTAGTAAATTTTGTGGCAAACAATGATGAACTTTAAGAGGTAGACTAACGTAACAAAATATGTCAAAGTTTCTAACAGAGTAAAAAATTTCTATTAGCTAAAAGCATCAATTGATTGGGACAAATTATGTTTTAAATTTACGTATTTATTTTCTTCAGTATGAGTATTATGTAGCTCATTTAAACAGGATTGCCTTTGTTACCATTTTTACTTTCTGTGTCTCTTCCTATTGTATCATATTGCTTGGTATCCTTCTGTTTGATGAAGAGAATTTAAGATTATATTTTCCCTTCATGTATGTATCCATAAGCATGGGTTTTTTTCTGTCTTTTTGTCTCATGTCATTGATGTCTTTCCAGAAAGGGGTGTGTGTGTGTGTGTGTGTGTGTGTGTGTAGTGAAGTGATAATAGAGAAATTGTAGTCAGATGTTGAAATGAACTGAGGATGATAGTTCATACCCTTGTTTTCAGATAGGAGACACTACCTTCTGAGAAATTTAGTGTTCTAGGACATTCTATTAAGAACTTGTAAAGACAATACTGTTACAAGACCTACGTGAAGCAAATGAGACCATGAGTTCCAGTGGTTTTCAACCCTTTTGGCCTGATAGAATCATGGACTGTTGTTAGTGCTGGTTGGGCAGAATGCAGACAGCCTACAACTTCATGGAAATGTCACTCAGAGTCTCCTAGGTGCTGGTGATCATGCTCCGAGGCTCCAGGTGTGAAGGGGGTGCCACCCTGAACCTCCACCTCTTTGCAGAGAGACAGTGGAAGGTGAACTGACTGTACCACCTTTGCAGAGAGGGCCTCCGCCCTGCTGGAGACAGAAGCCCCTTAAGGAGAGAGCTGCGGCATCTTGGAGTCCCTTCCATTGTGCTCTGCTTTTAAATTTTTTAAACTTTGCTTCAGTCCTAAGGCCTGTGGTAGAAGAACACAGCTTTCCAATCTTATCTATTTTCCAGGGTAGGATAAACATGTTGGGTTTAGTTAAATTATGAATGCTGATAATATTCATTTGGTACAATTTATATTCTTCTTTTATCTTTTTATTTTTGACAGTTTAGGCTGGGGCATAAAGCATAATTATATTCTTGGCATCCTCCCTTAGAAGTTCTAAATCAGTTCATGAGGCTTTCAGCTCGGCTCCTGTCATTTATCCGTCAGCATTCAGTCCATTTACTCCCGGCCTCTCAGCTGAGCGGCCCCTCGCCCCTGTTGTGAGTGATTGGCCTGCTCACTGCTCCCAGCTTCTCCTGTCACATCGCATTTGCATAAAAGAGGACAGATAACCAAATTTGAGCACACAAATGAAAATGCTAAGCGCTAAACCTGTCACAGTTGTTGTTCAACTAATTGTGAAAAATTTGATTTGCTCGCCTTTCACTGTTTGTCATGTGGACCCCCTTCTCAAATGTGCCTTGGCTTCTGCCTCTGTATGTGTAGCTTTTAAACTCTTGAGCACAAGCAGCCGGCCCTGGGGATTACTTACCTCTCCTACCAGCTTTTAATGTTGGCTCATCTCCTTGACTAAATTAGGCCACCATGGCAAACAAACACATAATTAAAAACCTGGGAAAGACAACTGCAGCTGTACTTCTTAAATTGATTTTTACAATGCTGCCGTATGCCTCAGTATGCTCTTCCTTTTGATAATTTTATTTCTTTATATAACCTCTGGTAGGAGAAAATTGAGGATGGGTGCTGTGGCAAGCTTTGCTATTTCAAAACCTACGTGTTATTTTGTTTCTTACTTTCTGTTCCTCCGATAACAAAAAAATTGTATCATGGGTCTTAAAAAGCACATTTCTATTCCCTAATACTTTACCTGCCATGCCAGTATACATTTTTAATCAAGGTTTCAAATGATTCCATTTGAAACGGTATTAGAAACAATGGATAAAATTCTTTGGCTTACAACACTCAATCACATGAACTCTTTTTAAATGGTAGGTGATATGGGTGTTTTGAAATTTTGTATGTGTATTATGTACGGTCTGCTTCAGGGTTCATTATGCAGGGGCTTTAACTGTTCTCCTTTTACAGGTGTTAAGTTGATGATTTCTTGATGCCTATGGAAACAATACATAGGTATTGCCTACGTGTATTGTAACACGTAGGTTTTGGTGTGTCTATGAAGTGAAAAAAACTTGTTACAATACCTCTGACTGCTTTATTACATTAATTTGTCCCTAATATTTTAGGTAGTAATGTCCAGGCAACAATGAAGATGGCATTAACTAAAGTTGAAACCTTTTAAAGCTGAATACACTTTAAATTACCTTTGAGAATTGGACGGTTATAGTCTTGAAATTGGGTTGAAGTGACATGTGACAATACATGACAGTTTGTGGTTTGCAAGAGTTAGCGGTAATGTCGGTTACTGCAGTCATCCTTTGAAATTGATTTTTAGTAGGTCATAATTAATTGAAGAAACATTTGGTTATATATAATTTTATACAGTCCTATCCTAAAGAAAACAATGTCGTTCCCTTTACCGTAATCCCCCTAAGATGCTGAGGGATTAAATCTAACTTGAAAATTTGAATGTGCACTAATCTCTTTACAATGTTTAATCACATTTTAGTTCAAAGAAATTAGATTATGGTATGAAACACTCACTACTTTAAGACATACGTGATAAATTTTAGAGTTTAACTTTTTTTTTTGACAGAGCTGGGGGAATAATTTTATTCCTATTACATGTTGTTTATACTTCACAATTTTATTGTCATTATAATTTCTTGTTTTGTGGATGAAAGTTTCTTTGAACCTGTATGTATAAATTTCAACTGGATGTGGCTAGTTACATATGATCAATATTAACTATGAGATTGAAATGTCTCTCAGCCAAAATTCTGGAAAGGACCACAAGATTAATTTAACACTTCAAGAAGGACTGAATAAAACCATTACCAGAGAGCTCTCTTATTATGACAGTACAAGGCCTTATGCAGATTAGGAACAAAATAAATTAATAAACCCATTAATAAATCCATTGCCTACTTTCATTCTACTTCCAAGTTGTGCTAATTCTTCAGTAATATTTCTTAATGCTTATCTATATATTTCATTTTTGCATTCATTAAGTTGCAGATTTTGTAATTATGGAGGCAGCATTAACACTGTGGTTGTTACTTGTTCGGGTCTTAGAACCAGACCACATGGGCTGGAAACCTGTCCCATTTTTCAGTAGCTGTGTGACCTGGGGCACCGCCTGTCATTTGTTACCTTCGGATTTCCCTTCTACCTGATGGAGATGATGATAACACTTTCCTCATAGAAAAGAGTAGTTATTACGTTTAAATGAGTTAATGCATGTGATGCTTTTAGATCAGAATTTGGCACATAGTAAGTGCTCAAAAATAGTAACTATTATTGTAGTTGGAAAATGATTAATGCTTTTCTTTTTGTTTTTAACCTATTTTAAGTACTTTTCTAAGGTTTCGAAGCATTCACAGCACTTTAAAGGCTTATATAATATCCCGTAGTTTACCCAATATTTCCCCAACTATTGGATATTCATATTATTACCAGGTTTTTGTTGGTTTGTTTGTTTGTTTTTTGTATGTAAACACAGCTATGTGTATCTCTCTTCATTCAGGCGCCTCTCTTCCCAGCACCCTACATTTTGTACTGTTCTTCTAAGTTTCCAGAGGTTGAGATTTCTGTTTCACGTAAGAAATGTATGTTTTAATGAATATTGAACTATATTGCAAAATCTTCATCCAAAAAACCCGAACCACTTTACAATGTCAACTTTAATTTCGGCCCTCACTGGTGCGGTCTCACTAGAATTTCCTGCCTTTGCGTGTTCGTCATCTCCCAGTCCTCTCCCAGGTCAAGGACTCTCCAAACTGCTTCTCTGGTCTTGCAGTCTATGCCCGACGCCCACTTCTTATTCATTTCACATTAGAATAATTCTTCTTAGTCATAATTTTTCTCATGGCAGTGTTAGAATTTTTCTTCTGTGGCTTCTACTTCTTTTTGAATAAAGTTGAAACCTTTTATTAATTAATATAAACTGTTGGACCAATTGTCATCTACTAAGCCTACTATTTCTATTCTATTTTGCTAGGAGGCTGCGTAGCCGAGTTCCAAGAACACAGGCTTCAAGTCAGACAGAGCCAGGTTTGAATCATGATGCTATTATTAACCGAGTCGTGTAGCCTCAGGTGAATTTCACGAAGGACCCTTACTGAGGATAAGAACCATCGCATCGACCCTGTACGGTCACTATGATAGAAGGTGTGTGAAATCTTGGTGGGCTTTAGATACTCAAATATTAGTTAACTTGCTCTTTCAATCACTACTGTATTCCTACGTTTGCTCTTTTCTCAAAATATTTCCTGCAAATATTGTTCTTCTTTTATTTCCAAGCCATTGTAAACATTGAGGTTATTTTTCCCCTCTCTGCTGAATTTCCATATTTTTTTTTGAAATGATTTTTGCTCATTTCTTTATATTGGATCTACTCGCTCTAACAACTACTTCTCTTATATGGGCTTTGAAGAGCTCCCAAATGAGTGCTTTTACATATAGAATTTTTTGTTTGAATATTAAACTTAAATTGGGATCAAGGGCTGAAGATATCTATGAATTAATACAAAAATAAAAGCTATCAGTTGGGTGGGGAAAGGGGAGAAGAAGAAAGAAGAGATTTATGGAACCATTTTTCTTCCCCAGTAATAAAACCATGTTGGTTCCTGAATAGCTCAAAGACATGTCCTGGTGTTGGTGCTGGCAGAACTTGGGGTAAGAGAAACAAAACAGCCAGCAACTCTTTGGCTAATTATGTTTGCAAAGTGCTTTCTCATCTTGCCCTATTTAAGCTTTTAATTCTATAAAAACATTTCTCTGACCTTAGGAAATTTACAAGTTGGAAAAATAAAGCCTATTTTTAAAAATCACAGACGAAAATTATAAAATGATGCCACCAGCATGACACAGCATAGACCGGGGTTCTCAAACTCAAGTGGTAAGGAAGCTGAGGAGTATACGTAGTCCCTAAGAGTATTAAAATTTAAACAGAAGCAACAACAACAACAACAACAACATGTTGACTAAACAAAACATCTGAATGTCATGCTGTGGGATGCTGCTTTGTGACTACACAGTTGTATGCAAATTATGTTCTATTTACAGAGCCAACCATGGTGCAGGAAGAGTTTATGGATGCATTGGTTCTAGGTTTTATTTTTTTAATTTTTTAATGTTTTTTATTTATTTTTGAGAGAGAGAGAGAGATAGACAGACAGAGCATGAGCAAGGGAGGGGCACAGACAGAGAAGGAGACACAGCATCTGAAACAGGCTCCGGGCTCTGAGCCATCAGCACAGAGCCTGACGCGGGGCTCGAACTCGGAATGGTGAGATCATGACCTGAGCCGAAGTCGGACGCTCAACCGACTGAGCCACCCAGGCGCCCCTGGTTCTAGGTTTTAAATGACAAGTGGGATTTGAAGATGGGACGTGATATGCTAGGTAGGGACAACAGATGGGGAAAGGCAGAGAAAGAGGAATTAGATGGTCTTTCCTAAAATCAATGAGTGCTTTGGTTTTATTTGGGAGGGAGTCATGCCCCATGACAAGACTCCAATGATGAAAAGGAGATGGCTGTTTTTACTCTGTGCAGTGGCAAGTTATAGAAGGGTCTTTTCCCCTTTTCTGGAGATTACCCTAATAGAAGTAATGTTTTGGGATGATTGTGCAGGTGGCAGGCTGAAATCGGGAGATAGAAAAGCCTAGAGAAAGGGAGATCAGTTAGAAGATGATTTCAGTGGTCCAGGTATGAGTTACTAGGTATAGCAGTGATAACGACCAGAAAGGGAGGAGCCTGGAAAACAAAGATTTCATGAAAAGAATTAAGTAGGCCTGGGACCAGATAAAATTTAGAGCTAGGAAAGAAAAAGAAACCAAAGTTCATTGACAATTCAAACTTGGGCAGAATATTAATTAAAATAATGAAACAGAGTTGGCTTTGGGGGAAATTCTGATTTGTGATTCTAGATTTGTGGAGTAAGATATTCAAGTGAGGTCACATCCATGTAGCCAGATGATTGAAGTTGGAGGTACATATTTGGAGATCAAATTCAAAAGTTACATGATAGGAGTAAATACAGAATAATGAACAAGAGTCCGGGGATATAACTCGCTTTAGCAGTTTGACAGTAAAAGAAAAAAACAAACTGGGGAGATAGCTTGCGCAAGTGGGAGAATTATAAGAAAGTTATTATTTTTCAAGAAAGGAGAGGGAAACTGGAAGGAGCCAGTAAAATAGGGGTACCTCTTTTCTGTGTGAAAGTAAGAGAGGGAACCTCCTTTTTTTCTTGCATGTAGTAAGAGCAGAGTTTAGGGTGGGAAAAGAAACTGCCATAAATCTACAAAATTCTATGTGAATTAAATGTTTTAGCAGGGTTCTTCTTTTGTGACCTTCAACATTTGGAATTTTGTTAAGTGCTCTATTGGATTTGTAATGTAATGGTAGCTTTCTATTAAGGGTTTTTAGAGGTTGTAACTTCCAAGACCTGGTCGCCACGCAAATGATTGTCATACTAACAACCATGAGGCATTAGGCATTAGGACTCCTCTTCAGTGCCTGGTTCTCCTTTACCTTCTGACAGTGGGTGGGCAGTTTTTCTCCACCCGCCGCCCTGAGGATAGGTAAGGTATGCAGTTTGCTTTGGCCGAGACCTGCGAGTGATAGTACCGTGTGTCAGTTACAGCTCGGCTCCCCAGCCCGCTCGTCTCTCCCACCACCATCGAACACCGACGTGCATGTTGAGGTGGAGACGCCTTACGCCCCAGGCAGGTGAGAACGAAGGCAGCATGTGGGGATGAGCTACACTGGAGTGTCCTATCATCTGTCATCTGGAAGAGTGAGAGAAACCTTTGTTGGACTTCAAAAAAAAAAAAAAAAAAAAACCACAGCATAATCAAGTTTAGCATTGTTAATAAAATGAATTAAAATTGAATTGAAAAAATATTTTAAAAAGCAGCTGTAGGATGTCTAAAGATCTCTCTCCCTTCAGTTACCTGAAATTTTTATCTTGATTCTTTATACTTTGTCAGATGTATAGTTTTATAATAATAATCAGGTATACAAAGGACGGTAAATAACAGCTAACATTTAATGAGCTCTTGCTGTGTGCCATGGCCTGTTCTAAACCCTTGTAAGCTGTGTGCATTTCTGTTTAGACCTTTTGACAATTCTAAGATGAAAGTCCTATTAATAGGGCCATTTACAGATGAGGAAACTAAAGGACAGAAAGGGTCTGTAACTTGTCTGTGGTGGGTTCAGTGTTCAAACCTAAATCTCTGATTTTAGATGCTGTGTGCTTAGCCACTGCAAAATGGCCTCTGGCCCTCTGCAGGAAGGGCGAAGGGTAACTTATACTCTGCGTGTTTGAATGTCCAGGATCCTGTGGTTTCTCAGTGTAAAACCTGACTTGTTCTTTTATTATAATTGCATGTGTCAAATTTCAAACTTGAGATCCTTTTGCTACTAATTAGCAAATCATTGAACTAAAAGACAAGATCCAGGTTATTTTGAAGAGTGAGACCAGTTTGCGAAGATGAGAACCCTTAATTAGCCTATAGGTAGGAATCACGCACAGCTTAGTTAAATCGGTTTACAGTTGAACCATGAGAAGTAATTTAATTGATTGGTTGATTCTATATGTACAGGGATGGAAAGCAAAGGACAAATACTAGGTATATTGTCCCTCCCCCCCACACAAAAAAGGACAATACTAGGTATGACGATTCAGAGGTGAATAAGCATAATACCTTAAGAAGCTCACACTCTAGTGATCATGTGACACCAATAATAGTAGCAAAACATCAATATTTTTGATAATTAAAAATGAGCCAGTATATTAAAAGCTATGAAACTGTGCACTTAAAAATATGTGGGAATTTCACATACATTTCTCACTTAATCTTCAAATTAATCTTACATGATCACTTTCCATATAATAGAATGGATAAAATATCTGAGCTGCAGAGAGGTCAGTTAAGTTTTACCTGAGGATATGTAGGTGGTAGAGATGATGTCCAATTTTGTTAGACATCGGGGCTGATGCCTTTCTTTTCTTTATTAGTATTCTAAAAGTGTGTCAAATCCATGTCAGTGGTACATGATCGATTTTAATGTACTACATAAACAAATACCTTATTTTAAGAATTAATGTTTTTATAGTTCTACTTACTGGAAGTGATACTGATTTTCCCCTTACAATAGTAATACGGCAAAACCTTGGATTGTGAGTAACTTGTTCTGTGAGTGTTCTGCAAGATGAGCAAACATTTCTAATAAATTTTAACTTATAAACGAATGATGTCTTGCAATACCAGTAGTACGTGATGCCGAACGTCACATGATCACAACTGAGCCAATGGTTCTTGAAAGTCGCTTTGGTATACGAGTGCTTTGGATTACAAGCATGTTTCCGAAATGAACTATGTTCGCAAACCAAGGTTTTGCTATATGTAGTTTTATTTTAAAATACATATTGTTAGATGGAAAAATTTAAATCGGTGTCAATAAAAATAGTATTTGGGGATGTAAAAACTTGTGGACATGGAAGTCGAGTGCTTAGGTGTGAAAGCAGTACTCCGGGCCACACTGTACCGTGGATGCCCAAGGGCTGACGGCCGAGACTAGGCTCTGCCTTGTAACAAACAGCTCCT
The DNA here is from genome assembly GCA_030068075.1 of Paguma larvata. Taxonomy (NCBI): domain Eukaryota; kingdom Metazoa; phylum Chordata; class Mammalia; order Carnivora; family Viverridae; genus Paguma; species Paguma larvata. Next base: position 27,946,307 of record CM057839.1, read on the forward strand.
AAATCCAAGAGGTTAAGAAAAACGGTTTGTTTATTTATGGCTCACATTATATATCTAACATGACTGGAAGAGACAGTGGTAGGGTGGGGGTGTTTCTGTTGCATGCAGTCACTCCGGACGCTAGACTGACAGAAGTCCCACTATTTTGTGTCAGTCAACTGGAGGCTGGAGGATTACGGGGAACCAGATCAGTGAAAGGTTAAAGCGTTCGGACCTAACCTGAGGGCAAGAGGGATTAGTGCTTTTAATGCCTTTTGTTCCATTCATTGCAAACAAGGCAGTGTCATGGCCTAAGAAGACAATACAATATGTGGCCTGGGGAACTATCCCTAAGATTTTTGTGATTCAAGCTTAATATATGAAAATCCAGGCTTATATCGCAAATAAACATGGGGATTGTCCAAATTGCAAAAGGGTTCTTTGCTTAAATAAAGGATTAATTGCAAGATGCTCTTTCAGTAAAATATCCCTTAGTATGTATATGTACTGGTTGAAATATTGAAATGAACATTTATTTACTTCTGTGTTAATCCAACTTTTTTAGAAACTCTTCTGCAGTGGGGAGTTTTGCCTGTTTCACAAGGTAGGTAAGAGTGTAGCATTAAATGTGAATGTTGTTTCCATTATGGTTAACAGCAAAATGAACTTTCTTTTCTCTATGTGAATGCAATGAAAGCAAGCGTAATTTAGATTCTAAGCTTTGTAACATTTACAAACTTGATAGGTGGGGACATTTCTTTAGCGATTTTTTGAGCTCCCAAACTCTTAGTTTGTTTCTATAATAGCCCTTACCATGTTTTATTAGCCGCTTACATGGTTGTCTTCTTCACTAGCTCCTTGATGGCAGGAGTCATTAACTTTGTCTTGCCAGCACCTGACACAGATCCTGACTCTTAGTAGGTGCTCAGTAAGTATTTGCTGAGGGACTAAATAAACACCTTGCATTTTTCAAACCAAGCTCTAATGCAGAACGCTTTCCCAGCGGGCGTCACCTTTGCCAACCGTAATTTCTTTTGAATTCGTCAGACCTTACCTCTCTTGGGATTTCACCTTTGCTGGAGAGAACAGCTAAATCTTTAAGTAATCCAAGACAAATAAGAAATACACTTCAAGAGAGCCAGTGCATCCTTAAATTGTTGATTCCTGTGACTGAGTGAGAAAAATGAGTGTATCTGTGTAGTCAAGAAATAAATTCTAGGCAACCTTAGCATAGTTGTCTGGTTTTGAAACATTAAGGCCAATTTATCAGCCATTACACTCTAGTTAAGTACTAATCAAGTTGATGTTTCCCCTCCAAGCTAAGTAATAGAGAAGAACTCTGATTGCAGGTAACACCAGGGCCATCTATTACGCAGTCTTGAAATGCTGGTGACTTTAATTTCTACAAAGAGCATATGCTCATTGTGTTTAAATGTCAGTTTCACAAAAGCCATACATCTCAAGTGGGACTCTCAAGTAATAGGAAAATAATTTGCAAAAAGTCGAGTTCTTGCTTTATCAACTCCTACTGAATGCAAGGATTTTTTTTTCCTTTTAGGTAAATTCCTATTACAGTCTCTTTATGTCCGGAAGTGCATGCATTGATGCCTATTCCAAAGTCCCTATCGCTTGTGCCGTTGAGAGCTCTGGTTCCCAGATGATCTCCATTCCCTCCATTCAAGCTTCAGCATCATTTGTTATCCTTGAAATTTATGTGGCAAGCCAGAATCGTGGCCGTGTATGCATTTGCTTCTGAGAGGGCAAAACTTCCAAAGCAAAGAGGTGGGAAGTGGACACACCCAGGGCTCAGATTAGTACTTGAGCTCAGTAATAAGAGTTCCGGTAATTAAACCACCTCAGAATAATGAAATGGTCGCACACCATACAGAGGGCCCTATCATTAGATCGCCTGCCATAGCTGCAGGAAAGGAGGACCTGTGCTTTGAGAGAAGCACGGACCTGCAGATGTTTTCTTTTGATACTTCTGATAAATAGTATCGTTCGGAGGCATTTAAATCAGTGTGTCTTTGTTTAGATGAACTGCAACGCTGGGGCCACAAGTATTTATACACTACGTTTTAGAGCATCTAGGTCTAGGGACCAGTTTTTTTGGAATTCTTGGTTAATCAGAGAGGCGCTGTGTAAACCAGAAGGAATTTCCTCTGGTGGAGGTAGGGATGGGGACCAGCCATTGTCTGAGCCTCAGCTCATGTGATTATAGTTCCAGTTCAGAAAGCAACACTTAAAAGCTATTTAGGTGAAAGGGAGTGAATAGGGATGAAGAGACCAATTAACCAATTTTTCTTGCCTTTTCCTCACACAGACACATTCTGTACAACACCCCAGTTTTGATGTATTATTTTAATTAATCCCAGTCTTTTGATTCCTGCAGAAAGAAGGTTAGCAAATGTAACAATGCTCGGGAGTTTCTTTATCGTAAAAGACACATAATTTCAAGCATTTAATAAGGTAGATTTATTCTGGGTAGTTTAGCTTGCACATTCACTCAAACAGCCCTCCCCAAAGACAACATTAAAAATGTGATTAGTTAGCTGCCATCAATAACACAAAATAGGAAAATGCTCTCTGAAGGGACAGCTTTGCGGAGGGCACTGCACAGTGTGTAGTAAAAATATATGGCCTAATAAGTTTACATTTGCAGGCTCATTTGTTAAAACTCCTGAATTTCTAATTTGTGTCGGAAAGACAAATGGATGGAGCCACAGTAAAGTGTGAGATTAATACTGATGGATGGGGATACGGTTTTTTGCTGGCCTCTTAGTTCCACACAACCCAGTAGGCAGTTTATAGGAAAGCCAAATGTAAATAAAAAGAAGGACATTATTTACTCTGGTTGAGACCAATTGCCAGTTATTTTGTTCCTTTCAACCCTACCGTTAAGAAAATTTCCATGTAATTTAATTATTATTCTTCAGTAATCAACGGCCCTACGATTTACAATTTGATGTTTCCAAGATTGTTTCCTAAAAGCGCTATTGTGTAAGGGACAGTTAGCGATTGTCTTTCTTATTGTATTTCAATAAAATATTTCCCAAGTCAGATGGTCCCTAAAAAAAAAATTCTGAGTACAACATCAGAAGAAGATATGGGTTCTGAGGAAAGAGAGAAAAATTGTGGCTTTTTCACAGACAAGGATTTAGGAAAACAGAATGAGATTCTGTAGTGAAGGAAATTGGTAGGAGAAGGAAACTTTAATGCTGCTCTTTGCCATCTTAAACCCCCCTAAACCAGAACACAACACTCAAGGCCTTCAGCAGCCTCTTGGAATGGAGTTTCCTGATGCCTCAGCAATTTCCTGCCCCTGTCATTGAGGCCCATCGGATCACATACGGCAGCAATGGTCAGTGGCGGGGAGAAGGGAGATCAATACCCCAAACACTTAGTTTGACAAAAATCTCTCTAAAATCAAGAGATGAATCCTCAACACATTTGTAAGCTCAGCTCCTTTGACTGACGCTAGACATATCGCTAATTACGAAACATAAGTTTCGTGCCCATGTATCGAAAGGTCTACTCGGAGGGCTGGAAATCAGCAAGTTAAGTCTGCCCCCTTTCCCTCCATTCCTCTTCTCTTTCTCTCCCTCCCTCCTTTTCTTCTCTGTCTCTCTCCCTCTCCCTCCCTCCTGTCTGTCAAGACTCGACACACACCTGGATCCCCAGGAGAAAAATCTCTAATCTTCTCTGGTTTTCCCACTGATTACACTTGTCTCAACAAGCCCCAGGAGTTAGTGTGGCACAGGGGAAAGAGCTTTGGCCAAGGGAACAGAAAAATCTGGGATGCGGCTCTGGCTCTACTGCTTAAAAGCTGTGTGATGGGCAAGTCACTTACCTTCTCAGAGGCTCATTTTCCTCATCTCTAGAGTGCGTACAATGTTTATTATAAGAGTTATGTATGTTGTACGTATGGGATAAACATGTAACAGTGCTTTAGAAAGTAGTTTAATTCTCTATATTTAATTAAGCTGAAAAATAACCTTATATATTAAAAATTATGAAAGAAAATTAAAAAAAACCCCAATATTTTGATTGAGTGATTATGTGGCCATGTCTGTAGGTTTAAAGGTACCCAAAGAGCACCTCCGTCAACAAGATGCCTGGGGTCATTGTTAACAGGTGTTGGTTGACGCAGAGGAGATGCATGGGGGATTCCAGTGCGGGGCAGGTGGTAGGCCCATTGCTCCCATTGCTTCCTCTGCAATGTAAGAAGCCCAGGCTGTGACTATGACAGGCACTCAGGCCTCAGGCCAGTGGCTTCCAGGCTTGCACTGGCCTCTCCTGAGCCCCAGTAGCAATTTTTAGCCTGGGACTCTCTGGAGAGATTTCTGAATAAACTATATCTGTCCATCTGGCAGTGTGCAGCTAGGTTCTTCAAAGAACCATCCCTAACTGGCGGGTCAGCTAGGGCTAATTCTAGTGTGATTGTTTTTGTGCTCTCTGGCTCGGTCAGTCCTGGGAATGTGGCCTTGTGTGGAGACCTGCTGCTCCTCTAAGCTGCTTAGAAAGTCGCAGGTGGTACTTACAAGCCCAGAGGTCAGCATTTGTTGAGCACTTACTATGCTTTTTACAAGGATCTGTTTTCATAGATGAAAACATGCAAGAAAATGATCTTCATTTTCAGAGGTCAGGTGTTTGGCCTCTGAGATGGAATGCAGAGGAATGGAGGCACTGGCAGGACACTAACCACACACTCGTTTTGGTGAAAGAGCAAAAAAGAATCCAAATATGTTGAAATTTTTTATAGGGAGACATCGATTCTAAAAAACGAAGCAATATGTAGAATGAAAATGAGAAGCTTCTGAAACTTTTCTTTGGTGAATATTATTTGTAGAAGACTCGAAGCTGCAGATGACTTTGGGAAATTCTAGGAATAGATTTAGCATGCACTTAAGACCCCCTCGCTTAGGGCTAAGCAGAATTAGAGGGGGTATAAAACACAGAGGAGATGTATTCTCTCCTTTAATAGGCACTTGATCTAAGGCACTGTGGGAATCTGTGCTGGTGAATGAATCCTCTTTTCAACTCCAAAATGGAGATAAGAGCCTTTTCAGGGTCTTCTTAGGTGAATTTGTGTTACAACATGAAGAGACAGATTAATTTTGAAATGTATAGGACTATATTCTCTTACTTAAAAATTCTAAATGGTTCCTTACTGCCTACAAGAGAAAAATTCAAGCATCTTAGCTCAGCATACTAGACCCATTTTCATTTATTTCTAAAACTCGTCTTTTCAGCCTCATCTCTTATATTCTCTACCAGTGCATTCCGGTCTCAGTTACATGGAACTCATTTATACTTCCTGAAAACACTGTGTTCTCAGGCAATGCCTTTGTTTTCAGACACTGTTCCTTGGACTGGAATGTTATTCTTAGCTTCTGCTGATGCCATCCCTCCCCTAACCTTCAAGGCCAAGCTTAAACGCTGCCTCAAATGGAGCCAGTGAGAACCTTCCTTCTCTCTGCTCCTCACTCAGGCTTTCTTCTCTTCTATCACTCAATCATTATCTGCAATGGTCTATTTGGCTATTGTTTCTGCACATAAATTGTGACCCTTTCAAAGAGAGAAACCTGTGCTATTGTCCCCAGCCAGAGTGTAAGGGACAAAGGCACAAGGAATCCGGAGGAGAGCCATTATTCCCTGTGAGTGCCTTGGAGTTTCGTGACGGGGATCAAGACAAGATGGTGGTCGCCACAGTCATGTCATGGCTAAACATATTTATAGATACTTTTTAAAGTGTGTGTTTGGGGTAGGGTGGTGGGAGGTTGGCTAAGCCAGAAAGCGAAGGCAAATTTAAATGCTTGAGATAAGTTGATTGGCATAGAAGTCTGGTATAATATTTCCCATCATTATTCTGAAAGACCTATATATTTCCGAAAAACTTTTAGGCTCACTAATAAGCATGTTTGTGGCCTTCTGCTCTTTAATGTGATAAAAAGGAATACAGCTCTTCAGGTGACAGTTCTCAGTCTATTAGTAGATTGTAAGAGACTGTATAATGTCAATTTCCATAAAGCACTCCCTCAGTGAATGTCTTTTATTTGGAGGTCACAGACTTTCAAATCCGAAATTCCCTTCAGTCAGACAATGAGGAGTCCTACTTCCTATGTCAGTGATCAATAACTTGAATCCCCCAGAATCGAGCAACCTGTCAGTCCCTTGTTTAATCAGAATTTTAGGAAGGATTAGTTCTATAATGAGTCCTTGTAAATTTGCTTTCAATCTTCTGCACGTTGATGACATCCTTGCATATGTATATCCACATTTGCCTCTCAGTGGGAATGCATATTTGACATTTCAAAGACTACAAAATATGATCTAGAAAATAAACACTGCTGTGGTAATTTTGATGGTTGATCATCTGTTTAATGTAATGTCAGTTAACTTTGAGACTGTATATTAGGCTGGCTTGATTTATTATCAATTTTCAATGCTACGTAGCCATCTAAGACAAAAAACAAAACAAAACAAAACCCCCCTAAGATCTTGGGAGGATGAAGGGTCAAGATGGATGTTTTTTCTTTGTGGGAAGATTTGGCAAGTATTTTCTAGCATCTGAATGTAGGTTATTCTGATTAATTGTAAGACACAAAAGGCATTTTATATTTTCAAATTTATGGAAATGATATTCCAGACAATGGACGTACTGCTTTATTCTTTATTTTATTTCATGATATTGGTGAACTCTCCTCTTCCTTCCCCCTATGAAGAGAACAAAGGCCTCTCTTTTTGGTTGTATTGATTCAGAACTTTCCATGGAATTATGTAAGTAGGTGTTGGTAAATTTTGTGCTTATGACATTATGGCTTTTGTGAAAATGTTCAAATGTTCAGGATTTTTTTGTGTTTTTTTTGTTCGTTTTTTTTGTGTGTGTGTGTTTTTAAGTGAATGATTGGATGTCACGCAGACCTAGTTTTAGAATCTAAGTTGATACTATATTTTGGATCCTGATTATGTGAAAAACTTACTTGGAATGTAGAAACTTTCATGTCTACCTAATTCCATCTTTTGAAAATAAAAATATGAATTTAAGTATCTCATATATGACATCAATCTAAAAAGAGCAGATAATTCCCATTCCAGCTCAACGAACATTTGGCGTATGCTACTGAAATAACCAATATGATGGTTGCCTCCCTGCTCTGCATTGTCCATTATAATGGTATGTGTTTATGGGCATTTTGAACTTAAGGAAAAGAAAGGAGAAAGGAATGGAATGTTTGTAAAGGAAAATTAATTCCGAAAAAGTATTTTCTATTTTTATCAAAATAACACACATACAGTGTAAAATGTCAAGGCTTTTAGCAAAGGCTTATAATAGATGCTATAGCCCTCTGCTGTGTTCTTTCCTAACCCCTTAGTCCTGCTCCCCAGAGACCACTACCATGAAGCCTTTTAATTATTTTTTATGGTTTTTACCTCTGTATTTCTAGATAATATGCTTATAATGCTATTTATTCAAATTGAGTTAATCAACTTTAAATTGATTTATCAATTTTGGAAATACCTATTGACTTGCTATTGCGGTAGATGAAGATATATTTCTCTTCATCCTCTCTCCCCCCACACCAATATAGTTATATTCTCCTCCTTCAGTTTAGTTAAATCATCATTTTTCATTTAAAAACTTTAGTGTTTACCTTGTTATGACAGTATATTTTTTTACTGCTGGGCAAAATCATGTACTATGGGTATTTCTTTTCCAGTTCAAGTTATTTTCCTGGTATTCATAATTGCCCATTTTTCTCTTGCTAATTTTTCTGTATTATTTTCATGAATCTTCCTAATCCTACCAACACCCTTTAAAGTGATCATATGTATCCCATGGCCTAGCAAGTCCTTATCCCTCTTGCCTCACCTATGACGTCCCTCCTGCAGCCCTTCATTCTCCGACTTTAATCTGGGAATGCTCTCACCTGATGTCATGTCATCACTCCGTGGGTCCTCCGTATATTGTCTGCTAGAAATTTTTTTTACTTCTCCTGTGTCTGATCCTCTGATTCCTGGACTCCGTGTCTTCTTTCCTGATTTACTCTCTCTCATTTTGTGGAGAGTATGTCAGTAATTTAAGGGAAAGGGTACATGGGAAATAAATGATTTGGGAAGTTGTATGACTATGACTCAGAATATTTTTCTCCTACTCTCATTCTTGCTAGATAATTTGAGTGGGTATAACATACGAGGTTGGAAAGAATTGTGCCTTAGAATTTTAAATCTATTCCTCCATTTCTTTTGGTTTCTAACTTTGTTATTGATAAGTCCAATACATTTTGATGCTTGTTTATTCATATATAAATGGTCTTCTTTCTGGACACTTTTAGGATCTGCTCATTTCTCAGGTGTTCTGGAATTTAATGATGTGAGGGCCTTTTTCATTTGTTGTGCTGGATTCTTGTTGACCCTTCCCATCTGACAGTCCCTGTTTCTTCAGTTCTGAGAAATGCCCTTTCACTATTTCTTTGATGATTTCCTTCTCTTCATTGTCTTTGTATTTTCTCTTCAGGACTTCATTGTTTGCTTGTGGGGCCTCCTAGCCTAATCTCTCAATTTTTGAAAAAAAATTTTATTTCTTTTGTCCCATTATCTGCCACCTTGACTTTTGTCAAGTTTTAGGTTTTTGAATGTTACTTCAACATTGTCCTCCAATCCTTTTATTGAGGTTTTTTTAAGACACAGTTTTATTATTATTATTACTATTACTTGTACTTGTACTTGTGTTTTACTGAAGTACAGTTGTACCGAGGTAGAGGTGTACCGAGGACTGCCCCCCGCCAAACCCACTGGATGATTCTCAGTGATCCCTTACTAGATTGCAGGATTTCTCTCTATTGGGTTCTGCCTTCTCCAGGAGACACTGTCTGCATTTGGCTGCGCCCTCATAGATTTTGTTTCCTTTTTTTGTGGGCTATCCATTGTAGATTCCTTTCTCAGATCATTCTCCAAAACTGGACAGCTCCAGAGCTCAGTCCCTGGCCTTCTTTTCCTTTCTTTGAATTTGTATTTCCTAGATGATACATCGGTTCGCAAGGCTTTAATATCATCTATATATTGATGATGCCAACATTTGTTTCTCCAGCTTGAACTTTTCTCTGAACATCAGACTTGCATTTTTAACCACTTGCTCAAAAGCTTGACCCTGTTGTTTACCAGGCTTCTGAAATTTAACATGGCCAATAAAACTCTTGACTTTTCCCCTTCACACCCATTCTTCCATCAGTGTCACTCATTTTTATTTTTATTTTTAACTTTTTTGTTTTTTTTAAAAAGTAAATTTAATGTTTTCACTTTATGTGTCTCTCATTTCTGTAAATTGTTTCTCTTGCACCCAGTATTTCTCTTTTTTTCATCACGAAATTTGTATTTCAATTTCTTTGCTTGTGAAACTTTAAAAAAAGTTTTTAAAAAATTTATATCCAAGATAGTTACCATATAGTGCAACAGTAATTTCAAGAGTAGATTCTTTAATGACCCTTACCCATTTATCCTATCCCCCCTCCCACAAGCCCTCCTGTAACCCTCTGTTCTCCATATTTAAGAGTCTCATGTTTTTGTCCCTCTCCCTGTTTTTATATTACTTTTATTTCCCTTCCCTTATGTTCATCTGTTTTGTATCTTAAAGTCCTCATATGAGTGAAGTCATATGATATTCGTCTTTCTCCGACTAATTTTGCTTAGCATGATACCTTTTAGTTCTCTCCATGGAGTTGTAAGTGGCAAGATTTCATTCTTTTGAATTGCCGGGTAGTACTCCATTGTATATATATCACATCCTCTTTATCCATTCATCCATCGATGGACATTTGGGCTCTTTCCATACTTTGGCTGTTGTTGATAGCACTGCTATAAACATTGGGGTGCATGTGCCCCTTTGAAACAGCATACCTGTATCCCTTGGATAAATACCTAGTAGTGCAATTGCTGCGTCGTAGGGTAGTTCTATTTTTAATTTTTTGAGGAATCTCCATACTGTTTTCCAGAGTGGGTGCACCAGCTTGCATTCCCACCAGCAATGCAAAAGAGATCCTTTCTCTCCACATCCTCGCCAACATCTGTTGTTGCCTGAGTTGTCAATGGTAGCCATTCTGACGGCACCCAGTATTTCTCAATCTCCATATCTTGAAATCATCTGTGAGGCATCTCTTTTTATCATACTCTACATCCAATCCATTACCAAATCCTGTTGCCTCTACCTTCAAAATAGATTCCACATATGACCCCTGCCCATTGCATTCATAAGTAGCACTCAAATTCACATTGTCCTTATTTCTTGCCTTGTCTAAGATGATAGCATCCTAACTAGTTACCCTGCTTCCGTAATTGTCTCAGTGCAGTTTATTCTTTCGGTGGTAGCCAGAATGATATTTTGGAGTCTAAATGAGTTAATGATGTACTCCAATTAAAAGTATCCTATCCCTCTGTTCTCTTTTCTTCATAGCACTCAGCACTACAGGACATTATAGAACAATTTGGTAATTTGATTATTTACTTTCTTTCCTGCAAAAGTAAACTTTAATGCCAAGATGTAAGGACATCTTGTACACCTCCGTCTTAGTCCATTTGGACAACTAAAACAAAAATACCACAGATTGGGTGGCTTTAAACAAGAGAAATGTATTTCTCACAGCTGCTAGTAGATTGAGTGTCTGGTAAGGATTCGTTTCCGGGTCCACTGATAGCCGTTTTCTGGCTGTCTCCTCACTTGGCAGAAGGGGGAGGGAGCTCTCTGAGGTCTTTTTGATAAGGACACAAATCCAGTCATGAGGACTCTGCCCCTATGAGATAATCACTTCCCAAAGGCCCCGCCTCCTAATGCCACCATACTGGAGATCAGGTTTCAATATAGGAATTCTGAGGGGACACAAACATTCAGTCTATAGTAACCTCCTTATTGCCAATGTCTAGAAGAGTGCAGGGTACTTAGAGGAGGTGCTAGTCAACATTTAATGAATGAATGAATAAATGATCTTGGAAGCTGCCCACTCCTGGGATCCTGTAATTGCTTCTTCACATACCATTGCTTACTGCATCCTCCCGCCCCATCCTAAATAGCCACTCTCCCATGGATCTCTTCAATATATAAAAATTTAATGTTATGCAATTTGTTCTATTACCCTATGCAATTTATTTAAATATTAGTTTAGAGTGCTGGATAATGGAATAAAGTATACAATAAATAGATGATTAAGTGACTTAAAATATGGCTCTCATGGATTTTTCTATAAAATAGTCTTTGTTTATGAATAAAACTTTATTAGGACAGTTTTGGGGGAATAAACTTGAGTTAAATTATTTCATCATACAGAAAATTTTCTTTAACCCCCAGCTGTTTGTTTTGTGCCTTAACTCTGTGTGTATGGGTGCATATATGTCTTAGAAGCTGGGACAGTTTCACAGTGAAAGACACAATATGCCCACCCCATTTAGCACACTTTGTTAATGTTAAAGACTAACGTCTATTACCTAATGGCCTTCATTGTTAGAACATAATTAAAGACAAGCACAAAATATTTTTCATGACCCAGTTGGGTTGGGCACAAAGTTCGTTTGCTACTTTTGTGTGGCACTTTTTTTCTTTTTCTTGGAATTGTTCGTGCAATGCATTTTTACACATATTTACAACAAAATGATGAGTCCTTTACAGAAAGATTCTATCAGTTTAACTTAAGAGCATATGGCAATTTACATATAAACTGCTTTATGTTTGGAATAATAAAAATGTCAGGACAAATAGGAAGCGTTAAGCACGGTGATATTTTTATACCATGTAAATTTATTGCCCCATTTAAAAATTAAATTTATAAAGGCATGTGATTGATACTGTGCGGTGTAGTTGCCAAAGAGACGACAGAGCACCACTGGAGTTGTACGTTCACTTTCAGGCCGAGCGCTGTTTTATTGGTAAATAATTTGCTGCAATGCTTTCTTTCATCTCGTCATCCTATATGAAGCCTACCTGGAAAGCATCAAGAGTATCTGGCTATACTGACTTATGTGTAAACAAGTTTCCTTGGCAGTCTTCCTCATAGAAATGGGAGTAAAATATTGGTCTGTTTCCTCATTCTGGTTGCCTCCCTCTGTGGAGTTTATTATGGCTTGGTGCTTCTGAGGTCCTGAAAGAATGCTGGTTTTCAGATCACTTTCCCAGGTTATACAGAAGTACAAGGTCCTTAGTGAGCAGAAACCGAACACACCTACACTGGCCTCTTCAAATGGAATAAAATAGACCAGGCAAGGAAAGAAACATGGGAAGGAGATATGTCTGAACAAAGGATGTGCCAGACAGACAGTAGATCTTGTATGATTTACTCAAGGCTCGTGTTTTTATTCCTTCTAAATTTTGAAGGAAATGAAAGATATGTGTGAACACCTGTGAGTATATATAAAAACAAATGTGTGCATAAAATTTTGTATCTAAACTGTCTGAAATAACTCAGGCCTGTCAGCTCGATTCCCTTGAAAAAAGAATTGGTGGAGAGAAATTCTTTAAAGTAGTTACAGACTCTTTTGGGATCAGAGAATGAATTTTGACTTGTGTTTAGAGACTACATTAATATGAGCAGTACAAAGATCTAGATAACATATCCTAGCCATAAAAAAAAAACAGATAAAACTAGAAAAATGGAAATTTTGCATCAACTCAAAACTTGGACAGGGGTCAACAGGGAGTTGTTCTGCGGTGCTTTGTAACACAGAGGTGTCTGCTGCTCTTTCTTGATGAAATGCTGGGCTGGGAGGTAAATCGTGTGCATTTCATGCCTTTGGAGCAGACAGATAGGTGTCTAGTCCTGCTGGCACTAATTATAAATAATACTCTCCCGCCGTGGCTCAGTACTTAAGTCTCAGCAATTACTCACATGTGTGCTGTTCCTCCTAGCCCAGCTATGGGGATTTCAGAGTCTGTACCTCATTGCTGGGAGTTCCTGCAGGAGGAATTCAGTAGTGAATTTCTTCCCACAGCCCTTACACTTGTTTACAGCCTTTTTGCCAAAATGGGGTAAAAGAGGTAGCCAGGGGGACAGGCCAATTCAAACCCGAAAGCCCTTTCTGGTTATGATTCAAGCGTTTTCTAAAACCTTCTTTAAGGAAGCATTCAAGGCTGATCTGAACATGCCTTGACTCAATAGTCTTTATTGTCATACAGCACGTTGTACGTAGTGGTAGCAGTAAAAGCAGTGAGTCTTCATTTCCCCAAAATTATACAAGGTACATGTTGTTACCATTTGAAAGAGGAGAAAGGAAAACTGAGGGTGGGTGATGTTGAGTGATCTGTCCAAGTCGCACACTGCAGGGTAGAAAGAAATTGAGAAGTAAATGGAATAATTCCAATGGCAAGTCCACTGTTGTTAGCATATAAGAAATATTTTGCTTTTGCCCAGCATTAGGATGATCGTCAGAAATCATAGAAATTACTTATCTCTCCAAGCATTCTGCCAATGGTAAATAACACTCTTTCAGAATAAAATAGCACTTAAAATTAGAGATACACTTTAAAAAGAGAGGTTTATCTGTATTATATATGTATTATGTATTTAATTCTTATGAGAATCTTGTGAGATAAACATTATTGTCCTTATTTTATTTTTTAAGTTCATATTAAGAGAGAGCGAGGGCACATGCAAGCGGATAGAGACAGAGAGAGTGAAGAGAGAGGGACAGAGAGAGATTCCCAAGCAAGCTCCTTGCTGCCAGCGCAGAGCCTAATATGAGGCTCGATCTCGTGATCTGTGAGATTATGACCTGAGCTGAACTCCAGAGGTGGATGCTTAACTGACCGAGCCACCCAGGTGCCCCTATTGTCCCTATTTTATCAGGCTATGGAGGCTTATGACTTGCCAACATCTGTCCACTACCAGGGGCTTTGGAATGGTAAGAAATCAGGATCTTCTAATTTAAATTTCTTCCTTCTTTCTTCTTTTTCACAGTCCAGTCAATTGACTGCTTAATCTCACATTAGGTGTACAGCTGGGAGAACGTACAGTTGTAAGAAGTGCATTTTATGACTGTCCTTCAAAACAAACAAACAAATGGAAAGCATTTATCCTTTGGTGCCCCTTCCCTGTTCTCCCTAAAATGTCTAGATTATGCCTGCATATTTGGCTCCCCCAGAAGCTATAGGGCAGGAAGTGAGAAGGCACTTGCTGCTGGGTGGTACCTATGTGAAGCTCTTGGAATTCACACAGAAATGGTCACTGCAGCAGAAGCTGAAATAAGAGACAAGTAGTGCAAGAGACTAGGAAGCAATACACAAGATAGGTTCAATACAAAATAACAAACAAACAAAATGCACCCCAGAGTCAAGAAGCATTAAAGGTGGGACAAATATAAATAAAAAAAGATAGCAAGCCCAATTATATCAATAATACAATAAAGGAAAATAGATTAAACATACTAGTTAAAGACAGGGAGGATCAGATTAAGTTAAAAATATTTCACTTTACATTTAAAGTATAAAAGCGTAAAATGGCTTAAAGGATAGAAAAAAATATCTCAAGCAAATGTTAACCTAAACAAAAGTGACACAGACATATTATCAGACAAAATAGGTTTTAAGTCAGAAAACACTATATAGAGAGAGTCGCTAAATAATGATAAAATGCTGACATTACCAGGAATTTTAGCAACTCTAAACCCATATGACTCTAACAAAACATCTTAAACATATAAAGCAAAAATTGATAGAACCAGAGGAAGACAGACTTCTAGTAATAGTGAAAAACTTATTGCACTCTCTTGATTATTATCATTTTCAGCAAAAAATTTAATAAAGATCTAGAAATTTGAACAATGCAGTAAACAAGTTTGATCTAATAGAAATCTGTACCAAATACTTAAAGAATACACATTCTTCTTTAAAATTTTTTTAAATATTTTATTTGAGAGAGAGGGAGACAGAGCATGAGCAGGGGAGGGATAGAGAGGTGGGGGGGGGGACACAGAATCTGAAGCAGGCTCCAGGCTCTGAACTGTCAGCACAGACACTTAACCAACTGAGCTACCCAGGTGCCCCAAATAAACACTCTTCTTAAGCACACATGGAACACTTACAAAAAATGATCATGAAGTGGATTAAAAAGCAAGTCTCCACAAATTTCAAAGAATCGGTATTATATATACTGCCCTAAACCTGTATCTCCCAGATCTTCTGAAACGCTGGAGCCTTTTGGTAAATTCTGAAGCAACAACAATGGTGTGGGTTAACTCCATGTGGAGAGACTCTGGTAGTGGCCAGATGGATTGACAACCTTGGGGTGGTGGTGTCGGGAAAGGGGATGAAAAGGCTTTGTAGCAAGTTGAATTATGAGGTGACACACTACTTCCGATGATGCCTAGATGTAAAGATATGCACGTGTTTTCCAGAAAATGCAAAGAAGCCAGGCAGCTAGGCAGAGGCTGAAAAGAAGTCAGCAGCTTCTAGCTGAACCGAGGTGAAGAGATGTTTAGTTTATTAGAGAGGAATGAAAAATTTTTAGGAGTTGAACTATGTCAAAGGAGGTCAGATAATATGAGGTAATGTGAAACTAACCTACTCTGCAATGGCTGTTTCATGCTGTGTCTACAATTTAAGGCCATTTCTTCCAGGTGGTATATGCTATATATATAGCCACATACAATTTTAATTTTTTGGATAATATTCTCATTTTGATTCTTTCCCTACATTTTTCTCATTGCCTAATCTATATGGTTGATGGTAGCCCTTTGATTCCTGCTCCTTTACATTTGAGTTATTAACCTAGATGATATGAATTTAGATGCATGCGTGCACACACACACACATAGACACAGACACAGACACACACAGACACAGACACACACACACACACACACACACACACACACACACACCCCAAACCTCTTTTGATTGTTCTCCCTTGGAGGAGGGTGACTAATTCTGGAGACATGCAATATTAAGTGCTGGTTGGGCACTAAACTTTACTACTGACATTACCTATTAAGTATCTCTAAAGGAAATAATAAAATGGCAGCTTTTTAGAGCCCATTTGTGACTCATAAAATATGGGTTAAAACCTCCCATTTTATTACACTTTTACTTCTGTAATTATTACTGTAAGTGATAGAACAGTGCAGGGTAATCAAGAAATCAACTCTCTCCACTCCTACAAAAGTCCACACAGGCTCTCTGAGAATGATACAGATCCTATACTTGAAGACTATTTATATAAGTCTAAAGAACACCCTGATGAAATAAAAGTAAACAAATCACACAAGAAGGAGACAAAAAACAAAAACCAAACTCCAATAAAGTAAAGCAGTCAAAATAATTCTAAACTCATAGATATGTGGATCCCTTGAGCCCATACAAACCTGATGATTCCTGCTTCAACTCTTAGGATGACCCTACGTAGTTTGCTCAGCGTCTCCATGCCTTAATTCACTCATTCAGTAAATGAGGGATAATAATAATTGCACACAATGAATTTTGTGTTGTGGGGACTAAGTGAGCTGAAGTTTATAAAAATGTTAGTACCATTTCTGATATATAGCAAATCTTAGTTAATACTAATTAATATCATTATTATATCATAATTAATAGTGACAATTGTTTTCTGGTATATGGCCAATTAGATTGTCTTGTGGTATGTCTGATGTGATCTTTATGAAGCTATATGACTGGTAGCCTGTCTTTTTTTTTTCCTGCCCTCATATGTGCTTGACCTAGTAATCACAACTGACTTGTAGTAAAAGCCAACACACCCGGGAGAGGGTGTTAAGACAGTAAATCTAGCTATTAGTTTTGAATAATGCTGTGTGAATGCCCAGTGTCTTCCAAGCATTGCTCTTTTAGCTGTAGGAATAAGCCATGGTCTCTGATTTCAAGAATTTATAGTATAACATAGTACCCAGACACAGATACAAATACTGTCATACAAGAGAGAGCTAGAAAGGGGTTGCACGGGGGCGGGGAACTGTTGTGCATGGACTAAGGTTCACATTTAAATTAAACCAATATTTAACCAATAAGCTACTAGATTTCACACACTTGTTTCTGTATTGAACCAATCACCCATGGCTCTATATTGGAACATTAGTTATTGTGATATGAATAATCACCTTCAAATCCCACTGTAATGGCAGTAGTGTTACTTAAGGTGTTACTTTTTGTAGTTGAAGCTAGGAGAATAGATTACATTTTCTTCAGTTTGCATTGCTTCTGAGTAGAGTTTCCTTTTTCATTTCCTCCTAGGTCTTTTATCATAATGCATTCATTCATTCGCTTTATTAACTAATTCAGCAAAAATTTATTAAGATTCCATTATGTGCCAAAAAGTGTGCGAGGCACAGGGGATTCAAAGATGAATGAGCTGCGTTCTTGGGATTCAAGAGGCTCACAGTCTAGGGAACAACAATGTAGCAACAGGTATACTACTGTGTCACGTGACAAATTCTGTAATTGAGGAATGAGGCAGGGATAGTTTTCTTTGAATTAGTTCTCATTTGTCTCTGGGAAAAATGAGAAATTTGTAATACATGTACTTGTGCCCCTAGGTGCCCAGGGCATTTCTGTAATCCTTGATTTTTCCATTGTATACACTCTAGGCCCCTACCTTGAACCCCTTGCTCATGACAGTTTCTCTTTTTACTTGTCATCTAATCTACTCCCAAAGAAGTATTGATTACTCCCGATGTGAGATTTCCCCTCTTGCAGGGTTGGAGTCTCAGTAGGTATACCTTGAAGAAACAACCACTTAAATACAAAATGAGGAATTGATATGACACTTGGTCTCTGGGTAGGGTACCAGCCTGGGGAGGGGCACCTGTCCTACCACAAAGGGTCTGTGTCACATGGTGAGAAGGAATGGACCTCAGATGACAGACCTGGATCATAATTGTTGCTCCAGCATATATGGGTGCTCTTGAGCGAGTTACTCAGCCTCCTTGAGTCTTTTTCCTTATTATTATATAACGGATTATTATTATATAATGGATTATATAATGGATAATGGATTATTATATAATGGATATATGGGTTGACTATAAAATACTTTTTTCTCGGATATTTGTTTGAAAGTGATCATAATAAAGTGTTGGGGGGAAGATGCATTCTGAGAGATGGTCTGAGAAGTCAAAGGCAGAACAGGAGACCAGCTGGAAGACACTTTGACAATAGGCAGGGGAGAGGTCGTGGCCTGGAGAAGACCGTTGGTCCCAGACGTGGGAATAAGGTTTTGAGTCTGGATATAATTTGGGGGGAGAGACATGAGAATTTAGTAGCAGGTCCGCTGTATGGGGTGAGAAAGAGAGGAATCCAGGTTGACACCAAGTTCTCTGGCTGGAGCTACCGGACAGATGTGGTTACCTGCAGAGAGAGCTGCCAGACTGCTGCGTTCCGTGCTTTAGTTTCAGAAGGGTCCTTCCTGCTGTGTCTTTGTGTCATCCTTCCTGAAGGACCTTCCTTGTCTTCCCCAGACCCAGTCACTTCATGACTCCCGGCCTGACACACTCTGGCTGCACACTGCCTGCTGTGATCCCGAGCTTGGTGTTTGGTGTGGAGCAGAAATAGCACTGAACGTGGAGTCAGAAGACTGTAATTCTCTGCCTTCACACATCACTTAATGTTTCTGAACCTCAGTTTCCTTATGAGGTTAAAAATGCACATCAGGAATGTTGAGGAGTTGAGAAAATGAGTCAGAAAACATTTAGCACCAAAGTCTTGTACATTGCACATTTGCTCTTTTTTGTTTTATTTTTCTCACATTTCATGCCCTGCTGAAATTTGTCCATGTTGTATCTCACTACCGCGAAGGTCTTTGACTTGTTGGAGAGTCCCATGGAATTTCTGGAGTTCTTTGGTGACCCTCTCAAGTGAGGAGAACTAGTTTCGGAGGCCATGAGTTCTAACCTGCTGCTTCTCCTTGTGAGCTGAGTGACTTTCACAAGTTGCTTCAATTTTCTGTGATTATGTTTTATTATCTTGATATTCTCTAAGGGTTTTTGCTTCTAGATATTGCCTATTAGAGGCGAATACCTGCGGAAATCTCACTTAATGCTTACAGTGGCCCCGCATGAAGTAGATGTGCTCTGATGTGGAGACAATATTCTCATCTGTTTGGTTTAAACCATTGTGGATTCTAAATGTAAGGTTTTCAGTCCAGTTCGTTTATATCTGAGATGTATTTAGTTGTCCATTGATTTAACAGAAGTTTATTGAACACTTAGGCTCCGAGTGAGTGGGGAGGTGGACCTGTTGGAGCCCCTCAAAATCATGCTCACCTCGCTGGGACTTCCGGGGAGGAGCCACTCACGCAGCTGGACTGCGGAGAGCTGGGACAGTGTTCATAGGGAGGGCTAAGAAAACACCAGCAACCGACCCTGGAACAAGAGAAAACTGTGAGAAAGACTGAAAGCAATGATCTCGTTGATTCTTTTTTCCTACGTTTTAATTTAAATTCCAGTTAGTTAACATGCACTGTGATATTAGTTTCAGGTATACAATTTAGTGATTCATCACTTCTGTACAACACCCAGTGCTCATCACAAGTGCCCTCCTTTTTTTAAAAAAATTTTTTTTAATGTTTATTATTTTTGAGACAGAGAGAGACAGAGCATGAGTGGGGGAGGGGCAGAGAGAGACAGAGAGAGAGAGAGAGAGAGAGAGAGAGAGAATCTGAAGCAGGCTCCAGGCTCTGAGCTGTCAGCACAGAGCCCCACGCGGGGCTCGAACTCACAAACCGTGAGATCATGACCTGTATGTCTCCTTTGATCATATACCTGTTCAAATCTTTTACCCATTTAAAAAAGTGAGTTGTCTTCTAACTGAACTGTAAGAGTTCCTCAAACATTCTGGATACACCTTTTTTCTTCATATATGTGCTTTGCAAAATGGTTTCCCCCAGTCTGAGGCTTATCCTTCATTTCTGTAATAGTGTCTTTAGAAGAACAAAATTTCGGGGCGCCTGTGTTGCTCAGTCGGTTAAGCCTCTGACTTCAGCTCAGGTCATGATCTCAGTTTGTGGGTTTGAGTCCCACGTTGGGTCTGTGTTGACAGCTTAGAGCCTGGAGACTGCTTCAGATTCTGTCTCCATCTTTCTCTGCCCCTCCCCATCTCACTCTCTGTCTCTCAAAAATAAATAAAAAGTTAAAAAAAATTTAAAAAATATTTAGAAAAACAAAATGTTAATTTCGATGACATCTAGGTTATTATTTTCTCTTATAGTTTGTGATTTTTTTGTGTCCTATTAAAGAAATCTTTGTTAAATGTAGGGTCACTAAGAATTTTTCTGTTTTCTTCTAGAATTTTTATAATTTTAACCATTATATTTAAGTGTATGATTCATTTTGAATTAAAGTTTGTACTACAAATCTTTGCCTAGAAAAATTTTAAAAAGACTTACATAAATGGAAAGATATATTCATGGATCAGTAGACTCAATATTGTTATCAATTCTTCCCAAAATGATCGATAAATTTAACCCAATCCTGATGAGAGTTTAGCAGCCTTTTTTTTTTGTAAAAATTAACAAGTTGATTTTAAAATTTATATGGAAAGGATCTAAAGTAGCCAAAACAACTTACAAAAGAACAGATTTGGATGACTTACACTATCAAGACTTACTATAAAATTATGATAATTAAAAGACTATAGAATTTGTATAGAGAGGGACAAACGGATTAATGGAACATCATATAGAATTCAGAAGTAAACCCACACATATATGGTTAATTGGTTTTCAACAAGTGTGCCAAGGCAATTTAATGGGAGAAAGGATAATGTTTTTAACAAATAGTGCTGGAACAGTTGGCTAGTTTTAGGTAAGGAAATGAACCTTAACTTTGTGGACATTTTACTGAGTCATTATCAAGAACCTAAAAAAGGACTCTGGTTTGAATAGTGCTTGTTTTTGGTTTTGTTTTTTTAGAGAGAGAGCATGAGAGGGGGAGAGGGGAAGAGGGAAAGAAAAAGAGAGACAGAATCTTAAACAGCCGCCATGCTCCACGTGGAGCCCCGACCAGGGGCTCAGCCTGATCCCACAACCCTGGGACCATGACCTGAGCTGAAATCAAGAGTCAGATGTTGGAATGAACACTGGGTGTTATATGTAAACCAATTTGAAAATAAACTATTATAATGAAAAAAAAAATAAAGAGCTTAACTTTCCTCTTTTGAGGAAAGTTAGACAAAACATAAATGAAAAAAATCATATCAGTTTATATACTTGTCTGTGCTCTAAAGCAGAGAAAATAGGCTGAAAAAAAAAAAAAAAGAGTCAGATGCTGAGCCGACTGAGCCGACTGAGCCACCCAGTCGCCCCTGAATAGGTTTTTTAAATAACAAATAAAAGATTAGAAATAAGTGATTCCTTATTGAAAAGTTTAAAAATTCAAATTATTACTAGTTATCTGAGGAAAAGTCATACAAATGATCATTTAATGGTGATCAATATTGACAGATACAATTCATCAGTCTCTGGCTTGCCTTCTATAAAATTATGCCAAAAAATCCAATAAAACTCCAGTATATAGAACATGGAAACAGCCGAGAGAGTCACATGCTCTATCATTCTGTCTACGTAGGCAAACCAATTTAGAAATACATATTTTAAAAGGTTGAAAAAAAGAACGAGAGTAGGTTGTTGTGAAACAGCTTGCCAAATCAGTGAAACAAAACTTTTTCGGTGTCATTATTATTTACCTCTTTTGTGTCCAGATGGAGCCTGTAGTAGCAAACACAAAACTGAGATATGAAGGCGAGAGATTTACTAGTTAATAAAGAATTTATTTATTTGTGATCAATCCCCTTAATATTATTTATATGTGGCACTCCATTCTGTGGCTATCGCTGTTGCATAGCAGGATAGTAAAAAAACCCGTTTTTTCCTTCTCTGTCTTTCCCCCACTTAAACTAAATGCAGATTTGCTAGAGCCCTTGCTGCTTTCCATGCCAGTAGATGGCATTCTTATTCTTGTTTTTATTTTAATGGTCTTAGATTCATGATAAATGTAAGGCCGTGGGCTGGACTTACATTCAGTTCTGCTTCCCTCAGTCTGAGTTCAGGATGAACAACTTCTGAGGCTTACAGAAAAGAGAGGCACATACTTAAAGAGAAGAATAAAAATGCAGTCCTTGAAAAACTGAGATGTGTCCAAAAAATTGTCACTTCTTTATTTTTCTCTTAGCTGGTTAGTGACAGGACCGGTGAGGATAGCAGTTTTTTGAAGGGGAGGGGTCTTGGGTTTGCATGCTGGCCGTTGCTGTTGACCTGGTTGCTGGGTCCTGATGACTCTGCTGCTTTGATCCGGGTTCCTTCCCGCAGCTCTGCGGATGCTGTGGTCTGTTGATCTCAGTCACGTCTCCATTCGGCCCTGGCTTTGCCCATCCACGCCACGGCACAGACCCTCCTTCAGGGCCACCTCACCCTCAGGAAGACCGCATTCTTGCTTGCCACTCTTAGCGGCATTCCGACTCCTCACTGAGAGCATCTGTTAGTCACTGGACCCCTTCCACACCCTCCACAGGGAGCCCCTGGAATCTCAGGGCCACGATTTCCGGTCTGCTGCTGATATGTGCTCCGCAGCCATTTTTAATCTGCTGTAATGGCCGTGTTCTGGGTGGGGGCGTGGTACTAAGTGGCATCTCCCCAGGATTACAAATGGAAAACAGGCTCGGAGGCCCCTGCCGTTAGCTTAATGTTCCATACTTCTGGGATGGCTACATATTCTTAGGTCTTCCGAGTCCAGTCATACCCTTCCTCTTACTTTCTCCTTTCGAATTTTTGTCCCCAGAAAGGGAACAAAATTTTGCCTCTTCCTAGGAAGGGCAATTCTTCCTATTTAAGTCTGTTGAAAATTCTCCTTAAATTTTTTTTTTTTTTTACACCATATAGATAATCTTTGTCTTACATCAGTGTTTTCAACACTATCATGGGGCACCTGGGTGGCTCAGTCAGTTAAGTGTCCAACTTGAGCTCAGGTGTCCTGATCTCATAGTTCCTGAGTTCAAACCTTGTGTAGGGCTCTGTGCTGAGAGCTCAGAGCCTGGAGCCTGCTTTGGATTCTGTGTCTCCCTGTCTCTCTGCTTCTCTCTGGCTTGTGCTCTCTCTCTCTCAAAAGTAAATAAACATTTAAAAATATCAGTCATATCCAATGCTCCCTTTTTATATAACAAACATTTTATAATACCTCTTGACTATAAGTATTAAAGCAATGACCTAACTTTATTTTGAGGGAGAATAAAAGGATAGTAATTTGTTCTAAAAAGATGTTTGTCTCTAGTTGTAGAATCACCCTGAATCCCACAGCCATGAATGCAGACTGGTAAAACTGTCTTACCATTGACTCAAATATCATGAGTGGAAAGATTTTTCAAAACTGCAAACATTCTTGATAAAAATATGATCATAACAAAGTATATTTGTTCTTCTATTTACTTTGCAGTTACCATCCTGGAAAGTCAGTACATATTAAAACTGGGAAAGTAATACTATCTTTATGTAAACCAAAATAGATCATTATAAAAACACCTTCATTAATATAATGTTGTACACAACTTTGTGGGTACAATTCTTTGTGCAGAACTGTCTTGTGCATTCTAAGATGCATAGCATCCCTGCCTCAGGCTAGCTAAATGCCGGTTAGGCCCCAATCACTGTCACAACTTAACCCTTTCCTGTCTCGAAACCTCTCCTCGGGGGCAGTACCATTCCTATCGAAAACCGTAGTTTTAGGCATATGTTCCGATAAAATTAGTTTATGATCTTTCCTGGGTCTGCAGATTATGGGGTTAGCAATATTCTGCAGAATGAGCCCTTTGTTCATTTACTTCCAAATCATCTTGACATCATTTCTATGGAACTTCTTGGTACAAGTGTCCCCATTACTGACATATCTGGGGACTCCTCGGTTGCCCAAGTTTTGTTTGAGAACCACAGCACCATACTATACTGCCTTTTGTTCATTTGTCTATTGAACTGTTTTCTCATGCATTTGAGTTAACTCCTAATACCTCTCAGTTATGATTTGGAAAATTAAGAACTAGTGGGGCCGTGTCTCACAAAGAGTACATCAAGACCAGAGCCCCAATCTTCTGACCAGAAATGTCCTATTGTGTTATATTATTATTGCCTCATGAATTAATCCATTGGCTTTTTAATTGGAAGTTTGTGTCTGAATAATCTTTTTTTTTTAAATTATTATTATTGTTCGTGCGAGTCTATTCAGTAGGGCCTGATTGTGCCTGACTGAAGTTATACACTGAATTCTAGGCCCGCAGATCTCTAAGGTGGGGACCCACTACAGCAACAGCCACTTTGTGAGGCCCAGCCTAACGAAGCCTTCCAACTATACCCATAGTTCTTCTCCAGACCCCATGAGCCATGGCTTTCCTTGGTTTCATAGTCCATATTTATCCATTCTTGTGGCCAGGCTTTGTTTACTATATTGTCTGGACTTGACTTTTCTTTCTTTCGTTCTTTTTCTAACATGGAAAAGTTTCCATTGCCTAGATCTCGAGATCCTGTCTTGGAACCATCCATCTTGCCTGGAACCAGAGAATAATGTGAATCAAACATATAAATCAAAAACAGAAACAGTTTTATTGTCTTCTCTTGAAGTAGCCAAGGGGGAGAAAATTCACATCTTCTGTACAAAATTAGAAAAAAAAATTCTATATTGGGTGTAAATTTTATGATCCGATCCCCTCAGTTCTAGTCCTTCTGATCTAACCTAACTGTTATTCTTTCCGAATCAAGAAAAGAACGTGAGGCGTAATGGTTGAGTTGTGAATGATAAACTCTGTGTGTGTATTCGGCGGAGAATGCATGTGTAGCAATTGACTTAACTAGGTGAGCGGCCCTGGGCGCATTTATGTGTGAGATCCAAATCAAGCCCTTAACAGGCAAGATTCTTTAATATAAATGAGAAATAGGCTTTATCCTTCCATAATGACCTGCAGCCTCTCAGACATGCTCTCCACAGACCGATCACTCCTCACAAAGGTTGGCCAGCTCATGGAAGCTATTATCTTTTATTTATGCAGATCAGATTGTGACAATCCTTGGAATTCTTTGTTTTATCTTCTTTTTTTTTTTAATCCTCCTGATATGGTCCTTTCTTTCTTTTTCTGTACAGGCAACTCCCCAAACAAACATTGTCATGACTTTCCAAGTCATTGAATGAAAATATTAGAGTATAATTTGGTTAGCTTGTATTATTCCACAAAGAGAAGAAAACTGTTTTAATTTTGGAGGCTACTAGATAAAGGAAGAGGGAAAAATTCCTTAATTTTTTAAACCACACAGGAAGCCACGTATTGTGCCAACATACTAACCAGCACCAAATCCCAATAGTTTACATTTCCATTATTTAACGTGCCCGCTGGAGTTTTGGATGTGGTTCAGAAAAAAATTTTTAAACAAATTTCTTACATATGACCCTAATTTCAATGGATGTGCTTAAAAAAAACCACTTAGCTTTCCTCCTTTTACATTTCCCATTAGTCAATATTAGCTACATATTCATGGCTGAGAATTTAAATAGCACACATCTTGTAAAAAAAAAAAAAACATATCAGGGTGACTTTTTTTTTTATGGGTGTGCTTCCAGTGATCTTTTCCTCTTGGGGGATTGGGGGAAAATGTTCAACAGTAGGAGTTGAAAGAAAAAGAGAATATCACTTCTGAGTGTGGCAGTTTAGTTTTCATTGCATATTACTTTTTTTTTTTCTTCCTGTAGTGCTGTTCTTTTATCTGAGCCAAGTAGCAAGGCAAGAGGCCCACTGAGAGATCAGGCAGCAACCATTGTAGCAAGGATTTTCCCAGATGATTTGGGGTCTGCTGAATTCGGCTGACATCCTCAGGGTCCTTCTTCCTGCATTTAATCCATAAGCATTTTATTGAATGCTAATTATTATGTTTCAGTAACTCTGCTTGATGTTATGGCAGATATAAGAAACAATCAAACACAATTTTTGCCTTTTTCCATTCGTTTGATAAATGCTTGTTACCCACGGGCAGAACCACAATCCTCCCCACTGATCTTTTCAGTCTCGTGTGAAGACAACCTGGGTATGTGATGATGGACATTTCAGAAGCCAAGTGAACCGTGCTGGCTGTCAAACAGGTAGAGGTGCCAGCGCTACCCGAGCGTGCGGTGCAGGATCCCAAGCGTTGTCCGTGCAAGGTCTACCTGAAGTTGTAAAATTTCCCTTGAGCTCAGAGGTGTGAGACCAGATTATAGCTTGGAGTGGTAGAGAATGGGGAGTGTCCTTGGAAGATGGCACACAGCTGTGTGAAGGCTGAGTTGTGGGGTGCATTGGAGGAACTAACGAAAAGCTCAACGCTAGGTAAGACTCTGTTCTTTTTTCTCATTCCAATAGTGAGTTTTGAGAGCTGCTCTTGAGTGGCTACCAGGGGCTTCCTTAAGTGACTAGGAGAGGAGAGCTGCATTAGGGGCATCTTGCCGTCTGGAATTCAGGTCTCACTGGCAGAGGGGAGACCCCAGGGGAAGCAGTGGATGGGGGAGGGGAAAAAGAGTTCCAAAAATAATTGTTTGAGATGCAGTGAAGATAAAGAAACAGTCACCCATAAAATATTAATCGGCAATAAGAGGAAAATGTCTCTCCACAACCAAGGAATAATTGAGCTCCTGAGAGTGGACATGGATTGTATTTCAGACTTCTTGTCCACCATTATTAACAGCTTGCTGGGAATGAATTTTTAGCTGCTCGCTGAAGGCTGAGGGTTAAGAAAATGGGATTTGGGGCAGGGAAGTCCCATTGGAGAATGGGGAAGAAATGGGACTGAATCACAGAGTCAGAGAGGGAGAAGGTGTTAGAAGATCTGGGCAGCCAGAGGCTCTGGAAGGCAAGGGGGCTTTAACTCGGTCATCTTGTGACTACCCAAGCCCATTTAGCATGACAGTTCGCACCTCCAATTGCAGCCCTGAGTGGAGTCCTTGTAATTTCCTAAGTACAAAGTTTGCTATTGTCTCCTCTTTTTTTTTTTTAATTTTTAACGTTTTTATTTTATTTTTGAGAGACATAGAGACAGAGCATGAGCAAGGGAAGGGCAGAGAGAGAGGGAGACACAGAATTCGAAGCAGGCTCCAAGCTCCGAGCTGTCAGCACAGAGCCTGACGCGGGGCTCGATCTCACAAACTGCGAGATCATGATCTGAGCTGAGGTTGGCTCCTTAACCGACTGAGCCACCCAGGCGCCCCTATTGTCTCCTCTTCTACGGCCCCTGGAAGCCATTTCCTACCATGAGAAGGGAAATTGCAGAATCAATAGGAAGAGATGTGTTTGGGTGGGGAGTGAGGTATGATAGGACAGTTCTTCAAGGGTATTACCTGAGGGTCCCCCAGAGAGCAGGACTTGTCACTGACATGTTGCCGCTGACATGGAATATAACTAAAGTGCATTGCATTCATGGTAAGTTTCTCATCATTGTAGTTAAGAAACTTATTTTTTAATTCCTTTTTAAAAAATGCATTAAAAACCAAGAGTTCCTCTAGATGGTCTGTCTGTTCTTAAGAAAAGAACTTTTCATGGTTTTCATTTATGATGGATCAAGAATTTTATTTAATTTTTGAGTTGAAGAAAATTCAGAACAGACCCTATTTAGCTACATTCATGTAGTTAACCAGTGGTGAAGTCAACAAACAGTGGAGATCCTGGGCACTCAGAAATGGAACGAGTTAGAAAGAGCAGAAACAGAGGGAAAATATACATGAAAATAACAATCCTAAAAAATCCCTGAAACTCATCTAAGCAATGGTGCTCATATCTCCCTACACGGAACTTGTCATCTTGGACTGACATTGTCCTTGCATGCTGGCTTTGATGAATCGATGCTAAATTTAAGGTGGATGATTTTCATGTTTAGCCTAAGCCCTGAGAATGGCCATCCAGTCTGAAGTGCCTGTGTTCCAGCATGAGCGCCCTCTTCCCGGGCGCACCTATGAGATCGCGGTCCTTACTGATTGCGTTCTGGGTAAGGCAAGCTATCTTGTTGACGTGTGAGAAGCTCTAATGCATCTTTCACATTTAAAGTGCCCTCGGAAGCTTTCTGCTTCACAACCTCTCTCCTTCTTTCCTTGTTACTTCTAAATTTTTCATACCGTCTTGAGCATCTCTCAAAGAATTGCAAATTCTGGCTGGAACATGATTAATTTAGCATGTGGCCTCTTCCGGTGGAGTGCTCTGCCGTCCATCCTCCTTATACAAGGCTACCTCTCTTCTTGGCTCTTAGCAGCAAAAGTGAATTAAGGCAAAGGCCCAGGCTGTTCAGATGTGCTACTTGAAAATGAGTTTTTACTGGCAGTGCCACAAAGTCAAAAGTGTGGTGTTGCAAAAGTGAAATTACAATATACAGTTGATATTATTTTAGTTGCAAAGCTCAGTCACCCCATTTCCCTCTCACGGTTTGCCGGGGGAACATCTATTATTCTTTATTTGGAGGTGAAAAGCAAAACCCAGACATTTCTCCTCCTTAAAGTCTCCCTACATTTATTCTGTTCATGTTTGTAGGACCTTCGTTATTTATTTCATCAGCTATTATTTTTGTGAGAAGGTCACCTCCCTTTACTGTTGAGAGGAGAGACACATTTACTTCCCTTGTTGGAATTCTTTTAATAGAACTCAACTTAGTCGAGCCACGAAGGCCAGTGCTACTGCAATCACAGATGGCTTCCGGTGGTGCTTACCAAGGAAATCTGCTCCAGAATATCTTTTCGACTTGGACCTCTATGGCTCCCATAATTTTTATGGGGAAGGACAGTGGGAAATATAAACTTCTTTTTTTGGAGGTATTTTGACATCTCATTTGAGTATATCTCCTATAATTTAGTTATTTACTTGCTTAAAAGTACTCTATTTGTGTAAGAGATGTGATTATTAGGTACTTAAACTAATTAGTAAGTGCCCAGCATGTAGTTAGGGCTCAGTCCATGTTAGTGATGATGATGATGATGATGATGATGATGATGAGAAGGAGGAAGAGAAGGAGGAGAATAGAATGCTGGGTCTTTGAAAGTATCAACAAGCAACCTGTTCATGAGACAAAGCTGAGTTTACTTATATTGCAATAAGGGGACAGGGCACCTCTTCAAAATTCTAATAATGAATGGAAGTCTGCTTTAAGGCAGGTCTTTCAAGTTTGGGGAGGGTGGAGATGGAGGGGCTGGCAGACAGCAACACGGCGAATGGGGGTAAAGGTCATGGTGTGATAGCTTAGGGTCAGTGGATTTGAGAGTTTTGAAGGGTCTTAGAGAGTAAATAGTCATTGGATTGAAGAGCTGAACAGTTTGATGTTCCCTGAAGCGGGATTTTTGGGAAGGTCCTGGAACTAACAGTAAAGTTATTTGCAACTTTTTTCTTCTCGGGCAAATTTTCCGAAGTAGTGAAGTAAGGCCGATGAAGGCAGTGAAACAATAAAGTTATGTTAGTGAAGATGGTCAATACTAAAGCCACACTAACATCATGGTAAATTGTATGGATATAGATGCCTTAGAGTCTTCTTCTTCTCATCCTCCTCATCTTCCTTCTTATTCTGGAATTTTGAAGATGAATGTATTTACTATCAGGGAATTAGTTATTTGAGATTTGTGAGTGTGTGTGTGTGTGTGTACATAGTATGGTACATATGGTACATATTCTATTCCGACTTGAAAAGAAAGAAGCCATGCCAGACAAACCTTTTTCCCAAGGCTCATTTTGAGTAGGCCAAATGGAGTCTGGCTGAAGTGTCGGAGAACTGTAGCTCCAAAAGCTAGCTCCTCTGTGGACATCCCAGGTATCCCTGTGAGGAATTAGGATTTGCTGCTTTCTCATCTCACTCTGTGACATCCTCCGAGTAAGATTTGCATCATCTTCCTGCCATTAAATAATTTTCTGCTTAATGCCCAGGACTGCACTATATGCTGAAGATACAATGAAGAATAAAAAGCCATGCCTGCCCTTTTGGGTTCTTATTCTAGTAGAGAAAGTAAATGAAATAATTGTCATGTATTCACCCTTTAATGTTCCCATGTGCCTGGTAGAGCACTACGCCTAATAGGGTTCCAATGAACCTGTGATAACGAATGAATGGCTGCCTGTCCATGAAGTGGGTGTGAAATGGCATTTTATTGTAGTTTTATTTTCCTGGAAATTTTTTTATATATTTCATGTGTTGCTCATTTTCTAAAAATATTGCTTTTTATATCATTTCCCTGGTTTATTTTTTTTATTTCTATTTATCTTTCTAGCTGTTGTTTCTAGATTGTCTTCAAAAGCATCCCCAAACAAATGAAGACTTATTGAAATCTTACTCAGGTACTGAGCCACCCAGGTGCCCCTAAACAGTAGTAACATTGAAGTATGTTCTTTGGTTAAGTCTTTTAGCCAGGATAATGCTAACACATATTCTTTGTTAATAAACTTGCAATTCTGAAAGTACTGTTACATCTATTATCTGACTCACTCACCTATAACAGGTAGGTAGGCGTTTTCTTCCCTATTTTATAGACTAGAAATTTGAAGCTCAAATTTAGGGTCCTGCCTAAGACCAGGCAGCTCATAGTGGAGAAGGCAAGACCCAAACTTAAATCTTATGACTTCAAGCACCTTGTCTTGTTCAGACACATTAACTTCTTCCTGCAATTTCCTGTAATAAAGGATAACACCTAGTAGTTCTGATTTAACTTTAAATCTTTATTGTCAATGCAGATTATATATAATTATATATGTATATATAAAAAATATATATAATACATATATAATATATAGAAAATTAGGGCACTTAAGCACATTATTAATTATAGATCTATGAATAACTTCACCAAAGATGTGGCACCTTTAGGAAAATGTAATTTGTACATCTCTGAGGTAGACATTAGTCTGTTAATAAAGGACAGTTCCTTTTACTTACTTACTTGATAGTGATGGTGGAGTTAGCTCTGACCAGCACAAGGCCTGGTAGATTCCACTCCACAAACATTGCTGGGACACGTCTCTGAACTCAAGCAGCTTCCGATCTAATGAGAAAGACAAGGGAGCCCAACTACCTGCAGTACAGGGTAGAAAGTGGTAAGTGTTGATGGGAAGGTCCAGACATTTGAAAGTGTGGGAAAGGGGTACATTAATTTTAATTACAGAAATCAGGAAAGAATCATGAAGGTGGTTTCTTGGAGCTGAGTATTGCCATAAGGGTAGGATTTCAATAAGTCTTCATTCGTTTGGGGCTGAAAGAGAGGTGGGATGAAGAACATTCTAGAAAGAAGAATGCAGTGCAAACACTAGGAAGTAGTAAGGCATTTGAATAAATACTTATGGTCTGATGTCACTGTGGCAGAAGATGATTGAAAAGGTATAGGAGAAGCGGGGCACCTGGATGGATCAGTATGTTGAGTGTCCGACTCTTGGTTTTGGTTCAGGTCATGATCCCAGGGTTGTGGGACTGAGTTGAGTCCACACTGGGCTCTGCACTGAGTGTGGAGACTGTTTAAGATTCTTTCTCTCCTTCTGCCCATCTCCCCTGATATATATATATATATATATATATATATATATATGGCAGAAACAAATAGCATAGGGAATTGGGGCAGGTCATGGAGACCATTAAATGCTTCTGTGATGTTTGTTGTTCTGGTTCAGGAAGATGTCAAGATTTGTTGCTGAGGAGAGGCTTAACTGAGCTGTGTGTGGGGAAGGTTGCCCCAGAGGCAGTTCACGGAAAGGATGAAAGGGGGAAGATTTTCCTGGGGCCAGGCTAAGGAATGAAGAAAAGGGCAGCTCAAGAGAGGCAGACAGCTGGGTGAGATCCCAACCAGGTCTGCTCGGGAAGTGACAATAGGAACAGAAGAAAGACTGTCAGGGAGAATAGTCGGGTGGTGTGGGTCCAGGAGAGGTAGGAGCAAAAGACAGTGTTGAAATTTCCAGGTTGGATGAAAGTGAGGATGATGAGGATAGAGAAGAATTAAGTGAGATGTAGAACCAAAAGGCAGGTTGGTGAAAGGAATGTTTTTTGTTTCTGTTTTCCTTAAAAATTTTCACTGTATTTTAGTTTTGTGGAGAAAACACAATAATACTGTTTCTTCTGGGGGAAAAAATCGGCAGGCAGGAACTGTGTTTTGTAGAACTATGATTTATGGCATGCGGCAGTTGGGTAAGTTTTGCTCTCTTTGGCCTAAGCTCTCAAAAGAGAGCTCTTGCTGGGACACACATTCCGATTTCGTGTTTCTGTATTTTACAAGGGAATTGAAACACACCGCTTCAGAGTGAATTAGGAGTGAGCTTGTACATTTTTCTGCTTAGCAGAACTCAAATAGTTTCCCAGGGAATACGTTTTCTGTTTTTCCAACACCTTTCCCTTATTCCCCAAACAGATTGCCACGTGTCTCTCATACTTCCCACGGTGTCATCAGAGCGAGAGCGCCAGGGAGAGACAGGCGCAGGGCATGGTAATTTTACACTTGAGACCGTGATCTGTAGGATCTGAAGTTTCTAAACTCCTCAAGACTCTTGGGTGCAAGGTATCTTTTGTGTTCTAGCACAAAACCAACGCAGCCCATGAAGTAATCCCTTAAGGTATCTGGGCCCATAGACTCTGCCTCCGAAAGCTCCTCCTGTTCAGTGTTTGGAAGCATTTCAGATTGTTTCCTCGATGCCCAGTTTCACATTTGTAACATGTTGTAACTGAAAAGAAAGCCTTTGTTAATACTCGGCAGGACTAACACTAAGGAAACACAGATACGCTTTCTTTTTCCTCTCCTTTTAACACTTTTCTCCCATTATTTAATCTCCTGAGAGTCCCATCCCCTTCTCTTCTATCCTTTATCTTACTACTCATAGACCCCAAGAAATCTAACTTTTCTGAGCGACAACTGGAAGAAATTCTCTGATCTAAAGCCGGTATCACCCGGAAGAGCTGGCTGATTAATCTCATTCAGAAGCAGCAGCTTCAGAAGTTAAATATATTTGCCAAAGCCCACTTATATAGTAGGGTTGCAAATTTGCATGCATTATACCCAGAGGTGCCCAGAAAAATAAGTAGTCTGGTCTAGAAGGCAGAAGGTAACTAAAGATCTAAAGTAGCCTCAGTCTTGATAGATACAATTTAAATAGCTCATTTCTTTATGCCTGCTCTCATTCCTCCTCTACCCCATGATGGTATCTGTGTGTTCTGGGAACTTAGAATGTCTTCTGACATGGGTGAGGAGCTCTTGGCATTTCCTGCAAAGTCCTTGGCCTATCCAATAGCTGCTCTGTCCTGTGGCGCTGTCCCTTGTCTTGCAGGTAGCTGCTGCCCCACTGGCCGTCCAGTCCCTTTGGCCAGGACCCGAAAACCCTCCATGTAAGTCTTGGCTCCATCTTAGACCTCAGGCAACTCCCAACCAGACACACAGCTTGTTGGAGGTATTTGGGGCATATTGGGCCCCATCCACACCCCTGGAACCCAAAAGCAGCCAAGAAAGCACCACCTTCTGCCTGTGCACTGTGCAGGTTGTTTGCTGTGGCCGAGTGTTGTTGGAGTGCGGTGCCATTAGGGGCTCTGGGTTCACTATGCAATGACCCGGTAACACAGGGACAAAGATGGACACCACTGTTGGTACGGATTTGGGCCTCTGCTCTTCTCATCACACGTCATCAAGTAGGGCAACCATGTACCTTAATTTCCAAACAGTGACAGTTTAAAAAACTTTTTTTTTATGTTTATTTATTTTTGAGAGAGAGAGAGAGACACAGAGAGACAGAACGTGAGGAAGGGATGGGCAGAGAAAGAGGGAGACACAGAATCCAAAGCAGGCTTCAGGCTCTGAACTGTCAGCACGGAGCCCAACGCAGGGCTGGAACTCACGAACCGAGAGATCATGACCTGAGCCGAGCCGGACGCTTAACCGACTGAGCCACCCAGGCGTCCCCAGTGACACTTTAAAAAAATTACAATTTATTTTTAAAAAGCTTTTATTTCAGTTTCAGTTAGCTAATATACAGTGCAATATTAGTTTCAGATGTGTAACCTAGTGACTCAGCACTTCCATCCATGTCCTGGGGTTTATCACAAGTGCCCTTCTTAATCCCCGTTGCCTATTTACCCATCCCCCCACCCACCTCCCCTCCGGTAACCATCACAAACTGGGGTGCTTTTGAGGCTGAAAGGGGGTGCTAAAATAAATTATAGAATATTTTGAAAAAGAGTTTACTGAGGGATACGTTGGTTTTATTATTTTGATGTCATTATCAAATAGCTCTATGAAAATTATTTCAAAATAAAATTATTTTGACTCAAAGTTAAAATAATACATATCCATGAGCAGGTGAAAATGGGAACAAATGGCCCCTGTTGGTGAGCTGAGCCTGGAAGAATGGTAGATCCGCGTTCCTAAGAAGGTCTCCAGTGCAGGATCGGGCACTCGGGGGCGAGGGCTCTAGAGCTAAAGGGCCTCCATGCCAGGGCTGAAGCATTTGCTGAGGGTTTCCGGGCTCTGGCCACATCAAGAGACATCAGGTCAGACAGACAGCAGCTTTGGATGCCCATGGGACAACTGCCACCTGCAGGACAAGGGACAGCACTGTAGAGGCAAAGGGCCAGTGGATCCAGTATTATTCTATGGTTGGCACTGGTCCCCAGGTTTCACCGACCACAGTCTAGGGATGGTTGGGTTTTGGGCCTTTCGATATCTTTGTAGGAATAGGAATGATCAGAGCTAGAAGCCACAGTTTGGAGAGGAAACTCCTGGAACAATAGGAGAAAGAAGCAGAAAGAAGGGCTCCCATAGAGTTCCTTTACTGCTGAGGGTCTGATGACCTCAGAAGATGAAAAGCACCAGCTAGAGCTCTCCTAGGGAGGGCTATCTCAGCCCTCACCAAAGTTTCTAAATAATTCCAGGGGTCCCCACTCACCTGCAGTTTTGCTTCTGGCAGTTTCGTCACCCGCATAAAGCACGGTGCAGAAGCAGACGACCCTTCTTCTGATGCATCATCAGAAGGTCAGCGGTCGTCTAACACTTCGTCGCAGTGCCTGCATCATTGTCCTCATTTCGTCTCCATGTAGGCATTGTATCATCTCATATCGTCACACGAAGAAGGGTGAGTGCGGTACAGTAATATATTTTGAGAGAGAGAGGGGGTGTGTAGGATGGAGAGAGAGAGAGAAACCACATTCATGTAACTTTTATTACAGTATATTGCAAGACAGGGGGTGGGGTGGGTCTTCGATGGACTCCCTCATGGATAATGGAGGAGCTCTGGGAGGGGAAATTCCAATCATAAAACCCGGCCCAGTTCCATCACCAGTTGGAGACCTTGTGTGAGCTTTTTTTTACCAGACTGGTTCTCAATTTGTTCATTGGAAACTGGAAGCCAGGCAGCATCTAGATTACGAAGATCCTTTTGGCCCTTTTAAATGTTGAGCGTTGTTACTGGGAGATGGTAGGGAACAACCACAGAGGTTTAAGCAGTCCTGGCATGATGAAATTTGGGTT
Source organism: Paguma larvata (assembly GCA_030068075.1). NCBI lineage: Eukaryota > Metazoa > Chordata > Mammalia > Carnivora > Viverridae > Paguma > Paguma larvata. The sequence continues at coordinate 27,981,716 of CM057839.1, forward strand.
TTCAGAGATCACTCTGGCGCCATTCTGAGGCAGAGTAGGGCAATGGCACTAAGCTGATCAATACTTCTGGGATGATGGCCAGAAAAGGAGTAAAAGTCTCCAGAAAACAGCATTTATTTGAAACCAAAGGGCATCGGTCCATCCGAAGAGGCTCCGTGAGGTCACGTCATACCAAGGTGAGTCTGATGCTCTCAAGGACATCAAAGAAGAAGACCAAAGGAGATGCCTGTTAATTCTTCACTCATGCAGGATTTCTCTGGCTAATGAGATTTTCCCCCCCTGACCATATGTGTGTGTGTGTGTGTGTGTGTGTGTGTGTATATGTGCTCTTATTATTCTGAATTTCTGATTCATTCTAAGATTTTTTTTCAGTTTTCTTTTTTATTTAGATTCAACATTGCTATCTTGAACCTTTCAGCAAACATCAAGATAGAAACCGTGAACTGAATTATTTAAAAAAGGAAGCAAGCTATTGTTTTATAGAACTAAAAGTAAAAATCTACCAGAAGCAATAATAGAAAATGGATATAATTTTAAAACAAAGGTCAATGGGATTACCAAAGATATAAACATTCACAAACATGTTTCAGCAAATGATGTTTCATCTCCTGGAAGAGCTGTATTTTGTAGAGTAGGGATGATGCCTCATTCTGTGATACCGTATCCCAAGTTCTGGTCTCTCCCCTTGTCTCCTAATTGTGCGTATTTCCCCTAGCTCATACTGTGGTCACTCTTGGTAATCAGCCAGTATTTGTACAATTTGCATGCCTACCCTTTGTTGTTGTTGTTTTAAAAAGCAAGACAGAAAAGAAAATACTTTTGGCATGGATTTATTTTAAAACTTGCACGGTTCACACTCTAGAACTCTGCCAGTGGAGAGATTTTTGCCATGAGGATGGTTTATTTAAGCAGCTGTATTCTGTTAGAGAGTATCTTGTGACTTGCCTCAGGGAAAACGTCTGTATCCCCCAGATTGTTTGATTGCGGCTCTTGTTTTTGACTCTTCGGGGCTGGCTGTCTCTTTATGCTATCTGGTGTCAGCTGCAGTGAACGGTGGGGAGGTATCTTCTCTCCGGCGCGCTGATGTCAGGGTCTTGGCAAGCTCAGATTCCAGGTCTTATCTGCCCCGTCAGGAGGGCTTGATTCATATTGCTGTGTCTCCCACATTTCCCACATCAGAATCCCGAGAGTCAGAAGAACAGCTACAAAGCAGTCATTTTTTTTTTTTCAAAATTTGTCCTAGTACATTCGGAGGGACTTAACGCTCATGGCAAATTTCCTTCCAGCGGTCCCAGGAGTCCTCAGGGAGTTTCATGTACTGTAGTTTTTACTCACAAACGTGGCCAGCATTTTCCTCCTCTCTTGACCTGACCTGCTTCGACAATGTTCCTATTTCCTGGGAAACTACGCACGGCTACCCTGTCCCTGTAGGCCCCAGCAGTGCCATCTCTGAGACTGGTGCCCACTGAGGGGAGCTGGGGCATAATATGCCTTCTGTGTCTTCACAGTGCTGGTGTCCACTGAGGAAAAGTTCTCCACAGAGGACCCTTCCTCTGTTACCACAAGTTTTGGCACCCATACTGTGAATGCTTTGATCTGAGTGAGATACTGCCCTTGGACAGAGATTCAGCTTTTCCTAACTGTCCTCTGACTTAGGACTTAGATGTCCTTTATTGAGGGCTCCATGACAGTTCTTGCCGCATCTCTGGTGGTGCAGGACTCTGGGTCCCCTGCTGGTTGTCTGACCTGAATGTGCTATGTAGGTGTGTGTGGTGCGTGTGTGTGCGTGCGTGTGTGTGTGTGTGTGTGTGTGTGTGAAGGTGTGTGGGGTGCGGGTGTCCTTGTGTATAAAGAGAAGAAGCTCAAGGGACAAGTGCCCACAGGCCTGTTAGTCTGTGGAGGATGGGAAACAACATAGTCTGTTTTTCTTCCTACCCTTTTGAATAGTTTGAATTTTAAAAATAAGCACACCTTACTTTTATAATAAGGAAAAGATCCATTAAAAAAAGAAGATTGAATGTTTGTGTCCTCCCCAAATTCATATGTTGAAACCTAATCCCTATGTGATGTTTTTTGGAGGTGGGGCTTTGGGAAGTGATTAGGTCGTGAAGGCGGAGCCCCCAAGAATAGGATTGGCGCCTTTATAAAAGAGGCCCCAGAGAGTTCCTTTACCTCTTCCACCATGTAAGGACACGGAGAAAAGATGGTGGTCTATGAACCAGAAAGTGGGTCTCACCAGACATCGAATACACCGCACCTTCATCTTGGACTTCCCAGTGGCCAGGACCGTGAGAAATAAGTGTGCATTGCAAATAAGCCACCCAGCCCATAACCTAGCAGCCTGAACAGACTAAGACAAGAGGTTAAGTGGAGGGGTGGGGTCCTGCACGTTCCACAGGAAAGAGCCTGTTCCAGTGGGTGGCCAGTGGGACAGTGAGGCTCACTGATGGTGGTCTGAGTAAACGGGGCTACAATGGGGAGAACCTGAGGGCAGACGGGGGATGTGGGGGGAGGGAGCTGATGCCTGACTCAGAATATCTACAGAGGAAGGATGCTCCTCTATTAGCCTTCTTGCCGGGAGAGATTCAAGATGGACCCTTCTCGCTCACTCTGTTTTTCTGTCCAACACTCTGAGTGGTGTGCCATACACCATTTGGCCTGTCACTGGCAGATGATGAAGAGTGCCCAAGCACCTACTCCGCCACGGTAGTGGTGTTGTCGTGTGGGACCTCCATTCTTGGTCATGTCCAAGACTCCTTCCACCGCTGCCTCTGCCAACTTAATACCTTGGATTATTTCTGCACATGTCATATGCTCTATTACATTTTTAATTGCTTTGGGAATAGGAACTATATCTCTCCAGAATTGAGCACTGTAATTTATACATAGTAGGTGCTCAATAAATGTTAAAATAAAACATATTTAAGAGTGAGGAAATATTTTATTTATTTCACCTAGTGTGTCAAGGGCTCAACCTGGTGAGAAATTCTTGGTTTAACTCCTGCTACATTTGCCGTCTGTAAATTGGAGATAATCTTTCATCATGTTAATAGTTATCATGAAGCTTAAGTAACATAATCCATGTTAAGAACATGCCACATTGTTAGTGCTTAATAAATATTAGGTAATATGACTTATGCAAATCTAATAATTGTTGCTGTTTTGCAAAGCTAACCAAGTCTGACAATGATGTCGAAATGCCGGTGAAAATTTGGAATTTTGTTTATTTTGTCAATTTGAACAGAATCAAACTGCCAAAGTGAATTTTTAGGAATAAATGGGTTTTTCAATCTTCTCTGTTTACATTAAAGTAGTTTATGACAATTAGTTTATAGGTAGTTGTACTTACCTGAGTTTGGCAGACCTAAAAGTAACCTGAAGACCAAGCAAGTCAGTTCTTTGGTAGAATGTCTTTGGGCAGAAGAGACAGATAATTCTGCCACTTGGCAAGTCCTAGGAAAGTGGGGTTAACTCACTTTTTATTCATTTCTGAATCCTTAGCCCAGAGAAAAGCACCTGCCTTGAAAAGAGGATGAAGATATTTGATAAAAGAATTGAAGAATGATCCAGGGCTAATATTCCTTGGTAGTTCTAATTATATAAAAAATAGATCAAATATATCATGTACATTAAAAAGAAAAAAATTATGCATATGTGGTTCTGAGATTTGGATATCCATACCCAGGTGTTTATTTCTGACTAAAAATTGTAAAATCTAAGTAGTTCAGCTATTTGCTACTGAATATCCAACTAGATTGAGCTAAGTAGAAATAACCTAACAGAATCTTGGTTAGGTGGTGCTAATTTATTTATTTATTTATTTATTTATTTATTTATTTATTTATTTATTTTTTATTGTATAAAATTTCAGTTCAGCTATTTTATTTTATTTTTTTTCAATTTTTTTCAATTTTTTTTATTATAATAGTTTATTTTCAAATTGGTTTACATATAACACCCAGTGTTCATCCCAACACGTGCCCTCTTTAATGTCCGTCACCCCCTCTCCCCCCCCCTCACCTCCCTCACCTCCCTCACCCTCAGATTGTTCTTAGTCTTTGAGAGTCTCTTATGTTTTATCTCCCTCCCTCTCTGTGTCTTTTTTTCCTTTCCCCTCTTCCCCTCCCCCTGGTTTTTGCTTAGTCTCACAAAGTCCACCTATTCGTGGAAACATGGTATCTGTCTTTTTCTGACTGACTTATTTCACTTAACATAATACCCTCCAGTTCCATCCATGTTGCTACACATGGCCAGATTTCATTTTTTCTCATTGCCATGTAGTAGTCCATTGTATATAAGTACCATAACTTCTTTATCCATTCGTCAGTTGATGGGCACTTGGTCTGCTTCCATGATTTGGCTATTGTCGAAAGTGCTGCTATGAACATTGGAGTACACGTGCCCCTATGCATCAGCATTCCTGTGTCTCTTGGGTAGATTCCTAGCAGTGCAATTGTTGGGTCATAGGGTAGCTCTATTTTCATTTTTTTGAGGAACCTCCACACCGTTTTCCAGAGTGGCTGCACCAGTTTGCATTCCCACCAACAGTGTAGGAGGGTGCCTGCTTCTAGTGGTGCTAATTTAAACATTTGTGTCAAAATGCATTTTGTGAATTCTATACAGTAGGAGAACTGAGAGGCTTAGTGAGGAAATTGAGAATTTGTGAAGGAATGCTTGCACAGACCCTGCTTTCAAGGGATGTGTTGCAGAACAGCAGATTTGGAGCTTCTCGTTTTCAGGGAGGAAGAGGGGCAGCCTGGGGGGTCATTAAAGTCAATCTAGTGCTCCCGCCGCCTTGCATAGAGAAGCTGTCCCTTGCCCTACTTGCTTTACCTCCTTGCACAGCCGTATTAGATGCCAAGCCAAGGAAGGAAATGGTCCAAAAGGCTTTTTTTAAAAAAATTGTATAATGTTTATTTACTTTTGAGAGAGAGACACAGAGAGAGAGAGTGACAGAGGATGAGCAGGGGAGGACAGAGAAATGGAGACACAGAACTGGAAGCAGGCTTCGGGCTCCTCACTGTCAGCACAGAGCAGCACTTGGGGCTGGAATTCCTGAACTGTGAGATGGTGACCTGAGCCGAAGTCCGAGGCCCAAACGACTGAGCCACGCAGGTGCCCCCAGAGGCTTTTCCACTTTCAAAGTAAACTAGCAAAGCGTTGCTCCCTTCCACCACACAGTACCAGGGTTTACCAAGCCCCGAAAAGACAACCTCCATGAGAATGTTTTTGCCAATCCTAAAGTACTAACTTCTTTACAAGTGACAAAGTGATTTCACATACGGGACCTCAACTGGTCTCCACAATAATGCTGAATGGTGGGGACTGCCATCAATCTCATTTTATAGACAAAATAAGGCTTAGAGTTTAAATACTTGTCTAATCCAGGTTCTGTACTCTTTTCCCCATCTAGTAGTTAAACTGAATGTGTTGATGTCTTCATAACTGTTGAACGAAGGTGGAGATGGAGGCAGAGCAGCTAGAGGAGGCATATCGCTTGGCGTGAGCAGCACCAAGGCTGGGAGCCGGCGTTCCCCGTGGGTTAACCTGCGTGTGCAATCATGCTCACGCAGCCGGGTGAGGACTCCATAAATACCGCCTCGAAAGTGGAAGTAGCTTAGGCTCCGGGACACTCCCTCCAAAAGAAAGATCTAGTGAGGGAGGATTAAACTGCTCTTTAATTGTTGGGGACACGTGCACAATGTAACAAATGCCCTTAGAGAAGCAATTTGGAAAAGAGTGAGTTGGAAACCTTGGGGGAAAGTCAGAATCTTTAGTCATAAAACACCTGAACAAGACATAATTATTAGCCCCGAGCTTTATTTTAATGATGTACTATGTCTTAAATATAATACCTACAGCTCGCTGAAAGATGCCAGCTGCTCAGAAAGAAAGAAACAAAAGGAAAAGAAGGGCCATTTGTAATGAGTCTGGATCTTTGTACAACCTGTCATTTTGGTCGCCTGATACTCCGGTGCCCCCAAGGGACTGACCGAATGCGCCGGCATATGCCAGGGGACATCTGCTGACCATGCTGTGGGCTGTGAGTGGTCCCCACTTTTATCCTTCATCCCGTGAGTGCCTCCGTGCATTTTCAGCAGGTCCTAGAGAGAGTGGGTGAAGTATCTCTGGAGCGGACTGGTCAATCGGGCATTTTCCTTGGAACTTTGAGACTTGGGTTCAAACGCTGACTCTAAGTGTAATAAATAGCTTAGCTTTTTACCTCTCAGTTCCTTATCTGCAAAATGGGATTGAACCCAGGCACTTTAAACAGCTAAGGGAAGGAGTAAGTAAGATTCTTTATGTGAAATTATCTGGAAAATGGCAGAAACTTTTCCGAAAGCGGTTATCTCAACTCTTGGTAGGGAAGAGCGAATCCTGTATTATCAACTTCGTGTTTATCTGGACAACCAGTCTTTCGCTTTTTGTTAATTATCTTACTCTTTATGTTATAAAGACGTGTTCTCCAAACTAAATCCCTTGAGACACGCACCTTTGTACTGGGCTAAGTGGACAGATAATTTCATTTAGAGAACAGAATGGCACTTTTTACTTGACATTAGCTTGAACGTTTTAGTCTTTTGGACTAAAAAACAATACATAATATATGAGCCAGCTGTAAACGTTTGATATATAGTCAAGAAGAGAGAAAGATCCCAAATATAACAAGCACTACCAAAATATTAAGATTTTCCTGTTTTCTATTTTTTTATATTTAACAAGAACTGGCGTGAAATTAGTATATTTAGATTCAAGGATAAATTTGAATCGATGTAACTTAAAACACAGGTAGATTGCCTCTAATTGAAAGTCAGAACTGTAATATCTAGCACTAAAATATTGAAGGTATTTTTGTGAATATATTATCACTAATATTCCACCTCTAATGTAGGAATGGATATTACTCTTAGGTCATAGCGGTCAATGGTTACTTTCAATGTTTATAACGTTTATTCCAGTTCTGTGGAATATTTTCATCAAAAAAAGGTGTTCTCTAGTTGTTATAAATAAGCCTCAAACATTTCTGAAAACGTTCATGTAGTCTGTTTCCTGCTACGAGGGGTACAAAAATTAATTTTCTTTGAGAGAGAGAGAAAGAGAGTGGATGCAGGCAAGTGGGGGAGGGCAGAGGGAGAGGGAGAGAGAACCGTAAGCAGGCTCCATGCTCAGCACGGGGATCTATCCCGTGACCCTGGGATTATGATCTGAGGCAAAATCAAGGGTCGACACTCACTCACAGCCACCCACGCGCTCCAATTTGTTTTCATAGTAACTAGAATTCATATGGCACATTCCAGTTCATAAAGTGCTGTCTCATTCATCACCACTTTTGGAGCCTCGCAAGAACATTCTAAAGAAGGAGTATTATTATTGTTATTGTCATTGTGATCATTATGCTCACTTTGTGGGAGAAGAAGATCAGGTCCAAAAACGAATTACAGACAGGGAGAAGGTATTTGCAATGGATTTGAAGGTGACAAATATAACCTAAGCATTTACCTCTACTCCCTCCTACAAGATCCATAAGGACACGGTAAAGGTAATGGTTGAGGACAAGAAACAATTTCACATTTTTAGAAAATGGAAAACCAGTGAATGAGAGGTAGTTGATTTAAGAGAATAGAGAAAACGGAATCCCCAGTGTCTGGAGAGGAGGCTGACACAAAGAAACAGGATGATTCCCTTCACAGAGCCCCAGAAGAGCTCAGTAAGGAGAGGCACTTGGGACTGGGAGGGGTGAGGGATTGGATCAGAAAATGCAGGACTTGCTTTGTTCAGAGTCTGTACAGGGAGTCTTTATAGCCCTGGTTCCCCGTCTCATCCCACATTGCCGGATGACCAGGAAGAGACCTGAGATTTATTCTCCAGAGGAGTTGTTCCAGACTGGGTTCAGTCTCTGCACAATAAATTTTCATGTTGAGGCTCCTTGTTGAAAGCAGGACAGTTAAATTAAATTCTACTAGCTGAATTGAGAGACATCCCAACCCAGCCTCCCTGGTCTATAGCTAGCTTACTGGAAACCAGGCTTTTATACCTCTTAACAAGCTAAACAATAACAACAACAAAAAAAAAACACTGAAAGATATTAATGTTTGTGGATCTCCTAAATAAAATTACTCTACAATGTAAACTTATAGTCAATGAGTCTTGTCCACTTACACAAAGCTTCCAATAAGCTAAATACTAAATTCTAAAAAATAATTCACTCTTAAATATGAATATACAGTCAAACCTTATCACACATTTGAGAAAAATCTCTAACATTAAAGAGATAAACATAAATAATGAAACATAATGAAAACACAATCATTTGGAGGGAACAGATGTAATGCAGGATACATGAGTAAGCATTCTATCATCATAAAGATGAGGAGATGGTGCATTCATGAAACATGAACAGAATGCTACAAAAGGAACAAAGAACAAGAAAGAGCTCTTGGAAATTTGATTTCACTTTATTTTTTATTTTAATTCCACATTAGTTAATATATAGTGTTATATTAGTTTTAGGTGTATAGTATAGTAATTCAAAAATTCTATGCATTATTCAGTGCTCATCATAAGTGTACTCTTTAAAAAATTTTTTTAATGTTTTTTTATTTTTGAGAGAGAGAATGTGAGTGGGGAAGGGACAGAGAGAGACAGGGAGACACAGAATCTGAAACAGGCTCCAAGCTCTGAGCTGTCAGCACAGAGCTGGACATGGGGCTGGAACTCAGGAACGGCGAGATCATGACCTGAGCTGAAGTCAGACACTTAACTGAGCCACCCAGGTGCCCCAGATGATAAGTGTACTCTTAATCCCTTTCACCTATTTCACCCATCACCCCACCCACTTCCCCTCTGGTGACCCTCAGTTTGTTCTCTACAGTTAAGGGTCTATTTTGTTTTCTTGTTTGTTTTGGTTTGTCTCTTTTATTTGTGTGTTCCTTTGTGTTTTTTTTTTTCTTTTAAAAGATAAAGCTTATTTTTCTCTCCTGTAAATGTCAGGACAGGTGGTCTAGTGAACTCAAAACTTTTGGAGACCTAGTCTCCCACTCTCTTGTTGCTCTGTCATTCTCAACATGTGGCTTCCACGTTAAGATCTAAGATGACTGGGCCATCTTTGGCCATTTCGGATACATATTGTGCAATACCTTCCCTTCAAGGGCATGATTCAGGAGCTGAACTTGCCATTTCTGCCTACATCCATTTTACTCATCTGTTGACCAGTCTGAATCACAGGGCCATACCTATATGTGAAGGGGCGAGACCTTTGTTTTGTTTCTTAAAATTCCACATATGAGTGGAATCATTTGGTATTTGTCTTTCTCGACTAACTTATTTCACTTGGTGTTATATCCTCTAGATCCATCATCCATGTTCTTGCAAATGGTAAGATTTCATTGTTTTTTATAGCTAAGTAATATTTCACTACACACACACACACACACACACACACACACACACACTACTTCTTTATCTCTTCATCTATTGATGGACACTTGGATTGCTACAGTAATTTGGCTATTGCAAATAATGCTGCAATAAACATAGGGGTATGTATGTCTTTTCAAATTAGGGTTTTCATAATCTTTGGATAAATATCCAGCAGTGGAATTACTGGATCATATGGTAATTCTGTTTTTAATTTATTGAGGAATCTCCATACTGTTTTCCACAGTGGCCGCACCAGTTTGCATTCCCAAAAACAGTACACAAGAGTTCCTCTTTCTCCGCAACCTTGTCAACACTTGTTTCTTTTGTTTTTGATTCAGCCATTCTGACAGGTGTGAGGTGATATCCATTTGTGGTTTTGACTTGCATTTTCCTGATAATTAGTGATATTATTCATCTTTTCATGTGTCTGTTGGCCATTTGTATATCTTCTTTGGAGAAATGTCTGTTAGTATTTTCCCATTTTTTAATGGGATTATTTGTTTTTCTGGTGTTGAGTTGTATTAAGTTCTTTATACATTCTGGTTCCTAACCCTTTATTGGGTATGTCATTTGCAAATATCTTCTCCCATTCAGTAGATTGCCTGATTTTGTTCCTGTTTGTTGATTGTTTCCTTTGCTGTGCGGAAGCTTTTTATTTTGATGTAGTCCCGATCGTTTATTTTTACTTTTGTTTCCCTTGCCTCAGGAGACCTATCTAGAAAAATGTTCCTATGACCAATGTCACAGAAATTGTTGTCTGTTCTCTTTTATAGGATTTTTATGGTTTCAGGTCTCACATTTAGGTCTTTAATTCATTTTGAGTTTATTTTTGTGTATGGTGTGAGAAAGTAGTCCAGTTTCATTCTTTTGCAGGTAGGTGCCCAGTTTTCCCAACACCATTTGTTGAAGAGACTTTTTTTTCCCATTGCATATTCTTGCCTCCTTTGTCAAAGATTAATTGACCATATAATCATGGATTTATTTCTGAGCTCTCTATTCTGTCTATTGACCTTATGTGTCTATTTTTGTGCTAATGCTATACTGTTTTGATTACTACAGCTTTGTAGTATAACTTTAAATCTGGGATTGTGATATCTCCAGCTTTGTCCTCTTTCAAGATTGCTTTGGCTAGCTGAAGTCTTTTGTGGTTCCATACAAGTTTTAGGATGATTTGTTTTAGTTCTGTGAGAAATGCTGTTAATATTTTGATAGAGATTGCATTAAATCTGTAGATTGCTTTGAGCAGTATGGACTTTAAACAATATTTGTTTTTCCAATCCATGAGCATGGAATATCTTTCCATTTGTTTGTGTCATGTTTGATTTCTTTTATCAATGTTTTATGATTTTCAGAGTATAGGTCTTTCACCTCTATGGTTAGGTTTATTCCCGGGTATTTTATTATTTTTGGTGCAATTGTAAACGAATTGTTTATTTATTTATTTATTAAATTTTATTTATTTTTTATTTTCTATTTTCTTTAATATATAATTTATTGTCAAGTTAGCTAACATACAGTGTGTAAAGTGTGCTCCTGGTTTTGGGAGCAGATTCCCGTGATTCATCGCTTACATACAACACCCAGTGCTCATCCCAACAAGTGCCCTCCTCAATGCCCATCACCCATTTCATCCCTACCCTATCCTCCCTTCAGCCCTCAATTTGTTCTCTGCATTCAAGAGTCTCTTATGGTTTGCCTTCCTCTCTGTTTGAAATTTTTTCTCCTTCCCTTTCCCCATGGTCCTCTGTTAAGTTTCTCAAGTTTCACATATGAGTGAAAACATATGGTATCTATCTTTCTCTGACTGACTTATTGCACTTAGCATAATACCCTCCAGTTCATCCACGTTGCTGCAAATGGCAGGATTTCATTCTTTCTCATTGCCAAGTAGTATTCCATTGTATATATGAATCACATCTTCTTTACTTATTCATCTGTTGATGGACATTTAGGCTCTTTCCATAATGCGGTTATTGTTGAAAGCCCTGCTATAAACATTGGGGTACATGTGCCCCTATGAATCAGCACTCCTGTATCCTTCAGATAAATTCCTAGTGGTGCTATTGCTGGGTCGTAGGGTAGTTCTATTTTTAATTTTTTGATGAAACTCCACACTGTTTTCCAGAGTGGCTGCATCAGTTTGCATTCCCACGACAGTGCAAGAGGGGCCCGTTTCTCCACATTCTCTCCAACATCTGTTGTTTCCTGAGTTGTTAATTTTAGCCACTCTGACCAGTGCGAGGTGGTATCTCAGTGTGGTTTTGATTTGTATTTCCCTGATGATGAGTGACGTTGAGCATTTTTCATGCGTCTATTGGCCATCTGGATGTCTTCTTTGGAAAAGTGTCTATTCATATCTTCAGCTGATTTCTTCATTGAATTATTTGTTTTTCAGGCTTGAGTTTGGTAAGTTCTTTATAGATTTTGGATACTATCCCTTTATCTGTTATGTCGTTTGCAAATATCTTTTCCCATTCCATTGGTTGCCTTTTAGTTTTGTTGATTGTTTCCTTTGCAGTGCAGAAGCTTTTTATCTTGATGAGGTCCAAAGAGTTCATTTTTTAAAATTTCTGTATATTGATTTTGTACCCTGAAACCTTACTGAATTCATTTATTGGTTCTAATAGTTTTTTGGTAAGGTCTTTAGGGTTTTCTATACATAGTATCATGTCATCTGAAAATAGTGAAAATTTTACTTCTTCCTTACCAATTTGGATGCCTTTTATCTTTTTTTTCTTTCTGATTGCTGTGGCCAGGACTTCCAATACTATGTTGAATAAAAGTGGTGAGGGTGAACATCCTTGTCTTGTTCCTGACCTAGGAGAAAAGCTCTCAGTTTTCACCATTGAGTATGATGTTATCTGTGTAGTTTTTATATATGGTTTTTATTATGTTGAGGTATGTTTCCTTAAATCTACTTTGTTGGGGGTTTTTATCATGAATGGATGTTGTACTTCATCAAATGCTTTTTCTGCATCTGTGCCAATGATCATATGGTTTTTATCTTTTCTCTTTTTGATGTATTGTGTCACATTGATTGACTTGAAAATATTGAACCTCCTTATATCCCAGGAATAACTCCCACTTGATCGTGGTGAATGATTTTTTTTAATGTATTGTTTGATTTGTTTTGCTAACATTTTGTTGATGATTTTTGCTTCTATGTTCGTCAGAGGTATTGACCTATAGTTCTCTTTTTTTCTAGTGTCTTTATCTGGTTTTAGTGTCCTGAGTAATGCTGGCCTCATACAATGGATTTGGAAACTTTCTTTCTTCTTGTATTTTTTGGAATTTTCTGAGAAGATTAGGTATTAACTCTTCTTTAAATATTTAGTAGAATTCATCTGTGAAGCTATTTGGTCCTGGGATTTTGTTTGTAAGGATTTTTTTGATTACTGATTTAATTTCATTGCTGGTAATCAGTTTATTCAAATTTTTTATTTCTTCCTGGTTCAGTTTTTATAGGTTATGTTTCTAAGAATTTATCCTTTTCTTCTAGGTTGTCCAATATGTTGGCATATAAATTTTCATTATATTCTCTTATAATCCTTTGTATGACTGTGATATTGGTTGTTATAGTTCTCCACTTTAATTTCTGATTTAATTTATTTAAGTCCTTTTTTTATGAGTCTGGCTAAAGATTTATCAATTTTGTTGATATTTTCAAAGAACTGGTTCCTGGTTTCATTGTTTTGTTCTATTGTTTTTTTTTTAATTTCTATTTCATTTATTTCTTCTCTAATCTTTATTACTTCCTTCCTTCTGCTGTTTTTGGATTTTAGTTGTTTTTCTTTTTCTAGTTCTTTTAAGTGTAAGGTAAGGTTGTTTATTTGAGATTTTTCTTACTTCTTGAAGTAGACCTGTATTTTTACAAGCTTCCTCTTAAAGCAGCTTTTGTTACATCTTGAAGATTTTGGACTGTTGTGTTCCCATTTTAATTTATCTTCATGTATTTTTAAATTTCCACTTTGATTTCTCCTTGACCCATTCATTGTTTATAGTAGCATGTTATTTAACTTCCATGTATTTGTGTTCTTTCCAGATGTTTTCTTGTGGTTAATCTCCAATTTCATAACGTTTTGGTCATGAGGGTGCATGATGTGACTTCAATCTTTTTAAATTCGTTGAGACTTGTTCTGTGGCCCAATTTGTGATCTCTTTTGGAGGATGTTCCATGTGCACTCAAAAAGAGTTTGTATTCTGCAGCTGTAGTATCAAATGTTATAAATATATCTCTTAGATCCATCTCGTGCAGTGTATTATTCAAAGCCACTGTTTCCTTATTGATTTTCTGTTTGGATGATCTATCTGTTGATATAAGTGGGGTGTTAAAATCTCTTACTATTATTGTTTATTACTAGTGGTTACTTCTTTTATGTTTGTTCTTATTAGCTTCTTCATGTATTTGCATGCTCCCTTGTTGGGTATATTTACAATTGTTATATCTTCTTGTTGGACTGTTCGCCTTATGATTATATGGTGTCCTTCTTTGTTTCTTGTTGCAGTCTTTGTTTTAAAATCTACTTTTTTTCTGATATAAACATTGCTACTTGAGCTTTCTTTCCACTTCCATTAGCATGATAAATACTTTTCCATTCCTTGACTTTCAATCTATGTCTTTGGAGTCTCAAATGAGTCTCTCTTATAGGCAGCCTAGAGATGGCTCTTGCTTTTTTATCCATTCATCACCCTATGTCTTTTGATTGGAGCAGTTACTCCACTTACATTCAAAGTAATTATTGATATGTATGTTATTATTGACATTTTGTTACTTGTTTTATGGTTGCTTTTATAGTTCTTCTTTATTCCTTTCTTCTCTTGCTCTCTTCTCTCATGGTTTGCTGCTGCCTTTTCTTAGTGATAGTTCTTAGATTCTTTAGTCTTTATTTTTTGTGTATCTTTTTCTTCTTTTTTGTGTATTTTTTTGAGAGAGAAAGAGTGAGTGAGCAGGGGAGGGGCAGAGGGATAGAGAGAGAATCTTAAGCAGGATCGATCCATACTCAGCGCGAAGCCCGATGTGGAGCTTGCTCCCACGACCCTGGGATCATGATCTGAGTTGAAATCAAGAGTCAGATGCTCAACTGACTAAGTCACACAAGTGCCTCTTTGTTACTGGTTTTTGATTTGTCGTTACCATTAGGTTTATATATAATATCTTATGCATATGGCAGTCTATATTAAGTTGATGGTCACTTAAGTTTAAACCTATTCTTCACTCCTCTACTCTGCACATTTTAGGGATGTGGTGTCATACTTTTTATCCTTTTACTTTGTGAATTCCTTGACTGATTTGTATAGATATATTTAATTTTGCTGATTTTGTGCTTTCTACTTTTCTTTCCTTTCCACTCAAAGAGTCCCCTTTAGCATTTCTTGTAGGGCTGGTTTAGTAATGATGAATTTCTTTAAATTTTGTTTGTCTGGGAAACTATTTCTCCTTCTGCTCTTTTTTTTTTTAAATAAGTCATCTTATTTTATTTTATTTTTTTAAGTTTATTTACTTTTGACAGAGAGACAGAGTGTGAGCAGAGGAGGGGCAGAGAAAGAGGGAGACACAGAATCTGAAGCAGGCTCCAGGCCCTGAGCTGTCAGCACAGAGCCCAATGTGGGGCTCAAACTCACAAACCGTGAGATCATGACCTGAGCCGAAGTCGGTGCTTACCACTGAGCCACCCAGGCGGCCCCTCTCCTTCTATTCTGAATGGTAGCCTTGCTGGATAGAATATTCTTGGTTGCAGATTTTTTTCTTACAGCAGTTTGAATATATCATGATACTCCTTTCTGGCCTGCAGAGTTTTTGTTGAAAAATCCATTGATAGCCTAATGGAGTTTGCATTTTTTTAACAACTGTTGTTTGCAAATTGCTTAAATATCTACTAACAGATGTATGGATCAATTGTGATACAATAGAATGCCATTGAAATAAGTCATATACATTAATATATGTATGTATTAACATGGATAAATCTTGAAAATACCATACTAAATAAAAATATTGTAAAGTGATATGTACATCATGATATCATGTATGCAAATTTTAAAACACAAAATAGTGCTATCTGTTGTGCTGTTAGATAATATAAAATAACATCATTTATATAATATAAAATGATGGAGGTGATACATTTCAACTTCAAGAAAGCAGTTACTTCTAGAGAGACAAGAGATCATCAACTCTGTAATGTTCATTTACTGAATTAAAAAGATCTGAAGTAAAAACAAGAAAATTACATATTGGGTCATAGTCTTAATGCCTTTTTCTCTGCCCTTTTTTTTATGTTTTAATTATTTTTTCCAAAAAACAAAAACAAAACAAACAAAACCAAGAAACAATTAGGCTAGGAATTTGAGTAATTTGTTCCATGTAACACTGTGACAGCTTGAATCCGGATTTTCTATCAGTTTCCGCTCTGTCTTTAGGAAGAAGCGGTGGAAGTCAATGGGTCAGTGTGGTGTATAACAAAACAGCACCGCACATTGAGTTCTGATTTCTGAGTTAGCCTGGAACAGATCTTTTCTATTGATATGGTGATCTCCTCTGGCTTCACTTTCTCAACTCTGAAATCTAGGGATTACTACCTTAACGAAGCACCAAGAGTACTTGGGACATGGTAGCTTTAAAGACTTGCCTTTTCTTTCTCCTTTTCTTTCCTTCTTAAACTAAACCTACAACCAGTTGTCTAAGTGTCATGGGTCTTATAAATGTTCAAATCGCACTGTTCTTTGAGTAACATCATTTTGTTCTGAGATAACAAAACAGTATGGTTTCTTCTCCTCTGACATACTCTGAATTATGGACCTGGTTCGGACCTATAGACCTAGACTACAGGCCTGAATGACATACTTGCCTTTGTAGTGAGGAAGTGTGTTTGGTTTTCCTCACAAACTTTTTCTCCTAAACAAGATGTATGCATTTTTAAAAGGAAACAATCTCTTAATCAGGTGGCTCATTGCATCTTAACAAGAAAGATTAACATTTTGATTGGATTCGTTTCTACCAAGATTCAATTTTTCCTTTATCCTCTATGTAGTTCTATAGCTTACCTTAAAAGAAATGCCATGAATACATTTCTTTATTTTGACTTGTTTTCTTTGTTTTATAGAAGGATTTACCAAGTCCTATGACTTGGCATCTTGTCTGTTCCTATCACCTGGACCACCTGATATGGTAGACATTTTTGATGGGGGTATGATTGGGACTGGTCATTTGTCAGTTAGTTGAAATCACTAAAAGTAAAAAATCATTAAAACTGACTAAATCTTTATATATAGATCTGCATACATGTGAATTTATTAGCCATTGCAGCAAAGGCCAACGTCTGTTTTTGTGTATGGATCTGTTTGGAAGTTCTGCAATTTTTTCTGTACACCGTACTCATTTTGGAAGCTTAATGATTTCCAGTTTGGGATTCTTTAAAGTGGAGCAAAAAAGATAGAGATTCCTGTAACATAATTTGAAAGGATACAATTTTCTCTTAATTGTACTATGTTTCTCTTTGTTTTATATTTCTCTGTAACTTGAGAGCAATTTTTAAAGCGTTATCAAGTCTCTGCAAAGTATTGATCTTAGTTTTTAAAGAAACATTTACTTGTTTTAGAAGTCGTGTTTCATAGTTTGTGAAATCTTTAGTAAAATTAAATAACATAATAATAACTGGGATCATAGACAAGTTTGTGAGTAAACACAACTGACTCTTGATGGATTGTACTGCCCATCTGGAGGAGAGGAAATGGGTGCGCATAGTGGAGAGTAGTCTAACGTTCGAGAGGTTCTGCATCCTGTTGGCAACTGCTGGTGTATTTTACTGAGAAAATGGAAAGTGTGGAAAATTTGACAAATTAGTTAATAAGAGGTGGCTACAGCAGCTTTAATATTTCCATCTGTCTGAGTATTACTACAAATAAGAACTGTGAGTTTTTAACAATTGAGGTGATCAAAAATATACTTTCTCTGAAGTACAGGAGGTTTGTGTAACTTCCCAGACATAAATGATTTTAAACAAATCTCCACTTTATGCCAGATGACAGAATAGAAATGTTCATAATCGCTTAGAGAAGGAGATAATGTTTTATGTGTCACTGGAGGAAAGAGTAAAACAAATATTTTACAATTTTTCTCTACCCCATTTATTGTTTTGATTTGACTCAAATAACCTTTTCTTGTTATTGTAATCGACTTCCTAATGCATCTTCTCAACCGCATGGGCAGATACACAGAACTTTATATGCGTGAATAATATGAGTTGATGTAGCAATATATTTTCTTTGTTTTTACATTACACATACAGCACAAATCCTAATAAAACTAGACTGGAATATATTACAAATTCATTTGGTTAGTGTTCAGTTACTGAGTGAGTGAATAAATATATACGATTTAAATTAAGAATGTGCAGTCCATTACTTACATGCCACCTCTTCTACTTTATTTTGACTTTTGCACTTATCATGTTTTATTAACATTTTGAAGTTGTAAACATGAGTAGAGTGAAAGCCATATCACAAAGTTGAGCTTAGAGTTTTGTTATGTTGGGAAATCAAAGTCTTAAGAGTAACTATAGAGAAACCGGTTCTTAAGTGCATTGATCGAGAATATTGCTGTGCCGTTGGCAGTTCCGTTTTTCCTTCGTGGATAGTGTCTGCTGAGGGTCTAGTCCAGGGCATCTCGGAGTAGTCAGGAGGCTCATACACCTATTACGTTTACTTTTCTACAGGTAGGGCCAAAGAATGCACATTTAGAACAAACTCTTCTATTGTTCTTATAAATGATAAAGTTTGAGATTTTTTTTAGTTCTGATTCCTTAGGAGACAAGCCTTTGATAATCATGGCACATGATTTATTGAGGAAGTGTTTTTCAAAAAAATCCATTCAGTTAAGAGTGGAGCAGGATGGGAGAAGAAGAAAAAGCTGAGCAATGATCTGGTTTCAAGTCAAAATCTAACGTTGGTTTGATCCAGAGTGGGTGGGCTAATGAGCAGTCTCCCTTTGAGGTAATGGCGGCAGTATTTAGTACCCTGCTTTCAACCAGTCATATGTCATTGGCTGTATGTGGGTGGAGGGGAGGTAAGTGCAGACCTTCCCTGATGAAGTAGTTCCTATTAGCAGAGGACACTCCTATTAGCAGAAGAAGATGGATAGTTGTGAACCCCTTGGCAGCCAACATGCACAGCAACTGAGAGAGGAGTACCCTGGCCTGGTTCAGACCAGGCGTCATAGTCTACCCCTTGCACTGCTCAGGTCCATTTGCTTCTCACATTAAATCTGCTCCAACCATACAGATCTCGTGGTCACTATTCCTGGAGAAACAAAAGAGGAGGGTTGGTGAGGTAAACCACAGCCCCTGCTACTGCAGTTGGTACCAACGTACCAATCATCTCCCTCCTCTACCACACATTTCTGATTCCCCTCTCCCTCAGCTAGCAGTTCCAGCTAGTCTAAGTGACTTGCCTTCTGGGTTGGTGCAGACTTCATCTCTGAGGAGCCTAGGTCTCTGGATATCATGCCTTTTTGAAGGTAGGTTCCTATACTTGCCCACTTACAGTCACAAATGGGCACAGATGTGCCAAGAGATGCCCCACCAGATGGGGCATAATTATGTACATCCTCATTATTAGGTAGTATTTCTCCCTCATGATAATCAGGGTTGATTTTCCTGGTACGTCCTTTTTGTATCAGCTGGACTACTGACATAAGGAACCCAATGTGATTAGTGGCAGCCATTGCTTTGAGTTTAGTTGAAGTTTTACTGTGTTGTGTTTTTTGATTCTTCCTTCTATGGGTAGAAACACTCTCCATCTTGCTTTCAAGACCTCTAGACTCAGAAGCCATAACATATGGGGCTGGGAAGCACAAATTCTTCAAGTGAGCCATTGGATCTGGTGGTGAGTGGGGCTACTCCTACCTCTACTACTTGATGCATGGACCTATGTATTTTATTTACAGTGGACACAATACCATGTGATGCCCTTACTTTAAGAAGTTTACCAAATCTTGCAGGATAGCACCTATCCTCACAGTATAATCTCAAAGCTCGTGTCTCAGTTGCATTTTTTCTTTTTTCTTTTCATTTATTTTTTAAAGTAGGCTTCATGCCAGCATGGAGCCCAATGAGAGGCTTGAACTTACAATGCTGAGATCAAGACGAGTTGAATGCTTAACCAACTAATGCACCCAGGTGCTTCTCAGCTGCATCTGTTAGAGGCTCACTCTATTTGGACGATAGCTTCTTGACAGTATAAAAAGTGGTAGGACTGTGTATCCTCATGTAAACATGCTCATGCCATATTTTCTTGACCATAAAGTGAGATTCTCCATCAGGAATGATATTATGCAGGGGCGCCTGGGTGGCTTAGTCAGCTAAGCGTCTGACTTCACTCAGGTCATGACCTCACAGTCTGTGGTTTCAGGCTCCAGGTCGGGCTCTGTGCTGACAGCTCGGAGCCTGGAGCCTGCTTCGGATTCTCTCTCCCTCTCTCTCTCTCTCTCTCTCTCTCTCAAAATGAATAAACATTAAAAAAAAAGGAATGGTGTTATGCAGAATTCTAGGACTCTAGATCAGACACCCCGTGAAGCTGTAGATAGTGGTGCTGGCTGAGAACCTGTGCAAGGAAGGCAATTCCATACTGTGTGTGTTAATCCTGGTCAGAGAGCATCTCTCCCCTTTCCTGGTTGGAGAAGTCTGATGCAAGCAATTTGCCATTAAGAAGCTGATTGGTCTCATGGAGAGATGGATACATTGTCCCAGAAAGGAGATCCAGATACCAAAATTGATTTTACCGCAGAGACTCACTGGCCTTTTTTTCAGGGTATAGTTTAAGCCAGATTTGACATATTTACTGATTACATGCTGACTAAAATATGTGCAAATTAGTTGAATTCATACAGTTATTTTCAGTGTGGTTTGTTTGAATAAATAACTATTCAAACAATAGTTTGAATGGGACCAATTCTTAGGCCAAGTTAATTTAATAAACACAAACAGTGGATATTAGATGTTAGCCAGTTAATAGGAATAGAGTGATCAAACCATTTTGGCAAATGTCGAATTAAACTTTGAAAAATTGAGCTGTTATTGACAATAAAAAACTGAAAGCAGAAACCTTGGAGAGATGTCATGGTCAAATGAAGTTACTTTTTTTGATTTTGTAAATTATAGTTTTTAAGATAGTTTTTCTTTAAAAAGTTATTGGTCTATAATCTTGAAATAGAAGGAAATAACTTTTAACTATTTTTTTCAACTAGTGAATTACTTATAAATTTTAAGATATAAAATCAGAGTTGTTCTTTTGGGGATATAAGTAAGTTGGCAAATTAAATTACTACTAAGTCTATTAATGACATATGGATTAATATATCGTATGGTCTCACATAATAGCTTAAGTTTTACCCACTCCACATCAAGAATCAGTTAATTATGTTGGTACCCAGTTCTGACCCGGCATGTTTCCTAACTCCTTTTTGATTACAGAACTAAAATCAACGACATGAATAAAAACTATGGAAAATATTTACATTGCTTGCCCACATACATGATTTATTATGTTCTTGTTTTCCATTTCTTTATTCTTTTCTTTCTGATGGTTTCTATATGAACTGAGAAATTACATTTTCTACTTATCACGTTTTCTTTGTTTTTCTTGTCCAAAATGCCTGTGTCTGGTCTGTTATACTTCATCCATAATTATTTTTCAGTTCACAGTGACAATTTAATTTATTTTATTATGAACTGAATCATATTTCCCAGGCAATGTATTTTTCAGGGATTTAATGTGCTCCACTGACTGCCCATGTAAGATTCGATAGTTAATTTATTTCTTTTGCAGAATAGCATGTCCACAGCCTTTGGGGTTTGCACTGAAACACTCCTTTAGAAGAGGTAATAATTTGGGATGACTTTTTAAGGTGAGATAGTTTCTAGAGCTGGAATTTCATTGTAACATCCTTAGATGGAAAAGTATTATATAAGCAAAGATTGTTTGCCTAGCTCACAGTGACAAGAGCAATTCTTTTCTGGTTTGTTCAGGAGGCCTCCTATGGGAGTTTAGAACTCGTGTTCTATTCTTTTTAAAGAATAAGTGAGGATGGGAGGCCTAATTTAGTGTAGGAATTCCTGAATGAGAGGTAGGAATTTTCTGGAGAAGAATGATAAAATCTTGAATACTCCCCCCAAATGGATGGAAAAGTAGTTTGCTGTGTTAAAGACTGTCCTGAATAAGGAGAGATCTACACAAAACAGACAAACATAGGAAGTTGCAGGAGGCTATGGGTTTACCATCCCAACAGGATGCTTCTAAGAATCCTCTAAAATGGATTTGTCTGCATAGGGTTTTTGCCTCTATTTCTCTGTATCTACCATTGATGGAGTGAGGATGTGTGGGATGGAATGAATGAAATCGATTATAACTCCAAGGCCCATCAGACTTCCAAGCATGCATGTTCACTCATGTGAACCAATACCACCTTGTCTATATTCCACATGGACTTGGACCCCCTTTGCTCGGCACACCCCTCCTCGATGAGGATCCCAATCCTACTTCCACTTAATGACGTAATTATATCCCAGGTATCTCCAGTATTTCTTGGGCACATAGAGAAAAGAACTCACTAGTTATACTAATTAGTGTATAGTCACAACAGTGGGGCTAATCACACTCTTGCTAGCATGACTCCTGTGGCAAATAAAAATTCAGTGTGGGGATCTCAAATCTAAACTGAGACTCCAGTGACCACACACTCTTACAACAGCTTCACCAAGGAGATGATGAAGCCCATTTTGTTTCTTCCCTGACCTTGCTTGATTTCCTTTCATCCTGCTGATGCCGTAGGGAGCCATGGGAGGGAGAGATGCTTCGTGCTTGGAGTGGGAGATCTAGGTTTGAGTTCGGCTGTGAAACTCGTTATTCATGTGACTTTTGCTCTCAAACTTTCAAGAGCCTCAGTTTCCTGGACTGTCACATAGCAACCAAAACTCTTTCAGCATTGGCTGGGAAGATTAAATGATGAAAAAGATTAAATGAGATGTTACACAGGTACACATTTTGGTAAACTATAATGTGTGCTATAATGTGAAGAATATTAATAAATATATATTGACATAACTTATATCGTACAGGCTATTTTGATACAATTTGGGAGATATTCTGATAAAATTTGGGAGAGCAACTGACCAGATTTATTTCTTTCAAAGGTGTCCTGTGTGCCTATAGTGGTAAATAAGTAATGATGATAATAAATAAATCCAGGAATTAAGTATTTATGTATAATACTTTACAACTTCATTTGGTGGAGCATCTTTCATGCCAACTATATCCCCAAACAGATTACATTCAATAAAGACTGACGGTGATAAGCAATAAATACTAGCAGTGAGAGACAGACATTGAGATAAACAAGCAGGGAAAAGTGCTTTGTTGCTAAATTCTGAAAAGAAATGAAGAATTTAGGGGTGAAGAGACCCAGGAGAGATGTCACAATAGGCAGAAACTATTGGAGATAAAGTTCTTACACTCAGTTTTCTTAGTGAAAGGCCTCAGGCACCAAGTACCAAGGCCTTGAGTCTCCACATGGGTCATCCGACTGGTGGCATGTCTTCACTGTGGGGACATCTGACTGATGGAGTGTCTTCACTGCAGGGAAAAAGGAAAGGTGTTAAGTCTGAGAGAGGTGAGTTCCAATTTCATAGGAATTATCAGGCAGGGGAAGCTTTGCTTTGATCTACATGAAACAGACGAGAACTAGGTGTCAGTATTTTATTCCCTGTAGTCCACCTAAGCTGTACATATGTGAAGTTCATCACTAAAAATTAGCTGGGAATCTAATTTGCAGTCTAGAGGGAGATTTTCAAGTGAATTCAGAATATACTGATTTCTAACCTTTCCAAGTTTGTCTTTGGTTCAGCCAGTTTTGACACAACAGAGTGATTTCCTTATATATTAATTTGACTTTCTAGTAGGTATGTGGTAACGTAAGCTCTTTGAGTAACACTGTATGTTGTGGTGTGTGTATTTGTGTGTGTGTGTGTGTGTGTGTGAAGGAGGGAGTAGTGGCATATAAAGAAGGGAAAGAGGAGAGGAAAGTGTTGCTAATTAAAGTCTAATGTAAGACTAATTTTATTCTATTCTGATTAAAAAAATTTTTTTTGAGAGAGACAGAGCAAGTGGGGAAGGGGTAGAGAGAGAGAGGGAGACAGGGAACTCCAAACAGTCTCTGCACTGCAGAGCCCAATGCAGGACTCGAACCCAGGAAACTGCGAGATCATGACTTGAGCCGAAACCAAGAGTTGGACCCTTAACCGCCTGAGCCACCCAGGAGCCCCACACTACTCTGATTTTTAACCTTCAGTTTCCTCATCTATATGAGGAGGATAATAATACCTACTCACTAGGGTTGTGTGAAGATGAATAAGACGACAATGGTAAACTCTCAATAAAGACGAGTCCCATCTTCATTTGCCTGCATGTGCTATTGCGCCATGGAACCCAGAAAACGTGCGAAGGAAGTCTCTCTTCTCTTTTTAAAGAGTTATTCTTTTTTTTTTGTTTATTTATTTTTAAGAGACATAGAGACAGAGCGTGAGCAGGAGAAGGGCCGAGAGAGAGGGAGATACAGAATCTGAAGCAGGTTCCAGGCTCTGATGAGCCGTCAGCACAGAGCCTGATATGGGGCTCAAACTCACAGACCGTGAGATCATGACCTGAACTGAAGTTGGCCGCTCAACTGACTGAGCCACCCAGGTGCCCCTAAAGAGTTATTCTTAAGGAATTTTAATTTTTGTAAAATATTTTGTATTAGAGTTAGAACCACATCACAGAGAATCCTTAGAGCAGGCAATTAAAAAATCTCATATTTGATTTAAAATTGCCTTGTCTGCATTTTCCAGAACACTTACCTCTGTTAGATTCTCTAGGCTAACTACTAAAATGAGAGTATTTCCGTAGCTCGCACTGACTGAAGCTGGGCAAGGTCAGAGCAGGGAAAGTTAAGCAAGCTCAGAGGCTAAGAAAACGTTGCTTTTGTGAGAGAGATTTAATCAGATATTCTGAAGAGAGATAAGAGTTACTATATTTTCTATACATAGAGTGTTTCTGTTGTGATGGTGATTCATTTGGCTTGGTTTGATTTGGTTTAAAGGCAAATGGATGCCTTCCAATGGAAGATGACCTTACAAACCTATCTGAACCCCCGTTACATCATTTTACATCAGATTTGTAGATGTGGTTCAGTATCAACAGGCTATCTCTGGCCAGCTGGATGCAGATGGACAGCTTTAAGGAGGGCCACTACAGTGTCTTGTATGATGCGAAAACTGCCTCAAAGTGAGCAATTTATCTTGGACGAGCATATTAGTAGTAAAACAAAAAACTTAGCCTAGAAGTTTTGATATGAGGAGAGACCATCCGAATAAAAAGGTGAGTAGCTACAAGCACAAATTGGTTTCACAGCTGCTCCTGCTCTATCAATAAAAAAGTTAGAGAGTGAAAAGAACTAGTCAAATCAGTCAAACCGCCGTGAGAAGACCTGCTCCTTGAGGGCCGGACTCGCTGCTTTCCAGTTGCATGTGAGGCATCCCGGTGCCGGGGACGTGGTGGGCAGCTGGTAGGTTCTCACTGTTTGAGGGTAAACAAAATGAACATATATGAAGAAATAATATACATTAAGAAGGGAGTGGCTTGACTTTTTTGGGGAGTGGTGGGGAAGACTCTACATTATGTGACCCTTGTGACAGAGGCTGGCTTTATATAAAACTTCCTCTATTTTCCAGTTGTCTTTTAGGTAGATATTTCTATTGAAGGTGTTCTTTATGGGCTAATAGGTGCAGGAGAGACGCCTCAAGGGAGAGCGATCTGAAGTTGTTACATTAAAAAGGTTTCCCCCGCAAGCAAGAAATGGCCTGGAGTCTGCTCCTGGTTACAACTTTAATCATTTCACACCAGCTGACTGCAGAAATTCATCTGAATGATAAAGAAAAAACTTTAATCTGGGCTTCATCATGTTACTTTTGCAAATTTGGATGTATGACTTGAAATTAAGAGCATGGAAGATTTATCTGCAACTTCGGCTCTCCCCTCTCTCCTGTCCCCACCCCTGCCTCGCCAATTCCCGTAAATTCAAGAAAGGATGTATTGCTCCATGGAGTAGATGAGTGAGGGAAAAGGTTGAGTCAGGCAGAAAATCAGGAATGGGAGAGATTTGGGTTTGTGCTGGGAGGGCAGTTCGTGTTTCAGAAAATTAAGTTCTAACAGTTTTCAAGGGTTTAGACTGGGGTTTGGAAAATAATAAGACATATCAGGGGCCATAAGACTGAGAGCAGTCACGGAGTAGAATCACACCGTGTGTTTGCAGGTCAGGAAATCAAGCCGACTCTTGGATACAGAAAACAAAGCTGAAGCGACGGTAGCCATGAGGTCAATTGAGGTGAAAATGTACTTTCAACAAAGGTGATGAAGATAGTTGAGGGGCTAGATTCCGGGAGTTAGACAGGTCAAGGGAATGACAGCACCTCTCAGAAAAATAGCACTACCTGAATAGTATTATATAGAGATTCTTGGGCTTGAAGGCTACTTTCTTCTTTCCAGGTACAGGAGCTGGTTCCCCAGCACCGTGTGTGCATATGGTGGAGACGGGTCCTTCCTGCAGAGGCCTGCATTCAGCTGGGTGGTGCGTAGGAAAGTGGCAAGTCCAGGAATGTTCTCGCGTATTTTCCTGTGAACAGATCATCATGTCTCTCAGCTCAGAAGCGGCACTGAGTCAGGGGGACTGGGCAAGGTTTTGTAACTGAAAGGGAGGAAAAGCAAGAAGTGGGGAAGGTGACGTACAATGGTCTTTTCTAGGGGCAATTTGGAGATACATTATAGGAGAATCGTATTCTTGCAAATAAACACAAAAATCTTTCAGTGTGGGCCCTCTACTTTAAAAGAAGAGGAACTCGATGGATTCTTCCCAATCTAGGCACCAAGGACACAAAAGCACGGGTCTCCTGAGCAAAATACCTGAGATGAGTTAACTGAAGTTATTTGAAAATGGCGTTAGTGACCCCAGGAGTCTCTGCAAGGGTGTCATCTCTCCGAGCTCCGTGACTAGCACTACACACGTTCCTCTGTGGTTAGGCTGACCAACCCAGTGACCCAGAGGTAAAACTGCTTCTTTAGTGATGTCTCTAATGTCTCATCCATAACTTACCCCAATTCTTTTTTTTTCTATTTTGAAGATCTTCTGATAACGCAGCACATTTGGGCATGCTTAAAGTATTCAAGTGGCGCTACTGGCTATAATTAAGTTCCTTCAGCCTTTCCATTACAAATTCTTCTTTCCAAGGTTTAAAATCTCAGAGACTTCTAATCCCACTGGGCCAAACTTAGTGTAGAAGTTGTCAGCAAGAATGTAAATTTTTTTGCTCACCACTAAATATTCCCAATCAAACAAATGTGTATGTGTTTTTTTTTTTTTTTCTCCCTCATAGCATAGGTATAAAGAAATAGGTTTCGGGCACTTCTGAAAGGCCGCCCCCCAAAAAGTAATCCAAGCACAAAATCTGAGAGAAATGTATGAGAATGCAAAACTTATCTCGTGTTGGGGTAGGTGGGAAAATAGTAAATGGTTCCAGTATCAGAGAGTGTTTAAACTTGGTTTTTAAAACCAAACACAAGATTTAACTATGAAATAGACTGAAAACACACAAGATTCAAGTATGAAATAGACTGAAATAGACTGGTTGTAGGTTTAGACTTTTAACTTTCTTTTTTTTATGAGAAATGTTTGTTGCTTCTGTGAAAATTTAAGATAGTCAATGGATTTCAATATATTCGTCTGATTTGGATTATAATTTGAATGTTTCTTTCTATTCCTTCTCTGTGTCTGGAAGCCAATTGAACAAAAATCATTTGTGATATTTTTGATGTATGACAGTTATTAAAATGAAAAGTTATTTTTATTTTGTATTGTAATAAAGGCTATGTAACATAAAATTTACCATCTTAACCATTTCTAAGTGTATGGTTCAGTAATGTTAAGTATAGTCACATTGTTGTGCACCCAATCTCTAGAACATTTTCATTTTGCAAAACTCTGCACCCATTACACAACAACTCCCGCTCACCTCAGCCTCTCGCAGCCACCATTTTACTTTCTGTTTCTATGAATTTGACTACTGTGGATATATAAATGGAATCAGACCGTACTTGTCTTTTTATGACTGGCTTATTTCACTTAGCCTAGTGTCCTCTAGGTTCATGCATACTGCAGCTTGTGTCAGAATTTCTTTCCTTTTGAAGGCTGAATAATATAAAAGTTATTAACATTTGACTTATGTGGGGTGGATGTTTATTCAGTTTTGTCTTTGCTCTTTATTAATCAAAAGATCCAGTTCCTTATTATGGAAGACGCTTTATGTCTTCAAATTATTTAACACTTATTAAAATTCCTCTTTGGGGTTTCAACTCTTTAGCTTAAGGCTATAGGTCTTTGACCTTGGCTATACTGCTTAAGAGAGTTAGCGGCTTTTACAGCCAAGTTTCCTAGATGGGCATCTTATGGCTGTTTGCTCCTCAGGTCAGAGAGATCCTAACCATCCGCCTTGCTGTCCCGGTGCCTGCCACTCTCCCTTCTGTCTCTACGAGGAACTGTCTTCTCTGAGGTCACAGTTCCGAGTATTCCAACCCTTCTGACACTTCTAAACATGGCTGCCATCGTCTTATCTGCCTCTGAAGTTATTTCTATTGTGTTCTTTTTTTAACAACAGATTTACTCTTTATTTTTACTTTTTAAATTTTTAAATGTTTTTTTTTTTAATTTATTTTGAGAGAGATCACTAGCTGGGAAAGGGCAGAAAGAGAGAGAGAGAGAGAGAGAGAGAGAGAGAATCCCAAGCAGGCTCCATGTTTCCAGTGCAGAGCCTGATATGGGTCTCGAACCCACAGACCAAGAGATCATGACTTGAGCTGAAATCAAGAGTCAATTGCTTAACCAACTAAGACACATAGGTGTCCTTATTTTTACTTTTTAAATTTATCTATTTATTTATTTATTATGATTATTTTTAAGTTTATTTATTCATTTTGAGAGAGACAGAGATAGTGTGAGTGGGGGAGGGGCAGAGATAGGGAGAGAGAGAGAATCCTGAGCAGTCTCCTTGTTGCCAACAGAGCCCGATACGGGGCTCAGACTCAGAAAACCGTGAGATCATGACCTGAGCCAAAGCGGAGTTGGATGCTTAACCAACTGAGCCATCTTGGTGCCCCAGTTTACTTAAGTAATAATGTAGGGCTTGAACTTAGTACCCTGAGATCAAGAGTCACATGCTCTTTGGACCAAGCCAGCCAGGCATCCATCTATTGTGTTCTTAAGTTTTTCTTCTCATTTCATTCATCTGATTTTTTCTGACCTTTGAGTTTCTTTGATATTTCTTGGTTTCCTGAGAAGATTAATTTTTTCAATACATATGAGCCTTCTTCTTTTTCTTCTCATTGAGATCTGACCATCTGAAAAAATTCCATTAAATTCCCCACACGATTATGGTAAACTTCTGGGTTTCAAGCTGAAAATGCACAAACAAGATACTGCTTGTATCCTTGAAGACATTATAAGCTCATGAGGGAGACAGATCTGCAGACAAAGCAAGGCAATGTAGAGAACTGGGGGAGAAGAGCCTGTGGTCTTTGTGAGAGGTATGGATGAGGAAGAAACTCGCCACAAGTGGAAAAGTCAGATCTTAACATGGAGCAACATTTAAAATCAGTCTTAAAATTAAATACAGACAACAAGCTGAAAGTTGATGGGGTTGGGGGGAAGGTGGGGAAAATGGGTGATGGGCATTGAGGAGGGCACTTGCTGGGACGAGCACTGGGTGTTGTATGTAAGGATAAATCATGGGAATGTATTCCCAAAGACAAGAGCACACTGTATAATCTGTATTTAGCTAACTTGACAATGAATTATACTTAAAAAAGTAAAATAAAATCCGTCTTAAAGAATGACTATACGTTAGCTAGAAAAAAATTTTATTTTTGACATAGTCTTTCTCCTTCTCAATTATTTGCTTATTTGGTAAAAATACATTTTGGAATGCATAGTCCCAAATTTATCATACCACAAAGATACATTGGGTGAAATCAGTAACTTTTCTCAAGTGCATTTGTTATTTCTGGTCGCCCCATTGCCGTGCTTTTCCTACAAGGGCCTTAGGTTTATTTTGAGGTCTTCTGGGTCTGGCATGTTAAAGATTCCCGAGTGATCTGAGAGATGGATTCTGATGAGCTAACGCACTGTAAACTACTATCGGCCATTTACATGTAGGGGTGAATGAAGCAAATGGAAGTAGTTTTTGAGAAGACAGACAGGAGTGTAGAAGGAGCTTGAGACAGAGATGGCTGGAGATTTACTGGTGGAAAAGCAGTGGGGAAGTTGAAGGATAGGGACCTCGAACAAGTTAACGACTTGATTCTCTCCAGAAGTAGTCCTAGTGTGCAAGAGTACCCTGCGAGTCGTATTTCATTTGAACAATGAACGTCTAAGGCATCTCCAAGGTGGCCTCCCATTAGTAGCAACCCTGTTCCCCACGTGGGTTCCAAGCAGGCTGAGAAATAAAACGGTAAATATCGAATACAAAATGGCCGCTTTGCCTCTGGTAGAGTTCAGGTTGAGTGAAAGAACTGTAAATCTGTTATTCTAGTGAGCTTGCTGATTTTGAACCCAGAACTGGGCAGACTGTCTCCCCACACCCCAGCTCGGCAGCACTAGGCTGGAGCTGGACCACTCCACAAACATACGTCCCTGAACACTTGTCTGCATTTACCAAGCACATACGCCACTCCTCCCCCAGACTGTGGTGAGGAAGGGCGTAGCTAGAGACTGAGAAGACACTAATATCCTTGCTTTACAGGGAAGAAGTGTAAGAAATAAGGAAAAGAATAGTATTTCCCTGTAATGAGTTATTCTCACTTAATTTCTTTCTTTTTTTCTTTCTTCTTCTTCTTCTTCTTTTTTTTTTTTTTTCAAATGGAACTCTAAATATCAGTATGGATGGTTTTGCTTTTTCAGTTCTTTTTATTTTCAATGTTCGCTTCGTCCTTTGTTTCCAGCATTGAACTTTCTCAGCTTTTCAGCGGGGAGTTTACCTGTGACTAGCCTCTGTCCTTTGACTGTGGATATGTCTCATCTTCGTCTTCCCCATTTTAGGTATTTTTTCACCTTATAGATGGGCCTCGATTCTTGAAGCAGAATGCAGAAGTGTAGGAACTAGATGTGTCGGAATCCTTGATGCTGTTGCCATCTTCCACACGTACCTTTCAGCTGTCTTTGGTATTCAGAGTAGATAGACTCTCTGAAGGGCAAGGTTGGGATGCTTGCATTTTAGCATAGCGAGTGTGAAAGTGATGGCGTGTTTACCTGGTCTCCCCGCTGCAGGGTGTTGAGATATTTTGAGACATTTAAATTACCTTTGCATTTCTTTTAGGGAGCCATGTGCCTCATCTTTCAGTCCCCTCTGCATAGCCTTGCCTCTCTGCGGCTTATGGGAGCTCCTGGGACTTAAACATGGAGCAAATGGCTCTCCAAGTAGGAGGTGTGAACCACTTGCAGATGCGAGTGCTTGGAGCTTGATTCTCACCATGAAACAAGATCAACGTAAGATAGAAATGTAATGAAGCGACACTTAATTCCTGTGGGTGAAGTCAGATTGGTGACAACTTGGTATTGGGATAGCCAAGTTTCCTAATCTGGATTGATTTCTAGAGAAAGGTAAAGATCATCTGTTGTTACAATGCTATGAATATGTAAGAGTAGCGAGAGAGGGGATTCTTCTATAAATAAGAGCCAGTGCTGTCAATGCTAATTTGCTTTCTTTTGTGCCCGGTGCAACAAAGCTGCTGGGGAGAGCTTGGGCTGTTGTCGCCGGCTTTCAAATGAAAGGATATTGGGTAGTTTTAACATCATGTTTTTAAAAAGTAACCTTGGCACACGTGGTATACTATTTGTAAAGTTCTCAGAGCGATGCCTGGCTCACGGTGAGCACTGAATGAGGATTTTGTTAAATGAATAAGGTATTAGAAGTAAATCAAGCCGCATTTGTCAAAACTCACGAATGATGAAGACTCTTGGCATTGCTGATGATTTGTAGTCCGGGCCATCTTCCCTGTGTTTCACGTCATCTGGGATTGGCAGAATCCCTTCTGATACTGCCAGTTTCAAGGTTCTCCCAGAGTATCAGTAGAATATTATCCACAGACATCCTCCTTGGAGTTATCCAAAGTTAGAAATCATTATAAATGTAAGGAAGTTATAAAGAAGACTAATAAGAGTTTATATATCAATTTGTGAAAGTTTATGGTAAGTTAACTGAAGGCAAAGTGATTTTATTTTGGACAAAAATGATATTGGTAATATGAAGAAGACTCCACTATAATAGTGCTCAGGATATTTGTCAAATTCAGGAATGGAAGAAAAGGCTGATTGGGCCTACAACGTTAGGTGCTTAGACTATACAAAATAGAAGAACCAAAGACCTTAGAACCTTGAGATTTGGCTAAAATGTCTATAATTATGCTGTGTATATATGTATATATACGTATGTTTACATACTATATATATATGTAGTTTCTAATCTGTGCAATGCTCCATATTAGTAATCTCATGAACACAAACCAATAGGAGAGAGGATATGGTTTCTAATCCATTTTGTTTCATGAAGGTTTTGCACTGAATTGATTTGTACAATGATTAAAATTTCCTTTTGAAACATTTTCAATTAGCATGTGTACTTGGCTCTTTTTAATCTCATCCCGAGCATCCTGAAATTAAAGGAAAGGGGAATGTCTTTGTTTTCCGTAAACAAAAAGTGGTGGTTCTGTGATACTAGGAACCATTTAAAGGTACATTTAGATACATTAAAGATACATTTAGAAGATTCTCTGAAGAGAGAAAAGATGAACCACAAAACACGAGTTTGAGAGGGTCCTGCTTACTCAGGACAAATTTGACCTAGTAAGAGCACATAAGAGGCTTAAATGGACTTTGGGAATACCTGCGGTATGTATTATAAATGTTTAGAGCTCTTGCTCAGAATGTCCTATAAAGTCCTTTTTTGGTGTGTGCTTTAACCAAAACACTTAAACAAATTTATTTATTTAAATTCAAGTTAGTTAACATATAGTGTAGTATTGGTTTCAGGAGTAGAACTCAATGATTCATGACTGACATGTAACACCCAGTGCTCATCCCAGCAAGTGTCCTTCTAATGCCCATCACACTTTTAGCCCACCCCACCTCCAATCCTCCAGCAACCCTCAGTTTGTTTGATATATTTAAGAGTTTCTTATTAACCAAAACACTTTTTGACTTTTAGATCTAAGATTGGCCATGTCCTTGTTCTAGGCAAGTTTGAAACTCATTTTCAGGTCTTTAAACTGCTAGAATTTGGATCACTCAAAAGCTCCCCATGTCCGTGACGCTAGTGTCTTCTGGTAGCCATTCTGCATTACACTTGTGTCTATCGCCAAAAAAGAGGCAAAAGTAGCTACAGAATTTTGAGTATGTTGTCTGTGCCTGTAGTTCCACACATATTATCACGTTAGCCTTTTGAGAAATGCTTTATTATTTCCATTATGTCTATGAAGAAACAGAAATTCAGTGAAATGAGATGCATCACTCATTCCATACAGTCAGTGGTAGGTGGTGCTGAGAGTCAATCCATGTGCTTGACACTAGATTCTAGATGCATGTTCTTTCTCCTGTTCTCCCCTACTCACCATGCCATTCACCATTAGTGTATATTTTGCCTGGTGTTCTATCATGTTTCTGATAAAGTTATGAATCCTGACTCCCATTCCTCAGTGAATTCTTCCTGTTGAGTCTTCTGAGAATTAAAACCATGCTATCTTATTAATGGCCATCAATGTCTTTTCACAAAGGCATGTGTCTTAACCCTGAAGAGAACTAGTGGCAGAAACGTAAAGCTTGTCATCACTCTTTGCGTTGCTTATACAATACCTGAAGGTGGGAAACTTAGGCTACATTTTCTTTTAAGAGTCTAAGGATATAACAACTGAAGCTCTCTGTGTACAGAGCAGACTTGCAAAATTGTATTGTGTAAACAAATGAATGAGTTGATGGACAGCATTCAGCCTCAACAGAAAGGCAGTTTAAGTGGATTTCCACACGCGACATCCTTCTCTTTCCTCCTCACGAGTAGCAGTGCTACCTGTACAAATGTAAGCTTTGAGCCAAATAGCACATGGTGGCTTCTAAGAAATCCAATATGATGATGAGTATGTTTAGAGGTTTTTAAACTTTAAACAATTTATAAAGTCATATTTTCCAATAGCAAATAAATTCTTTTGTCCCTTAGAGTGCATTTTGATATTTGAGTGCAGATCGTAGTGTAAGGTGGTTGCTGAACTCAAGCTGTGTGAAACTGCCTGGCTGCCCTGTTTTATTGTTTGTGACTAGAGGTAAGGCTGGGTGATAGTGAAATGAAATATTGATGAAAATGCACCGAAAATGTGTTAAAGCAACATATTTTGAAATGTATGCAGAGCTCTTTGAAGTGAAATAATGGTTTTAAGTGAATTCATAAAGATGTTAGCGCATCTTTTAGTGATAAAATTGCAGTGACAATGGAAATTCCTACTCTCAACCACGAATGTAATTACCTATGGGATTTATTAATTTTCCAATTTAAGAATAATTTAATAATAACACTATAGGAAATACATGCTACAAGGACTGAGTTTTTTTTGGGTAAATCTCTTTAATATTGGCATGACCTAATAAAGATGCATGTTGCTACCACAAGATTTACACAATGCTAAATATTTTTAGATTGATTTCAACAAGAGAGATTGGAGAATATTCCTTTGGAAGTCTCGGGAGAATAGCTTTAGCATATTTTTTATAAAGATTCATATGCACACAATAAACAACTTCAAATGTAATACCATTTGAACATTTAATCTAGTTATCTCTTAACCTTCATGAAATGTTAGACCTAGATTTCAAACTTAATAAAGGAAGCAAGGTGTGTGCATTTGTGTGTATGTGTGTGTGCGTGTGCATGTGTGTGTTTTAATATAATCTGATCTTAGAGTCTTTCCTTAGAATAACCACCTCCATCTATTTTCAATAAAGGCAAAAAGGAGAAAAATATGATAGAAATAAATAGATATGTATCAATATCATTAAAAGTATTTATACATGAGGTCACTAATCTCTCCATTTGGCAAGGACCTGTTTTAGAAGAAACTGCCTTTTGATGATGGCTCAGACACACTACTTTATATTCAGGGAATGGGCAGAGGAATGATACGGGATGGACAGCTAGATGGAGCTGGCTTTCCATAAGTCACAAGCTTTTTCGTTGCTAGAAAAGCAAATTCTGATGGTTTAGTGCAGATTCTGTTCTGAGGAGAAAAATAAAGAGAACACTGAAGTGTTCTCTCTTGTGGACTAGTAATGACAGTACATGACGAGTCCCATTAAAAACAAAAACAGAATAAATTGTCACTTAATTGTACACGAGAATGTAAAGATTGTCAAGGGGCTTGCTTTCCCACAAGAAATATTTTGTTATAAGCATCCAAGATCACAACTGAACCCTAAATTTATATGACCCCTAAATCTTCATTGTGTAATTGCCTTCCTACTAGGTAACTAGATTAAGCTGGTGTGGTAGTGTAACTGGAATATCTAGGGATATACACAGCCTTCTCGATTTCCTTTATTAAACGAATTTATTTCTGATTGCTTTCTATTTCATTATAGTAGCTATAAATTTCTTCTTATGTATAGTAATGGAGAATTTTTTTTCTGAAGTTAGACCACAAACTACCACACTTAGATTTAGAGAGCAAAGACCTAGCACTGCTTTGTCACAGACCAAATACCTGGTAAGACTCCCCACCTTCTCCTCTCCCTGAAAAAATTCAATTATGTTGGATCTCAGGGTCTAAGAATTTTTGCAGGTCTGATAACTTAGCACAAATGACAGTTCCATGATTTTGTGCTGAGACCACACTGCCCTGGACATTATCTTATGCTTTTTAGAAGAGTGTCTCAAAGCCACCTTAGAATTTTCTAGGGAAAAACTCCTAAATGCATCCCCTGTTTGGGAGAGAAAAATAATGTATTGTCCTGGACACTTATTCATATAATTTAAAAATATTTTTCAGGTATAGAGTAGGAAAAAAAATCCAGGATTAAGACATATAGGTTCATGGGACTCTTAATTTAGGTGTCTGGTTTATTACAGTGACTTTTTTGAGGCTTCTTATATTGTGTTTTCGGTATTTTTTCTCAGTTCTTGTCAATGCATGTCTGTGAACACTTATGGGTTCACCTGGATCCTCTCAGGAATCCACACGGTCAAGGTAGTTGACATAATAATACTAAGACATTATTTACATGTTTCACTGTGTTGATATTTGCACTGTTGGTGCAGAAATGGTGGGTACAAGTGCTGAAACCTCAGCACAGTTTGACCGTGTCACCAAGTGTGACCATCGTCATGTTCTTCACTGTCACTCACAGAATTTATTTGATGAAGCAATACGACTTACTACTATTGTTAAATCTCAATCCTAAGAACATACCTTTTTGATATTCTATAGATAAAACTGGAAGTGCCCGTGAATACAGTGGTGTTGCTCATCAGAGTACACTGGATGTCTTAAGAGAAAGAGCTGGTGCGTTGGTGTGCCTTAGCTGCTCAACTGGCTCCTTTCTTCATGAAACATCATGTTTACCTGAAAAAATGACTGACAAATAAACCATGGTTATTCGGATGGGTATTTGGTAGAGATTTCTTGAAAATAAACAAAATAAATCTTTTAAGGAAAACCACCAAATTTTGTTTCCAAGGATAAAATTCCGTCTTTCAAATAAAACAGAATTTTGAAAAACTTGGATATGCCACCATGAACTTGACAACTCTTTAATATCGAAACACTTTTTGTGATAGGATTGGTGCAGACGTTGACAAATGTCAGGTTTTCATGTTGTGTGATGGAATGCATGAGTTTCCAAAAACAGGCAGGAGTAAAAGATTCATTTGAGATTAATCTCTTCAACATAACAGAGTGGTAATCGGAGTTGTAAAGTTCCCAATACGGTTTCCCTTTCCATGTTACTTCTACCTTTTTTTTTTTTTAAATGTTTATTTCTTTTTGAGAGACAGAGGAAGGCTGGAGGAGGAGTAGGGTGAGGGAGACAGAGGGTCTGAAGTAGGCCCCGCACTGACAGCAGGAAGTCTGACTCTGGGCTCGAACTCACAAACTGCGAGATCGTGACCTGAGCTGAAGTCGGGCGTTCAACTGACTGAGGCACCCAGGTGCCCCACTACTAGCTTTTAAGAAACTACCACTTGTTGACTTTTGGTGTAGTATTGAAGAATCTCTTAAATTACCTGAAAGTGTATTAAAATACTTTTCCTTTTTCTAGCTACATATCTGTGCGAGGCCAGAGTTTCTTCATATACTTCAACTGAAAAAAGCCTATGGGAATAGATTAAATGCAGAAGTAATGTAGGCAGCTGTCTTTAATCAAGTCAGACGTAAAGAGTCGAGTAAAATATGGAAACGATGTCACTATTATCACTATTTTTTTTTTGTTTTTGAAAATATAAAGTTTCTTTTTCAGTAGGTAGTAGATTTATATTGCTATTTTAAAATAGGTTAATAAATATTTTAAATTTTTCTCAATTTTAATTTCTGTTAAGGTAAAAATAATCCACACGAGCATTCTTTGGGCCTTTAATAGTTTCTAAGAGTGGAGAGGGGTGTTGAGACCAAAAGGTTTGGGTATTGCTGTTCTACTTACTAAACGGAGAGATCCTGACCTCAAGCCTGGTTTGCTCATGTGTGAGAACGCTGTGGTGTGTCGCGCAGATCTCCCCGTCAAGGGAAGACTCACTACCTCAGCTGCTGGGAGAGCTGCCACCAACAGCTTTCAGCTGTCAATGCCTTCAGGACTGTCACAGCTTTAAAGAGCTACCTCATCGAACATGGTATCCCTTGCCAGGGTGGCCCCCATCTAATGATTGGTGGATACCATTGTATAAGGGCATGGCCACTTTGATCCAACTCAGACAACCCCAAAGGTATATTCGAGCTTCAGAGCTTCCTGTGGGATCAACTGAAGTGTCATTTGGCCTGCGCCAGTGCTTAACTTCTTCCCTTGCCCTCTGCTATTCCCTTTCCCTCCTTTGTCAAGGGTTAATTCCGAGGTCCCTTCTTAATACATAGCCTGCACAACGAGTTCTATCTCAGAGCCTGCTTCCCAAGGAGTATACCCTGCAATAGTGTGGGAGCTTGATGTTAGGTTAAAAGTGAAGTTCTCTAATAGTGTTGAGTGGGCGGAGCTCACACAGGGTCTTAAATTCTTTATCAACAAACCTCACAAATTCATTGGCCTATGGAGGGCTTTGTGTGGCCTAGAATGCTGTTAGAGCCTGGAACGCTCCTAGAATGCATATCCATTAGGCCTGGGACAGGCTAGTTCTGGATTTTCTAAGGCTAGTTCAGGAACGTGTACAAAGGAAAACAGGCATTGGCTTCTGGCAAGCACAGGTGAAAAACTTGCTCCTTCTACTTCTATGCTATTAGGCTAACCTATCTTCCAAATTTTTGGTGTGTAACTAGGAGGCAGAGATGAATTGGGGCAAGAGGCTATTTGAGTATGAGAAAAACAGGATCTATCTATTAATTTAGCCCATCTTTACATTTACTATATACTGACAGCCAAAGTTGGATCGGTTTCATTGTGATCTGAATCAATTGTTAATGTTGTCTAAAGTGAATGGATGTCCTGATCTGTCTTTTCTCTTAAGTCTTGCTACCGGCCTAGAAAACAAAGCTTGAGAGTCAGCCTCAATTGGATCAGAAACATTTCAGGCTTAAACATTATTTTTTAAAATATGTATTTAAATATTTAAAACTGGGCAGAAGGGGTAAGGGGCAAAGAAACAGAACCCCAAGCAGGCTCCACGCCGTCAGTGCAGACCCCGACACAGGGCTTGATCTCATAAAATGTGACATCATGACCTGAACTGAAATCAAGAGTCAGATGCTTAACTGACTGAACCACCCAGGCACCCTAAGGCTTAAACATTCTAAAGAATGAGGAAGCCTAATTGGCCTTTCTGTAGCCCCATGCACATGGTGAAGTGATTTCAACAGAATGTTTATTTCCAATTCGATAAGGTTAGCTTTCTTGCTCCAGGTATCAAAAATGGTTTCATAGATGCTAGACATAAAAAAGAGTACTTGAGCTGAAAATGAAGTCAAAATTTACACTGTGACGTTTGGAAATGACCCACCTATATCCTAGTGGGCTAAGTATTTGTTCAGTCATTCCACAAACACTCATTCAGCTCCTACCATGAGCCAGAAAGTACCCTAACATCTGGAGGATACACTGGTGAATAAGACAACGGTGCTGATTTAAGAAGCTTCTTAAGACATGTTAAAGATAAACTGAGTCAAAATAAAAATTTTAAGCGTTTATTTGAACAAAAATCGATTCGAATCAGGCAGCACCAAACTGGAAGTGGTTAGGAATGCTCGGCTGAGAGGAGCTAGGGGCAACACTTTTCATAGGATACAGAAGCTCAGCAGGAAATTTATTTGATTGACTGTTGCCTAAGTGGCTGCTTATTTGGTAGAGCCTAGTTAGCCTTAGTGGTTAGTTGCCTTTAGGTTTTGATTTCTTTTTTTTTTTTTTAAGTTTATTTATTTATTTTGAGAGAGACAGAGACAGCGTGAGTTGGGGAGGAGCAGAGAGAGAGGGAGAGAGAAAATCTCTAGCATTCTCCGAGATATCATGACCTGAGCCGAAACCAAGAGTCAGGCGGTTAAGGGACTGAGCCACCCAGGTGTCCCATTAGGTTTTGATTGCTTGGCCTTCAGGCATTTACAAACCTGGGTTTTGGTTTGTGTATGGAGGCGGCTAGGACCTTAGAGCTGTCTCGGTCCAATGTCCTCGTTTAATTTAACGGACAGATGATATTTTCTGGGTCTTATTCAGTCTCTTTGCCTATGCAGGCATAACACATACCTGGTGGTACAGGAGAGAATTTAAAGATTCCAAAGTGTTGAAAAAAGCTTTTCAACTGAGAAAGCAAAACACTGAATGTAAGTCACATATTTTGCGTACTGAGGGCACCGTTCTAGGTGCTGGGCATTCAATAGTGAGCAAACTATTTTATCTCTCATCTTACATTTTATTGGAGAAATTGGTAAACGAGGACTGGGAAAAATAGGTATGTCTAAGAAATCAATAGATCAAAGAAACAAAAAAAAAAAGAAAAGAAAACAGAATACTTGAATTACAATTCTCATTCTTGATTTATATACGAAGTCATCAGTGCATATACACTCTTTTCAAAATACATAGGATGTTATAAAAATTGATCACATATTAAGCAACATAGAAAAACAGTAAAGCTAAACTAAAATGATACTGGCCATAGTATTTGTCCATAATCAAATAATACCAGAAATAAACAAGAAAAAATATTTTTAAAAATTCCTAAGGAGGGAAGCAAAACTGTAGTTATAAACCACTTAGAAACAAACAGCAGCAAGTGGATGCTATCTCAGATCTGTGGGACACAGCCAAAACTGTACTTAGGAAATTTTATAGACATAAATGCATTGATGAGGAGATAAAAGTTTGAAAATAAATTAACAAGGCATTCAACTCAAGATGCTGGGAAAAGGAAAACAAAGTCAATTCAAGAGAATAGAAAAAAATAAAAATCTTACATCTGCCATATAGAATTAAATCGAACATAATGCAAATGATAAGTCATAAGTAAAATGTAAATTTTTTCTATGAAACAAGCAGTAAACTTTTATAAAGCATTTGGTGAGTTTTATCAAGAAATAAAAGGAGAGAAGTGACAACATCAGAAATTAGAAAATATGACAAATTAGAAAATTTGACATAAACTATACATGTGGAGATATTAAAGTTTTGAGAGAATTCATTGTTCAACAGGGAAATATGAAAATCTCATAAAATTAATGGTTTTCATGGCCTACGTACTAACAGTGACTCCGAGAGAGACAAGAGAATATAAGTAGTTCGACAAATATAGAGGAGAATGATAAGGACAATTTAATGGATGAGATCTATTCGTCAAGGAAAAAATAACTTCTGTGTTAAAAAAAGTTGTTCAGAGAAAGTTAAAGATGAATTTTTTTTTTATCTTATTCTATGAGGATAACCCTGGTGTCAAAATTAGGTAAAGCATAACTGCTAAAGAAAACTGTACAACAATTGAACTTATGAACATAAATATCAAAACTCTAATGAAAAAGTGCTAAATTAAATCCAGCGATGTATTAAAAGAATAATATCATAATCAATTAAGATTTATTCCAGGAATACCAGCATGAGTCACCATCAGAGCTCCATCAATATAATTAATGGCAATAAAAAATACTTTTAATTATTTCTTAAAACTTCAAAAAATATTTCTAAATTTCCTACATTGAGGAAGACACTGTTCTAGATGTGTTGGGGTAAAAGTGTCAACAAGACAGACAAGATCTCATGGAGCTCGCTTAAGAGGATATTTAAAAATAGGTGCCCAAAATATACCTTAAACATGCGATACCATTCAATAGTCATTTCTGATAAAAGCTTTTATTTAACTAGGGAAGAAAAGACAGTGTAAAGGCAGGCATCGTAAAGGAAACGTGGGAAACATTAACAACATTCTCTTTGAATCAGGAACTAGGAAAGGATTTTAATTTTCACTCTTTGTAAAAAAATGTGTTTTTATTTGTTTGTTTGTTTGTTTTTGAGAAAGGGAGAGAGCAAGAGAGGGGGTGTGTGCAAGTGGAGAAGGGACAGAGAGGGAGAGAGCGAAAATCTCAAACAGGCTTCGCACTGCGAATCATGACCTGAGCCAAAAATCAAGAGTCAGAGGCTTAACCAACTGAGCCACCCAGGTGCCCCTCAATTCTCACCCTTCATGTTCAAAACTGCATTTGATGTCTGATCAATGCAAGAAAAGAGACAAGACATATACACATAGGAAAGGTGGAGACAAACAGTGCCCATTTATAGAAGAAAAGACTGTTTAAAAAACCAGAAGAATTAACTGATAAACCTTCAGAACTAATAAGAGAGTTTAGTATTTTGACCAAATACAAGACCTGAAACACAAATATTAAAAGATTTTCTCAATAGCAGAAGTAACCAGTTGGAAAATGCAACAGTATTAGAGCCCATTCACAATAGCAACAAACCTCTTAAAATACTAAAGGATAAACAAAGAAAAAAATACCCAAGACCTATGTTGAGAAACATACTATCTTATTGAAGAATACAAAAAGACCTTAAAAACATAAAAGGTACTATGTGCTTGGATGAAATGAGTCACTAGTATGAAGACCTCAAATTTCCCTGTAATTTATCTATACCTCGATGAAATTCCAATAAAAATGCCAAATGGTACTTTTTTTTGATGTAAGTTGATCCACCGGTGTATGTCGCAGAGAAAATAGAACTAATCAAAGCCAGTTGTAAACAAAATAAAACAACAAAATTGATGAAAAACGAACACTGGAGGGAGGTTTCTCCCTCAAGATTTCAACTTTCATTGGGCTCCAGTGTTTCCTCCTCTTTGTTAATAGTTTCCTGGTTTAGCTAATCCCTCCGTGCCTCTACATCCCTTGTTTGTTCATTTCTCCGTAAATATCTTCTCTTAAACCATTGGTGAGGATCTTTTTTTTTCCCTTCTGGGATCCCATCCAATAACGTCATTGGTACCAGAAATGGGGTAGTCTCATTTCACACCTAACTCACTTAGAGAAGTTTTGCTTCTTGTCTCTGCAGTTTGGTACTCAACAGTTTAGGGACCCAACGGTTTCGAGTTGTCATGGGAGAAACTTTTTCACCAGTGAACAGAGGTGACTTCAAATAATATGGAAGCTGAGGCCACATTGTCCTTTCTCCTGATACTAAATTCTTAGAGAAAGCAGGACCTGCTCGTCTTCCCAGAGTGACTGATCCTCATTACCAAGAGCATTTGGTGTGTAACTGTTTCTAGTAGCCTCTTACGATTCTTTGTACTTCTATGGTATCAGTTGTAACTTCTCTGTCATAACTTTGAGTCTATGTTTTTCTTCCCTTGGTTAGTATGCTAAAGGTTTGTCAATTTGTAAAATCTTTTCAAACATCCAATTCTTTGTCTCACTAATATTTTTTCAAATGTCTTTCTCATGTCTATTTGATTTATTTCTGCTCTAATCTTTGTTATTTCCTTCCTTTTATAACTTTGGGCTAAGATTTTTCCTCTTTTTATAATTCTTTTAGATGTAAAGTTAGGTTATTTATTGGAAATCTTTCTCTTCTAATATAATCATTTATAACTGTAACTATCCCCTTTAAAACTACTTTTGCTGCCTCTCCTAAGTTTTTGTATGTTGTGTTCTCATTTTCATTTGTCTCGAGATACTTTCTGATTTCCCTTTTTATTTCATCTTTGATCCACTGGTTGTTCAGGAATGTGTTATTTAATTTCCACATATTCGTGAATTTTTTCAGTTTCCTGCTATTTCTGATTTCTAGTTTCATGCTACTGTGGTTAGAAAATATACTTGATATAATTTCAGTCTTCTTACATTTATTAGGCCTTGATTTGTGGCCCAAGATATGATTTATCTGGAGAATATTCTGTGTATGCTTGAGAAAGATATGTTCTGTGTTGTTAGATGGAATGTTCTTTGTCAGTCTTTAAGGGCAGTTAGGTCTACAGTGTTATTCAGGTTTGCTGTTTCCTTATTAGTCATCTGTCTGGATGATCTATCCAATGTTGAAAATGGGCTATTTAAGTCCACTATTATTATTGTATTGCTGTCTATTTCTCTCTTCAGTTCTGTTAATATTTACTTTAAATATTTAGGTGCTCAGATGTTTGGTGCATGTATATTTAAATTTTTTTTAATCTTTTATTTATTTTTGAGAGAGAGAGAGAGACAGAATGTGAGTGGGGGAGGAACAGAGAGAGAGAGGGAGACACAGAATATGAAACAGGCTCCAGGCTCCAGGCTGTCAGCACACAGTCCGATGCAGGGCTCGAATCCACAAACCATGAGATCATGACCTGAGCTGAAGTCAGACGCCCAACCGACTGAGCCACCCAGGTGCCCCTGGTGCATATATATTTACAATTACAGCCTCTTGAAATGACTACTTTACCATTATATGGTAGTCTTTGTCTCTGGTGACCACTTTTGACTGAAAGTCTGTTTTATCTGATGTAGGTATAGCCATCCTTGGTCTCTTTGGTTATTTCTTTCCATCTCTTCACTTTCAGCCTTTGTGTGTTTCTTTAAAACTAGTGTTCTCTTTTAGGAAGCATATTGTTAGATATCGCTACTTATCCATTCAGCCACTCTGTGTTTTCCGATTTGAAAAACTGATCGATTTACATTTAAGGTCATTCATTATCGATAGGTAAGGACTTACTATTGACATTTTATTAATGAGTTCGTGTCTATATTTGTACCTGGAATGTGGGGTAGAGGGTGTGCGTGGGCTCTGGGTGATGACAAAGGGCAGGGGTTCCTCTTGCTTGGGAATAACTATAGTACTCATCAACACTTAAGTAAACTTAAAACTTAAGTAAAAAACAAAACAAAACAAGTTCTGCCACTCTGGGTATTTGCTAATTTTCTTTTTTTTATACTTATACGCATTTATGAGAATGGCCACGCAAAGGTCCAACTCCAAGGCAATAAGTTTGGTCTTTTCAGTCCCTACAATGGGGCTTGAGTAAGTGCTTTTGAAAGATATCCTCAAAATGTAAAATGTGACTTTAACAGCTGAGCCAGGGAACCCTGTGGCCTGGAGCTGTATAAGACAGCAACATTGGAGGGAACTGGCATCTGGAATTTTTTATTATATATGTCCACGTTGAAAATATATCACATATATATCAACAGAACAACATGGCGCACAGCTAGGCATGCTAAATTTTAAGTCTATGTTTTAAATTGTGACTTTAAATTTGTTTCTTCTTTATTTTTGAGTGCTCAGGT
The DNA here is from genome assembly GCA_030068075.1 of Paguma larvata. Lineage (NCBI taxonomy): Eukaryota > Metazoa > Chordata > Mammalia > Carnivora > Viverridae > Paguma > Paguma larvata. The sequence continues at coordinate 28,026,173 of CM057839.1, forward strand.
TTCCTTCTGTGTTCATTGAGAAAAGAAAAATCATGCTTGTGGGGAATTCTGCTAATTAACGATTTTTAAAGTACCATTGAAAGCTTAATTAAAACACTGTTGAAAAAAAAGAAATTGTTGGGAATCCAACAAAAATAGAATATTTTAGACTCGCGCGTATTTTCAAATGTACTTACGAAGATGGAAGGACTGAAAACATGTGGCTTGGCTGCAATATAGCAGGTGTATTCACAGTGCTTTGTTTAGCCTCTTGTTTATTTCGTAATCTGTTGATAAAATATTAATAAATATTGAGTACGGTGCCATCAAAAATCTTTAAAATGTAACCTCTCTACGTAAGAAACTATTTATACCTTAGCCAATAAAAGACCTAGAGGAGGGTTGCTTAGTTTGGAGTTTTTGAAACTGTGCTCATTTGAAAATTGACATTTGAAGTGCAGATTTTGCTCATGTGTATTATGAAACTGCCTTAGCACTCCGCAGAATGGGACTTCTCTAATTAAGTGCTGAAATTCAGAGGTTTTCCTCAGTGCATAGGATGTTACCGGTTTGCTTTCTGGTTATTATTTGTATTTTAAAATAGTTCAGTTGACAAATGATTTCAAATGGCAAACAACTGTCATAAATCACAAATCTATTTTCAATTCATATTGATCTGTTTTTGTGTATCATCAAGTAAAAACACGTTAGACTGAGAAATTTTAATATTCACCCTGAAAATAATAATTTTGTTTTTGGGATCATCTTAAGTAGATCACTTTTCTTTTTTCTTTTTGTATTTAATTTTTAAAAGTAAATGCCTTTTTATTGCTTTCAAAAACATGCATTAGCACGGATTAAGCTGCAGAAATTTATTTACTTTAGGAAATAAGTAGGGTGAGCATAGAGAATGTTTTAATGAGGATTTCTAAAGTTCTTGGAGAAGCTATCTCCTCTAAATCTTTTGATTGATGCCTCTCTTATGTCCCTTCCAAACTAAGGTTTAGGGTTGAATGCTTCATAATTAAGAGGATGTCATTCAAACCCATCAAGAGTTGGTAATTCAGCAGTTATGAAATCTTCAAAGAAACATGGCTCTTCTGTGATACAGGTTTTGAAGGAGCATGACCCCACTTCAATAAGCGAAAAAGGAAACAGCGCTCCTCTTAGGAGATTCAAAGGCTATAAAAATTTGGGTGCAAGTGCTCCTTCAAATCAGAATTTTCTCTTTTGGATAAATACATACAAATGAAATACTGGGTCATAGGGTAGTTCTATTTAGAAAATTTTAATGAACCTCCATATTGTTCTCCAGAGTGGCTGCACCCATTTGAATTTCCACCAGCAGTGCATAAGTGTTCCCTTTTTTCCACATCCTTGCCAACATCTCTTGTTTCCTGAGTTGTTAATTTTTGCCCTTCTGACAGGTGTGAGGCAGTATTTCATTGTGGTTTTGATTTGTATTTCCTGATGATGAGTGATGTTGAGAGTCTTTTCGTGTCTGTTAGCCATCTGGATGTCTTCTTTGGAAAAGTGTCTATTCATGTCTTCTGCACATTTTTTTACTGAATTATTTGTTTTTTGGGTGTGGGTTTCATAAATTCTTTATAGATTTTGGATACTTACTCTTTATCTGATATGTCATTTGCAAATATCTTCTTCTATTCCATTTGTTGCCTTTTAGTTTTGTTGATTGTTTCCTTTGATGTGCAGAATCTTTTTATCTTGATAGGGTCCCAATAGTTCACTTTTGTTTTTATTTCCTTTGCCTCCAGAGACATGTCTATTCAAAGGAGCACATGCACCCAATGTTCATAGCAGCCTATCAACAATAGCCAAATTATGGAAACAGCCCAAATTTTCACTGACTGATGAATGAATAAAGAAGATGTGATAATATATATGCACAATGGAATATTACTTGGTGATCGAAAAGAATGAAATCTTTCCATTTGCAAAAATGTGGATGGAACCAGACTGAATTATGCTAAGCGAAATAAGTCAGAGAAAGATAAATGTCATATGATTTTACACAAATGTGGACTTTAAGAAACAAAACAGATGAGCATAAGGGAAGGGAAGGAAAAATAAGATAAAAACAGAGAGGGAGATGAATCATAAGAGACCTTAAAGACAGGGAAAAAGCATCTCTTGTAAGGCTGGTTTAGTAGTGATGAACTCTTTAAGCTTTTGCTTGTCTGGAAGACTATATCTCCCCTTCAGTTCTGAGTGATAGCCTTGCAGGGTAGAATATTCTTGGTTGGTAGGTTTTTGCTTTCAGCACTTTGAATTTATCATGACATTCCCTTCTGGCCTGCAAAGTTTCTGTTGGGAAACCTAGTAACAACCTGGTAGAGTTTCCCTTGTATGTAATAATTTGTTTTTCTCTTGCTGCTTTGAAGATTATCTATGTTTAACTTTTGACATTTTAATTATATGTGTCTTCGTGTGAATCTCCTCAGGTTTACCTTATTTAGAACTCTCTGGGCTTCCTGGCCCTGAATGTCTGTTTCTTTCCCTAGGTTAGGGAAGTTTTCAGCCATTATTTCTTATAATAAATTTTCTGCGCCTTTTTCTCTCTTCTCCTGTAATATGAATGTTACCTCACTCAATGTTGTCCCATTGAAATTAGATACTTTTAAATAATTTTAGCAAAAGAGGTTTTTTAGTATGATTTGTTATTATGTATAATCCAAAGTTACTGTATCGTATACATTGCAAATGTCTTTCATAGGATTTAATTTAAAGGACTAAGTGCTGAACATTCATAAAAGTAGACTTATTCTTTTAAGTTGAAACTTGCTCAAAATAAATGGCGAAGTTTTTGACAAGTTGACATATAAGAAGAGACACAATGATAAAACTAAAAGATGATATTCGTGTATTACAAAAATCAGTTTATATTTTAAAATCATATTTGAGACAAAGAAGAAGTACATAATAAAAGGTTGACTTTTATTGGAAGAAAAGAGCCAAGCAATCATTTGAAATCATAAATGTCTTTTTGATTCAGATACCATATAATTTAGGAATGACTTAGTGCTGAAAAAAGAGCTTCTTGCTTGTTTGGCTTGCCCCTAGGTGGTGATAAAAGTATTGCAAAGTGAAAAAGACAAAGCAAAAAGACAAATGTAAGCAGGATACTAAGTTTTTCCAGAAGATGCTGGTTTTGATTCTTAGGGATAAATTGACCCAAATTATCTGCTGCTTTTCATATTTTTACTCCTATAAGCAAGGATAACGCCTTTTAAGAGCACTACGTCTGAGTATTTCCCTCACTCCTTCCCTCCACCCGCTGTCACCCGCTAACTCTGGCACAAATGCAGATTGGGACACCTATTTTCTGAACTACCATCAGTGACTCACCAGACTTAATTCTGATAGAAGTGTATAGTAATGATAGTGATGATAAAATAATAAAGACTGCTTAGACTAGGCCGTTAAAAATTGTTAATGAGCAATTCCATTGCATATTAAATCCTTGCTTACAAACTAAAAAAAGAATCTGCTACATAATTACATATTTTGGTGATCACATCACAAGTTATACCAGAGTTCCATATTCCTTTGAAGAGACATCGTTCAGCTAGAAATCCTCTGAGGAGGAAGAAACCGAATTCCAACACGTGTTCCCAAAATTGAACATTAGTTTCTTTTTAACAAATGAAAATTTCTTAGGGAAAACCACAGTATTATTTAGTTGTTTTTTAATCCAGATGAATTTCCATCTTGTATTTTTAACATGGCATGCAAATCGAAGTTTTTCTCTGTTAATGATAAGCCTGATATATAATTCATGAGATTAACAAAATCTTAGGTGCTCAAGCACCTACCGATAGACTTAATATCCACTCTGGATAAAGAGGCATACAATTAAGATTGCAAATCCTACTCAATCTGAAGAAAAAAATGCTTTATTAACAAGGATTCCTCCCAAATTCTGAAAATGAAAATACTTATTTGATGCTTATAATTAAAACAAAAACACAAGTAACAAAATGTTGAATCTATATTTGTTATTCTGATAATATATTAATTATTGTTTGTTTTAAGATAGATGATTATGAAATAAAGGAGTTGTAGCTCATGATCATTGTATTATTTGCTAAAATCAAAAGTTGGAACAGAGCTGCTGTATACAGGTGTGCAGGCTGTACACTGCGCGACTCCAGGGAGTACAATTTCTATGGACTACAATGTAAATAGCACTCCCTAAACTTGGACAAGATAGTATCTGAACTGGAGCTCTAGACAGAGCTTATTGGTTTCAATAAGATGCTTCCCAGAAAAGATTATAGAGATATTTTGTATTAAATAGATATAAATTTAAACTGGGAAAACCCAGTTTCTTGAGATTAGCTTTTCTGTGTAACAAGCAGATAAAATTTATCATTACCATGAATAAATAGGAAAAGGGGGAAGAATACCCAAAATTATACTTCTGAGAAATCATCCATGCTCTGAAAACCTTATCCTGACATTGAGGGACAAGATTTTTTTTGTGTTTATCGAAGTTCCTAAGTTTGAACTTTTTCATTATATTCCCATAAATAAGTCCTCAAGTCCTCAAAGGATTTCCCATTTATTCAAGAAACCCAGTTTCTTGAGATTAGCTGTTCTATATAACAAGCAGACAAAACTTACCGTTATCATCTCTACTTCCACAAACATTAATTGAGCATGTAATGTGTGCCTGACACTATGTTAAGTAATTTACATTTTCTTTTTTATTCCTCACAATAATCTTATGAGGAAATTGAGGCTTAAACAGATAACTGATGTGTTCAAGGCAATGCGATTGATAATGCTACAGAAATTAGAACTAACTCTGGTTTCCCTGACAAAGAAGCAGGTGCTCGTAATACACACTATACCAGGATACCACTGGTGCATTAAACAAGTCCCACTGGCCTGCATTGAAGTTGGTACCATGAATTTGGCAGTCAATAAATACTTGGACTTGTTACTTTGTCTGAAATTTGAGTACTTACATATAAAGTTTTCAGAATGTGGATGACTTCTCAGTAGGATAATTTTAAGTATTCTTACTCCTTTTCCCATTTATTCATTTGTCATAGATTCAAAGTATAGAAAGGGACCCCTGGCTGACCTAAATGGAACAGGCATTTATTGAAAAGTTATTGAGAGCGCATGGATTTTTAAAAATATAATTTATTGTCGAATTGGCTGACATGTAGTGTATACAGTGTGCTTTTGGTTTTGGGGGTAGATTCCCATGATTCATCACTTACATACAACACTCAGTGCTCATCTCAACAAGTGCCCTCCTCAATGCCCATCACCCATTTTCCCCTCTCCTCTGACCCCCCTCCCATCAACCTTCAGTTTATTCTCTGTATTTAAGAGTCTTTTATGGTTTGCCTCCCTCCCTCTCTGTTTGTAACTATTTATCCTCCTTCCCTTCCCCCATGGTCTTCTGTTAAGCTTCCCAAGTTCCACATATGAGTGAAAAACATATGGTATCTGTCTTTCCCTGACTGGCTTATTGCACTTAGCGTAGTACCCTCCAGTTCCATCCAGGTTGCTGCAAATGGCAGGATTTCATTCTTTCTCATTGCCAAGTAGTATTCCATTGTATATATAAACCACATCTTCTTTATCCATTCATCAGTTGATGGGCATTTAGGGAGAGCTCATGGATTTTCTATGAAGGTGGAGAGCCAGACTCAGAGAATGCTTAGAGAAAAAGAGGTATTATGCAGCCAGAACCACAGCCAACGGCCAGGACTGGGGTGAAGCACACCCAGACACCTGCCTTAGACTCACAGTTTAAGAGGATCACCCAAAGCTCAGTAGTCTAGGCAAATAACATTTTAATAAAATATTTGAAAAAATCAAAATCAATGAATCAATGTGACAGTTCTTGATGGACAAAATATCGACATTTTAAATAGAGACAAGATGATAAAGAGTAAGAATAGTCACACAGTACTCATAGGCACAGAACTGAGGAGGAATGTGTGCGTGCACTTGTGTGTGTCTGTTAAGGATGAATCCGGTGTGTCTACAGGACATTGAAGGCTGACCGCTCTTTTTAAAAATTTTTAAAAATGTTTATGTATTTATTGCTAGAGAGAGAGAGAGCCCACGAACAAGCGCAAGCAAGGAGAAGGGCAGTGAAAGAGAGAGAGAGAGGGTCCCTAGCAGGTTCTGCACTGTTAGCACAGAGCCCAAAGCAGGGCTCGATCCCATGAACTGTGAGATCATGACCTGAGCCGAAATTAAGAGTCAGATGCTCAACTGACTGAGCCACCCAGGTGCCCCTAAACACTCTTAATTATAGTTTAAAGTACTCTTCTGGAACTCAAGATATGGCAGAGCTAAAGATAAGAATTTGAGGTGTTTGTCAAATACATGTTGCTGGACATCATGAGGAAAATAGAGATCTAGAAAAATTCAGAGAAGAAACTGGAGGACTGAATCCTGGAGAATGCTCACATTTTTTGGGGGGGCGGGGAGAGGAAGAGACCAGTGGAGGAAAGCGAGGAGAGGTCAGGTGGGATGATGAGGGAAGAGTGCCATCCTAGAGACCAGGAGAGGAGACACTTCATGATTAAGAGGAGTGGAAGGAAGTAGCAGCTCATAGAAGGTGCAGAGGGAGTAAGCAGTCAAAGCTATCATTCGCAAGCATTTGTCATGTACCAAGCACTGCACAATACATTTAACATACATGTCGCTTTTAATCCTTACATAGATACCATATGGCAGGTCTTATTCTCATTTTACATATGAAAAAATACCAGGATTTTGAGAGACAAAGAACTTACCAAGATCACAATATAGTAAATGATAGATGGATATGGAACTCAGGTCCGTCAGAATGCAAACTCACGTGGGTACAGTATTTCCTGCCAGACTCCTAGTTTCCATCTCTCCTTGATTATCACGATCAACAGGAGAGCTGCGCAAATGCAGATGCCGAAGCCCTGACCCGGAAGACTGTGATCCTGTGGGTCTCAGTTAACGCCCGCTTGACCATAGTTGAGTCACAGCCTCTCCATCATTCGAAAACTTTATCTACAAAATAAAGCGTTGGGATCCGATGATAACTAAATGATTTGTGAATAACATCCTTGAGAAAAGCAGATAGACGGTGACCTAATGCAGTACCCATGCATCTTTTTTCTTTAAAAAGTGACTTTGTCATTTCAGTAAAAGAGCTCTCACATTTCTTTATAGTGTGGGCACCAATCAGTTCAATAGTCAGAAAAGTAGTAGCACAATGAAATCAGGGAACATATTCTTCTTGCAAAACAGGACCTCTAGCAAATCATCTTATATCAGCACTACAGTGTAAGATAATGCACGACATAGCCCGTCCCCTTTATTATTTACTCATGTGAGTTATCATTCTCTGCAAATCACCGTTTTGCTCACAAAGCAGAGCCTCTGCTCATTGAAGAAGTAAATAAGAGCCAAAAAAAAAAAAAAAACCCAGCTTTGAAATGAGTTTTCTTTTTAACTATTAGATGAAGTTCTTATTTAAAGCGATAACATTTGGTCTTGATTCTCTTAGTGCAGTTCAAAAAGTAGCCTATATTTAGACCATTTTAATAATGTGCTGCTAGTTTTCCTTGGCACGGAACAAAATGTCTTCACAGAATGGATGCTTAATATTCTTGGAAGTTTGTTGAATAATGCTAAAGCAGAGAAAGCCAGGAAGTAACATGGTGGTTCATTTATACAGCAATTTATGGGATACTGAAGAAACTTGATTTCTGAAAGTTATACTTATCGAAGTATAATCAGGGACAAGATCCAAACATATATAGTTTCATACTGATATTTTACATGTACAGGAAAAATACAAGGGACTTTAAAATATTTATATTTTCTCTATCCATGCTACAGATCTCTATAACTTGGTAAATTAAAACGATGTATTATAGTATAAAATTAGAAGTTATTTATATTAATATTGCCTTACATGCCAACAAAAGTATTTAACAATATAATTATAAATACAACTACAAATGTTGACTTTTTAAATTAAATTTATTATTGTCTTTGGGATTATTTTATTAAATCATAACACTTGAGATCTGTATGTGTTTTGTATAGAAGGACTTAAAACACTTTGCAAACATCGAATATTATTTTATACCAGTGACAAATGACACATTAGTAATCGGTCCATATGGTGGTATTGGCAAGCCACTGGTACCCAGGATCTTATGAGACTCAGGCGGGCTCCCTGATTTCAATCACAGTGAAATGAAAATCACTCTAGCTTTGCACCACAATTCCTACCAAAGACTAACTCCCGTGGGCAAAGTTGACAAAGAGAAGCTGCTGGAAAGTCAGCATTAGTTTTTGGTATTCTGAGTCAAGTCTACATTAGTTGTTGGTCAAGTCTTATAATAACGGCATATTAGTCATCAGAACTACCATTTTTTTGAGAGCTTGTTCAGCACTTCACATGCACCTCACTTAATCCCAACAACAACCACTTAAGCTGGATTTCTTTTTTAATCCTCTTTTACAGAGTCAGGGTTTAATGTTCTACTTGAACTGACAGCAACTTAAGTGGAGGAGCCAGAGTTTGAACCCTCATCTTTTTGACTCCAAAGTCTGGGCTTTTAATCTCCAAGACCAATGCATCGATAACTTTATGGTACTCAGTACGAGCACTCCTGTACCTGTAAGTGGAGTTGATGAGAAACCCAGCCAGTTCTGCTGCTTGATTTGAGGTATCAAACAACCATCTAAGTAGTCTGCATTGTTTCAAATTTGTCCAAGGATCATAATACGCTCTTTAGATAATTTTTTTTAAACTTGGGAAGATTTCAATCTATTAATTCTTGAATACAAAAGACATAATACAAAACAGTCCCAGAAATGATGCCTGGAAAAGCCGTATCTTATAAATAACTGTTGGAAAGCTTTGGCAGCGTTTTCATAATGAAATAAGATATTTGCATTATTTTCTCTTAGCTCTTTAAAGTTGTCACTCTATCTTCTTTTGGATTGCATAATTTCCCACAAGAAGCGTGGTGTAATTCTTTCCTTTGTTCTTTGGTCTATAACTTGTCTTCTTTCTCTGATTTATTTCAAGATTTTCTCTTTTCAGCAGTTTTAATAGGACATACTTATGGGTTTTTTAAATTTGTTTTTGTGAATATTCTTGTTCCTGGGAGATCCTGTGATCTGTGATTTCATGTGTTTTATTATTTATGGAAAATTCTGAATGATTATTTCTTCAAACATTTATTCTGCCCATTCTGTCCTCTTTTTCTCACACTTGTGTGGCGGCTGAACTTCCTCCCTCGGTTCACTACAAGTGAGTCAGGTCTAGGGTCCCATTTCTCCTTGGAAACACGTATCTTCCCTTGGACCTTAGACTGCTTACTCTGTAGATTCTGCTCCCTGATGGACGTAAAAAAAGTTTTGAATTCGTAGATTATCCGGATTCTCTTGTTGTTAGGTTGGGAGGAAACTTCTCTACTTTTTACCTCCTACACCAAAGCTGGAAGTGTCTTTGACTTTTGAGAAGTTTATGACATTTCACTTAAAGATGGCTTGGAAGACACCATGGATATTTACCCAAATTTCCGATTAATTCAGAAGAAGGTAGAAAACATGATGACTACCTTCTGAATTAACAATGATTTTGCCACAAAATATTTTCAGTGGAGAAGAGGAACAAGGTTGATAGCTTATGAACAGTTTGAATTCCATTGGCACTATTTTATTGTCCAATGCCCTCTGTCAAAGGAAGATAGCACTACTCAAATACATATGAAAGAAAGATAAATTTATTATAATTTATTATTAGTTGCTATGCAAGAGGGAACTGTATTTGTAGAATGCAGAATCTCTGAACAAAGCAAAGAGTAAACTTATAGTGGGTTTGAGGAAGTGTGGAGTTTAGGGATTGCTGACATTCAGGAGTACTAAAGATAATCTAAGATGGACAGGCTTAGATGGCTTTAAAACCGTGGCTACTAGTTTATTATGGCTTGAACTACAGCCAAAGAATGTGTGCTTCCTTTCCTGAACTTACGAAAGAGAACATTTTTATTTTCACTCCATACTCAAGATAAAAACCAGTCTAAGATCGTATGTAGCTATTATTTAATTGTATTTGATGAATCGAGAGGGTTCGGAGAGATGGATGTTATGCAACAAAATTGGGGGCATGTAGTGACAGAGGGCACCGAACATTAGTGTGCTAATTAGGATTCTTGGCTGCAAGCAACAGAAACCATCTGGCTATTTTAGGGCACAAAAAAGGGAATCGATCCACAGGATATCAAGAATCACAGAATCAGTAGGATGTTAGAGGGCTATGCTTGAAAACTGGGCAATGTCGGAGGTGTGAAGAAGTAGGAAGTGGAAGGTACAAAACTATCATCTATCATCTAGTAAGAACTATATGCCAAGGATAGGAGTGCTTCCATAGGCCACTGCCACTGCCACGGAGAATCCAGACACTCATTTTTCCACACATCTAATCAGCAAATATTTATTGAGAACCTACTACATGCTAGAGTCTGTTTCTAGGTAAATAAAAAAATAAATATATGTCAGATGGCGCTAAATGCTACAGGAAACATAGGTTCTATCCCCAGCGTAAAGGGTTATGAGCTGTCAGGAGTTGGAGATACAGCTGCGACTTGATATAGGGTATACAAGGTGGCTTTATGTGACATTTTTCACAGAGAACTGAGAAAAAAGTAGTAGAAAACCATATGGATGTGTGGAGGAAGAGCATTTCAGACTGAGGAAAGGGAAAATGCCAGGGCTCTGAGACACAAAAGACTTTGGGGAACAGCATGGAGGCCAACACAGTTGGGACAGTTAGGGAGGGCAGAATGGGAGGTGACAAGGTCAGTGACCCTGGGGGGTGGGGTGAAGGGTTAGATTAGGTAGGACCTAGAAGTCCATTCTAAAGACCTTGGCATTTATTTGCTTTTTTTCTAGCCTTATTGAGATGTAATTGAAATATATCATTGTATATATTTTAAGTATACAGCATAATGATTTGATAATGTATATTTTGTGAAGTGATCACTCTAATAAGTTTAGTTAGCATTCACCGCCTCATAGAGTTATAAGTTTTTTTCTTGTGATAAGAACTTTTAAGATCTACTCTCTTAACAACTTTCAAATACACAATATGGTATTGTTAACTATAGTCACCATTAGTACCTTACATCCCCAAGACTTATTTAGCTTGTAAGTGGAATTCTGTACCTTTTGATCACTTAATACAAATTTGATAACAAGACTACCAAGACTATGTGATTGACACAATAGAGAGTTCTCTAAAACTAGGAAGGGGAATTAGATATTGTGTAGACACAAACACTAATACATATCCACTAGAGTCAGCAATTACGATGTTGTTTCAGTTTGTCATGTCATAGGTCCTAGAAGCATATGATATATATGGCCATAAATTCTTCCCATTCTTGTATGCACACCTCTTTCTAGGGTCACTTTACATATGTTCCTATCAAAAGCTAATGTTTATTTCTTTACTCCTTGAATCTGAGCACGTAAGTTTATTTTATTCAAAGGGACATTAGTAAATGCATCATAAGCAATAGCTTGGAAAGTGCTTGTGCATTGGGACTTACATTGGGACTCACTGCTTTTGGAACCCTGCAAGCACAACTATGTGAAGAAACTTAAGCTGGTGCACTGAAAAGTGTGAAATAAGTAGCCCTGTTAACCGATCATCACTCCACTGGCAGATAGCAGAATAACAGACATGAGGAGAGGCCATTCTAGATCATCCAACCCACAATTAATTTTCCAACTGGTTCCACTCATGTTATACAGCTGTAGAATTGGCCTAGCCAGCCCAAAAAATTATGAACTAATAAAATGGTTGTTGTTTTATGCCACTAAGTTTTGACATAGTTTGTCACATAGTAAAAGCTAATTGATCATCTATGGATCCACTGCAATCCCAATCAAAATCCCAACAAGTTATTCTGTGGATATTAATAAGCTGACTCAAAAGTTTATATGAAGAGGGAAAAGATCTAGAATAGCCTATACAATATGGAAGGAGAAAAAGTCAGAGGACTGACACTATGCAATTTTTAGGATTTCTATAAAGTTATTAATCAAGACAGTGTGTCTTGGTGGTATTGATACTAGTGAAAAAATAGATAAATAGATTGGTGGAACAGAATAGAGAGCCTAGAAATAGACCAATACAAGTATAGTCAATAGATCTTTTACAAAGGAGCAAAGAAAATACAATGGAGAAAAGATAGTCTTTTCCACAAATGGTGATGGACATCCACATAATGAAAATGTAAAAGTGAATCTAGACAAAGACCTTCACAAAAATTCATTTAAATGGAAACATAAAATGCAAAACAATTGAACTTCTAGACGGTAACATGGGAGGGTATGGCTATGACTTTTTAGATACAAAATCAAAGGCCCAATCCATGAAACAATTGATAAGCTGGACTTCACTAAAATTAAAAAAATATGTTCTGTGAAAGACAATTGTCAAGAGACTGAGAAGACAAGTCACAGTCTTCAAGAAAATAATAGCAGAAAGACATATCTGATAAAGGACTGTTATCTAAAGTGTACAAAGAACTCTTCAAACTCAGCAATAAGAAAACAAACGACTCAAATGACAATGGTCTAGACCTTAGCAGGCACCTCACGTCACCTTCTATCTGAAGGTATACAGATAGAAAATAAGCATATGAAGAGATGCTGTCATCATCTGTCATTAGGGAAACCATGAGATACCACTCCACGCCTATTAGAACGGCTAATTTCCAGAACACTGGCAACACCAAACGCTGGTAAGGATGTGGTGCAACTGGAACTTCCTTTCATCGTTAGTGGGAATGTAAAATGGTACAGCCGCTTTGGAAGACATTTGGCAGTTTCTTAAAAACTAAACATACTCTTACCATACAATCCAGCAATCATGCTCCCAGGTTTTCACATAAAGGAGTTGAAAACTTCTGTCAACACAAAAACTTTCACATGGATGCTGGTAAAAGCTTTATTCATAACTGCTAAAACTTGGAAGCAACCAAGATGCCCTTCTGTAAATGATTGGATAAATAATTTGTGGGACATCCAGAGAATGAAATATTATTCAGTGCTACAAAGAAATGATCTATCAAGCCATGAAAAGACATGGAGGGACCTTAAAAGCATATTACTACAGGAAAGAAGCTGAGCTAAAAAGGCTGCATACTGTATTATTCCAACTTTATGACATTCTGGTAAAGGCAAAACTAGGGAGAGAGTAAAAAGATCAGTGGTTTTCAGGGGTTAGTAGGGAGAGAGAGGGATAAACAGGCACATCCCAGAGGGTTTTTAGAGCAGAGCAACTATTCTGTATGAGACCACATGATGGATAAATGTCATTATCCATTCATGAAAACTCATAGAATGTACAACACCATGAGTGAACCCTATGTAAATATGGACTCCGGGTAACAACGATGCGTTGGTGTTGGTTCAGAGACTGTAACGAGCATACCGCTCTGGTGCAGGAAGTTCGAAGTGGGGAAGACTGTGTGTATGAAAGGGCAGGAGTAAATGGGAACTCTTACTTTCTATTGAGTTTTGCTGTGAATCGAAAACTGCTCCAAAAAAATTAAATCTACTTAAAAAAAAACCAACGTAATTAAAATACTCAAAACAAAAACAAAAAGCAAAGAGATGCTTGCTTTTACTTATGAATCACAAAATACCTATGTCATAAAGGCCTACACTTAGAAATGGCTGTGTAAATTATTAGCAGTAGTAAGATTTTTTTTTCATCCTGACTGAAGAATGTGATATCAGGTTTTGGATGAGAGAATGGAGGGGAGGCATGTCAGTTTATTTAGTTGCAAATATGATTGGGCCTAATACTGAACAGGAAGATCCCAGACTCTTGAATGAAGGGACAATGCTTCATCTTCAAGGAAGAAAAGAATAAAAAAATGCAACGCTTTGGGGCAGCAAAATAAACCCACTTTGGATTTCTACCCATTAGGCAGAGATTCTGGGGCCAGAGGTCCAGTTCACTTCTTTTCTCTCCTACTTTCTCTAGAACAAATTTCCAAAATAAATATTACCTCCCAGAAGTGACTGATACTCTCTCTGGGCTCTTTTCATTCTGAGCCATTCACTTGGAGGTATCTCTGAATAGATGAACATATTCATAATCATCATATTATAAACTCATCAGTTTTTAAAAAACCAATTTAAAGTAATTTTTTAATGAAAAATATGTCCTAAATAATTTTTAAAGCCAATTGAACAACCTATTTGAGAGAAAGAATTCTGTTTTGCAGAAAAGTAGTATTGGCCTGTTTGGAAAGAGATTGCTTTCAGAAATTCTGAAGTGCCCACTCTTTATGAGATCACCATAGCACTGCTTAACTAACTTGAAGAATATTCCATAGCTTCCTTTGGAAAACCAAGGCAGAAATGTTTGCTGGTGAGAAGTCTATCAGAAGAAAGACACATTATCTCATGATGCCAATCTCAAAAGAATCAACTTTGTTTCAAATTGATGAAAATAAAGGCAGCCAGTATTTTATTTTATTCTAGTTGTACTGAAGTATAATTGATAAATAAAGTTGTAACTACTTGGAAATCCTTTCACAATGTGTATCTTAAATTTTTTTATGGCTATTTATTTTTGAGAGAGAGAGACAGAATGTGAGCGGTGGAGGAGCAGAAAGAGAGGGAGACTCAGAATCCGAAGAAGGCTCCAGGCTCTGAGCTGTCAGCACAGGGCCCAACGTGAGGCTCAAACTCATGAACCATGAGATCATGACCTGAACCGATGCCCGACACTCAACCGACTGAGCCACCCAGGCACCCCCACAATGTGTATTTTAAATCATGATACCATTTATGGCAAATCTTTTGGTTTATGTGATACTTTACAAAATAATATTGTATTGTTATTATAATATGTGTATATATGTATGATACACGTAATTTATGTAACATGTAATACATTATGTAAGTATACTCTCTATTCCAATTTTTTTCTGTTATCCGTTTACTGTACAAGTTGTCTTCTTTATGGAAGATAACTCATCTTCATGGAGTCTAAATATGGACTCTCTTCCTAGCCAAGCTACTTAAGACTTGTCCAAAGAGAGTTTCAATTTGTTTTTGAAAAACAAACTGTGTATAATCTTCCAGCCTTAGGAGTGGCTCAGCAGCTCAGTGGTGTTTGGGCTAATATTCTGCCTAATGCAATCTTCACGTTATCAGCCCATCATCAGCTCCTCATCCTTTCAATAGTGTAATATATGTTGCTAAACCCCTAGAGCTGATTGTATCACAAAGGGATTACCCCAGTCCCTTTCTGGGAATTAAACCTACAGACAAAGGGCAGACAGCTGGGCCGCCTGCATCAATTTGATATCGGTTATTTGCTACATACATCAGTACAATCTGCTGCCACAGAACGGAATTGGAAACATTCGAGCTGTACTCTCAAGACCCTGTTTTTTTAACATACTAGCAGCCTTCGGTGGGCTTTAGGTACTCCATATAGAGTTAAATTCACAGCAACAGAGGGTATAGAAGAGAAACTTAGTGAAGCTGGAAAGGCTCTGGAATTTTGCAAGATATGTTTGAGGGTTTGAAAAGTGCAGGCACGGAGTTGAACCTTGGCAAAGAACTATAAGTATTGTCTATGATCACTTAACACTGATGCCTTTTCCCGCTGCTCAGCTTCCTAAAGAAAAATTTCCTCCCTGTTAATTCCGTTACCATTCAGAAAACTTGATTCCATTTGAAATTGGAATTGCAGTAAACAATGTCACTACTTTTACTTGTATTTCTGGTTGTCTTACAACTATTTGAAGAGAAAGTCATGTGTTAAACGGGTTTTGTTTGGGAAATATAATACCCAACAGAAAAGCTTTCAGATAGAATCCAACCTTATATTATTAGAATTCACAAGTTGAAAATAATTTATAGGCTTGCGTGCAAATACTCGGGCAGTATTTTAAGACACTTTGGTTATTGCCCTGTTTGAGAATGCCAGCTTCCAAAATGCCGCCAATTCCGTGCCTTCCCAGGACGCTGTATATACACCCTTTAATCATTTTTCAGTCTTAGTGCTTCCCAAGAAACTCCTTGGGACCCCATATGAAAAGGGACTACATTTGAAACAGCTTTCCCAAATAATACAATTTGATGGTGTCTATGACGTGCCTGCCAGCGAAACAGGAATCTTATTTCAATTGAACTCTATTTAGGCCCTCGAATCAGGACATTCACAGTTTGACTTTAACACAGTAAGTCAAATTGCCCTATTCCTAAAGGCCCAGGACCTGATAGACACTGGGTGAGCCAAACCAAATCGTGTTAAGAGTAACAATCTTAATGAAAACAGGAAAGTAGACTTACAGTTCTAGAATGAATTTAGATATCCTAGAATACATTATCTTTAGGTATGGTAGGCAGTGCACATTCTTTGTGTTATTGATAGACAAAGCGAGAAATATTGATGAATATATAAGGGTAATCGAACTTTTCCTGGGACTGAAAACTTAGCTTAGCTTTGAAAACTAAGCACTTCTATGGCTGGTTTAAGTCCCATATTGAAAGAAGGGCACCAAACATTTCATTCATCTAAGTTTTGTTATAATTTTACCAGCACAGGTGATGAATGTGAAAATGAATTTTTTTCCTTAAACTGGCTGAAACTATCGAATTGGATTTGGAATTATGCTTTAAAAGACGTTGCAAAAAAGAGACGCAAATGTGCATGTCAGTGACAACAAGCTCATGCCAATAATATCAGGTACGATTTGTCCCTTGTTTCCCAGAATTCTGTTACTTTGTCTGGTGTATAAGGGACAGTCCTCAATTAGTTGTGCTATGTTTCCTCTTGCTAGGTAAGCATTTTTGGTCAAACGAGGAATGGCAGAGTTCCACAATTAGATCAAAAGATCAATCCTAATGTACCATTTTCTCCTCACCCCCCTGCTGTAATAAAGTGGCTGCAGCTCTCCAGGGGACAACTCAAAATCCTAGGACTGATATTTCTAAATTAGCTGACTCTCTGACCTTGCTGGTAATTGCGTTAGTTTATCAATGTTCAACACAATTTATTACTCTCCAATATGTACCAAAGTGTTTATCTCTCAACACTAACAATATTAAAAAATCTAAACTATCTATTGCAGCAGAAAGAGGCATCCTTTCATTAGGGAAAAACATAAATAAATGGGAGATGTCACATGACCCGCCTGAGCACAGAAGAGTTGCAATTCCTGAACGAGGGCGGCTGCCTCCTCCAGTTTGACCACGTCATGTTTGCAAATTCTGGAAGAAGAGGAACCAAGTTTTATTTCCATTTGTGTGTGTGCGTATGATACCGGAATGAAATGGTGCTTTCTGCATTGCTAGAGTAATGGCTTCATTCTAAGAAAAATAAATGGCATTGATAAAGCCTTATCAAAGCACTTAGAAGCCACGTGGGCACCGATCACATCTCACTTTGACTTTCGACATGGTACAATTTCATGGGGAAAAGCATTAAGTTCGTGGGTCCAATTTTGGAATGAAGGAAATCAACAGCATTCATTCACTACCTTCATCTTCATCATTTTATTATACTGTATTTAAGTCTTGTGTTTGATTCAGATGGGGAGCGAGCTGTGACAAAACCCAGTGAATATTAGATTCCCTAAAGGTAGTGTCCTATTGAAGTTTTGCAAAAGAAGTGCTGTCTGGTGTTACTGTATTATTGGCAAGGAAATGTGGCATGACCTGGCCGCCAACGATGTTCGCTCATTACCTTCTCAGGGAGAAGTAGGTTGGATAAAAGATCGTGCTGTCCAACTTTAAACAATGGGCTGCCTTTTACCTACCCTGCTTCTTCCATCTGTAACTGGACTTTCCTCTTCGGTTTCTTCACATGACACAGAATTCAGGAAGCGTTCAGTCCCATCCAGCCGTTCACCTTGACCTGCTCTTTCCCATCGAACCAAATCCCTGCGTTCGGTCCTCACTCATAAGGCCTGAATTTCAAAGGCAGCTTGTACTGGGATAAGATTGGTGTGAAGGCTTGCAAAGCACCTGGTGTCTTCTTAAAATCTCGGTGTCTTGAAGTTACAGCTCATTCTATTGTTACTTTTACTGCTATTTTACTTTATTAACAATTGTTAGGCTTATGTTTTTTCAAAGGCAGATTTAATTTCTTTTGTTCACCAGCAGCTCATTTCAGTGCCAAGGAGAAATTCGTTTGGTAAGGGAACTGTTAGATGTGCCTCCTCCGTGCAGTTTACCTGAGTTTCCACAGAACTTTAAAATCCATACTTGGAAAATTTTATTGTTTTAATTATATTCCGAAGTCATAGAAATGCTTTTAGTTTTTAAAAGTCCTCAATTTCTCTGACATCCCTTTAGTGTGTGAGTGCTATTTACGCTGCGTTAGCACTGCCAACCCCAATCAGGAGACCCCCGGAGTGTGTCCTCAGTGTGTGTCATTCAAGCTAAACTCCGCATGCAATCTTCAGTTTTCGATTCGGATTAAACACTCGCCGAGTGCCTATAAGAAGCCAAAATCTGTTCTCCTCATTTCATGTCCACATTGCATTCTTTCTAAGCCCTTGGAAAATAGAGTAAGTTTCTGTCCATTCGAATGAGTAATTTTACTCAGATGCTTTCATTAGCCTCATAGCATTTGGTTTTAAATAAATCTTATTTTCACTCGGGTAAAATTGAAAGGTAAATAAAAGTTATGTTGAGCAATAAAGAAATTGTATTTGGGGGCGCCTGGGTGGCTCAGTTGGTTAAGCCGCCGACTTTGGCTCAGGTCATGATCTCACAGTCTGTGAGTTCGAGCCCCATGTCAGGCTCTGTGCTGGTGGCTCAGAGCCTGGAGCCTGCTTCAGATTCTGTATCTCCCTCTCTCTCTGCCCTTCCCTTGCTCATACTGTCTCCATGTCTCTCAAAAATAAGTAAACGTTAAAAAAATTAAAAAAAAATTGTATTTGATAAAAATAGTAGTCTTTATAAATATGAGAGACCATTTAGAGAAAACAGGGCAATGAATATTTATTGGCCGATTATTGTTTGCCTCTAGTACTTTAAATATACTACCTGCTCTCTAAAAATATTAATTTAGCATTTATTTTGCGACAGGAACGGTGCTTAGTTCTTGAGATGTGGGGGTGCGGAAGGAAGTGCTCTATGCGTTGGAGGGAATACAGGGAAGTGGGCGAGCCCTTCTCGTGTCATGCTCCACTTGAAGCAGAAGTGGTGAGTCCAGAGCATTAGAGGAACACATGGGGGGGTTATCTGGTCCCCTTCAGTTCGGGAGGGCTATGCAGACAAAGTAACACTAACGTGAAGGTTCCATCTTCTGTTTAGGATCTTTCCCTTCACCTTCCATCCCATCCTGTCTCTCCTTCCTTCCATCTTTTCTGGCCTCCTTCTTTCTTCCCTTTCCCTTTTCGTTTTTCTAGATTT
Source organism: Paguma larvata (assembly GCA_030068075.1). Taxonomy (NCBI): domain Eukaryota; kingdom Metazoa; phylum Chordata; class Mammalia; order Carnivora; family Viverridae; genus Paguma; species Paguma larvata. The sequence goes on from CM057839.1 coordinate 28,045,604, forward strand.
TAAAAAATTACAAAAGCATTATTTGATCTTTGTAACCTGTCTAACAATGCAGAGATGGAGAACGCAAAGATTAATAAGCTCCTCATTGCCGCCCTCACGCTCTGTTAGTGGGAATGTAAATTGGAAGAGCTACGGTGGAAAACAGTATGGAAGTTCCTCAAAAAATTAAGAATTGAAGTACCATATGATCCAGTATACCATTCCTGGGTATTTACCCAGAGAAAATGAAAACACTAATTTGAAAAGATGTATGCACCCCATGCTTATTGTAGTCTTACTTACAATATCCAAGATATGGAAGCAACCCGAGTGATAGATGATAGATGAATGGGTAAAGAAGATGGGATATGTATATATATGCAAGGGAATATTACTCAGCCATAAAGAAGGACAGGATCTTGCTATCTGAGACAGCATGGATGGACCTAGAGGGTATTATGCTAAGTGAGTAAAAGAAAGACAAATACCATATGATTTCACTTGTATATGGAATCTGAAAGACCAAATGAATGAATAGATGACCAAAAAATCAGATTCAGATCTATAATTACAGAAAATGGACTGATGATTGCCAGAAGGGAGAGCGGTGGGGGGGATGGACAAAATAGGTGAGGGGGTGTGGGGGATTCAGGCTTCCGGTTACAGAATGAGTAAGTCGTGAGGATTAGAGGTACGGTGTAGGAAACACAGTCAGTCAACAGTGTTGTGATAGCGATGTCTGGTGACAGACGGTAACCACCCCGTGGGGAACACGGCATAGCATGTAGAGTTGTGATACACTCTGTGGTACCCTTGAAACTAATGTAACATTGTGTGTCAACTATGCTCAAATACTGAATAAAATAAACTCCTCATTATGCACTCCAGATAATGATAATTTTCCAAGATAACAGAGAAGGTGATATTATATATACCTTTTTCCGAAAATGAGATCACACTGTACAGATTATTGTATAACTTGCCTTTTCTTTGATAACTTTGTAGGACCTCATTACAACATTAGAAATCCCCAACACAAATTTCTAATGTTTTCAATTTCTTGTTTCTGTCCGATTTCTTACATTATCAGCATATAGCATGTGAATTCCACTGAGTGGAATGTACCTTTTCTCACCTTCTCTCCCCCTTTTCCACCCCTTCCTCCTCACCTTGCGCACCTGCCCTACATTTTGGTCATTCTGAATCTCACTTCTCTCTGTGCTCAAACTAATCAACTTATTATGCATCCTAACATATGCATTCAAACACATTCGTAGATTTTTGTTGTTGTTGTAAATTTTATGAAAATTTGATGATAGATGTAACATAAAACTCTGTAATGGATAAAATCGAGTTCATTCAACGATTTCTGTATCAGTAGGCAATCTAGTTGCTTTGTGACATTACCGGAAACATCTTTCTACATATGTCGTACCTATGTCCTATGTACTACAGCTTTATTTCTGAAGAATAAATCCCCCTGTCTAGGAAATCTTTATAGCAATGGCCAGATTGTCTCAAGGATATGGAGATATTTATAAGCAATGGATGAGGATGACTTCAACACAGGATCCTATTGTTCTTTGTGATTTTTACCAGCATAATGGGTAGAAGGGAGGTGTCTGTCCCATTGTTTAAATTTGAATTTCCTCAGGAATTCATGAGGACATGTGCTATGTATGTATGTATGTATTTACTATAAAAGTTTCCTATTTATGTCTTTCTCTCATTTATCTCTGAGCTGTCTTTTCTTTATAATCAATTTGTAGAAACTTTTTCCTGTATCAGGGATATTAACCCTTCGCATTTGTTAGAGCTTTCAGCTGGTAACAATGGAAACTGGCTAGGGCCGGCAGTCAGTAATTTGTTGAAGGATGTGGAGTAAGTTCCCAGGATTAGTGGAAGGGCTTGAGAAACAGGCTTGAGCCCGAGTTCCCAGGAACGACACGCGGGTAAGCATCAAAGAACTGACCCGAGGAGAACATTGATTACTACACCTGTGGCCTCTGCTGCAGCCATTTCCTGCAAAATCTTTTAAACTCTCAGGTGGTTTGATTTGGGATCTTAAGCCTCAGGCAAGCTGCACCAGGTGACACGGCTGTGGCCCACTGCCAGGGGCTAGGAGAGTAGGGTTTCCGAAGATGGGTTCATAATATGATAAGCTATCAAATGTAAGGTAAATATGCAAGAGAATTCGGGCACCGGAAATGATAGATGCCCGCTGCACCCTTTATCTATCTTACGAATTACAAATATTTTCCTCCAGTCTATATTTTGGCTTTTTGTTTATGATATCTTTGGTCATATAATTACAAAAAAAAAGATATAAGCAAATTATGTTTCTCTTCCTTTATGGCTTCTAGGTTTTGCCTTGCTTAAGAAGTTCTCTGGCATTCCAAAGTTAAAAAGATTGTTTTAATTTAGTATAATTTTACTTTTTGCATGATCTTAATTCATATGAAATTTATTTTTGTATATGAATTGGACTCTAAGTTAGCTTCAGATTAACACAGCACCAAAAATCCTTTGCCCTTTCCCCCATTGAATGAAAATGCCAATTTTGTATTACATTAAATTCTTAAAGTGAACTTGGATATATTTCTTGACTCTCTACCTTTTTTCACTTTTCTGTTTTATCTTTGGGCAAATTTATACATTTTTGATTAGAATAGTTTTTAATACATTTTATAGTTTTGATAGGTACAACATATTTTAATAATGACTATAAGGGGAGATTTTACTGCTTTTTATTGCTATATTATTTACTTTTTATATAAAATAATTTTGCTCAGTTCTTGGAAAACAAATTGCAATTCTGATCGAAGTTGCATTAAATTTGGTAAGGACAAACCACCTTATGAGACCAAGTCTTCCCACCCAAGAACATGGCCTGTCTTTCTACTCAGTTATTTTCTTATACCTTTTAATAAGGTATTTTGCAGCTTTCTTCTTTTAGGTCATTTATCTTCCTTGTTTAATTCTTAGGTAAGTTACAGTTTTTATTAAAATTTTTTTGTTTTGTTTTGTTTTTGAGAGACAGAGAGAGAGCCAGTGTGGGAAGGGCAGAGAAAGAGGGAGACACAGAATCTGAAGCAGGCTCCAGTCTCTGAGCGGTCAGCACAGAGCTTGATGCAGGGCTTAAACCCATGAACTGAGAGATCGTGACCTGAGCTGGATTATGACACTTAACCAACTGAGCCACTCAGACACCCCTGTATCTTTTATTTCTATTGTGAAAGGAATACGCTACTATTTCAAATGGTAATTAGTGACTGATAGTGTAGACAAAAGCAATTGACTTTAGTGTATTTATCCCGTATCAAAACAGATTCCCAAATTCTCTTATTATTATAGTTTGATATTACAGTTTCATGGGCCCAGTAATGAAGTTTGTATTTCTTTTCTAATATTCATACTAATTATTTGATATTTTTTATTTCGTTGAGTAAGTGAAAAATCTTCTAAACAATGTGAAATTTGGTAGAGGTTGGTATCATCTTTGTCTTATTTTTAAATTTGGTGAAAATGACTTAAACATATAGCCGGCTACTTATTATAATTTTTGTACTGGCTTTTACAATAGTCTGTATCACGTTTAAGTAATTTTCTTCTATTTATTTTATTTTATTATTATTATTTAAATTTTTTAATGTTTATTTATTTGTTTTGAAAGAAAGAGAGATAGAGCATGAGTAGGGGAGGGGCAGAAAGGGAGGGAGAGAGGCCCAAGCAGGCTCCACACTGTCAGCACAGAGCCTGATGTGGGGCTGGAGCCCACAAAGTGTGAGATCATGACCTGAGTGGAAATCAAGAGTTGGACAGTTAACAGACTGAGCCACCCAGAAACCCTTATTATTATTTTTTTAATACACAGTATTTTAAAATTTTTAAGTATCATGCTTTAATAATGTTTTCCATGTATCATCAAATACACTTAGTTTTAATAACATTGGAAGTTCAACGTATATTCTTCTATTTTATTTTATTTTCTTCCTTTTTAAGTTTTTATTTAAATTCTAGTTAGTTAACATATAATGTAATATTAGTTTCAGTAGTAGAATTTAGTGATTCATCACTTACATACAACACCCAGTGCTCATCACAACAGGTCCCCTCCTTCCTACCTATCACCCATTTAACCCATCTCCCTGGCCACCTCCCCTCCAGCAAACTTCAGTTTGTTCTTGATAGTTAAGAATCTGTTTTATGGTTTGCCTGTCTCTTCCCCCCGCCTCATGTTTATCTGTTTCATTTCTTAAATTCCATATATGCATGAAATCATATGATATTTGTCTTTCTCTGACTGACTTACTTTGCTTAGCATAATAAGCTCCACCTACTCTAGCTCCACCCACATTGTTGCAAATAGCAACCTTCTATTTTATATTTAAAATTCTTAATGAAATGATTGCTGATTTTTTTCAAGTGTCTCTTCAAAATCTGTCAATATAATTATATGGTTTTCTCATTTAATTTTTTTAAGTTTATTTATTTTGAGAGCTAGAGAGAGTCCATGCACGTGTGTGGTGTTGGGACATAGAGAGAGAATCTCAAGCAGGTTCTCTGTTGTCAGCACAGAGTCCACTGTGGGGGTTTGATCTCACAAACCATGAGATCATGACCTGAGCCTAAATCAAGAGTCGGACACTTGACAGACTGAGACACCCAGGCACCGCTCATTTAAGTTTTCATGCAGTTTTGTTGTTGAGTCATTTATGTATTCACGGACTTAACCCTACTTGTCATAGTTCTTGTGGATCCAATTAATTAGTATTTTATTTAGAATTTTTATTTGTATCACAAATCAAAATTTTATCTGTATTTCCTTTTGTACGATTTTATCGAGCTTTGATCTCCTGATAGTGGCTTTTCCGATTGTTTTCTTCATTTTTCATACCTAATTTCCTTTGTTCTCTAGTCCCAAAGAGTAGAAGGTGGGTGGAGGGCAGTTTTGTCTCTAGACAAGGAAACTGAGTTCTTTAACAACAAAGGAGATGTCTTCTGAAGTAATTTGTGTGTGTGTCATAAATGGAATTATCTGAATTTGTAGTAGAGGGGATATTCCTCTGACTTGGCGATTTGAGCTAGATGACTTGTGAGGGCCCATCCAGCCCTAACATTGACAGCTATTGAATTATGTAGCTGGTTAAGAGTGTGGCCTCTACAGTCAGATTCCTGGATTTGGATTTGAACTCTAAGACTTACTGGTTGTGGCAATTTACGTATCTTTACGAAGCCTAAATTTCTTCATTTTTCCAACAGTGAGGATCAAATGAAAAGGCCTATGGAAGGTACTTAGCACAGTGTTTGGCACATGATAAACACTCTGTAAATATTAGTAAGTAATTTCATGGGTGTGGAAACTTTCCACAAAGTCGTCAGAAAGAGTAGTCTTCACTTAATTTTAAGATTTGGTTGTATATGAAAGAAAATTACTCTTCTGATATTATGGTAGTCTAGAAAGTGTCTTCCTTCACATAATCCTTAGTCTTTTTTAAAAAATCTACCTGTTTCTTAAATGGTGTTATTTTTCATTGTCTACTTAGGATGTTTTTCCTGCTCTGCACATATTCTCTGCGTGGTTTCAAGTACTCTCTTGGCTTTAATTATCATCTATTTGCTGATGACTCTCAAACAGCACTCTCTCCTGAGCTTCCAGCCTATATATCTAGCTGCCGCCTAGATGTTTCCACCTGGAGATCCCACACACACCCCCATCGCGATACAACCAGAACGAACCCACCATCTCCCCTAGGATGTTCCCCTGAGCTTCTCTTCCTCCAGTGTTACCTCTCTCAAGGATTGATGCCACTCTCCTTGTTCAAACCCAAAATTTGGAGTTCTCCTTGACTGCTCCGCCCTCTCTCCCTGCCCCGTCTCTAATTCCCAAGTTCTAAAATATTCTCCGAAGCAGTCCATCACTCTCCACCGTCAGGGACATCTCTTTAGTTTTGGAAGGCATTAACAGGACCTCCCTCTTGGTAATGAGACCCATTTTTGAAAATGGAACTCTGATGGCTCAAGCCTGCTACTTTAGAATCATTTTGTCTCAACAGTCCCACTTTTTATTTCAGCCCTAATGAACTTCTTTTAGTTACCTAAACACACCATGTTCTCTCTTGGTTCTGTGTTTTTGTATACTGGAATTCTTAACCGGAATACTGTCTTCTTGTTTGTTGACTAGTTTACTGTTCTTTATCCTTCAGGCCTCTGCTTAACGAAAGTAACACCAACAATAACATCAGTGAAGACAGTGTAATGACAGCAAACCGTGAATCCATGCTTACCATGTGCCAGGCACTATGATAAATGTTTCAAATACATCATCCCTCTTCACTTTCACTACAACTCTGTGGAGGCTTCTGGTCCTCACACCTGAAGAATCTGAGGCTGAAGAGTTTAAATAATTTTCCCAAAGTGATAGAGCCTGTCTATGGAGGAGTTAGGATTTCAACCTAGGCCTCTCTTACTCACTCCCCGCCCCGCCCCCCCCCAGAACCTGTTCTCTTTAGATATTGTCTAGTAAGGACTTGGTGATTTCTCATTCATGTTCGTGTACACATCACACTGTGTCTATTTGTCTTAGTCCATTTGGGCTGCCATAGCACAGACTGAGTTATAAACAATATTTATTTCTCATAGTTCTAGAGGCTAGGATCCAAGATCATGGTATTGGCAGATTTGGTGTCTGGTAAGGGCATCTTGATTCATAGATGGCTGACTTTAGTGTCTTCACATAGCTGAAGGGGCTGGGGACCTCTGTGGGGTCTTTTCTATACGGGCAATAGTCCCATTCACGAAGGCTTCTGTGACCTAATTACCTCCCAAGACCCCACCTCCTGACACTGTCACCTTGAGAATTAGGATTTCAACATATGAATTTTAAGGGCAACATAAACATTTAGACCATAGAACTAGTCTAATGCACTTGCCATACCACAGTGTAATCATTTGTAACATTCTCCGTGTCTCAACTAGTTTGTAACCATTATAAAATTGAGGACTGTTTGTCTTTGTATTCCCAGTACTGACTACAGTGACTGGCACATAGCAGGTGCTTAATAAAATATTTGACATCTAACCCAGATGTCTTAGGACTCCACTGTTCTTTGGCTATCCATAGTCTTTGGAGGTCTAGCATTCCTCCTCCAAAGTTTTCTAATTCTAGTCCTGTTTACTCATGGTCCCTTCTCTCTGCTTCTGCAATGTAGCTTGCCATCTTTGTTAACCCTAAGTCCTACCTTTAGTTTTTTTCTCTTAAAAACACTTATGTCATGATATAACACTTGTCATGAGTGTTAATTTTCCTGAAGTCTTGAGGACTTCTAAGGAGGGATCATGCCACTCATTCACAGCCTCCCATCCTCTTTTCTTTCTGGTTTCCCTCTTATACTGTGCCATTTGAATCCCCAACCCACGACTCTCCCTACCATGTTCAACATCTGAATACGTAGGACTTTTTATAACTTCCTGGAATTTTGTCAAATATTTTGCCATTCCATGACACTTGAATGAATGAATGAGTGAATAAATGAAGGTGTAAATGAGTGAATAAATCCAGGCTGAAGGTGGAGCTTAGACCTACCTTATGTGATTTTAAGTCATCCCACAAAACCTCCTTTGAGGCTGGATCATTGAATATATTGATACACTGCATCTGGTAAAAACATTTCTATTTTCGTGGGCAATTCTACTTAGCTATCCTCTAGGTACAGTACCATGAGAGAGAATTGTTTGTTTTTTCAGAGTGTATGTTACTTATTGTGGGCTCTGAGATGGGGGAGTGTGTCCTATGCTTTTTTGTGCCTGCCACATGATTAAGCAAAATGCCTTGTGCAGAGTAGGCACTCACTTAATAGCAAGTTGATTGATTGAATAATTATTCCACCTATAAACACTTCTGTAGTACATTACCTGATGAGTGTCTATTTCAACATGACGATGGCTATGACCTTCGTGTAGTTCATTAGCAAATGAAAAGTATCCTCATTTCCATGGAAGGAAATGAGAATATAAAAAATGTGGTTCTATTTGTAGTGCCATTACTGTCTTACTGTTTGATTAAGAACAAATTCTTAACCTTTTAATGCTACCAGTTACCTATGACTCTGATCTCAAGGGCTACCACAATACCAAAATCCTGGGGAGGATAATATAATAACCCTGACCTATTTGAAGGGATAAAAATAGGCCACAAATGAGGCAACTCATTGGCCAGAATTAATCAGTAGTAGAGGAGAGGTGAGGTCTTTAGAAACAAACAAGCAAGCAAAGAAGCAAACAAGCATTTTCACAATCACATTTTGTAATCATAACAGTTCCCTCTGCGAGAATCACCATTGTGCTGATAAGGACATTGAGGTTGAGAAATTTTAAGTAATTTGAACTTCAAATCGTATAACTAGTAAGAGGCAGCCATTCCTGCTTTACTGTTTTCTCTCCTTTCTCCCCTCTCCTCCACGTCAGCCCATTATTCACCGTCACTTTCTCAGTTTTGAAATGTTTGTGGTGGGATGCCTCAAGTCATGACATCCCAGTTCCTTAGGAAAAGGAAAACAGAATTACTCTCAAGTGGCAGCAGACAATGAGAAACCTGTTAATAAAACCTTTGAATATTACCTATCACTATGCATCTAATGCGCATTTACAGAACCTTTTTTCTGTGCTGGGCACTATGCTGGGCTATGTCCTGGAGCATAAAAAGAAGAGACAGACAAGCTTTCTGCCTTTCAGGGGATTCTGGATCACGAAGCAGGAGAAGGTTCTCAGGTGGACAGGAGAAGGAAGGACATTCCAGGTTGACTGAAAAGCAGGTCCAAAGGCAACCAGAGGCAGGTGTGTGCATTTAGGGGCTGCCAGTGTTTCAGTCTAGCTGGAGGCCCAAGGGCCATTGCAGAAGCGAATGGAAAGACAAATAGAATCAGAATCAGGGAGAATCTTGAATCGGAGGATTTGGCTTTATCTGGACTTTACTGGAGAACCAGTAAAGAATTTTAAGCAGGAGACTCTTAGGGTTGAATTTGCACTTTAGAAACAGTGTGTGGCTACAGAAGAGGAAAATGGATCAAAGGTAGATAGTGGGGGTAGGAGAAAGAATGGAGACTTGGGGTGGAGGAAGACCTTGCCATGAGTTGGAAGCCGAGGCCACTTTTCCACTGGTGGGTAAGTGGGGGATCCTTGTTGTGAGCCATCTTGGGTTCACAGGCTGAGCGGCCTCCCTGTGTGGAAGGGCAGATGTTGCAAGGCTCCTGCCAATCAAATGGCATTCAGTCTTAACTCCTTCTAAATAATTTTTCAGGCTTGGGTTTCATGAGCTGCTCGTGGGCCCCAACGAATGTAATGCTCTTTTGTGTTTTGGCATTTAAATAAAAAGGAAGGACCTGGAGCATGATGCTTTGATGGATTACATCTAAATGAGAGTAGCCTGGCCAGAAGTAATCTTAAAGTTGCATCTTGGGGATGGGTTGCACAGATCGATAGCAGTTATGATCTGGCTGGATATTGGTGTGACTTGTGTAAACGTTGGTTGGGCCCCTATTATGTAAATCACTCATTCGCAAGCAAAGGAACTTAGATAAGCCTTAGGAATTACATCTTTACCAGGAGAGTTACACCTCCCTCATTGTAGTTTAGGAAGCTAGACGGATGACTCTTAACCTTTCTATAGACGATTAACATAGGTGTTAAGATGATAATGTATGTGCCCTCTGTTTACTGAGACATAGGGTAACAACCATAACAACCCTGCTTGCTTCGTAAACATCCTGTTCCCTCTCCCTGCCACAAATTTACCTAATCCTACTTCAAAGACAGGATATGTTTATTAACTTAGGAGCAGAATCACAAAGTAGCTAAGATAAGAATTGTTTCCTTTGTGGTCTAAAAAAGAATGATGTAAAACCACTTGCAATATTGAGGAAATCGCTGCTTTGCTGACAAAAACACATTATTGTTTAAGATATCAAGCTGTCACTCACTCATTGCTGTGATGTCACTTACTACCTTTAAATAAAATACTGGGATCAGTAGGGAGAGAGACACACGTGCACCTGCCTGGTTCCAGAAACCATGCAGTTTTCCCGAGCCGTTCATCCTGCCTACAGCTTTCATCCTTCGGAAAATTCCTGGACTGCCGGAGCTGGACTCTGGCAGATCCTACATTATTAGACTTACTCAATCGTTGGATTTGGGTAGTGGACACAGAAGAAAGTTGCTATATTCATTTTTTAAAGTCATCACTGAGTAGCAACTCTAGTTGCTCTTTCTTCTAAATTAAAACTAACCCAAGTGATTTTATGGCCTTCTTTGTGCTAAGATAGTGAAGTTTCTTTTTGCTAAGTAATGACTTTTCCTTATTTGCTTCTATTGACTGTTTAAATCCTTTCTCCCATCTACCATTTCTATCATAACCGTCCTGTGTTTGCTCCTAATGTGTTATAATTCTTTATAATCTGGCCTTCACCCGATTCTCTCTAATATTTCTTTTTCTTCCCTTGAGGAAAGTATACCCATTTTTGGTTTCAAATGCTCATCACCTTTTGTAAATATTAAGGCAACGATTCAATTTAATTTAAAAATAATGTTTTTCTTTTTCTTCTGTCAATAAATTACCTTTGTGTTCTTTTAAAGCTGTATTGTCTCATATTTTTTTCCTTTGCTGTTGTTGTTCCATTTTGTTGTTCCCCAGAGGATGTAAGAATATATATTGATATAATGAACAAGGTGGAGAAAAAAAACAACCTAAGAAGAATTTAGGCTTGCATTCATATTCTGTAGTGTTTACTAGTGATCTATTTCAAAATGAAACATATATTTCAGTCCTGATGAATCAAATATTTAAGAAACATTCTTTAAGTGGAGAAATACACATGGAAAAAATAACTACTGACCCTGGGAGGCCTCTTGAAAAGATTCTAGCCACGGATGATTTAACTTCGATTTAATCCTGCTTCTTCTACCAGGGGTATCATAGCGAGCATTGCTCATGAGGGTTCTGGGAGTAGGAACAGGGGTCAGAGATCAGAAAACATAAGACATAATATTAGATAAAATATCAGCAGTCCTGGAAATATTCACAAAGTCATACATTATGTTAGAGCTACGCCACTATATTCCATGTAGGAAAATAAAAATGGGAAATTGTACAAGCCACTTTCTTTTTTATTACAGAAATTAAAGGTCTAATTTAGAATTGTGAATTTATGTAAATAGCCATTAGTGCCATTTTATTAGTTCAGGTACTCAGGGTATGAACATATAAATACAGCAGGATTTTTATAGAGTCTGCATTAGTAACTGGGAATTCAGTGTGTATGTGTGTGTATAATATATTATAATATATACTTATACTTGAGGTGTATATATTTGTATATATAGTATATATACTTGAGGTTTTTAAAATTTATATTCAGTGTATAAATATATGTATATATACTTACACTTGAGATGTATATATACATAGTATATATACTTATACTTGAGGTGTGTGTGTATATATATATATATGCATATATATATATATCTCTTATACTTGAGGTTTTTAAAATTTACAGAACTACAAAGATGTTTTGAGCAAGTTTATATTCAAGTTTATATTAAGCCATATTTATGAAGAGTACTTAATAGAAACATCTCTTCTTTCTTTCCACCAATCACATGGTGATGTGAGATTATACTGGTGGTAATAGTGAGGGCAATAGCTGTCCATTCTTTATACCTGACAGGCACTTTGGCACATTCTACCATATATGCACCGTGCCGCTTAACCTTCCCACCTAATGCCTGCAATTTAGGCCTTACTCCCATTTTACAGATGAAGGAAAAGAGGCACAGAGAGATAGAGGAACTTGCCTAAGGTCACATAAGTACGTAACAAGGGTAAATGTTCTGCCTGTTGCCGAAGGCTGTGGTCTTCTGTTGACCACAGGACGTTAGTCATAAAGTAGCAGGGAGTATGAAAGAGGTAGAGAGCGACTCCATTTCATTCAGCGGAAGATGGTAGCTTTTTTCCATCGGAGTGTTCACAAAAAATCCTGATGAGGCCTCTGCATAGTTTCTTTCTGTGTTATGTGATATATTGTATATGTTTCTGTGTTGTATGACCCAGAGGGTCATTATGTACTTAGAAATATCCAAGTCTTGGACAGAATATAACACTCTTTGTTCTTTTCCATTAGTTTTTATATATACATTTTTTTCTTCTCCTTCTTTTTCTTGACTTTCTCCCTTGAGCTTACTTGAGAATTGTGCCTATATTTGTTAAGTGGAGAATTAAATCATTATTGATTCCGTAACCTTGATCAACCTGGATTATTTGGATTATTTCCCTTTTTGTTTTCCTTGCATTAAACTTTAAAAAATTGATAAACACATGTGTAAAACATTATAAGTAATATGTACATGTAATTTAAAAGAATTAAGAAGAGGAACAACTATTTACTTGCCAACACAGCATACCAAATAGGACAACACCAGTGTCTTGAAGCTCCTGTTTGCTCTTCTGGAATATCTCTCTCTCTTGCCCTCTCCATGAGTGAACCATTATCAGAATCGTATACACAACATTCCCTTGCTTTTCTTCATGGCTGTACTCTACGTGTAGGTATTCCTATACATTTATTTTTGAACTCAACATGAGGTTTTTGAGATTCCATCCAATTTAAAGTTTATTTATTTTGAGAGAGAGCATGCCTGCATGTGAGAGAGAGCATGTGAGCTGGAGAGGGGCAGAGAGGGAGAGAGGGAGAGAGAGAATCCCAAGTGGGCTCTGCACTGCCAGCACAGCGACTGTGGCAAGGCTTGATTCCACCAACCGTGAGATCAGGACCTGAGCCTAATCAGTTGATCGCTCACCTGTTCAACCACCTGAGCCACCCGGGCACTGCGGGATCCATCCATTTTAATGCTTGTAATTGTAATTTTCCATGTTCACTGCATAGTATGTTATTAATACTATGTGTGGTATTAATATATGGCAACCAATCCATCTTATTATCAGTAAGATTTTGGAATTTTCAATGTTTTTGCTGCTCCATATATGGTTGCATTGAATATTTTTGTTTATGTTTCCTGAAGCACATATGCAAATACTTCTCCAGAGTACTTGTCCAGGAATGCAGTTGAAGGGTCAGAGTGCATGTAAGTCTTTTAATTTGTTAGGTCCTGCTGAATTATTTTCTATTTATTTGGAGAGAGAGAGGGAAAGAGAGGGAGAGAGAGAGAGAAAGAGAGAGAGAGAGAATCCCAAGCAGGCTCTGCACTGTCACCATGGAGCTTGCTGTGGGGCTTGAACCCATGAACCGTGAGATCATGACCTGACCTGAAACCAAGAGTTTGACGCTTAACTAACTGAGCTGCCTGGACAACCCATGATGAATTATTTTCTAAAGTGGTTATACCAATTTTCATTCTCTTTCTCTCTTTTTTTTTAAATATAAGTTTTAGCTAGTTAACACATAGTGCAATATTGGTTTCAGGAGTAGAATTCAATGATTCATCACTTACATACAACACCATTGCTCATCACGCCAAATGCCCTCGTTAGTGCCCATCACCCATCAGCCCATTTCCCACCCACCTCCTTACATCAACACTCAATTCGTTCTCTCTCATTAAGAGTCTCTTGTGGTTTGTTTCTTTCTCTTCTCTCCCCACGCCCTCCCACTTCCCATATATTTATCTGTTTTGTTTCTTAAATTCCACATATGAGTGAAATCGTATGGTATTTGCCTTTATCTGATTGGTTTATTTTGGTTGAGATAATACATTCTAGCTCCATCCATATTGTAACAAATGGCAAGATTTCTTCCTTTTTGATGGCTGAGTAATATTCCTATATATATATAGCATATCTTCTTTATCCATTCATCAGTTGATGGGCATTTGGGCTCTCTCCATAGTTTGGCTATTGTTGATAATGCTACTATAAACACTGGGGTATATGTACCCCTTTGAGTGTGTATTTTTGTATACTTTAATTGTTTTTAACGTTTGCTTATTTTTGAGAGAGAGAGAGAGAGATGATCAGGGAGGGGCAGAGAGAGAGGGAGACACAGAATCCGAAGCAGGCTCCAGTCTCTGAACTGTCAGCCCAGAGCCTGACACGGGGCTCGAACCCACAAACTGTGAGATCATGACCTGAGCCGAAGTTGGACACTTAACTGACTGAGCCACCCAGGCGCCCCTATTTTTTTTTTTAAGGAATCTCCACACTGTTCTCCAGACAGGGCCGCACCAGTTTGCATTCCCACCAACAGTGCAAGAGGGTTTCCCTTTCTCCACATCCTCGCCAATATCTGTTGTTTCTTGTGTTGTTAATTTTAGCCATTCTGACAGGTGTGAGGTGATATCTCATCATGATTTTGATTTATATTTCCCTGACGATGAGTGATGTTGTGTGTCTTTCCATGTGTCTGTTAGCCATCTGAATGTCTTCCTTGGAAAAGTGTCTGTTCATGTCTCCTGTTCTGTGCTGACGTCTCAGAGCCTGGAATCATGTAAAATATGATTATTGGCCATCTATGTCTCACTTCTTGTAAGGTGACTATTCTTGTCTTTTCCTCAGTTTTTGAGTAGTTGTTAGTCTTTTGCATGTTTTTCCTTCGCAGGAATTAAGAAAATGTATTTGGATACAAGTCCTTTGTCACTTGTGTGTGTGGTCTCCCAGTTTTTGGCCGGCAAAGTAAGCACTTCATTGCTTCAAGTTTCTCCTTCCTTTCTGCTTGTCAGAAGTCCTGGGTAACAAAGTGGGGAAGGACAAGCAAAGAGAGTTTAAAAAGTTGAGCACACCCCTTACCTGTGCAAGCACTCTTCCCACTGCAGGCCCCAAGTGAAGATGTAACTTGAGACAAAGACGGAAGCTTTGACAATTACATGAGGCCACACATTCGAAGGCTGGAGCTGAGAGCACCTCTGGTGACTAAAAGTCAGGGTAGGACTGTGAATTACCTCACGTGACCAGCATAGTCATGGAACTACCCAAGTTTTTATCCAGAAGAGGGGAAAATCCTTCCTTGCAGCACATCTTCTAAAGGGCTGGTGGGAGACAGAATTAATTTGCATCATGTTTAAATTCCACAAGCCCTCATTGTTCAATATGCACATCCATCCAACACGTGCTTGCTGAGGGCCTATCAAATCCTGGGCACTAAGCTAGACTGACAGGATAGAAGGGAGCAAAGTGACTGCCGCTTCTGGACCGGGGGAGCCTGTCACCTCGCGAGGGTCAGAGAACTTTTGGCAAGGAGACCGTGATTGCCGAAATCTCTCTTCAGGTTCCCCGGCAGAACTTCGGCAACGTTGCTTGTGGGAAAAATGGCTTCAATGACTAGCCACCTTAGTCTGAATTTGTATGGGGGTAAAAAGGAGGCAGAAGGCTAGGATGGTCTTTTATGCCCCCCACATCAGAATATCATGCTGCTCTGTACACGAAGGAAATTAACCGATGGCACGTGGATTGATTCATCATTGTGCAATGATTCAGTTAGTTTTAGCTGTGTCATGAGTTAATAAGTTGAAAATCTCTGTGGAACGGTGGTGGTAGAACATAATTGTAACTAATCACTTTCTCAGAAACTAATCATATTTAACGTCAATGAGCACAGTCCTTTCTGCAGATAATCATAGTTTAATTTCAAAAGCAAAAATAGAATCAAATGGGAAACCAATAATAGTTTACCCCTGACAGAATGGTGTCAGGATACAGTGACTTGGTTGTAGCTATAAGGGGGAAAAATCATAAATATCTGCAATTGAGGATAATAAAAATACGAGAAGATAGAATTTTAGTCTCTTTGACGTCACTGAAACAAAAACAACTGGACATGTACTGTGTGAAACTCCTTTGGAAGTGAGTTAAATCAGAATATTACTTTGAAGTTTTGGGCAAGATTCTAAGTTACAATAATTGCTACATCCTGATGGATATGTTGGACCATATGCAGACTTTACCAAGGAGACATCAGAACATTGATTAGAAGTCTCTTTTAAAAACTTTTTAAAAATGTTTATTTATATTTTGAGAGAGAGAGAAACAGAGAGAGAGAGTGAGCAGATGAGGGACAGAGAGACAGGCACACACACACACACAGAATCTGAAGTAGGTTCCAGGCTCTGAGCTGTCAGCACAGAGCCCAATGTGGAGCTTGAACCCACAAACTGTGAGACCATGACCTGAGCCAAAGTCAGACGCTTAACCAGCTGAGCCCACCAGGCACCTTAGAGAAGTCTCTTGAACTACCTCATCCACTAAAGATATAAAATTATTGAGAGTAGAGATAGAGGTTTGAGAGGGAGCGCTGCTCTGTGCGTCCTGACCCCTGTCGAGGAGAGGGACATAGATGCTGCTATTTCCTGTACCCAAGCCTGAGGAAAGGGGCTTCCTTAGGCCCACCCCTAATGCTTACTGCATAGTTCTCGTGGTTGGCGTGTACTCTGACATCCCGCCCCGGAAGTCCAGATGGCAGCAGGATAGACCACTGAATTGTTCTGGCAGCAGAGTGAAGTAATGTCTGCTGGGCAGAGCTGATCTGTCCCCCAGAGCTGGTCAGGACACGGGGCAAATGAACGCTTCCTTTGGGCAAGATGAGGGTCAGGCAGGGGAAAAGGCTGGCCCAGACCATTTTAAATTCTACTCAGAGAGAGGCACTTGGGTGGCTCAGTTGGTTAAGCGTCTCACTCTGGTTCAGGCCACAATCTCACAGTTCATGAGTTCGAGCCCCACTTCAGGCTCTGTGCTGACAACTGAGAGCCTGGACCCTGCTTCGGATTCTGCGTCTCCCTCTCTCTCTTCTCTTCCCCTGCTCATGCTCTGTCTCTCTCTCAAAAATAAATAAACATTAAAATTTTTTTAAAATAAAAAAAAATTCTACTCAGAGAGATACAGATTATCTGGGAATTTCTTTAAAATATCCCCCAGGTATAGGTTGAAAAATGCTGATGATTGTTGGAACCGGATGATCGGTACACGAGGGTTCATTGTACCGTTCTCTCTGTTTTGGGAATGCTTGCAAATGTCCATATCAAAATGTTAGAAAATTCTGCTCAAGGACCTCTATGGAAAGGCAATGGGGTTCCAGCAGAGGAAGTCTCTTTGGCACATACACCCCACCCGGCAAACCAGGGACTGAGGGAGCACGGTGGATGGAGGAGTAGAGACCATTGTTCTGCTTACCAGGACTTCAGGAGAGGTTCCTGAGCATAGCCTGTAGGATTTGTGCAGGTACCGCCATTGGGAAGGGTCGTCTCTAAACACTTCTCCAGCCCAGACACTGAGAAACCTCACGGGTGGTGCCAGTCGAGTCATAACCATCTTGTCCCCATTCATTTCCTCTTTCCCTCAAAAATAGGTCTGGCAAGCGGAGGAGATAAGCAAGAGAGCGAGGAGAAACAGGGAAGAAGGGAAGTAAGAGCGATGGAGAAGAAGAGGAGGAACTGAGGGGAGAGAGACAGGAGCTACACACCCCATTGCAAGGGGGCAGGTAGCCTGTGTGCGATCGGCTTCGGTTAGGAGAAAGAGGACAAGAAAGAAAAATTTTAATTTGAAATCAAGATCACAGTCCTCATTTCCGTGTGGGACTGGGCAACTTTAACTACCGAATTGACACTTGGTTTGTGGCTTGAAGTATCTGTCAGACGGTAAGATCTAGTAGTGACCTGACTTTCCAAGGTAACACATTATCTCCTAAATCCCGGCTGGTCCTGAAGGTTTAGAGATGCCCTGAGGATGCGCGCAAAGAGTTCAGGACTCTCCCACGTAACACGGAAGCGCTGGGCTGCCCCTGGCCCCGGAGCCTCACCCCAGCAGGTCCCGGGGCTTCATCTTTCCTCAGGATCTCAGAGACTGAAAGGAGCTTTAAGTTTAGAGAAAGCTGCTAAGACGAGTAAGTCTAGGCCCTTTTTTCCTGGAATAGACCTACAGGAGGTTTTCAGAGGCTGTAACTTTTTTCCTGACGGCCCGGGTTAACCAATCAATTAATGAGTGAATCATTCAATCGCTCCTTAAACATTAATTGAACATCTAGTGTATCCAGTATTCTGCTAAGCTCTAAAAGGTACGTGTGGGCTTTCCTTGCTGTCTGTAATACTAGAGCTGTGTACCTGTGCAGCTACTGGCCATCTGACGTATCCTCAAGGTGGAGACATGGACATTAATTGGTTAGTTCTTTAACAGACGATTGCTGTATAATTTAATAGCATCTACAATATACCATCACTGTGCTTGGCACTGGAGAAGTAATGGTTATGGGGAGGAAAAGAAAAAAAAATAAAGGAAAAGAAAAAGAAATATAGCCCTGGCCTCATGGGATGTACAGACTCGGAGGGGAAACAGACATTGATGAAAGACTCACAAATGTAAGGCTAAATATGAGCAGTGATGTGTTAAGGAGAAGCACACAGTGCTGTACCCAGCACAGCGCCTGGCGCCCAAGTTAGCAGAGTCAGGGCAAGCTAAAGGAATTCCACACTCCATTACCAGAGATGAACTCAGTGCCTTCTGTTGGGGCCAAGGAGGGGAGAAGGAAGGTGGTTTTCTGGAGACTTCTCCTCCAGAAGAGTTATCTTCCGTCCCGGAGAAAAATAGACTATTAATACAAATAGAATTAAAATTGAATTAATTTCCATGGGGAGAGCATCTTCCTTTCATTGATCTAGGAAACATGAAAAACCTGAACTTGGTACTTTTGTAACTTCTGCGCTTTTAATTTCTGTGGAATAAGCTCTTTGTTATGCTCTAGGCTTTGAAGGAGAAGGAGTGGAGTCTTGGACTTAATATCTTTTTAATGAACATAGTGACAGGAAGAAATTTTGGCAGGACTCAGCAGCAGTCTCCTCTCCTGAGGCAGAGGAGGGTGGCAGGAAGGACAGGAGGACTGTGAGGCAGACAGCAAAGAGTCACCCCACAACATCCTCCGGGGATAGCAGGTCTGTGGAAGAGAGTGCAAAAGACCCAGGGTCTCACCGGGGCTGTAGGTGACCCAGGGGGAAATCTCGGGTGTGGGACCTTCAT
This sequence comes from Paguma larvata, assembly GCA_030068075.1. Classification (NCBI taxonomy): domain Eukaryota; kingdom Metazoa; phylum Chordata; class Mammalia; order Carnivora; family Viverridae; genus Paguma; species Paguma larvata. Next base: position 28,064,589 of record CM057839.1, read on the forward strand.
GTCTCTCTGTTACCCATCCCCAGGCCTGGCACAGTGCACGGTACAAAACGAGTCTGCAGGACGTGTTTACTGAATGAATGATGATGGCACCCGAGACGATTTTTGAATAGCTCGAAACCAAGAACTCCTAAGAGGTAAGGTTACCGGTAGAAAGTGAGGACCTTGGAAAGAATGCAGGCAGACCAAAGCCGCCAAACAGGAGGCCGGTACAGCGGTTATAAACCACTGAGCATCCAGACCGGCCCTCGGCTTTCCTGGCGAGCTGCGCATTGTCAAACGTTCATATTTGGCGGAATGCTCCGGCGAATGGGCGGGTCCCTGTTCTTTCCCAGCAGTGTGTAGGCATGGCAGTTTCTGGAGACCTAGAACATCCAGCTCCAGCAGCACAGCTGCCGTCGGATTGCTGATCTTGGAAAGGGGCTCCCCGAGCTGATGCCCGGGAGACACAGCAGTATCCAACCCCTCCTGCACTCCGGGTGGTAGGAGAGGGGGAAGGCTACCGAGGGGGAGGGGTTGAATGAATCCGGTTCCTCTTGGTTTTGGTAGAAGGACTGATGGCTTGGCTCCACTGTTTTTTTTTTTTTTTTTTTTTAAGTCTTCTGTGTATTTTCACTGTATTTGTAATTACTGCCAGCTGTCACATGGTAGCAGGATGCAGTGAAGAGCCCGACACATACACAGCCATCATCCTGACATCAAGTCAGTGACTGTCTCCACTCTTTGGCCAGTTATAACTGCACTGCTCTCTCATCAAAAGTGCGTTAACCAAATCAGAAAACTGCATTGCCATAAATCAAAAGACGAATTGTAGAAGTAAATGTGTAACTGTATGAGAAAACGAGGGAGAGAACTGTTGCTCATTCAGAAGTTTGCCACAAATTTCAGAGTCTTCAATTTGCTTTTCTCTCAAGACAATTTTGATGCCCAGAACAGTGCCTGGCATACTTGGTTGCTTAATAAATACTTGTTGAATGAATAAATGCATTCTCAGGCCCTGTCAATATTCATTCCATGACTCTGTACAAATTAATAATCATAATTACTTCCTTAGAGTAATAATGGACTCATGGAAATGAACTCCTGATTTTTGAACCCTATTTTGGGCTGCGTGTGGCTTGCTACTTGGGAATCACAAGTGTGATTCCTCAGGGAGCTTGGTTTTCGTGTTCTTTATTTACTTTTTGTTTGTTTGTTTGGTAGATTTGTTTAAAATTAGCCTGGAGGGGCCCCTGAGAGGCTCAGTTGGTTTTGGCTCAGGTCATGATCTCATGGTTTGTGGGTTCAAGTCCTGTGTCGGGCTCTGTGCTGACAGTCGGAGCCTGGAGCCTGGTTTGGATTCTGTGTTTCCCTCTCTCTCTTTCCGCACCTCTTCTTCTCATGCTCTGTCTCTCTTAAAAATAAATAAACATCAAAAAAATAAAAATAAATAAAATTAGCCTGGATATCAGAGTAGGAAATTTAGATCCACAATATCAAAAATCTTCCTTGAGGGCATACATCTGGACCATTAAAATAAGCCACTGGGAATCAACTACTCCCAAATTGGACCTGAAGACTGGGTGATGGCCTCACTCTTTGGATGAATGCCAGGCTCTTGGGCAACCTCGCTCCATGTCCACACCTGAATGCAGGTAAGTCCTGGGCTTCTCGTGACACACGTTGGAGTGAAGGTAGCTGCATAGGAAGAGACCTCACATCTTGTTTCCCTTGCTGTGTCCTAAAGGGGACTTCCAGATAAGTAAGCGAGTTTCTGTTTCACTATGGTAAGGTCAAGCCACGACAGCCCCTCCATCCACTGAGTACAACTAAAACCCTTTATCTGTACAAAACATCGTTCGTTTCTAGACATTTATCACTTCCAAGAGATCATCTTTTCTTCCCAGGAGGGGAACAAATGGAAAGCTAATAAGAGGTAGTCAACTTTCTATTTTTAATTTTGCAAGTGTATTATTACAGTGATGACTACAAATAGGATGAAGAGATTTTTCAGAGAAATTCAAAATAAGGATCATGAAGAAATGAACACCTTAGCTTTTATTTGAGTCTCTTCTGCTTTGTCTTATAAATTTACCCAGATCTTCTTTTAGCAAAATATACTGCCTGGTGCCATAGGAGCAGGAATATGACATTTTGCAACTGAAAAATAATGTCCAAGTCTTATGGACCGAATCGTGTTCCCCCAAGGTTCGTATGTTGATGTCCTAACCCACGGTATCTCAGAAAGTAGGTATTTGAAGAGCGCGGTAATCTTTAAAGAGGTAATTAAGTTTAAAATGGTATCACTAGAGTAGGCCCTAATCCAATATGACCGCCATCTTTATAAGAGGAAATTGGACACAGACACACAGAGAGAGCGGACCGTATGAATATACAGGGAGGAGACAGCCATCTACCTGCAAGCCAAGGAGAGAGGCTTCCGCAAACAAAGCTAACCATACTGACACCTTGATCTGCTCACACTCATACTTCTAGGTTCCAGAGCTGTGAGCAAATCCATTTCTGCTATTACGAGCCTTTAACAACCAGTCTTTGGTACTTTATTATGGCAGGTGCCAGCAAACTAATAATCTAGGCAAATGTTAGGGAAGCAGCAAGAGTGAAGTGTAATCCTTCTGAAACTAAGTGGCGCCTACTCAGTCTGCAGAGGAGAGCCCTCCTGTGTCGTGAAGGCAGTCGCTCCTACCCCAGGAGTGGATTGTTAATATTTGTGAAGTTTTTCAATATGCATAAGTACATATACAGGATTTCCTTGTGTAATGAGAATAATGGAGGCAATAATAAACGTTGGAGCGGGTGTAATGGTGACTGAAAGGATGATTTTATTACATAGTAAAGGATACTACTGGCTAGAGCCAATTCATTACATGCTTTGGCAGTCTGTTATTATTATTATTTCTAGCCCTTACTAGATTTCATTCTTCTAGATAAAAACATGCATATCGGCTTTGGAGTTTGATTGCCTTATGGGCATAAAGCTTTGCATATTTACTGCCCATGAATCATACCAGTATGTGAAATCCAGAGAAGATTCAATTTTTCCTGCTAGATGCACCTCCAGCCGTTTAATTAAAATATGTATTATTAATAAAACTATATTTAAGTCATATTTTTTACAGATATGACTGAAACATTAAGTGCAAATTGTTTCATACTTTCACAGTAATTTGCTTTTAACGTTTTGTGCCTTAATCAAGGTAGCACACTAGTTGAAGGTTTGTGGTCCTGCAGACTGCTCAGCTGCCAAGTCGAAAACAGCGAGTGGAAAGTGATGATTAATGAAAGGACATGTTTACTTTTCAGAAAGACTTCGTGGTTTTATTGCAAAAGGGATCTGTACCGAATAGGAAGGTGCATGAAAAGAAATAGCAGGAAAGAGTATTTAGTCTCTATTTCAATACACCGCAGTGGCATTCGCCATTTGCATGACGGCTCTTTTCATGTTTCTGAACCAATGCTGCGTTTCAGCTGGCTGACCGCCTTTAGATGTCACAGTTGTTCTTCCGCTGAACCGAACCAGCTTCGGCTCTGTGTTCACTGTCCCTGAGCGTTCCAGCGATCTTGTCTAAGCGCGAACACCCATGAGAGGCACCGCAGCTCACTTACATAGTTCTTAGCAAGGGGTCGATTCAAAATTGTTTTATTGAACAGGTGATGACAGGGACGGCGGGGCAACTGCATAGCTCGCTGTAAAAATGCACCCATCTTCATGGAATCTTTACTTCAGTTGATGGCATCCCCAGACTCTCACATTTCCAAGTGGTGATGGTGGGGAGAGGGGCGGAGAAAGCAGAAAGAAAAAACTTCGGTGTGTAATGACTACCTACTGTGTGCTGGGTACTGTGCTAACCTGTTTGCTAGTTCTGTTATTTAGTCTTTACGACAAAAGCTTCAAGGAAGACATGTTTGTCTTGGGTGTTTCCCGTGAGGGAATGCAGGCTCGTTAGGAGTTACAGGCGGGCCCAGTGTCCTAGCTGGTAAATGTCTGAGTCTCAGTTCCGACTTGGCTTTTTCACTCCAAAGCTCAAGTGAGACCGCTGTGTATTCTCTTGAATACCGGGGCCCCTACAACCACATGCGTTTGTTGTGTCTGTCTCCAACTGAGAGAGAAATTTCCCACCCCCCCCTGACCCCTGCAAAGTCTCCAAACCATCGACCTAGCTTCTTCTCTTTTTGCTTGACTACTCTAGTCCTTTTGTGATCCTTCCCTTACCTCACTGCTTCTCTCTCCACACACGGATATTCTCTGTTACATACACCTAGATGCAGCAACGGTGAGCTTTCTGTTTTGACATACTCTTTAGCATAGAATCTTAACATGCATCATGTTATCTACCATTTCAATTAAATTCTATCGTAATAGTTCTTTTCTAAGTGGCTTAACTACTAGAATTTAATTTTTAAATGTCATTTATTTGTGACTCCGGAGCCTGTAATGATCAAGGCAAGATTAGGGAAGTCTTCTCCTTTACGTTAAAAGTGGTTTGGTTGGAAGTTATTAGCCAAGCTAGGCGCGCCTAGGTGGCTCAGTTAGTAAAGGACCGACTTCGACTCAGGTCATGATCTCATAGTCCCTGAGTTTGAGCCCCGCGTTGCGTTCTGTGCTGACAGTTCAGAGTCTGGAGCCTGCTTCGGATTCTGTGTCTCCTGCTCTCTCTGCCCCTTCCCCACTAGTACTCGGTCTCTCTCTCAAAAACAAACAAACATTAAAAAAATTTTAAAAAGGAAGTTATTAGACAAGCTAAAAAGAGAGGCATTTTATGTTTTCTTTCCTTGGGCAATATAGATAGATATAGATATAGATATAGATATAGATATAGATATGGATATACACATACACATATATATCTCACTATATATGTGTACATATATATGTATATACAAACACACATGTATATATATCCCACAAATTTTATAACTAGGCCCCTGTGTGTGTGTGTGTGTGTGTGTGTGTGTGTGTATGGTGTGGTTCTGACTCCATGACATCTACTGAGGTGGCACTGGACTGGAAAGGTCTCCTTTAAGAAGAAATGAAAGCTTGTCCACAGGATAAAAATCCTCACTCAAATATCTGTACTATAGTCATAGAAACTTCCTCTAGCATTAAGTTCACATGACGGAGATACTTAAAGGTGCCTTTTTGCCTTCAGTTTTCCCACTCCCTCCACACTAACTATAGAAATTGAACCGAGCATCACATTGCCACCAGAACAATAGATGCTCCTCGCTTTTCCCTACCCGGTGGGAGAATTGACCTTTCTTTAAAATAATAACAGTGACCATGCTCAAAAGCCAAGGGAAGCCAAGTAAAATCAGATCTAATTTTCAATAATTGCAGAAGAAAGTCTAGGCAAAGAATCAGAGGGCCCCCAAAGTCCAGTACAATCCGAATTCCAAGAAACAAGCAGCAAATTGCTGGGTCTGGTTGGGCAGGGTGCTGGTGAGTTTCGGTGCACGCTACATTTTTTTATTTCGTCTTTCACTGAGGCCTCCCTGGAGAGAACTCCACTGGCTTCCCAGAGGACAGGCTGCCTCTGGACTCCTCAGAGATCTTACCGTGGAAATTCACCAAACTTGGAAAGCCCCGGAGCTCTGGAGAACAAACAAAACACACTCTGAGAGATGTAACTATTTGCAACACTCAAATTCCGAAACATCCTTGTGGGTGCACATTTGCTCTCCCCCGCACCTCCCACACACTTTCAAAGCGTGATAACCTACCTTGAAAATCTTGTGGCTAGCCCCCCCAAGCAGCATGATGTCTCTTAAGCCAGACTGACACATATAGAGTCGAAAATATATAAAATAAGTACCATGAACTCGGTACTAGATTGGCACAAACACCAGTCTTCAAAGAAGAAAAGCCTGAGGGGAAATAAAGTGGATAGACCCAGCAACCTTGGCAGGAGTGGATAAGGGAGAAGCCCTGTGTGGACTGCCGCTGTTGAAACACGCACTATACCAATATGGCGCAGTCGAGTGAGGCTCGGCCCCTGAAAACACTGTGGGTTAGTTAGGTGATATTTGTTCCAATGTGCCACATTCATTTTCAGAACCGGGATGTCCCAGGAGAACCATGTGGCAGCAAGGTGACTGAGATCTGGTAAACAAAGCCCTGTCTGCTGCTTTCCTCATTTGTAATTTTTCATTCTGGTTTTGGAACCAGAGGGTAGTTCTAAAAGCCTGTGTATGGGCAGATGTGAATGACAGAAGACGTTGAAATTTACTTGAGTGAGATTAATCAGATTTGCTTAAAAAATTATGTATGATTAAATAAAAAAATTCAAATGATTTAGTATTATTTATTATTATTATTATTATTATTATTATTATTATTATTTGGCCTTGTAACTGTCAGTCTCATGAGGTTGGGCTTGTTCTTTCTGGTCCCTTTCTGTTTGTCCTTCCCAAGTACTTAGAAACAGACATTTTAATGGTAACCGGAATCCCTGTCTTCTTTCCAGTCTGATGTTTGGAATCTTAATGTTTACATCTGAATGCAAAAAAGTAATATTGTGCTGTCACGTGCTGGTGCTTGCTTACCCTAAGGAACTGTTTCTGGAACCTCTACTTAGTTCTAGCAAGGATCTTGCAAGAGAGGTCCCAGTTCAGTCCCTCTATCTGCTCAGGGCTACTAATAAGTAACCATTGTTTTTTGTTTTTGTGTTTTTTTAGTTTCCTTCTTTTGAGTTACCTCAGGCAATGCAATTGCGAAGCTGATGAATTACTTGTGAGCCTGTTTTAGATATTTCAGGAAAATTCAGAGACATTTAAATTCTCTAGTACATTTTGCTTAAATTGTGAGGGCTACAGTGTGCATACAAAAAACGATTTGGTGCCTTGTCTCTCAGCCGTTCTTGAACCACAAGTCGGGCTACGTGTCCATCCTCTGTGGTCACAGCACACAGGAAAAGCCTCTGTGCGCTAACCTCATAGCACCCAGTGGATACCTTTTTGACCTTATCTCTCTTAGTGGTCTGAAAGCTCTTGAGGACAGGGTGTATGGGTGTGATGAATGTCAGATTCCTCGGCATGCCCATTTTTGGTGTCTTGTACATCAGAGGCCCTTAAAAACGTTGATTTAACAGACATGAAATGGGGTGCAGAAGGTGGAGGTAACTATAGCTGCCTCCATTTGTTGTTAAGCAGGCTTTACTGGAAAGGGAAGATTGCGTTTTGACTACAAATACTTAAGAGGTTTTTGCCAGACTTTTCGTCTTAGATTTGCTCATTCTCCTCTCCTTGGGTATGATGCTGAATCTATTGATGAGAAAACTTTCTCTGGTTATACAATTTATTTTACAATAGTTTTTAGTCATGAAAATTAAATTCTAGACCTTATGACATGAATTTTCAGAGGGTTTTACTTAGAAGCAGCTTTGCTGGGTTCCCGTGGTCTCTTCCATCTGTGGGAGCCAAGTGTGCTTGATTATAATACTCACTTTTAAGCATTTTCCTATTTCTATTATTTTTTGTAACCAATGCATGATTTAGAATATCAAGTTTATTCACCAAATGAGTTTTCATTTAAGTTATCTTTTGTTGGGGTGTCTGGGTGGCTCGGTCAGTTAAGCGACTGACTTTGGCTCAGGTCATGATCTTGCAGTTTGTAGATTCGAGCCCTGTTGTTGGGCGCTGTGCTGTCAACACGGAGCCGGCTTGGGATCCTCTGTCTCCCTCTCTGCCCTTCCCCTGCTCGTGCTCTATCAAAAATAAAATCAACGTTTTATATTTATTTAATTATTTATTTATAGACAGACTTTTAAAAAATATTTATGTATTTATTTTGAAAGAGAGAGAGTGAGAGAGAGTGCGAGCATACTAGTGGGGGAAGAGAAGATAGAGACAGAGTGAGAATCCCAAGCAGGCTCCATGGTGTCAGGGCAGAGCTGGACGGGGAGCTCGATCTCACCAACCGGGAGATCATGACCTGAGCGAAACCAAGAGTTGGGCACTTTTCCGCTTAACCGACTGAGCAACCCAGGTGCCCTTAAAATAAACATTATTCAGGCGCCCCTCAGATAAATATTATTTTTAAAAAATAAACTATCTTTTGTTATTGATATCACTGTTGATGTTGCCGTCAGAGAATATCATCCGTGTGATTCTTTTTTAATAGAACTAAATTAGAACTTTTTTATCATAGAAAACTTTTAAATAATAAAGCTGTTTTTTAAAGAGCACTTTTAGGTTCACAGCAAAATTGAATGGCAGGTACAGGGATTTCCCATCTGCCCCTGGCCCCGCATATACATAACCTCCCTGTCATCGACACCCCCAACACGGTGGTCCATTCCTTACAATTGATGAACCTATATTAACATATCTTTATCACCCAAAGTCCTTAGTTTACTTTAGAGGCCACTCTTGGCGTTGTACATTCCATGGGTTTGGACAAATGTAAAATGACATGTATCCACCATTATAGCGTCACCCAAGGTAGTTTCATTGCCTTAAAAATCCTCTTTGTTCCACCTGGTCATCCCTCTCTCCCTGCTGATCCTTGTCAACCACTAATCTTTTTACTGTCTCTATAGTTTTACCTTTTTCAGAATGTCATATAATTGGAATCACATGGTCGAAGCCTCTTTCATTTAGTAATGTGTGTTTTAAGTTTCCTCTATGTCTTTTTATGTCCTGATAGCTCTTTTCTCTTCACTGCTGAATGATATTCCATTTTCTGAATATCCTACTTTGCTTGCCCACTCGCTCACCTACTGAAGAACATCTTGGTTGCTTCCAAGTCTTAGCAAATGTAAGTAAAGCTGCTGTAAACATCTGTGTGCCTGATTTGCGTGTAGACATAAGTTTTCAACTCCTTTGGGTAAAATACCAAGGAAAGTGAATGCTGGATTGTGTGGTTAGAGAGTGTTTAGTTCCATAATAAACTGCAAAACTGTCTTCCAAATGTCTGGCCTGTCAGCAATAACTAAGCGTTCTCGTGACTTCGTACATATCCTTGCCAGCATTCGATGTCGTCAGTGTTTAGGGTTTTGGTTATTCTGATAGATGTGCAGTGATGTCCCATTGTTGTTTTCACTTGCAGTTCCCTAATGAGTTATGATGTCAAACTTTTTTCATATGCTTACTTGCCATCTGTGTATCTTTTTTGCTGAGTAGTCTAAAGACCTGTCTTTGCTCATTGGGCTCTCTTTTCTGTTCCATCAACCTGTTCATCTATTCTTTTGTAAACACCACCCTGTCTTGGTTATTGTATCTTTATAGTAAGTTTTGACATCAGGTAGTGTCAGTCTTCTGACTTTATTCTTCTCCTTCAATATCGTATTGGTTATTCTAGGTCTTTTGCCTCTCAGGTAAACTTTAGAATCAAAGAAATATATCATAGGGGAAATTCAAATTAAAACAGTAGTTGGTGTGCAGATTCAGTGCAATCTCAGCCAATTTCTAACAAATTATTTTGTGGATATTGACAAACTGATTCTATGGTTGAAAGATGGTCCACATCATATATCATCAGGGAAATGAATTCATTTTGGTTATTGATACTTTCTTTTTGGCCTTCAACATAGGCACTTGTTACAAATGCTCCAGGTATGCCTTTTAAGAAGACATGTGATCACTAATTGTTAGGTTTAGGGTTATATATATTTCTACTAGTTTGAGATTTTTAATGTGGTATTCAAAATTTCTCCATCTGTTTCTTGAATGCCTGATCTACATACTTCTGGGAAAATTTTTAAAAACCCAAGCGGATGGTAGATTTGACTATTGCTTCTTGTAATCAGGAAATTTTGGCTTTATGCATTTTGAGGCTCCATTGTTCAATGTATAAATCTCCAGGATTGCTCTATATATCAGGTGAATATTTCTTTTATCTTTAGGAAATGTACTCCTCTAACCATAAAAATTGGTTTTGCCTTAATGTTTATTCTGGTTTATATTAATATCGCCTGACCAGCTTTATTTTGGTTAAGTTTACTTTCTACACTCATGTATTTTATTACTTTAAATTTAATATTTTTGTTTCATTGCCTTTTGACATTTCTTTTGTAAACAAACAAAATATTTTTGATTTTTCTTATTAATTCTAATTTGAACATCCCTATATTTCAGTAAAGAAGTTTAGTCGATTTATGTTAACTGTAATTACTGATTTTGGGGGGACTAATTTATAACACATTATCTTGTGGTTTATGTTTGCCATGCTTTTCTTGTTTCCTTTTTCTCCTTTTAATTTATTGAGTTTTTGTTGTTGTTTTTATTTCTATTTATCTCTCTCTTAATTTGGAAGTTGTACATTTAATGCCTATTCTTGTAATTACCCTTAAATTTTTGCCAACCATTGTTGATTTAATAATATCAAGAATAAATCAATATCTCTATTCTCCTATTGAACAATAAGGTTCTTAGAATATTTTAAAGCCAATCAACTGCATATTTTATGTTATTGTTGTTCAATATGTTATTGTTGTTCAATATTGTTGTTCAGTAACTTTATTTTTATTATAATTAAAATTCTTGAATTTTAAATTTAAAAAATTTAAATTTTAAAAATTACTCTCTTAATATTTACCTGCATTTTTACAATTCCTTTGTAAACCATTTTTCTTGCATACGAAGGAAATTAATTGTTAATTTCTTTTTAATAGAAACACACTTCTTTTTTGGTTTGTTATTTAATAGTCTTCTGTAAATGGTAGAATTTTCGATGTTTCTTAGAGTGTTTTAATTTTTACTCATTTGAAAATTATGATTTTGCTTTCCATAGAATTCTTTTTTAATTTATTTAATTTATTTTTTATTTTTTAAAATAATTTATTGTCAAATTGGTTTCCATATAACACTCAGTGCTCATCCCAACAAGTGCCCTCCTCTGTGCCCGTCACCCTGCTTTCCACAGAATTCTAAGTTGACAGTTATTTTCACGAACTATTTGAAGGTATTTCTAAGTCTTTTAGTTTCTATCACTATAGTTTGCTTCCTGGCTTTTTTTATGAATCATTTTTTTTCCTGTGTTATCTGTGCAATTTTTTTCTGGAAGTTCTAATTTGTTGTTATTTATGTCTGGCTATTTTTTGTTCATTTTTTATTCTAATTCATCATTGTTTCTCTTCGTTTTATGCTTATTTTAGATAGACTTTATTATTTTTTTCCCTTCAAGTTTTTTTTATTGGTAATGCCATTTCTTACTTGTTACATCTTCTGATGCTCCCTCATGATAGTTTGTTCCTTTGGCTTTTTCTTGTGAGCTCATGTTTGACATGGGATTTTGTTTGTTTTCTTGGAAGATTTCATGTACCTTGGGTTGAGTATGTTTTTTCTACGTGGTAATTGTACATTTTTGGCCAGGATCTGAGGGGCTTTAATTTTTCAGCTTCAGACTCTCACAACATAAGGACAATATAAATTTATCCCTCTGCATATGCACAAGGTACAAGGTAGGTATTTTCATTTTTATAAGCAAAATTTCTTTTCCTTCCAAGGGACAAAGTCATATAAGCAATCTTTCGTACTATGTCTAGCAGCAAGTAAGAATTTTTCCAGTCCTCTTTCCTAACTGGGTGGGGCTTTAAAGATCTTGGCTTTCCGGAAGGTCTTTGCTTAAGCTTCTATCCCAATATTACCTTGCTCATTCTTACACTGCCATTTTAAAAAGTCCCACGACTCCTAAGATCATATCTAGCTTCATAAAGTATCTGGGTGGTTGAGCTTTTGATAAAGCTGCTGTCCTGATTGAGTTCTGCCTTCATTCTTACATCTGGAGGACTTAGCTTTTCTTTTCTTTTTTAGCTTAACCGTGTATTCAAATATAATTTTAGAATCTTTAATCTAGCATGTTAAATATTACTGCATCCTTGGGCTGTTGTTAGAGAGGAGTACCTATGAAATCAATCTGATATGATGCCAACACTGGAATTAAACTATTCTTTAAAAGAAAAGAAAAAGAGATTATGTAAACGTATTTTATTAAAAATATGTTAAAAAAAAGATAAGATTCCAGCGTTTTATTTTTGATTCCACTTTTTTTTTTCCTTTTTATCAGTAATTTGTCTTGCTCTCAGTATTTGCTCAAGTCGTTTGCTTTTGTCCATTTAGACCAACTACGCTCCTCACATTAACTTGAAAAACAAAAACTATTTACTGTCTCTGGAAGCACAAAGGGCCTCATTGAGAGGAATTTGCTGTTACATTATATTCCATCCAGAGAGAAAGAGAGAATATGTAATGCTTTTTACATTTATTTTCTTGTTTTTTAATTGATGTTTAAAATCCTTGGCAATATTTAGCTGCAAGATCCTTTGGAGAAGCTGTTTTCTAACTTAAGCCAGTGATCCTAAATACTGGCCTAGACTCAGGATCGTGCCCATTTGTGTACAATGTGATTCCATGCCTAGCACAGTCCTACCATATGGCAAGTACTCATGTCCTAGGATGATGCGCCCGTAGGAACTCTCCAAGTACAGTGGCAAAAATGTGATATGTAAGTTAGTTAATACTGGAGAAATACTACTTAAAAACTGTCCCTACAACTCAGTGGTTTAAAATAGTAATCCTTTATTCTTACGATGTGGTTTGGCTCCAGTGGACTAGGTTCAGCCGAACTCATTCATGTCTGTATGGAGCCTCTATTTGCCTCATGTCCATTCACATCGCATTGTCCAAAATAAGGAACATGGTCAGGGCCAAGATCAATGAAATGAGAAAGGTATGCCTCCTATGGAAGTGAAGGGGAGGGAGAGAATTTTTCTGAAAGGTAATCCTCTCTATCTCATACGGTAAAGATGCGAAACATACTGAAGTCTGATTCTTCAAAGTAGGTTTCCTATTTAAAGGGTCCCCACTTTTGCAGACATTTATTCACAATTATAGGAAGTGTGAAACTCTCTTTTTAAAAATCTAGTCTTCTCTTATTATTATGAATGGCTACTCTTTTTTGAGTGCCTACCTTGTGGAGGTGATTGATACACACTACCAAATTCAATCATTATAACATCCCAACAAAATAACTATTTTATTCATCTTCATTTTCCAATTTAAAAAAGCAACTCAGAGGGGCACCTGGGTGGCTCAGTCGATTAAGTCTCTGACTCTTGATTTCAGTTCAGGTCATGATTTCATGGTCATGAGTTCAAGCCTCATGTTTAGCTCCATGCTGAGTATGGAGCTTGCTTGGGATTCTCTCTCCCTTTCTCTGTCTGCCACTCCCCCACTCACATGCTCTCTTTCTCTCTCAAAATAAATAAATGAACGTTAAAAAAAAGTGGCTTGGAAAGGTTAAGTACCTGATTGTAAGTCAAACATCTAGTAAGTGGTAGAGTAGGCAACCAAATCCCATTCTTTCTGAACCCAAAGTTCATGCCTTATGTATTCTCTACGCAGCCCAGCAGCACACCCAATCCACTCTTAAAATCCGGGCTATATTTTCACCCATACAATTCTAAAGCTGCTTCATGAGGATGAGTTTTGAGCTCTGAATAAAAAAACAAAAACAAAAACAAGGTGCCTGGGTGGCTCAGTCGGTTAAGGATCTGACTCTTGAGGTTGGCTCAGGTCATAATCTTGCAGTTTGTGGGATAGAGCCCCATGTCAGGCTCTGAACTGACAGCACAGAGTCTGCCTAGGATTTTCTCTCTCTCTCAAAATAAATAATACACATTTTTAAAAAATTTGATATGAACACAAGATTTGTTATTTTAGAGAGCTGTGTTTTCTTAATAAAAGAGGGGCTAAAAAAATACAGTATCTCCAATTGATAAATCAGATAAATTGGTTAGAATTGGATCGAATCCTGACCTTTTCCATAGCTTTTTCAAGGTAATATCAGTTTGTTGTCACTGTCACTTTCACATTTTAGCAATATTGTCATATTATTGAATATTTGTACTTCTTTGTATATATTTTTTAGAGACTTGGCGTGCGTTTTTCAAATGTCATCTATTTTAGTCCAGAATATCTTGGAACCTTAGACCTTCAAATGTTTTCAGATCCCAAAAATACATTTAAAATTTTTATAAGTAATTTTCTGAGCACTAAATCATAACTTACATTCTCTGCGTTCTCAGTGTTTTCCTTATTGGAAATATCCTCAGTAAACAAATGTCGTCTGACAGTTTTACCACTCCAGGAAAAATAAAATAAAGAAATGCAGAATTGCAGGTTTATCACTATTTACCGTTTTCAAAATTGTGGCAATTTTAACAAGTTATTGCTGATGCTTGAACTGATGATGAAGTGTGAGTGGAAACACATGAATTGATGACTGATGGCAGTGTGAGAGTAGAGCGGCCATTCTAGCTATTTTGCCCCGGCTACCGGGTTTGCCGCAATTATCGCTAAGATCTTATGAAAGCCACGTTATCCCTCCTCCGCTGCGAACATCAGTGCTCAGCCTCTCCCGTGATCGGACTACCTGTTGCTTGTTTTGAACCTGCTACTGTCTCCTGACATTGTATCTGATAAAGAAAAACATCACATTGATAGTTTATCTTTTCTTTCTCTTCTAGAAAGAAGGAACTAGACAGAGAGATGGAGAGATTCTGCTGTGATTTTTCAAAGAGCTGTGTGGATTGGGGAGCTGCAGTGTCAGACATGAGGAGTTTATTGATTGCGAGTATAAGTTTGTGAGAACATCCTTAGATGATGAAGTATTCCCAGCCCCTGCGAGTTGTACTGTGTAAGAGCCGTCCACTCTTCTGTCCTGCTAGCAGAGTTCCGGTTTTGCTTGTGTAGCCATGTTGATAATCCCAGGCCGCCGTCCTGTTCAGATCACTGCTCTGTGCATATGAGACGCTTGGAACTCCAGTAGCTCTCCTTCTACTACACGTGCAAAGCCTTTAGTGTTATTGACACTGACCCAGCTCTTTGATTGAGCTCTTGGGCCTGTTCTGAAACCACTCAGACTGACTGCTATGTGAGATAATTAAACGTCTTTCATTATTTTAGCCTCTATTAGTTGGACTTTCTGATATTTGTAGCCAAATGCATCTTTAAACACACTGTATGTGGGAAATCCTAATTTTATCATTGAATAAGTTTATGTGCACTTACTTGGGCCTTCTGAATGCATTATTACTTTCTTCATTTAAATTCACTTTCTTATTTGTTTATGTATTGGTCTGGGCATTGGGAAAAACTGACGAGCAAGGCTGACTCCTCTATTCACGGGGTAGTCGATAGAGTGAAAAGTGCCATCATTGTACCACAGTATTTTTTTTTTTATAATTTATTGTCAAATTGGTTTCCATACAACACCCGCTGTTCATCCCAACAAGTGCCCTTCTCTGTGCCCGTCACCCACTCTCCCCTCTCCCACACCCCCATCACCCCTCAGTTTGTTCTTAGTATTTAAAAGTCTCTTATGTTTTGTCTCCCACCCTCATAGTCTTTTTATCAAGTGGCATAATCATATTGAGTTTCTGGAGTGCACTGAGGACCTTGAATGAAATTATTTGGCTCAGAATAAATTGAAAAAAAAAACTTTAAATCTCAGTTAAAGATTACTATTTTTCTCAAGCCTTTACACTATTTTTAAAAAATATTTTAAGTATAAAAATGTGTTGCAGTACACAGAGAATGCTCCAGAGCCAGGATTCCAATCAAGTTTTGGGGTGGGGAAGGTATAGTCAATACCAGTTTGCTTTTGAGGCAGTAAGCCTGGGTATTTAAACCTGCATGGAACAAACCCCTCCCTCCAAGAAACCTGATTATAGAGTTGACCAATCGTGTTCATCTGACAACTATCTCTTTCCATTGGCTCAAATTGCCGATCACCGGGTCAGGTTTTGCTGAAGACTGAACTTGAAAACAAAGAGAACTGGAATGACTTTTGTATAACCTGCACTATACTTACAGCTACCAGGATCCCTGTGCCTCTAGAGTTAATATTTAAAAATCTGGTGCGCCCGGGTGACCCAGTTGGTTGAGCATCTGACTCTTGTTTTTGGCTCAGGTCCTGATCCCAGGATCATGGGGTCAAGCCCCGCAGCAGTCTTTGCACTGGCAGTGCGGAGCCTGCTTGAGATTTTCTCTGTCTGTCTCTCTCTCTTTCTCTCTCTCTCTGCCCCTCTCGCTCTCTAAAGTATAAATAAATAAATAAATAAATAAAATCACAGCTTTAGCAGAATTTAGGGTTACGTCTTAGATTACTTGTATCTTCTCATGCCACACGTTTCGTGGCATGCTGAGCTCCATGACGGTTACCAGGTAGTGACTCAGTCTTCCTTTCTCCAGGCAAGTTATCGTAAGCATGCTCCCCTTACTGTAAACTGTTTCTGAATCACTCAAAAAGCATCAGGTACAGGGGGCAACATGTTCTCTGAAAATCTTGTTGCATTTGCTACCTCTTGCATGTCTGAAGGAGCTTGAAATTTGAACACGGCGTTTATTTAATTTCTCCACCAATCAGGTTTGAAAATTATACAGGTTTGTACAGATGTTTATAGCTGAGGGCTCATAAAGTTGAGTATCAGGTCTTTTCTTTTTAAATGGTGACTGCGGGGTCTACCAATACTAGGCATGAGAGAACTCCATCATAAGAGCTTTCCAGCAGCTATTGCCTTTACAGAGGAACCAACATCAGAGGCCTGGTCACAAGGTGATTGTAGAAAACCGCGACCCTCCATTCACCGGAGAGCTCTTGTGTCCAGTTTCCTCCACAGAAAACATCTTTTCCTTCCATCTCCACCTGCTCAAACGCTGCCTATACCTCATTTCCAATACAGACGTCACTACCTCTTCCTCTAGCTACAGGGCTGTCTCCTTCCTCAGCCTCTGTGGCACACCACAGCTCTTTCCTGTGGTGCTTCTTACTTTCCCCCTTATGCCAGAGAGATCTTTAAGAACAAGCCTTGTTTACTGCACAGTTCGGTGACTTTTCTAAGACCTTCTGTTTCATCTTTTCTTGGTGCCTAAAGTAGTGTCATTCCCTTGGTAGACATGAATAAATGCAAGAAAAAATAATCATCTCTGAGCGGAGAACAGGGAGACTAAGGCCTTGAGGAATGGGTGGTATTTGGATGGGAAAAATGGAGACGGTGCATCTGGGGAATGGCACATATGAGGAGCAGGTGTCCAATGGATAAGACTGGGAGGAACGTGTTCTATATTAGTTGGCAAAGATGGGGGTCGGATTGTGAGGTTTGGAATGGAGACTGAAGTGTTTAGATTCTGTAGTCAGGATCAAATCTTGTAGTTTTTCTTCATTTGAGAAACTTGATCCTTGGAAGTGGAGAAAAGATGGGAGGCCCATCTCTTGGGATATCGCTTCTTTATAAAGTGGCGAGAACTGAGCCACATTGGTGTGGTGGAAGTAAAAAGAAAGAGAAATGTGGTAATGATCCCACAACATTTAATAGGAATCGGTGCTATGTGATGGCTTGGGTAAGAGTAAAATATGGAGGAGCAGAAGTAAGGTTGATCGTGCCATTAGGAGAAAGAGTGAATTTGCCAGTAGAAGGTGATGATTTCTGTTTCCAGGCTTGATTTGGAATATATAGAAATCAAGAAAGGCAATGATGATCTTGAGAGAGAAGTATCTCTGCTCGAGTTGGAGTTTCAAAAATCCTTTATATTGATATCACGCTTGAAGACAGCTGAGTGCTCTCCGCGCGTACACTGGGTTCTCGTGGTGGGTGTGCCTTAAGAGTGGAGTGTGAACTGGAGGTGTAAAGTGGGAGCAACTGAGTCATTTGTGATTGTTCCTGGACTTTATCCTAGCCTTTCCATATGTCTTTACCTGCTATATGCTGTGGATACCGAATGTGGACTTACCTGTCTTTATAAAGTCCAACTGGAATAAGAAGGTTAAAACAATAAGGGCGCCTGGGTGGCTGAGTCGGTTAAGCATCTAACTTTGGCTCAGGTCATGATCTCACAGTCTGTGAGTTCGAGCCCCGCATCAGGCTCTGTGCTGACAGCTCAGAGCCTGGAGCCTACTTCGGATTCTACGTCTCCCTCTCTCTCTGCCCCTCCCCTGCTTGCACTCTCTCTCTCTCTTTCAAAAATAAATAAACATTTAAAAAAATTTAAAAATAACAATTTTTATTTCCACTTGATAGATGAGGCTAACAAGGCTAGTTTCTTAAGCCCAGGTCTCCAAAATTCAAGTTTTCCACATGAGAAAGCTGTATTACTTTGGGGTTATATTATAATATAGCTCTCTTTTTAAGAACAAATTCCCTTTCAGGGCACCTGTGTTAGCACAGTCAGTTAAGCATTGGACTCTTGATTTTGGCTCAGGTCATGATCTCACAGTTTGTGGGCTCTGTGCTGACAGAGCAAAACCTGCTTGGGATTTTCTCTCTCCCTCTCTGCCCCTCCCCAGTTTGTTCTCTATTTCTCTCTCAAAATAAATAAAAATAAACTTAAAAAAAAGAGAGAGGGAACAAATTCCGTTTTGCCACTTTGGTTTTCTCTAGGAAAACATCCTTTAGGCATGTATGTAAAGTAAAGTTCTCTTAAGCAATTGTTTCAGCAGAAATTTGGGGACTGTTATGAATTGTGCCTTTTGTGTATTCAACTATTTTTGGTGTCTTATTTTTTTAAAATTTATTTTGACAGAGCGAGAGAAAACAGTGGGAGAGAGGCAGAGAGAAAGGGGGACGGAGGATCCAAAGTGGGCTCTGTGCTGACAGCAGAGAGCCCAATGCGGGGCTCGAAATCATGAACCATGAGATCATGACCTCAGCCGAACCCAAGTACTTAATCAACTGAGCCACCCATATGC
This sequence comes from Paguma larvata, assembly GCA_030068075.1. Lineage (NCBI taxonomy): Eukaryota > Metazoa > Chordata > Mammalia > Carnivora > Viverridae > Paguma > Paguma larvata. Next base: position 28,083,271 of record CM057839.1, read on the forward strand.
CTCTGGTGGTTTTTTTTGTTTGTTTGTTTTTGTTTTTAACATTGTGATTATAAATGAAATAGTATATGAATGGGGTCTACTAGCAAAAAAATATGGACCGAGAATGAATGCTGGAAGTTTGAACAAATATTCTTTTATTAACAATTGAAGGAAGGCTTAGTGATTTTGGCTTGTCATCATTGAAGAACTCATTAAGAAGGGAATGAATAAATAGTTTTCAGGTATTACTAAAACACACATAAAATTTACACTTATTTCTTTTTTTATGTGAAGATTTTTCTTTGCTTTTTAGCTTTCTGTAAAGGATTTGAGATAGGTCAATTTCAGAAACTAAAGGTAACTGAGGTTGTCTTCCTCCCTCCCTTCCCCCACCCTCCTCCCTCTCATCTCCCTTTCTTCCTTCCTTGTTTTCTTTCTTTTTTATTTTAAGGCTTGAGAGTCATTGGGGTGTCCATGTGAGAAGGACCAGAGTTTCTGGGAGTTGCTCACTGTGGGGAGGAGAGGAAAGTTTTTCATTTGAGAAACTTGGTCCTTGCCCTTTTAAGCAATGAGGCGCATAATCGTGGCCTCGCTAGAGAGCACCAGATGATATATTGTGATAAACAGTTGTCTGTGGGACACAGACAATACTTCTGCCCTTTTAACATTTTCGGTCAAGGCGAAGTGTGGTAAGACCATTGCCCTGGGAGCCAGGTGATCGAGAACTAGTTCTGACCTACGCCGTAAGAGGAAGATTCTCTTATTCCCTCTGCTTCTGTGTTTCTTCCTCTGAAACCTGAAGTCATTGGGCTCAATGATCTATGGTCCTTTTTTGCTTTTAGAGATTCTATGAAGCTATGGTTTCGGGAGAGCTGGATCTTTTCAGTATGCTCCCTTTTCCATTAAAGCAGTAGCTGAAAGCCCGTGTAGGCTTCAGAGGAAAGATCCTGGACATTTCCAGGTACGGCACGTTTGGAGTCAACTCTGAGAAATCAGCACAGACAAAGCAGTTTGACGCATCACACCATAGTAAACATGGCTTAAATTTATAGGAGGGAGAGATTATTAGCCAGAAAGATCCTTCCAGATTTATTTGGTTATGTTCCATCCACAGCATTTACAGACAGGATATTGCTTTTCGCAATCATTTATTGAACAAAATGTTAATGTTTAAACATCTAGGTTTTTGTCTGGTAAAGACACTCGCAATTAGCAAGCGACTTTCTTTCGTATCAGAGAAACGGCAAGCTGCCTTCTCTCCGTGTTTGCTATTCTCAAAGATGCAGCCACTGGAATTTGGAAGTGGGTCAATCTGCTTTTAACCTGGCTACCGTTATTCAATTTTATCAATTCCTCATTTTCTATTAGCAGAAAATCTGTTTCATGACTTCAATATATAAAAGGTAGAAAGATCACAAAGCCGCCCCGAAGCAGATAAATATTGACCAAATCAAACAGGCATGCTGCCGAGACTTGGAATAACTGGTAATTTTGCCCTGGGACCGGGCTGGAAGAACACGGAGGCCGTTGGTGCCTCCCTCACTCACTTTATCGCGCTTGTCTCCAATACTCTGTTTTTTTTTGTTTTTTTTTGATAAACATCTGCTTCCTACTAGATTGTTTTATCCCCTTAACCTTTATAAATGACAATTAAGTCCATCTAGTCTGTCAATAGCACGTCATTTATTTGTTGCTACAGCTGAGCCTGACCTTCATTGATTTTATGGGAGTAATTTGCTGGAAATGATTTTTTAATGTTAGATTTATTACTGGGCACTTCATTGTCAGATAATTGAAGCAAATTGTAATTTTTTTTTTTCAAACCAAATGCAAGAGGTATGGGAAAGGGATAATATTATTTTCAAGGGTTATTTCCTATTGGGATAGAGACGCATGTTATACCTGGTGTCATATGCTTTTCAAATTTGCGTACATAGATTGTTTTTGAATGGTGCATAAATTTTCCCTTTTTGGGTTTTTTCCTAAGTATGGCTGAGGTAGCAATAGGAGCTGGTAATAAATTAGCTTTCAAAATGACATTGCAAATTAGGTATCTACATAAATTATCAAGTAACTACAATAGTGACCCTTAGGTAACAGGTCTTGATATTTTGATTTAACTTCAGGTTCTATTACATATAGACTGATGTTATAGAAATAATCTTACCCCTAATATCAATATTTCTTATTCCCCTAGTATTGGTGTTAACAGGTGTTTTATCACGTTGTGCTTTTCATTCTCCAAAAACTTTGATTGTCCATCCACATAATAATGAGCATTTCAGTCCCAAAGGAGGTTTTCTTGGTATTTGAACATTTATCCCATTGACATAGGGGGTAGCTATGCTACTACTATACCTATGCGTTAGAGGAGATCCCAAGTTATAAAGTTTATATTTCAAGAAGTGTTTATGAATGTACGAGTCTTTCCTCATTGTACTGTTGTATCCCGATGTCCAGCAGGACCCGGCCAGCAGAGGTTTCCTGGCAGAGCTGATGCCCTTGTTATTCTGGAAATAGATTCCGGCTCGAAATAAAGGAAACGGACTTTCAAACATAATTTTCAATATGAACGAATGAAACATGCTATTTTTCCCCCTCTGAATAACGATGCATTGTTGCACAGAAAGATTTGCCATCTACTGGAACTAGTTAAAGGAAAGTGGAGCAGAACTTAAACCTTATTCTTTAATGAGCGTGTCCTTTCTCTACTCTCACGGGAGCAGAATCAAAGCAAGCCATCTTGTAACCAAAGGCGAAGAGAAAACTAGACCACAAGTCTCTGGAAATCTGTTCTAATTGTAGCAGTTTCTCTGCTCATTCACACTTTGTTTTGAAGCGAAAGAAAAATACAGGGAAAACATTGGATCTTAAGTTTTTTACATATTTTATGTAGAGAGAAGATTTCTGGAGACGATACCCGCTCTGTCAGGTTAGAAACCAGAAGGACGCCAAGTAGAGTGGACAGTGGTGATGTAATTGCTCCCGCTCATGTGACCAATGACTTCCTCTCCCATCACGTATTTTAATGTGAAATTTAGTATCAACTTTAATGAGAAGCGGATAGATGATCACATCACCAGGTTGTAAAAATTCAAACTTGGGCATCTCGAAAGGCCGTTACACACAGGCTTCGGAATAGTTACTCCGAAGAGTATTCACGGAATAAAGTTTAGCAGAGGTAGAATTCACTTTCAAAATAGGAGTCGGATGTAATAACCTCGGAGGAAGGAGAGTAAGCAGGCACCCGGGTCCTTCTCAACAAATTGGACTCTGAAATTCAATTGTAATTTAAGTAGAAATTAGGAGGCAAAAGCGGTAAGGACTTGAGGGAGAAACTTCTTGCCTTTAAATTGTCATGCTTCTTTCCTCTGTTCCTGTCACTATTATTGATATAAAGAATCCATCAACATATTTTTATGGGTGATTAAGAAAGGCTGACCTTTCCTTTGCAGGTACAAATAGGTAGTTCTTCAGAGGCTGTAACTGAATGACAAGATAATTCTATCCATTTAATATTGAAGTGATGTTGATGGTATCATTCTTCTCGCGTTGGAAACAGGACAGCGTAGAGGCCTTTTCTGCCTCAGCCTGTGCTGCCCTTGGTGATGGATTTTCCCTCTGACTAATCGCTGTCACATTAACCCGCACTATTTCATCCTTCAGAGCTGTCAAGATAATGACGATAATCCAAGTGGCTCATTGTAGGTAAAGGAAATTATATGAGCAAAGTAATATCATAAAACAGTGTTTAAATATTTTAATTTCATTTGTCAGGGCTGCCCCAACACTTCATTACACATATAACCATCTCTCATCAGTGGAATTAGTGCATTATTCATTACTGTTAATTATTTTCACATAATGGCTGCCCTGATATATTTAACCTCCACATTATATCTCAGATAATGGGTCTGTAAAATTGAATTGTGTGAAGAGTGGAGTTCTAAAGCTCATTTGCAGAACATCAAAGAACAAAGAAGAGGAAAAGAATTCTAAATGGGACATTTTGCCCAGCTGGGGCCAAACATTTGTTTCTGTCTGATTTGCATACAGAAAATAGGTGATGTAGAAGTGGCTTAATACTGTACAGGCTGTCTGCTCCTCGTATGCAACCAATTAGGATTTGTTAATATCGCACACATTGGGAACAACGTGAGAATTACAGCGTGGAAAAGCGGAACAGTTAAGACAGCACTCTTACACAATGTAGACAAAGTGGAATTTCTGTTTGGGGACAGTATGTAATGGGCACAGAGAGAGGGAGAGAGAGAGAGAGAAAGAGAGAGAGAAGGTAGGGATGCTAGTGAGTTCCAGATTAATTACATATTCTTGTGAATATCTTTAATAACAGACACTAAGTTTTTTAAAGCGGTAAAAGCAAAGAAGAACCATAAAATCAGTTTAGACTTTCATCCTTTATTTCTATTTTGGCCAGTTCAAAATTTACCACTTACATTCATGATAATACTTTCTCAGTAACTTAAAAGTTTAGCATTCATGAAAACAAAACCTCCATTTAGAGTCACCAGCACCCTATAAATGGAAGTCATATTTTATAACAATTTAATTTTTCACGACTGTGTATTACTATTCTTTTATAGAGCATTTAACAGATATGAGGGTCTGACCAGCAGTATCAAACACGTCTGTATGCAAGTGTCTTTTCTTTACACCTTCTCAGTGTAGGAAACTGTACCAAAAAAACCCCACAGCTGAAATCTGTAGATTCTGAGTTAGAATCTCCTGATGGTGAAGCTTAGACAGGTGTATATTTAAAAGCTCTGCAAGTAATTCTGAGGGGCTTCCTGTAATCAGAACCTCGGCCTTCAGAGGTGAGAGGAGAGTGTATGGCTCATGGCAAGCTCATAGCTTCCCTTTTTAAATTATTTTTAATGACTCATTTTTCAACGTGGTAGCAACTATATCTTCCTGGCTTCCTTCACTGTTATCAGAGAGAACGACACAGAGAGTCGTTCAATAACTTCTTATTAAATTTGCCTTGCCTTTCTCAGATTTTCACTGTCACAATTACACTGAAATTAATTTCTGCAAATCTATAAATTTCCCTTCTTTTGGATTTTTCTTTAGGCCAAGTCCCATGAGTGGGATTCACAGTTTTTATGGCCGTTGGTACGTCTTGTCAAGTAGGCTTCTAAGAGTTGTGCTAATTAATAATACTGCCATAACAATGCAAAAATATAACAATTTTATTGCACCCTGGCAGAATTGGCTATTAACATTAAAGCATAGTTGTTCTTCATCTAGAAAATGGCAGCTAGCTGTTTTAACATGCATTATTTTTCTTACTGTCCGGGTTGCACACTTCCCACTTTGCTTTATATCTCTTTTTTTTTTTTAAAGAAATTTTTTTTAACGTTTTTTATTTCTGAGAGACTGAGACAGAGCATGAGAGGTGGAGAGGTGGAGGAGTAGAGAGAGAGAGGGAGACACAGAATCCGAAGCAAGCTCCAGTCTCTGAGCTATCAGCACAGAGCCCGACGCGGGGCTCAAACTCACGGACCGTGAGATCATGACCTGAGCTGAAGTTGGCCGCTTAACCAACTGAGCCACCCAGGCACCCCTATATCTCTTTTTATGTGAGTAATTTCTCAGTTGTTTTAGTCTTTTTACCATCTGTCTATTGATTTCTTAGTATTTTTCTTACCAAACTGAATAATCTCTTTGCATAACAAGTATGTTATACTTTTATCTGTCTTATTTACTGTAATTTTTTTTACTTCCTGTTGTTCATATGTTTCTTTTAGCCTTTTTTAACTTGTACCAAAGTTTCTATTTCTTATGTAGTTAAACGCGTTGATCTTGTAGTGTTTTTCTTTTTCCTTTCATCTTCAAGGCTTAAAACATTATCACAGTTACCTCATTTTCCTTTAATTTTTTTAAACATTTGAGTGTAGTTGACACAAGACGTTACATTCGTTTCAGAGAAACAACATAGTGATTGGACAGATCTCTGTGTTGTGCTCTGCTCACCACAAGTGCAGTATAGCCACCATCTGTCACCATACAATGCTATTACAATATCATTGACTATATTCCTTCTGCTGTGCCTTTTATTCCCACAGTTATCTCATTTTAAAGATGGGTTTGAACAAGTCCTGAGAATTTTGAAAATATAGTGGAGAAAACCTAACTACAGAGTTGGGAACAAAATCATGATAGCTTAGCTCTCAGTCTGCCACACTATTCTTATAATTTAATGTATTAGGCCAACACCTCTTCTGTATACCCATGAGAATAAATCCAGTTGGTGGGAAACGAACAGAAGACAAGTTCCTCTCTGCCGCTGTCCCCTCTTATCCTCATTCATTATGTACCATATGGTTGGGTTGTACAATGGCATGAATCCATCGTGTCATTACATAGGAACTAAGGTCTGAATTTTTGGACTGGACATTCAAGAATTTCTTTTTTTTCCTTTTCTCTCTTTTTACTAATGTTTTGTTTTTGGTTTTGTTCTTTGTCTCTATCTATCCTTTTAATTCTACATCTATCCATCCATGCCTTGTTCACTTAACATTTCTCGAGGTTCTACAGTGTGCCAGCGACGTGTTGAAAATAAACAACAGCAATCTCTGACTTTAAGGCTCTCACAGCACATTCAACTCCCTCTTCCTGGAGTGTTCCCTGTAATTTCCTGTTCCTAGAACCTGCTTAATTTGCTTATTCTATTTGGCTATTCTTAGACCTGAGACATTGCTCTAAAACACTACCTACCATTTGAGGCTCTCTTTCAAATTCCGTTTTCTTTAATGAGCCTTCTCTTCTCACAATACCCCTGTTGGAATGAATCACTCTGTTCCAAATATCCCCCAAAGAATGATGTTTTTATTTCTATTATGATATTTGATCTTTATGAGCTTCATAAAAGGGTTATTGATGTATGCTCTTGTCTCCTGTACTCGATTATGACACTCATGACAATAGCAATCGGATCTTCCTCAATTTTGTATATCTCACTGTACATAGCGAGACCCGTGCCCATTGTAGGAGCTGAGCAAATATCTGTAGATTTTAAAAATTTTTGATTGTTTGATACAAAGCTCAAAGTCCAAGATTGCAATTATCTCCTTTGGCGCAGAATCACAATGAACATGAATTTGTCATTCTCAAATTTGTATATTCATTGTGACACTATAGAAGCTATGGCTTCCACATGATCAAATTTAGTATCCAGTGGGTGTTTGATAAATATTCTTGATTGACAGAGCACCTGGGTGGCTCAGTCGGTTAAGTGTGGACTTTGGCTCAGATAATGATCTCATGGTTCATGAGTTGGATCCCTGCATCAGGTGCTGTGCTGACAGCTCAGAACCTGGAGCCTGCTTTGGATTCTGTCTCTCTCTCTCTCTCTCTCTCTGCCCTTCCCCTGCTCATTTTTTCTCTCTCTCTCTCAAAAAATTAAAATAAAAACATTAAAAAAATTTTTTAAGAAGCATTCTTGATTGACAAGCTGAAAGGGTGGCCTTAAATCTATGTAGAGAACTTGTGATAATATTTATTATCTACTCTTTCATATATTTCTGGGTGTTTTCTTTAAGTTAAAAATGGCACAAAACACCATTTAACTAATTGTCAACTGATACATCATGCCTGTGAAGTCAGTTCTGCAATTGAAAATCTTACATTAATTCCATGCAAGGTGTTAATTTACATAGCCTCCTGTTTTTACCACTGGCCAAAAAGGCTTATTTCACAACTGCCAAGTGGCAGAGCATTTTTGGTTCTTTCCATTAAGTATTAATAAAACATCCTGTAATACAGATTCCCTTCACCTGGCCCTTCTGGGAGTTGTTTGGAAGAGATCCATTTATTTCACTTAAAGTTCGTTACATTCTTCCATTTCCGTGGCAAGTCCCAGGGCACCACCATGGCCCAGAAAGGTTGGTGTTCATTTGTTTAGAGACGCAAGGAAGATTACTCTTTGCTGTCAGTGTCAGAATGTGTCAAAAGCAGGGTCCCTCTTTTATTTTTCCTTGGCAACCCCAAGAATGAAGACAATCTGATGTGTCTAATGGAAGTGACTTTTATAAACAAGTCATCTTCCGCTGCCTGCTTGACAAAATACCAAGGCAATCCTAGGAAAAATTGGGAAGTTGAGAAAGTTTTTTTTTTTTTTTTTTTTTGTTCTTGCTCAGCATTGTTTTCTGAGCCACACTGTCTTCTTGAAAAATATTCCTTATTGTGCAACTTGCCTGTTCCTTTCCTCTCTGCACTTCTGCCCAGGTCTAGCCTCTGACTTTTTTTCTGGAGCCACCTCTTTGTCCCCCTCTCCTTTTTCTCGGCTCCTGCTACCTTAATACAGAGGTAAATAAATAATGTGTCCTGATCTCTTACCATGACCCTGGCACCGTGCTAAGCACCTAATGTGTATTTTCTCATCTGTCCTCAAAGTCATTCATTGAGGTGGCTATTAGCATTACCATCATTTTACAAATGAAGTAACAGTCTTGGTGAGTTTAAAAGATTTGCCCAAGGTCACAAGGCAAGTATCGTAGATGGTTATTTCCACAAGTGTCTGCAACCATGTCTCTCATCCTGCAGGTTCTTCGAAAATGTGATCTTGTGACTTCTCCCATGAAGGAATCAGACCTATGTCTCTTCCCCTTAAATCTGGGTCACTTACGACTACTTCACCTAATAGAGAGAATGGATGATATCTCCCCACTTGGTTTCTGCATCTGGAACAAAAAAAGGCAATGTGGTTTCTGCCTTGAACATGAGATTCCTGTGCTTGGAACCAACCCTGAGCTGCCGTGTGAGAAGTCTGACTACCCTGAGGGGCTTCCATATTGAAGAAGTCAAGCTACACAGAGAGGTCACGTGTGGCAGTCTCGGTTGGCAGTCCAAGGCTTTGAGTCATTTCATGTCCAGTACCAAACTTGTGAATGAAACCATCTTGAACCCTTTAGACTAGCTGATCTGCCAGCTGAGAATCACTGAGTGATCTTAGTCAAAGCTACAGGGAGCAAAAGGATCACTGAGATGGGCACTTCCAAAAATTCCTGACCCACACGATCTGTGAGAAAAATAAATGGTTGGTGTTTTCAGTCTAAATTTTGAAAACTGTTTAATAAAACGAAAGTTCTGGAATAGCTAGTAAACAGTAGACATGGTACGTGAGCTGTACTTTCTGACCCCAGAGCTCTCACACTTAAGCTCTGCGCTGTAAGGGTGAGCTAATCTCCAAGAATATCTGACACACTTTCTGCCAATATTTGCATATAGGAAGATCCCGCCCTAACCCCAAGGGCTGAATTTCTAAGGGTGAAATTTGTGGCACAATTCGACATGGCAATGAGGTTCCTCAAATCAAATCAAGATACTCATTACCTATTTCACACTTGAGAAAGTCTTCATCACTGAATGCTGAACATAATTTGTTTTATTTTTATTTCCTGTCTATTAGAAAACAAATTTCTCAACATTTTTTTATTGGAGTATAACACGCATATAGAATAATGCACAAATCTTAAGTGTATGATTCAATAAACTGTCATAAAGTGAACTCTCCTATATAAAGACCACCCAGGGCAAGAAATAGAATATTGCCAAGCCTCCAGAATATTCCCTTAAGCCACCTTAAAATTCGTCTCCTTTTCCTTCTCCTTGGAGGAGGAGGCCTGATTTCTCAAGCCACAGATTAGTTTAGGCTGCTTTTGAACTTCATGTCAATGGGACCATACTTCATCACGATGTTTGTGAAATTGCTGGTGAAGGTAGTGGTAGCTCATTTATTCATAGTGTCTCATACTGTTGTCTAGTATTATTACTAATTGCTACTGATGTCTAATACTATTCCATGGGACGGATATATCATGATCCGGTCTTTGTTCATCCAGTGTTCTAATTACAGAGACTTAGGTTAGAGAAAACATTAGTTTTTAAAAAAGTTTTTGCTTAAATTCCAGTTAGTTAACATCAGTTTTTTAAGAAGCTCTTTGTCAAGTTACAAATATAGAAGGAACAGAACACATGAGGAATAACTCCCAAATGACATAAAACCTCCACCCTTTATGTCCCAGAGGCAAGTGGGAATAAGGGTGTATGAGCACAGAGGGCGTCTTCACACACTGCTAGGACTTCAGATCTTGGAGGAAGTCTGGGATTCGGCCTGTGGGATATGAGGGTGAGGAGGATGGCGGATGCGGGAGAAGTCTTCACGTGGACCTGTAACAACTGTGAGGTTGAAGATGGAGTTGAGCAGGACAGATGCGGCAGTCGCCAGCAGTGTCCCCATGCTGGTTGTTAGGCGGTGCTGTCGCTCTGGATGACGAGCAGCTTAGAATAAGCCCCGTGCCAGAAACCGCAGGGCTGGGGCCATGACTGCCGGCTCCGATCCCACAGGCAGGGGGACCTGGGGAGAGCTGGAAAGCATTCTGGAGTCTTCGTCAAAGTGGCTGCAAGCTCAGTGCACACCTCTGGAGGGCATCTAGGGGGAATACAAAGCAAACATGGTAGGAGGTCAGGAATGATGGAGACCTGGAATGAAGTGGCTGCCTCAACTTCCCTCCCAGCTCCTGCCAGCATTCATTGTGATTAGGTGGTGCTCAGTGTGTATACCTTGTTAATGTTTTTGTTTTTTTGTTTTGTTTTGTTTAATTTAAGTGTGAATTAGTTAACATGTAGTGTAATAATGGTTTCAGGAGTAGAACCCAGTGATTCATCACTTACGGATAACACCCAGTGCTCATCCTGACAAGTGCCCTCCTTCATGCTCGTCACCCAGTTAGCCCATCCTCCCCCCACCTCCCCTCCAGCAACCCTCAGTTTGTTCTCTGTATTTAAGAGTCTCTTATGATTTGCCTCCCTCTCTGTTTTTATCCTATTTTTCCTTCCCTGTTAACGTTTTGATTACTCTTTTGGCTTCAGGCAGAGAAGAAGTATAGCACAATTATAACTTTTGTTATAAACTTATCCAAAATGTTCTTGCTGAGATCTCAAATTGGAGAACATTAGAAGGAAACCGTTGCTTTTCTTTGCCTTTGATTTTTACCTTCGGTGTTATTGGGTTTGACTGAGAAGTGGAAAAGAAAAAGAAGACTTAGGGCACGTGGGTGGCTCAGTCGTTAAGCATCTGACTTTTGATTTTGTCTCTGTTCATGTCTCACAGTTCGTGAGTTCGAGCCCCACATCAGCCTCTGTGCTGACAGCACGGAGCCTGCTTGGTGTTCTCTCTCCCCTTCTCTCTCTCTGCCCCTCCCCCACTTGTGCGGGTGCTCTCTCTCTCTCTCAGAATAAAATAAAGTTTAAAAAAAAAGAAAGAAAAAGAAGACTTACCTGGGAGTCATTCTACCTGGGTCTGGTTTTACTTCTATTACCACACATTTAGCTTATATGGATGACAAAGAGCAAATCTGACAAAGAGCAAATCTGGAACTTACTGGCTCTTTCTCAAAGGGTCCTCAAAGGGTTTGACTGAACTGCAGGTGCTGGGCCACTCCTTCAGTCTTGAAGCCTGAGGAGGACAAGCACCCCTATTGGGATCTACAATCTATCACTTCAGCTACTGGTCTATTCACAAATGTCAGTCACATTAGCTAAATAATGTGAGTTTAAAGATATCTCAGGAGGGATTTAGTTCCATTAAGAGTTAGTAAGGCATCACAGTTCAATAGAATGAGCCAAAGAGCGAGAATAACAGGACTATGGACTTAGTTGCCTTTCTTCCGTTAATTCACTGGGGCACAAATTCTCTGTGGTCTAATCATTCTCGACTCTTCAGACACAGGTGGAAAAATGTTGACTTCCTTCATAGGATATTCTAGTCAGTAGAGATAGACTGGTCATATTGTCCAAGACAAATATGATGCAATTTGCCGCTTGAGTCAGAAGCTAAGTGTTCATGAAAAAATAGTTGGTCTGTATTTAGATTTCCAAAAGGTATGTTAAAAAAGTTTTCCCAAGTTGTATCAAACATATTTTACTACATTTGGATTGGAAAATCATTGAAACGAGTATCTGCTCTTAAACTTAAGTTTAACTCAAAAATAACTAAAGCTAAAGGTTCGTTTCCTCAGCCATACTAACTACGTTTCAAGTACTCAATAGGCACGTGTGTGTTGTGGCCTGCGTGTGGACAGTGCAGGTCTAGACCACATGTATGACTATTATACACATGTTGGCACAGAAATCCATACGAGTTAAAACTTCAGCTATGAAAACGCATAGGAAATGTGTTATTCTTTTTAGGTTATTTTCTCCCATTTGCTTAATATTTATCCCTTAAGTGCCAAATACTTTTTCTAATGCTGGATTGACTCTTTCTAATACATTTTCTAAATTTTACTGACTTCTTAAATGGAGACCATGGAACATAATCAAAGCATTTCTTGCTGAGCGAAGGTCATGATTATAAATGTTAATTATGGTATTGTGTCTTAATACAGCGCTGCCTTCCGGGGTCATTAGACCAGGAGCTGGTAATGTACAGCTGGGGCCGAATGTGGCCCTTCATCTGCTCTTTAAAGAAAGCCCCCTTGGAACGTAGACACGCCCATTCATTTGCGTCTAGTGTGTGCCTGCCTTTCGCTACGATGGTGGAGCCGAATAGTTGTGACAGATACCATACAGCCTACGAAGCCTAAAACATTTACTATCTGGCCTTTCCAGAAAAAGTTTGTCAGTTTATGGAGTAGACTATACTCAGCGACCTAACCTGCAGGGTGTTGAGGTTCTGATTCTCTGCTTTTTATCCTTCTCCATACTCCCCTTGTTAGCAAGAAGTTGTCTCTTCGTTGCTATCAGGGTTCCTACATAAAACAACTTACTCGTTGACTTAAACTACTATGGATTTTAATATACCAGAAGCAAATTAACCATCTTAGACTCAGCTTTGGCTTTTGTGGCATCTACTTGGCCATGCGGGAATTGTATCTTTATTTCCAAGTTTTCAAACATATCGGCCTCTGCTCAGCCCTCTTACCTCCTCATCTACTACTGGCTCCCACTTCAAACAGCACGCCCTGATTGAGCCAGGTACACAGTAGCCCTTGCTCCTGCATATGTATGACCTCCTGCATCAACCATGATTCTCTGTCTTAGAACACCTTATTCCTCTTTCGTGTCCTTGTGAATGCTGCTTCACCGTTCTTACCTCTGGAAGATCTTCCCTGACCTCTCACCCCCGCCCAAGCTCCTGATGACACCAGGGCCATGTGAAATCACTCTCCTCAGGACTTTCTGAACATATCTGATTATCTCAACCGTAGTGTTTTTCATTCTGTCTTGCTATTATCTGTACGCATTTCTATCTGCCAAAGAAAGTATGGGCTTCTAAAAGGCAGGACTTACCTGAGGTGTTTACTGACACACAGCAGAGAATCAATAAATACCTACTGAACCGCGTGAGTCACTACAATAAGAGTATATCCTTTTTATAAATAAATCACAAATTATGGAATAATCATCAGGTATTGAGAACCTTCACTCAAGTAATTTTTAGAAGATATTTGCAACTTAAAAATCTGCTTAATGTAGTCAACTAAAATATCAGACTAAATGTTATCTATGGCATGTTAATATAAAACGACCATATTTTCTCCTCTACTAAAAGAGGTGAAATATTAATTTGGGAAAAATATCTGTAACATGGGAATCTTTTACTCTTTTGGTATGTAATATGTATGTCTAAATTTCATCAACTTGTGAGAATAAAGTATGGGCATATTTAAATGAGGTCACATTTCCATTAAGATGGAAATTATAATGACTTTGGGTCCCCACTTCCCCAAACAGATTCTCAAAACATTTCCCCATTTCCCCACGTCTCACACTGTCCTCTGAAAACAGTTTCTTCTTCCGCCTTGGCCCACAGGTACAGCTTGCCTGCTGTTACTTATCCTCTCCCACCCTCCCCTCCCTCTTCCCTCCCTTCCCCACCCCTCCCATCTTACCTCTGTCCCTCCCAGACTCCAGGAAACTCAGTCCATACTAAGAAAACGAACATTTCTCTGATGGGAATATAACTTGCAAAGATCCAACACGGTCTCCACTAGAGGCAACTTTCTATCACCACCTAGAGCAGGTTAGCTCTTTGTAGACACTAGTCTCAAATATCTCCATTCCGAAAGCGTGTCTATGCTTTACGTTTGAAAACCGAAAAGACTATTTGGATGATTCTCCCAGAACTCAGGGAATAGTCTGCCCCCAAAACAGTTTCAAAGAGTATTAAATATTGCTTTTAAATGATAATTTTCCCAGCTATGTTATTTAAACTTTTAAACATCTTCAGTGTTCAGTGTTTTAGCCATGACATCCCTATTTCACATGGGGAGGAGTGAAACACTGTGCAACGTGTATACTCCCAGGGGCCTGTCTTCTGTCGTATCGTGAATATTCCCTGGACTATTACCAGGAAACATTAATGGAGGAATATGAACTAATTCCATGGTAATTTTGACAAAAACTCACATTGAATTAAGCCTTTAATAAATCCATTTACTTCTTGGCATGGAGAAGAAATTTCATATACGTGGGGAATTAAAACTTCAAGGTACTGTGAACACGTGCACCACAACAAGAAATTGAAAGCAAGAAGTTGTAAGATAAGTACATTTTCAATGACCAGAGCTGCTGGGCACTTCCTGCCGGGAGAGGCGGCTTCTCAGAGTGGATTTTAGGATTCTCTCCAAATAAGTAGCCTTCCCCTCCCTAAATCCCTACATATGGTTGAGGATCAAAGTCGGTGCTCTGAGGAGGCTTATGATCTGAATACCACCGTTTTCTGGTAATAAATAATTCCTTATTTAGATCAGAAATATAATAGAACAAAAAGGTTAGAACTGCTGAGCTCTGTAATCGGACACAAAAGAAAACCTCATTCTTCAAATTGTTGCTCCCCAGTCTTTTAGATGTGGCTTGAAAGATTTTGTTTGCAAAAAGCTGTCGAGAGGTTATAAGGTCATCCCTAGCTACAAAGCTCCTTAGGGTTTTCAAAGTACTTAACCATTCCCTGAAAGTGCCCTTTCCTTGGGAGTGTTCAAAGCTTCCCTAGAAGATTCTTCAATATTTCTTTTTCTACAAACTGGGCTCATTGTTTAGAAGAAATGGAGTAGGTGAGTGTCTTTAAACTGCATTTCGAATGGACCGTGAAGTCAAATGGCTTTAAACAGACACTTATAGGTGGTTAGTAGTGAAAAAAGGATGAAAAAATGTTAGCTATCATAATGGGGGGGGGTATGTCGTTGGGGTGGAGGTATATTATGTCGGCTAAAAAGCAAACATGCCTTCTTGTAAAAGCTAGATTTCAAGGGTTTTATTCTGCATTTTCCACCTATGGCTTGACTCCTGGCCATAAGCCAACCCTACGTTTCTGAAGCGCTGCTCTTTAATTCATGGTAGCGCTTATGTTTTACCAGCTACGTGCACGGAGGACAGGCTTAAAGCAGTATCAGGACCAGTCAGGCCAAAAGATCCACTGCTATCAAATAACTTCTTAGTAAATACTTATTGAGCACAAACTATGTTCAAGGCAATCGTGTGTTTTGTGGTCTTATTTCTCTAAATGAAAGTCTGATTTTGTACTTTGCAAGGATTGGTAAAAGAAAGACACATCTCAGATTTGTAGAATTAGAAGCAAATTGGGCCAATTTTCTCAACCCAGTTTTTAAGAGTTGAATCAGAACAGCAATCGGTGGGCTTATACCTGCAGCTGTAGAGGGTTACGAGCAATGTCGCTTCCGTGACATGAGATAATTCGGAAAACCTTTCTCTTTGCCTTTGTTGCTCGAGTTAGTGCTGCCACATACAATTTAAGGTCCTAAGTATCGGAAGTTAAAAGAAAAAATAAAATCGACAAAGGCAGATTTTAAGTGTATCTCTATCTGTAATTTTAGCAATTGGAGGCAAGAAGAAAGAAGCGCTTTTACCTTTCTAGGAAGCCTGGACACAGTTTTATAAATACTTACCTAGCTATTTTTGACTTTTCCCATCCTTTGGAGGAGATCTTCCACTATATGAATAAATTGTGGGCCACGCACATGTGCACTCGTGCCCGCACACTCTCACACACACTTACCTGTTCTGACCACTGGCTGTGGAGATGGGAGAGGGCAGGGAAGACAGGTCTAGTTGGAGACTTCCCAAGCAAGAAATCACCTGTTCTGACCGCCCTTTTGTTCATGAGAAGTCTGAAGTGTGCAAAAGCAGTTAAGTCATCCAGGAGCAGAACTGAGACCGGACACAGGTATCCTGACTCTCAGCTGACTTTTATTTTTCTCTGTCACTTTTCAGTCAGACCAGTTCACACCAAAGGAAAAAGTTGAAGGCAGAGAAAAGCAAGAATCTATTTCTAAGTTTCTCCAATTTGCGATCAATACTTCTAATGGTGCTGGAAATTTCACCATTGGAAAATCAGCTCCTGTGGTGAAGACGGGATCCTGTTCTGTGCAAATACTGGTAGAAAGTGTCAGATTGTCGGGAGTTTGCTCGTCGTCGCAGCGTAGGGCTTCAGTGTGAGAGCTCTGGTGGGAATGCGTGGCTCACATTCTGTAAGTGTATGTGTGTGCACGTGTATTTCAAAACACACACAGCCTGATGACTCCTTGAGAAAAAGCCAATAAGACCCAGATTTGTTTTCTTGTGTTTGAAAGTTCCCAGGGGCATCTGGGTGGCTCAGTCAGGTAAGTGCCCGACTCTTGGTTTTGGCTCAGGTCACGATTTCACAGTTCATGGGTTCAAGCCCCGCATCAGGCTCTGCCCTGATAGTGCAGAGCCTGCTTGGGTTTCTCTCTCTTTCCTCTCTCTGCCCCTCCACCTCTCTCTCTCTCCTTCTCTCCCTCTCTCTCAAAATAAATAAATAAACTTAAAAAAAAGTTAAAATTAAAAAAAGGAGAATATTCTCCCACATAGGCAAAATGTATGGCAGCAAGAACCTTGTTTGTTGTTGTTGTAGATGAAGAAAAAACCATAATTTTATCCCCCTTTCCTTTCCTTCTTTTACATATACATAATTGTATATGTAAAAATTCAACATTCCTGTTGGTGGCGCTATAGTCAATAATCTGTCCATTTTCCCAATGATCTGTGCCATGTTGCAAGTATGACAAATAAGCAGAAACACTATGAAGTGAACCCCAATTTTATTGGGGTTTAAGGAGATGGATTTTACCATGTCTTCCGTGACCTAAATAATAATAACAAATTAAGTGCCACAAAATCACATGGAGGGTATCCACACCAGCACAAATTTTACATGTGATGAAATCCCTCCATATATTTCTTCTTAAAGGCTTTGTTCACTTTTTTTTATTCAATACTGTAGTATGACATCAATATGTGCTTGAAATATGCTTGGGTTTGTAGCACTCTCTCTCTCTCTCAAAACAAACAAAAAACCCCCAAACTGTCAGAACCAAGTTTGTGAGTTATTCCTTAGAAATCTTGTAAACTTTCTTTCTTGCATGAAACTTTCTCGTGGGAAAAGACAGATGTATAGTAGTTAAACTTGAATCCAAAAGCAACTTTCATAATATTTTTCTTCTCTTTCATTTTGTCTTTGCCACATGGGGGGCAGTGCAGGAACTCGGGGAGAAAGGGCTGCTGGGCGTGTCCCCTCGTCCCCCCAGCTGACTCCTCCCAGGTAGCGAAGAAGATGGTGAAGGAATAGAAACCGTAGGGAGTGGAAAATGGGATGAGAAGTTTGACTTCAGATTAATCAGCAGAGAGAAAATTAAGGGCAAAATATGACTGAGAATTATTAAAGTCAGTTAAAAACGTAATGTGAAAGAATATTTATATTAAAATACATTTTACTGATTTAAAAATAACAGTGCTCATCTTAAAATTATTTGTGATGTACAAAAAAGTATAAAGAAGAAAATAAAAATCACCGACAATGTCTCATTGAGATAAACGCTGTTGACATTTTGTGGTATTTTCTTTCTATCTTTTTTCTTCACTTTTATATACAAAATAAATGTGTGTCCTTTACTGAAATAAAGTCGGTGTCTATGTATGGTTTTGTGTTTCCCTTTTTCAGGACACCAGTCATGAGCATTTTCCCTGTGTCATTAAACATTTCTGGAAAAGATGATTTTTATTTTCTATATATTATTCTGTTCTGTGGAATTCTAGAATTCAACACTTTATCAGTTAAAAGGAGTCTTCCATTTGGAATATCTCGATTAAGAAGTGACACCCAATGAACAAGTTTACTTCACTGAAGTGTTGGTTTTCTGTAGCCGGGCTTGTGGGGTCCCTATAAAGACAGTCAGAGGGGAAATCGTGGTAGAGATGAGAGTTGCTCCCATCAGCTGGGGATGAAAATAACTAAGCCTCCAGAATGATGATTCAAACCTTAATTCTCTCTGATGGGATGTATAAGCCTTATGTGCCCCATCTCAAACTTTAGAATCTCTCTTCAGGGGTGCCTGGGTGGCTCAGTTGGTTAAGGGGCCGACTTCGGCTCAGGTCATGATCTCACAGTCTGTGAGTTCGAGCCCTGCATCGGGCTCTGTGCTGTTGGCTCAGAGCCTGGAGCCTGCTTCTTCAGATTCTGTATCTCCCTCTCTCTCTGCCCTTCCCCTGCTCATACTCTGTCTCTATGTCTCTCAAAAATAAATAAACATTAAAAAAAAAAAAAAAAAGACTCCTAAGACAAGGGAGCCCTCGCTAGAATCTCTCTTCAGAGCGCTCTGGATTATCTCTCTACCAGTTCTTTTTCTTTCTGAAACATGATGGACTATCCCTTACACCCACATTGCAAGTTTCCTGGTTTACTTTTTTAGCTCATTCACACAAATTCCCCACATCCTACCTCAAATGGTTCCCCAAATCCCTGAAAGAGCAATGAATTTTGCTAGAATGAAGATTTTTTTAACTTGTCTTGCCAGCGCACAAAATCAGTTTCCTCTGGACATTCACGGTGTAAATGTTTGCCATATTTAGATATTTTTCTAATGTGTCTTCGTTTGTGTGCATCTTAGGGTCCTGCCTTTGTTGCATCAGCAAAGACAGGGCCTACATACCATATGGGGAGTAGATTTGTGTTAGAATTAAAACACCGGTCTGCACTGCTGTGTGTGCATGTGTATGTGTGTATATGCGCATATGTACAAAAAGGTTCCCTTTTAATCCCTTTCTTCAATTTTGTTTTAATCACATATCCTCCACAGTTATATTTTCACATGTTATCTTTGGTCTCAAAAGCATTATATGAAGTCTTCTCTGTGTTATAACTAAGCAGGGGTGAGACTGGAGCTAAGGATAGGCATTAACCTGCAGGCCAAGTTTGGTCTAAAATGGAAATGCCTGGGGCACCTGGGTGGCTCAGTTGGTTGAGCGGCCGACTTCGGCTCAGGTCATGATCTCACAGTCTGTGAGTTCGAGCCCCGCGTCGGGCTCTGTGCTGACGGCTCAGGGCCTGGAGCCTGCTTCAGATTCTGTGTCTCCCTCTCTCTCTGCCCTTCCCCTGCTCATACTCTGTCTCTATGTCTCAAAAATAAATAAACGTTTAAAAAAAAATGGAAATACCTGCCTTGATCCAGTAGGCATTCGAGGATACCGAATGCTCCACCGTGCAAGGAGAATTTGTCTGGTCAGTCTAACCACATGACCAAATCACTTTTGATTGATGTCAGTTGAAGTGTTGAATGTATAATGAATTTTATACTATGCTGGTTGCTGACAAGAAGGGATTGGGAGATAGACTCTAAGATATGGTCATTATCCTTAAGGAGTTCACAAAAAATATAACCATGTAAGATTTACCTGGGAGAACAATAGGCGTTACATTTGTTAATGAAAAATATCCCTAATATACAGAGAATTCCTGTATATTAAATATAAAAATGGGTAGAAACTACGAAAGGCAATTGTCACAAGGAGAAAAGCAAATGGACAAAGAAGAGACCTACCTCCACTGGCAGTCAGATAAATGCAAAACAAAAGTGTGAGATACCATTTTTTGCTCTAACCCTGATCCTAATCCTTTTGTCTTGGTAAATATTAAAAAGGTTGATAATATCCAGTGCTGTCAAGAGTGTGGGGAAGTAAACATTCGAATATGTGAGTGGTAGGAGAATGACTCACTAAATATTTTAGAAGAGTAAACCGGAGGTATCTTCAGTAACCCAGTTTTGAGAAATAATCTTTAACTCCACAGTTACACTCTGGGAATCTACAAAGAAATAAAAGCATAAGTACAAAATAACCTGGAGAAATGTATTTGTTGTAATATTGGTTATCATGTTGGAATAAATGGCAGCCAGGGAAAGGACTAAATAAATTGTGGGACAACCACATGACGGAATTTTACCCAATTGGTAGAAAGCATGAGTTGAAACTGTAGGTTTGGTTGCGTAAAAACAAAGTTGTAGGATGGCGTGTATAATAAATAGAAAAATACGTTCACATGTTTTAGTGTATACGCTTGTGTGTTTTTTTAGGAACATTAGAACAGGTGTCAATGCAACGTGATGAGGGAAGAATGGATGGCGCTTGTTATCAATCCTTGCTGAAGGGCAAACATTTCAGCAATGAGCAGTTGCTGAAATTTTTAATGTGCATAAAGTTGTGCTAGGCATTGGGGAAAATACAGCTCTATGAGATATAGTTACTGACCTCCAAAGAGAATTTCAACCTAGTTAGGATGAAAACAATTACGGATAAAGCAACAGGAACAGGACAGAAGAGTATATAATTACATGCGAGGTTATATGGTGTGGGCCGCAGGTGCAATGGAAATTTGGAAAGGTCGATCCAGAGGAATGGAGGTGGGGCAGAAGTAGAGGAGAGTTTAAGGTGCATTGCGTCGTATCTCGAGAGAGTTTACTGCTTGCATTGTTTTTTTTTCTCTCTCTCTCTTTTTTTCCTCTGCTTTCTTCATCGGAGACTTTCACTGCTGTGCACCTGACCTGGCTATTTACCCTTGACTCAATTGTTGTTAACACTTGCTTAGTATTATGGACCCTGAATAACTTGGACCCCATTTAATTCTCAAGGGTGCCTTTGAAACTTTCCCCAGATTATCCCTGGGAATAAGCATTAGATGGCCTTTAGTCAACCACTCAAGCTCAGTCAGGCTCCATCTTTATTGATGTGGGTAAACATGACAAGTTCCGTAACAATTAGTCCTCGTGCTCATCTCTGGTTGGAAATTCAGGTCAGGACCCTATAGGGCTTGTTTAATTCCTGCCTCCTCGGCTGCTAAAATGAGCGAGGGTGAACCGTGCCGGTCAAATTTCGCCATTCTCCTTCCAGTTTGTCATGACCATACAGACCGGGCCTCGATTACATAACTTGCTCTGTAGTGGGAGGGGGTCGCTTTGCGAGTGAATTTGACTGTCTGCATAGATCAGCATTATTGTTAATCACACCTGCACTTACATATATTTATCTGCACACTCACAAGGGCAAAGATGCACTTCCAAACTTAATTAAAAATAGAAAGCGACCTAAAGTGTGCTAGTATTTCCTCTGACTTCAGCATGATCTACCACTTTGACAAAATTTCATAAATCTCGTGCAATAGAAAATTCTACCGCACAGAACCATTTTATGCAGCAATATAGGTACTTAAAATATTCAACAACTTTCATCATGTTTTGCCTCTTGGTACATGGGATTTTTATGTATTTAATAGTTACATATGTTATATATTTTAAACAGTATTTTTTACTAATAGTCCCCCACAGTACATTTTTCTGAAACTCTAACATCTGTGTTTTGTTCTTGTAGCTCATGATAATAATCTTAAATTGAGCACATCCAACCACAGAGGACGGATTAGTTAGCTATTTTTTTAAGGTGTCTGGATCCAGTGATGTAAGCATCAAAACTTATCAAGTCTTGGTGACAGAAATGTCTCCCCCCTCACTTTTCGAAGAGCAATTCCGGATCTGGCGTCTGAGCAGCTCCTGCTGTTGCCGGGCCTGTAGCAGGTACACAGAAATTCCGAGGAGAGGAACCGTGGGGAATGTTCATTTGTTATTTATTTATAAACTTGCCGTGCCACATCATGTAAAATTAACACCTTTAATGGGCTCCTGCCTCAGTTGCTTGAAAGACGGGCTTTCACCAGCCAAGGCCACCCACCGGTTTCCGGGCAGCGTCGTTGTGTGTTTGCTTTGGGCTGCTAGTTTTGTAGAATCTACCTGCTGAAGTCATCCTTGTGCTAACCAGGTCACCAAAGGTCTGTCCCATTAGACAGAATGTTCAGGAAGCGACGTCTTTGGGGCTTTTGTGGCTGAAGAGATGAGTGATTACTTTGGAGCGTAAATTCCTTTCTCTATCTGGTTAATGAAGAGATTTACTCCAACATTCATTTATTATAAATTGGGGGGGATGGCTTCTCCCATGTGCCAGCATCCGGAGGGTCCCTTTCATATAAGAGTTCATAAATAATCAACGTTTACAATGAAAAGGTTTTGTAAGCATTATCTTTTCCTGTCACAAAAATTCCCTCATGCTTCTGAGGGAAGACCAACATAATTTGCAGGCAATGATTTTGGAAATGAAATGGCTTTATGCATAGAGAGTAGACGTGTTTGGGGATTTTGGAGAAATATCTCACTTTTCACCCACCTACCTCACTGCTCCTGCTTCAGTGCCTACAATTTTAGTCTAATTTTATAGCATTATTCATATACGAATGATGTCTAGGAAGGGAAACACATTAAGTCATTCAACAAGCATTTGTCAGCTTACTGTGTGCTGAGTATTGCATTTGGTAGATATACAGACTCCTGAAGAATTCATGATCTAAAGGAAGAAAGAAACAGGTGATGGATAATTATAAGCCAATTTAAAGAATTATAGTCGAGGTGGGTGCTGAGTGCTAGGAAAATTCAGAGGAAGGAGGAATTAACATCACCTTGAAGAAATCAGAAAAGCTTTCACAATGGAAGTATATTTGCGCTTACAGTATGGATACACGCTTACCAAGATGAAAGGAAAAAGTAACTCTAGGTAATTTTCAAGGGGACAACATGGGCACAGGTACACTAGTGACTTGTATTTGAAGGCCTGCCTGGTGCCAGTTGCTGTGTAAAGTACCAGGCACTGTGTGGCATGCTTTAGGGAGATCATCTAGCTCAATCCTAACACAGGAGACATATCATCACTGCGAAAAAACAGAGGAAGTTAAAGAGCTTGCCCAATTTTGGGATCCAAACAGGTCTACCTATTCCCAAGCTCATGCCCTTGCTTTGACCTTGCAGCATTCCTGGCTGCCTTTCTGCACAGCCATAAGGGAGCGTGGACTGTTGGAGGAGGCTAAGATCCAATATGGCTGTGACATGAGAGGGAAAGGGTGTAAGCACGTCAGGTTATGGCCAGATTGTGATGAGCCTTGAATGCTGTAAGAAGTCTGAACTTTGTCCTATATCCTGTAGACAATGGGAAACCAGCCATGGAGGTTTGAAGTGGGTGTGTGTTGTGTGTACGGCAACCATGTGACTGATAAACACACAGAAGGATAGTGAGAGGGTGGGGGGGATGGGGAGGGCGATCCGTTCTGCGAGGTATAACACAGGCCAAAGCCTAGGACCGTCAGCTGCAGTATAGAGAAGTTGACCACCTTCGTATGGAAGGGTACTTAGCGTTTGGAGGTACACAGGTCTGTGACATACTAGCCATGGGGCCTCAGGCAAATCATGTAACCTCCTTTCACCAAGTCCGAAAGCATAGACTTCATTCCGTCTCCTTGTATATAAAAAGAGGTTAATAGTCACCCTGCTGTGAAGACTAAACAGCATTTGTCCAGTGCCTATCGTCGCAAGTTCCTGATTACTGACGGCTCTTACTCTATGAACACTCTCCAAGCAGAGTCACTTTATCAGACGATCTCATGAGTTACCCAGGAAGGCCCTCAGTAACTGGGGTTCGGACACTCACAGGGCACACGGTCGTGCAGCGCGGTGGCAGGTGGACAGAGGGTAGGGAGAAGTAAGAAAAATCTCGAGCATTTTCCCAGAGTGGAAGTTGGGCCTGGATTCCATAGAATGATACCCAGAGTGGGATGAGAAAGAGAAAAGTAAAGGAAGATGGAGGGCAGGGAGTCCCACTTGACAAGATTTAGTATACACGTGAATATTTACCTTCTGGTGCTACATTTATTTTAATGGCAATAATTAATTCTGCCTTTTCCCCTTCCATTTGCTGTAAAGGCTTTCAAGTAGGTCTATTTAAAGATAAATATTAAATAAGTAACAGTGCAGGGACCCGCATTTTAGAACAACAATTGTGAATATGACCCGAAGTTGGGGACACGTGGCACTAATGAATGTAGCTTCTCCTACCGTTTCACTAAACCGTGTGCCCCGCCCCGGCTGCAGGAGCACTTTGATTCAGTTTTAGCATCAAGCCTGGTTGCTACTGGCATCTCAGAGATCACCTCTTGCCCTCTCTGCCCTGAAACAGAGGCGTTTCCGCTAACAACGTGAATTCTAAATTCTTCATATGTACTTGCTGAATTTACAATGAATTCATGAAGGAAGCGGGTAATACTCTGTATCACATTCAGCAGGGAATCACAATAAATGCTCAGGAGCACAGGTTTAGAGTCACACAGACATGGGTTCAAGTCCCTATTCCACCCGTTAGTAGCCACTTAATCGTGGACGATTCATGTGACCACTCTGAGACTCAGGTTCCACATCTGTAAAGTAGGGATCTGATAATAATAGCACTGAGCTCATAAGGCTGTGACGAACATGAGATAATACAAACGACGCAAGACACTTTGCATAGGGCTCATCAGAAATATTTAATAAATATTTATTAGTATCATGCTAGCTATAATCATGGAAAGTTAGTGGGCTCTGTGGGTACAGTGCGTGAATACCTACAGTGCAGGTAGAGTGTGTGTCTGTTTTGGGAGAATGTGCGTGGTTCATCTATTGCTTAGCACAAGTCCCGCCACATAAACGTTTGATGAATAAATGGACAAATGACTAAGTCTTGGAAGAAGGGAGCCGATTTGGGGCAATTGGAAGACGTGTCATCATATATGCTTTAATAAGCTTCATCGGCAAGATAGCTTGTATTCGCCAAGGCAAAAGTCAATGGCTATCTCCTTTTAAAGGGTGGAACTTTGTCCACGTGCACATCAGTCAATGTCACCTGTGTATTTTGCATTTCCAGGGATACCTTACATGAACCAGGACAGGGGCAGGGCTCCTCATAAGGAAAAAGCACTTGGAGCAGTACTTGGACTTGGAGCAGTGCAAGACTTGGCGATTATACCGCAGCTCACACTGTGTTACAATCCCAGAGTCTGAGACGCTGAATTACTTTGCTCCTCTAGGAAATGCAATAATTCTCTCTAAATATGCTGCCTTAAGAATAACCTCGCTCATAAAATTTGAAGTGATTTTTAAACTTTTTTTAAAGTTTATTTATTTTTGAGAGAGAGAGACAGAGTGCAGTTGTGGGAGAGGCAGAGAGAGACAGAAACACTGAATCCCAAGGGGGCTCTGGGCTCCCGGATCTGGGCTCCAGGCTCTGGGGTGTCAGTCAGAACAACCCAGTTGGGTGGGGGAGGCTCGAACTCAGGAGCTGTGATATCATGATCCAATCCGAAGTCAGAGGCTCAGTGACTGAGCCACCCAGGCGTCCCATAATTTGAAGTGATTTTTGACCAAGGTGGCCTAACGTTCTGTTCTGCTTGACTAAAATTCAGATAGGCTTCTTCCTGATTTTAGGTCCTCAACCTCCCTTTTCTTAGCATCTTTACTTTAGAAAACTTGCAGGCGTTTATATGTGGAATCTAAAAAAACCCAGAACAAATGAATAAACAAACAAAAAGTAGAATCAGACCTATAAATACAGAGAACAAATGGATGGTTGCCGGCGAGGAGGGGGTTGAGGGATGGGCAACAGGGGGGCAGGGGAGTGGGAGATACAGGCTTCCAGTTATGGAATGAATAAGTCAGGGGAATAAAAGGTAGTGTAGAAAATACTCAATGGTATTGTAATAGTGTCGCATAGTGGTGACAGATGGTAGCTACACTTGCGGAGAGCATAACATAATGTACAGACTTGTGGAATCGCTGTGTTGTGCATTGTTACTAATGTAACATTGAGTTACTATACTCAAATAAAAAAATATACTACCAAAAAATTGTAGTTGTAAATTCTTTCTCTGTGCCTTTGAGATGTAAATCTTCTACAACCCAGAAAAGTTTCTCAAGGACTGAGGTCTATCCCTTTGAAATGTAGTCTTTGAAAGGCATAGCACCCCTGTGTCCCAGTCTCTGTGGGAAGATAGATGTCTCCTTCAATAAGGGCCAATTAGCAAATACAGATAGCCTAACTACATTGACCAAGCTCCCCACTAAAAGTTCTCCAGTACTTTTCCATTAGCTCATCTGAGGGTTAAAAATACCCTTCTACCTTTTATTTCAGTAGAGTTGAGTTCAATCTCTCCTCCCTATTGCAATAGTCTTGGCCTCTATTGCAATAGTATTGAATAAAGTTATCCTTGCCGTTTATAACAAGTGTCTGGTACAACTTTTCTTTTACAGTTCTATGAATTAAAATAAGTGGAGGTGGAGACTCACTCTGTGAATTTACTGGCTATCGCCAAAGTGGGCATTATACCTATTGCAATTAGATAGGTCTCAGAATGACCAAAGCTATTGCTGAAGTTCGTGATCAATTATGAATAGAGTGTGGATTGCTGGAATGTGCGCTGAAGATGGTGGGGTCAGGGCTCACGGTGAAGCCACGGCATTGTGCCTTAATTTCCACAAGTGAAGGCTTGACTCATAATTTGACTTAAAAAAGCATTCTGCTCCAAGAGAGTTAAGTAATTGAGACTCAGAAGGTCTGAGGTGGAACCGAAGGCAGGAAATATTGGGTAGTGTCACCATGTTGAGCTCAGAAAATTCTGGAAACTAGTTAGATAATTGATCTAATCAATTTGTTTTTATCATCTTTTCAGATGCAACTTCTGGCTGAAATAAGTTCTTTTTAGAGAGTTATAATTAATGTGTAACGTTAGTTTTAGGAGCACAATATAATGATTTGGTACATGCATACATTGAGAGATGCTCACCACATTAAGTTTAGGTAACATCCACCACCTGACATAGTAACCATTTTTTTCAGCAACTTTCAAATATACAATACAGTATTATTAACGATAGTCACCATACTATACATTATATCCCCAGGATTTATCTATCTTAACAATGGAAGTTTGTACCTTTTAACCACCTTCACCCATTTTAGCCACTCTTACCCCCAGATGTCTGACAGTCACCAATCTGTTCCCTGAAATAGCTTAAGTTTTGAGGGTCACATCACTCCTTTCCCTAGAACCTCTGATAATTTCCCTCTGGCTTAAGAATATCATACAGACTTCTTAAAATGGCGTCGTGGTCTTGTCTTGATCTCTCCATTCTCGCATCTTACTGCTCCCTTTCTCATGCCTTGTGATTCCACCATTTTGACCTGTTTCGGATTCTCTGGACAGACCATGCGCTCTGCCCATAATAGACTGCATTTGCTATTATCTCTGTCATAAAGGCCCCTCCGCCTCTCTTCACCCGGCTCATCTAGCTCATCCTCTTGGAAAGCTCCCCTCCCCTCATAGAACAGGGTGCCCTCAGCCCGTCCTGTTGATATCTCTGTCACATGAGGCTTATAAAACATATAATCATTGCCTTTTTATTCATCTGTGTGCTCTACTAGGGCAGGGACTCTGCCTTGTATGTTCTCTGTGTTCCCAGGAGAGGTGTCTGACCCAGGAGAAGCACAGATAATGTTTTCTGAAGTCACTGTCAAGATTTCAGACTGAGTTTACAAGCCGAAGAGGAAGACGGGTCTTCACTTAGTGCTAGCACATAGTAAATGAAGTTCATATCCGATGCTACCAGCGGTAACAATAAGAGTAACAATCTCTGCAGGCTTCCTGACTTTAGCTGGGTTTCAGGAAGCCTCCTCTTACTCCAACACATCAGAAAAGTCCTAGCGACAAAGTCGTCTAGATCCAGGTGAGGGACAACGACAGGCAGGGTTTTTACTGACTGGGGGGATGCGGAGGGCACCTAGAAAATGACTCTAGAGGAATAGTCTGGGACCACGCAGGTGAGTCAGTGCGATGGGTAGTGATGGAGAGGCCGATTTTACCAGAATAGGGAGATCTGGTTTTAGGCCTCAGTGCTCTACATGGCTAGGCTCTGAGCCAGTCTGGGCCGTCATGTCCATACAGGCCACGCCGCCTGGGTCCCAGTGACGGAGTTGAGCTGCCTGCTGCACACTTTCCTTCGCTCTTCTGTTTCCTTCCCCGTGAAGGCCAGCACCCCAACTTCTTTTACACTTACCATCCGACTGCTGATCTTCAGTCCTCACATCGAAGGACAGCTGCTCTGTACACTGCGGGTCGGCCGTCCCTGTGAGGAAGAACATCCCAACCTCAGGCGCCTGGTCGGTTCTCTGCTGTGGCACTGGGACGCGGTGGTTGCAGTTCCGCAGGTCTGGTTGCAATGCTTCATGGCCCTGGGCAAGGTAAGCGGGGAAAGGCTTTGTGACAGCCCGGAAGTGAGGCTCGGACTGCCGCTTGCAGTATTTCACCTTGTTATGGCAACTGTCTGGGTTCTGGCTCGTGGTGGCTGTTTGGTGTCTTCAGTGTGATGACCGGCGGTTAAAAGAAAGATGAATGAGTCAGGACTTTTATAAAATAAGATTTCCGCCATGAATATTGATTTCAAAAAAAAAAAAAAAAAAAAAAGGATTGATGCCCTAAGTTTTAAATGTTATTTTGGATCAGACTCTAACTGCACTCGAAAATGCACCCGAGGAACGCACACCTCTACATCTGTACTACGGTAAACCGAGTAATTCTGGAACTACAGCTGTTGAGGATTAGGGACCCCGATGAGCTGTCAGTCTCCTCAGTCAAGGCCTGGTGCTGAAATGGAGAAAAGGTACAGCGTGCTTGGGATGATGCGGCGATCGCCTGCTTCTGCAGTCATACTGGTCAGTGTTCCCTCCTTTCACTGGCCTCCTTAGCTGTTAAGTCCCCCTTCTACGTCCTGTCCCCAGGGGGCCCTCCTATATGCTCCCACAGGACCCTGTGTCTCTAGCCCAGCACAGAGGACACCACGTGGTAATTGTATAATTACAGCCCCCCCTTTTCACAAGATTGTGAACTCCCCTGACAGCAGGGGCTGTCTCTCGTTAATCTCAGAAACTTCCAAACCTAGCACAATCCCTGTTTCAAGATTAGCACTGAGTGAATCCACTTTTAAAAGATTAATGAATAGGAGATATTATTATTATTTTTATTTCAACAGTAGATCTACATATATTAAGGCTTTGATAATATTTTGGACACTTAATGATCAAATATTCACAAACTAAAATCCAATTTTTAATCATAAAAAGTTTTTAAAAGCACAAATCTTTCATAAAACAGAGAAAGGAAAAAAAATTCCTATTCCCAGTTTTCTTTTTCTTTTGCAGTATTTTAAGCACTTTACCAGAAGAATTTCAGGATAGTTTTTTTTTTCTAAATGTGTTTTCCTAAAAATTCCCACTGGGACTGAAATGCATTAAATGTAAAATGGATTTGGAGAGAGTTGTCATGTTTCCTGGGATTTTTTTGGTCTTCCCATCAGACATATGATTTCTCATGCCAGTTGTACAAGCCTTCTTCTTTTTTTTTTTTTTTTTTCCTTTTAAGATGTTTGGGAGTTTTCTTCACTGAGATTATTTCAAGGCATATTGTTTCCAATAGTTTTGAGTTTGGATTAAAAATATAGTGTTGGCAAGGAGAAAAGGGAACCCCTGAACATTATTGGTGGGAACATAAATTGGTGCAGCCACTATGGAAAACTGTATGAAGGTTCCTCAAAAAATTAAAAATAGAACTACTATATGATCAAATAATTTCACCTTTCAGTATTTACTCAAAAGAATTGAAATTGGGCTTTTGAATAGATTCCTCTATTCCCATGTTCACTGCAGCATTATTCATAGTAGGCAAATTACAGAAATGACCTATATGTCCATTGACAGATGAATGGATAAAGAAAATGTGTTATATACGTGCAAAGAATTATTATTAGGCATTAAAAGAAGGAAATCCTGCCATATGTAACAACATGGATGAACCTTGAGGACATTATGTTAAGTGAACTATGCCAGTAACTGTGTGATTCCACATATATGAGGTCAAACTCATAGAAGCAGAAGACAGAATAGTGGTTTCCAGGGACTGGAGAAGGGAGAAATGGGGAATTGCTATTCAATGGTTGTACAGTTTCATTTATGCAAGATGAAGAAGTTCTAGCAATCTGCTGTACAACATTGTGGCTATGATTAACAATACTTTAATGTACATTTAAAATTTCAAGAACACAAATCTCATACTCACAGCCAACCAATCAACCAACCAACCAACCAACCAACCAACCAATGAACCAACCAACTAACCAAAGAGAAAGCCAAGATTAGGAGAGTTACTGGCATGTACTTAGTACTTGTCTTATTCTGAATAACTTCCTAACATAAAAGTGAGTCTAGGATATAGCAAAATTTTTCTAAGTTTGGTTTTCTT
This sequence comes from Paguma larvata, assembly GCA_030068075.1. NCBI lineage: Eukaryota > Metazoa > Chordata > Mammalia > Carnivora > Viverridae > Paguma > Paguma larvata. The sequence continues at coordinate 28,113,776 of CM057839.1, forward strand.
ATCTGTCAAACAAACATACAAATAAGTGAGCAAGCAAACAAAAATGATGGTAAGACTAAATACTAAAAACTAAACCAAAACAAAACATCTGACCTTAAAGTTCAGCACTGGGGGCACCGAGGTGGCTCAGTTAGTTAAGCATCCAAGTTTGGTTTAGGTCATGATCTCGTGGTTTGTGGGTTCGAGCCCCGTGTCAGACTCTGTGCTGACAGCTCAGATTCTGGAGCCTGCTGCAGAGTCTGTGTCTCGCTCTCTCTCTGCCCCTCCACCTCTCTCTCTGTCTCTCTCTCTCCTCTAAAAGAAATAAAAATTAAAAAAGAAAATAAAGTTCAGCACCTTGCCCCCAGCAATCCAGTATTGAAGTACAAAGTCTTGTGCTTCTCTACCTCCTCCCCAGTCTCTAGCGTACTTGTGTGAGTGTCAGGATTCCTTACAAGAGTGGAAAAGCTGTGAGAATCCATACCTCATTGGGCTCCTGTTCCTTCTTCACTATTCTGTTTAACAGAAATTGGAGACCAATATCAGTTGGCAAGACTCTTTTAGCCTGCTTCTGGCTTATTGCCCTAGGGAGCAAAGAAGGGATCTGCAATTGGGAGGGTCTTAGGCATAAAGGAATATTTGATCCCTGCCTCTAATTTTCAGGGCTGGGAAACAATAATGGATATAAAGTGAGCAGCAAATTGGTATCCCAACTTTAGTTGTCTACTTGTGTTTTTTCCCTAAAGCCTTCCACAGTGTATAGATCTGAATTTTTTTCTTTTTAAGATCAATTCACTTCACTCAACAGATTCAATTTCTCCTGTAAGTGCAGGCATTGTTGTCAAATCTCACTTTCTTCAAAGATCATAAGAAGTAACTCATACATGCTTTACTGATTCAATTGCTGAACCTCACCTAACTTGGCAGACTGCAGAAACATGAACAAATAAATAGTTATTGTTTTAAGTCACTTACATCTTGTTATAGTTTGTTATGCAGCAATAGCTAGCTGATACACTCTCCTTATTTTCAATAAGCATCCGTAGTCATGTGAAGAAGATAATGCATAAAAAATCGCGGTCATTTAATACATTTCTGTTGTATAAGTGAATTATACGTGTTAAATAAGTTAATGAGTGCACGAATGCAAGAAACAATATAGTCATACTTCTTTCTTACTCAAATTTCAGGTTTACGAAAGTCCATTTTGGTGCCTTGAATATTGGTTTTCTCTCCATTGCTCTATCACTTGACATACACCTTTCTAATAGCAGCAATTGCACTGCATTGCACTTATGTATGCGTGTTTCATTAGATTATATGCAATTTGAGGTCCAGGGCTGTTTATTAGTCATCTCTGTATCCTTAGTGCTCATTTACTCAATGTATTCAAAAGGTGATTCTTTTGGATTTTAAAAGTATATATGAATTTTTGGCCTCTGGAAACTGGGTGGCAGCACTTTCGATATCAGTGATTTTAAACCATGGACAAAAATTAAAATAATTTGAAAAGCTTCAAAACCTTCAGAGTCCAGCCTCACTTTGGGACGTTCTACAATCTCCGGGAGGTAGTACTAAGCAATGCTAATGTGCGGCCAGCATTGGGAACTTCTGAGTTCAAGTGTCCTCAAGTTTATTAGTATTCAAATGCTGGGAAATGACCTTCTCCTTCAACGAGAGGAACCTATTAAGAAATAATTTAGGATTACGAAATATTCTAATTTTCAAAGTTAAAACACAGGTGATAGTTGAAGTGCTATGTATTATGTATATTACAAATACATGAATTGTGTAAATAAATAGGGTAATTCATATCAAAATCTTGTTATTTTAATTTTTCCTTTTTTTTCACCAAAGCTCTAATATATTTCTTGAATTTTTTTTCATGTTTTGATAAATATCAATTTCGTTTTTCCACTTTATTTTCAGCCAAGGGTTTTAAAATATTTTAATGTTGATGCTTTGGTTTTGATTTTGAACAATTCGAAATAGCTCATTTAAAAAAGTTTTTGTTCAGCAATAGCTCATCTAGAACAAGTCACTCAAGATTACCTCCCACATGAATATTTATAACTTAAGATCTCAATTTGACAACATTAAGCTCTGTATTCTTATTTCTTAAACAACCAAAACATATTTATGGATTGATCTTAATGCACTTTTTTCCCCATTTGAATACGCTATGATTAAAAGTTCACAGCCTTGGTTACATTATATAATTTGAGAAATAACCAACAATGTCCTTAGTGATTAAATATTCAAGTTTGCAATTATTTTGTAACTTTTGTTCTGCTCTTCGCTCACTCTAAAAATTATCATAAAATTTTGAAAGATGTCCTCAGTGTAGAATATGTCCATAAAATATTAAATATTCAATTTTCCTCTATCATGGCTTGAAAAATTCATAATTACATGATGATCCACATAATAACTCATTCTGAAAAGTCATATATGGCACTCCCTCTGTGACTGAGTTAATAATTTACTGGTGTGTGGGATTTTCACTCTGCACTGTTAGTCTTGGGAACATTTATTAAGCAAATGTTCATTTGCAAAGATCAGGATGTGAATGAAGAGGGTGAGAATTTAATGAGGAGTGACAGACAGGTGAACTGAGTCCATATAGAACTTTAGTACAAGGAAAAGCAGAGAGCTTTATCTTTCGTTGCCTCGATAGACACCTGAAATGAAATATAGAAGACAGAAGGCAGGAGGAAAAAAATGATGCTCTCCTGCAGGGGCCAACGGGGGGATAAATCAAGGAAGGGAGGAATCCAACTCAGGCCATTTGAAATGATGCCATCGAATGTGACGCTCTGGGCTTACATAGCACAGGGGATGCTGACTTTTTATTTTAAAGTCACCAAACACTGCCAAAGAGAATATTTCGTCTCTTCTCTGTTTTCTTTTGATATTCCAAATTTTCATTGACAATAGCTTGAGTGACCGAAGCATGCAATTGAATGATAAGCAGCCAGAGTAAGAAGCTTCTTGAAGACTGGTTATGTTAGGGCTTAGAACTGCTTACAGACTTTGGGAAAACCATGCTACTTAAATAAAGACCTACAATTTTTATGTAATACTTAGGAATAAATACTAGAAATGAATAAGCCATATTTTCTTAATTGGGTCAGTTCTGTAGAGATATAAACAACACCAATGAAACAAGCAGTTGGTGTTGGATTTACTGAATAATCATATCATGTGGTAACTGTGACTTCACCTTTCCATGTTGTTGTGGGAAGATCTTGGAATATTCCTGGAAGTGATGGATCACCAGACAAGTTATCAAATGGGACTAAGAAGGAAAAGGAGCATAGAACCCATGCATAGGTAACTTCTGTGCCATTTTCATTTCTTTTTGGAATATGGTGAGGGTTAAGTAAATACATAAATGAATAAAACTAAAATAAATTTACAATAAAACATAAGAGACCATAATACAAACCAATGGTTTAAATATAGGTGAGGACTTATCCATTTTGCCGTTTGGAGATAGATTTAATTTGTTTTTTTCCCCTTAAAAGCAAAGATGTCATTTTTGGCAATATTGAACTTTGCCTAAGCCAGGTAGTCCTGAAAAATAGCGGAAGTTAAGATATACACGGATATAAGTAGACCCCGGTTCAAGTCCTGACTTTCCTATTGGGTGGCTGTGTGACATTAGACACATCACAACAACTCTGAGTCTGTATCCTCAAATGTGAAGACATGCATCATAGAGAAGAAAGTCTTCTCAAAATTCTTACAGCTCTAAAACTCTGTTAGAGAATGAGGCTGGCATTTTCATACAGACTGATAACGACAATTCTAAAATACTTCTCCCCTTTTGCCATCCCATTAATTTTTCTTAGTGGCATATCTCGATATGGTCTAATCATAGACCTTGATAGGTCTAATGTTTTATTTTAATTCTTTTTCTCCATAAGAAGAGGCTATGGATTCTTGAATTTAAGCATTTATTCTGAGGGCCAGCAGAATATTTTTGCTAAATATTTGTGCTAAATAGAATACTTGTACTAAAATATATCCTTGTACTACCATCTTATTACCTGGAGATGTTTGCTATTTTGAACAATAATAAATACCAGAGATTTCCCTCCTGTGCCATTCCCTAGGGCTTCAAGTTTATGTAAGACCTTGGGTGAAACACCCAAGTATTATCATTTCGAATACTCAGGTACTTTAAAGGGACTTGTGTTCGATATTTTCCTCTTCATGGAGATGTGAATAGAAGCTGGCCTTAATTAGCAATCAGTGAGGGACCTGTTTTTAAGATGTAAAGGAAGGCTAGGCTTCTGGTTTTAACTTAGGTCAAGCTCTTTAAGGAAGTTTCTTCCCATTTTATAACCAGAGAAGAGTAATTTTTGCAATGGTATATTTTACAGGTATTTTGAAAAGGATGGGGAGGCTGTGTTCTCTTTTACATGCCCCGGGAGGTTGAAATATATCAATCGCTACATTTTGTGTGTTTTTATGTAAGGGAAATATATTTAATAATGTTTATTTAGAATTTGAAATCAGTCTAGTCTTTTTAATCCCCCGGCTTTGTCCTCATTCTTGATCTCAATCTTCACTTTCAAATACTATAAAATCTAAATTCTAGCTGTCCTTGCTGAACCACAAACTCTACCAACGGTCAATTTACTCTTGTTTGCTACAACGAAGTCACATCCCAGGAAAGACTCCATTTTCAAGACTGCTAGGGACTGGAAAAGGATTTATAACCAAGTTCTTTGAATAATAATAAGTCAATTTCCTCATCAAAAATATTAGTTATCAAGGTCTAAATGAGGTCACTTTCAAATGCCAGGAAGAAATACAGGACTCAATGATCTACCCTAAGTAAATCCTGTAACTATAAATTTCAAGATGAAGCAAGGCAGAATTTTAATCCTCGCACTGAAAAAACTCAAACTTATCACATCTCTCCTTAACAATAATGGGTAAAACAATAACAGCAGTAACAGCGGATATTGGAGAAATAGTCTTTCAAACACCAAATACAATGAGTCTATCATTAATATATGTTCTTGCATGGTAACACCAAAAGCAGGCATACGTGTATATAAAATATACATCCTCGCATATTTATCATTAAGTGTTGCCGACAATACAAAGTATAAGATTTTGTAACTGCCAAGAAAATATTTTGTAAGATATGTAAACTGGAGGCTCCACCGAGTTGCTCAAAAATTATTTGGTTAAAGGGTAAATACACCTTGTACATCATAATGAAAGTCTTATAGGTAGGGGTGGAGATTAACACTTCAGGCTGTCTACAGAATATTAATAAAATTCAATATATTTTCTAAAAGGTATAATTTATATTTTGTGGAAATGAGACCCTTTTCTAATAAAATTCTTCTGTCCTTCATTCTGTTCATATAATTTTGCTATAAATCATCCTGTAGGAATTTTCCCCCTAAATATTCATCTCAGGGAGAACCTATTTAAATAAGCCCTCTTAGCAAGATCTTTCAGAATTAAAATTATACCACAAGCGATACTTCATCCAACATGTTTCCTCCTATAAAATTTTCTTATGCCTGAAATAATATTTTTGTTGAATTACATTATGTTAAAACTGTTGATGTGAGGTGACTTCAATAGTAAAGAAACACTGTGTTAAAAGACCAACAAATTATCTCAGCCTTTTTAATTGCACCGTCTCTGAGAGTGTATCACCGCAGCTCCCTTCTGCTCCCCATCTACATATATAGTGAGAAAAACCTAAGGGCATTATTCTCAGCTTCACCACAGAGAAAGAATAAGAAAGAAGAAAGATTGCTGCTGGATATACGAGGTTTCCTTGGTTTCTGGTAAACTAGAACATTATGCTCTTTCATAGTCATCTGAAGCTAATTTTACTCTACTGTCTGGTAGTCATTAGAATAAATTCTTCTCGTTTATTCCTGATAGGAATATAATAAGTAATTTGATTTCTGAGGATGTGAGGTATAATACGGAGAGTAGATGGGCATGTCAGTCATTCACCCGCGCGCACACACATCATGCACACACAATACATTAACGTCAGGTCCTATGCAGAGTCTCAGACTTGGGGGTGTCCCTTGAGGGTATTACAGGAAGGTTCCATGGATCAGACAAACTGCAGAGCTCAGAGAAGGGTTCTGATGGGGTAATTAGCAAGTTTTTTGCTTTTATAAATTACCAGGTGCTTGACAAATGAATATCCACATGCTTTACTTCATCTATTTCTTGCATCTGCTCCAATGAGGTAGGTGGACCAGGCTTTGTCACCTGTATTTTCCATATGGAAGCTGAACTTTGGTTAGGTTAAGTGACTTCCCAAGACTACACCGCTCATGGTACTATTTTTGGATGCAGAGCTCAGGATTCCATTACTGTGTTTCTGTCAACTCACCTTTTAATCCTCCTGGGCCCTCCGGGGGCCCTCGTATCATCTCAACCCTAAGCATCAAGCAGGAGACCAAATGGGGCTCCAATTAAATGTTTGCTTTATTGTTTGTTGTTGGATATATGTATGAGAAACAGTCCTTGCAAACATTGGGCACCTTGATAAACCCTCTGTGTGGGACAAGGAGCATTATAGGCTGTAGCATAAATGTTTAGGAACAGAACTCGCTGTCCTTATAAGCTGTGACTTCCAAAACCATTCAGCTTCCGAGAGAAGAGGGTGGGCTAAAGAGTAGCTCCAGGCCTTCAGGACTGTCCACAAATATTTATTAGGTGCCAATACCAATTACAAAAATAATATTTATTGGCGGTGCACTATGAGTTGGATTCTGTTTTAAATATTTGTATATGAATAAACACAATACACACAGAAAGGCTATTGCTATTATTACTATTATTATATACTATTGGTTATAGCTGTTATTATCTTCCCCGCTTAAGAGGTAAGGAGAATAAAGCACAGAGAGGTTAATTATTTGCTCGAAGTTATACAATGAGGACATGATGGAAACAAGATCTGAACCCAGCCAGAACTTGGGCTATGCTGTGCTGCCTCTCTGCATCTTAGACGTCATGCTAAGTGATGAAGATAGAAGAATCACTAAGGTTTTGTTTCCTAAGGAATTCAGAATCTACATGGGAGAGACAGACTTGAAGCGCTTTTCATGCGAGTGTTGCCACAGGAGGGGTCCAGGCGAGCTTCAGCTCCCACCCCAAATCCAGTGCTCCGTTTCTGAGGGCTCTCAGGCAGGTGATTCTGGGAATAGTGAAGTTCCCAGAAAACTATTACTGAGAAAGTAGGTAGGGGCCAGGTCACAAGAGCTTTGTAGAAGTGTAGCTTGGACTTCATCGCAGAGACCGCGGGGAACCACAGAAGGGTTTTAAGTAGGAGAGTCATATAAGATATTTGCTTTAGTAAGAGACCCTAGAATCATTAGCAAGAATGGATTCAAGGTAGTGGCAGAGAAGAGCAGCAGCCAGACTAACTATTGCAACTTGCTACGGGAATTGATGGGGGCGTCCCAAACCAGGGCCATGGTGGTGACGATCGAATGGAGAGAGAACTCTGCACCTAAATACTTGCTGTTCCCAGGTTTAGTCTTACGAACATCATTCATTTCTTTTACTATTTCCTTGCCTTTAGTATTTTGCCCAGGGTTATCTACCTGTCTTGGAAGAGAACGCTATAGAAAGGCAGGACATCAATTTGGATACATTCTGCTCCAGGTAACAAAACTCCAAATGGAAATGGCTTACCTCACATAGGAAGTTTTGAGCTGGGGTACTTCCAGGTTTCGTTAATTTAGGAGCTCGATGACAATACCAAGGGATCATTTTATCCCACGTATCTGTGCTACCTCTCTCACCTGTGCCCTATGGCTAGGTGTCCTCATGGTCTCCAAATGGCTGCCACAGTCCCAGGAATTAAAATCAGCAGATAGATTAGGGAGGAGTTCAACTTCCCCTGACACACATAGCTGCAGAATAGAAAACCAAGGTTGTTGCGGCAAAGAAGAAGGAAGGAGGCACGGAAGAGACAACTAACAGTACTCGCCCAGAACACAAAGAGAAAAAACATAATATTCATCTCATCGCATTAGAAGAATAGGATTATGCAGCAACGATCAGCCTTGTGTGCCAGGTCATCTGAACAAATTACCTGAATTTCTTCCTCTGTTCTTTAAGTGTGCCATTAGATAGGTTTAGCAAGTCTGATCATAGTTTCATGTAAATGAGGTTCAGACTGGAAAAGGAAGTAGGGGAAAATTTTCTTGTCTTTTCTGGTGCCAGGAGATTATGGTGGAAGGAAAAGAGAGTAAGACTGGAGATGCCCTGATTTCCCTTCTTGGGCTGGTTTGGGGAAGCAACAGTGGGGTTGTGGTGTGTGAGGGGGCCACACTGGCGTTAACAGCTGGCAAGAAGCAGTGAGCCAATGATGCCCCGAGTTGCGCTGCCCGTTTGGAATTCTGGGAGGAGCATGCGGCAAGCCCGATGGAGGGAGAGGGAGTGTGGGCAGACAGGACGAAGATCTAGCTAGCTCTTTTTCACCTTTCATAGTTTCCATGCATTGTAGAAGCCAGTCGTCACATAGCCTGTCTTGGGGACGGCGCTACGGAGGTCTCTGCATGGGACGAGACACTGGATAGCAAACACGGCGGAGACGCAGAGTTTCCAGGAGCCAAAAGAATAAATCGCAAGTTCAGGAGCTGCAGGATTCCCAGCCAACAGGGGGATTCAGGACACAGCAGAGGTGTCCAGGCTCCTCTAATGTCATGAAGCCATGTTCGCCTTCCCTTCTATTTGTGGAGGTGGCATCTGGTAGAGAAAAGTATCTGAGTCTGACCCACGACGGAGTGTGAGCAAACACTGCAGCACCCCCACAGGGCCGATGGCGTGGAGCGGGGCCCTGGGACCGTTAGGGTTTTCACAACGGGGTTTTTTTCTTCCCTAAAGTCTTGGTTCCTCTAATATAGTATGACGAACGAGACACGAGCCTGTTTACCACAAATCTGCTTCGGAAAAGAAAGAGAAAAACGTTTAACAAACCTGTATGATGCCTGCTCTTTCCTGTAAGAATAGTTTGTTTTATTCCTATTTGTAAGAAGGGATACTTATTACTAATGGAGCACCTTAACCTAACGAGGGGCAACATTTGTGCTAAAAAAGTCTTTACTAGGAAGGACTTACTGAGATAAGACCTAATTCTTTAATTGCCATTAACTTGTACCCAATTAAAATAGAGACTAAAAACTACAGTCAGTATAAAGGAAGGAAATCAAAGTGGTGAAAGATCTGGAAACCCTGGGGAGTTTCACCGCAGAGTATAAGGCAGTAGTATAAAGAAAAAAAAATGACGACAATAAAGCTGCTGGCTACATAGACTACATGTGTGTGTGTGTGTGTGTTGATAAAATCAGATAATCAACATAAATTCGCTTTATAAGTTCTAAAGTGTTATGGAGAGGTAAGCTCTTTTTATCTTACCTTATGGGAGGTAGTTCCAGAGGACATGGTCAACCCAACGGGTCAAAAGTGTAAGGGAGCAGGTTGCATCTCCATACATGAAATCGTGGGCCTCCTAACAGTGGTATGTGCTGATCTTAGACACAGAAGCTGAAAGTATTCAAGGACAGGACAGATCTGTCCTGCGGGGTGAAACTAGGTGTGTGGGTCATGACTGTTTAAAGCCTCCAAGTCTCTGCAGCTTCAAGGAACGATTTCTTAACTTTCTCAGCAAAGAATGTGTTCGGGGTGGATCTTTTCTGTCTGAAATTAGAGATGCTAAATGACTTACTCCAGGGCGTGTGTCTGGTAATTGGTGGGTTTTACACCCGTGAGGACAACTGGATGGAGTTGCTTGCCATTCAGGGTACGGGCCTTGGGCCAGCGCTGTGCCCTCCCACCCCTGCTGCCCCCTGGAACTGTGCAGATATGGCAGAACCCTGACCCACCTAGGAGCTTCCAGGGCCAAGCCCCTGTGCACGTCAAAGTGGGAGAAGCGAATTCCGGCAACCCAACTCCCGGCGGAAGAGAGCTCAGACCCGGGGGACGTGAGTGGCTTCCGTTGAGACTCCTGCCCACACTTCTATCAAGACAAGTCACCCAAACCTCAGACTGAAGCCAGTGGGTTGATTTGTAGTTAAAATGAGTGGTGCTCGTGGTAAGGACAAATAATACAAATTAAAGGTAAGAGCCTTAATTTTTCCTGTTGAAAATAAGGGAAGAGACTCCCCCTCCTCTCCTTTTTTCTCGGAGCAGTTTCCTTAGAAAACTTGTACTTGGACATACTTTCTCATCTGTTTGAAATATACAGGAATTCTTTTTGAAACCTAAGTAGGACTTTTGTCAGCTTCTGACCTGAGGATGTCTTTCTTAAGAACCAAGGAGTCCTCTCTTTAAATTGTAAACATCAAGGAAGATAGCACCCTGAACCCCCAGCTTCTGTGCCTAATGTCCACAGGCGCCTTGTTCCAAGTTCCAAGTTCCTGCCATAGAGGTATGAGAAGTTTCTTTTTCCTCTGGATAAAGCCAGTTAGCCAACACGGATGGTCACCCCAACTACCAGGTGAAGTTAGGATGAACTACTTGTGACAAACGGCCGCTGTCAAGTCCTCTGACTTGAGGACCAGTTACTATTTATCTCGAGAGGATGTATGTAACGGATCCTGTCTGCTTGGCTACGTAACGGGGGGCAGTTTGTTTTCTGTTTCTGCGGTGTCTCAGCGGATTGCCTGTGATGCTCATGACATCGTGGTTTAATGCTTATTCAGTAATAAAAGTGTTTTCTTTCTTTGCTACCTTTGTGGAGAGGTTTTCTGCATTGAAAAAGATTTTTCTCTTTTAATTATATTTCCCCAACACCATTCCGATAAATTATTAAGCATCCTACCTATTCATCCTGTATTTCTCTACTGCCATCATCTCTCACTCCTCTTCCTCCCTTCCTTCCCTCTCCTCTCCTTCCTTCTCCCCTGCTTCCCTCCCCAGCTGTTATTCAGCTTTTCTTGTTTTTTTTTTCTTTTTTTGCCCAATTGACATGTAAGTCTATTCTCCAGTTTAATTATTCTGTATAGACAGGATAGTACCTTTATGAGAGGATATGTATCACAGATTTCTTTCTTTAAGTGACAAGGTGGACCCAAACAATTGGTTTTAATCCAAAGTATGCTTTTCTTTGCAGGGAGATAGTTTGAGGACTGAGTCCCTGATGTTTCACCTTGAGAATTCAGAAGAAAGGTAGTTACCTGGTATCACAAAGGAAGGTATTTTACTTGAGGAAACTGGTAACTGTAAAAAGTAGGAACTTCTAATTCGGAGAGGAGTTAGGTTGGAAACTTTAAAACGCCCTTAGTGTGGTTTAGTATAGTACAGTATGGTGGTATATTATTATATTATGGTATAGTAGATTACATTATATTACAATCAGTCTGTATAAATGTGTGTGCCTCTGTCTGTCTGTCTGTCTATCTATCATCAGAAGCCATTTTATTTATCCTTTTTCGGATGGCAAAAACATTCATTTGAATACTGTGACAAATTCCATGTGCTAGCAAATGGGAGAAATGCAAATTATTACCATTGTTCATTTTCAACGCATTATTCTTTGGCTATAAACCTACCCGAAGAGCATATTAGCAAAACAGTCTATTCAAAAGTAGACATTAAACGAAAACACAGAACCTCTATAATGATTTAAGCAAGTGATATTATGATTCTGTTTCTACTGACAGTATGTAGGAATTGGTGCCTACTGTGATTCCCTAAATCTTTGGTGGGAGGAAGGCCCTGGGAGGAACTATTTAGCTTAGCCTAAAAATCTGCACTTCATTTATGTCCCTGAACTTTTTAATAAGCTATAGCAGCAGTATTCCTGATTGAATACTCTGCCTTGTCAGCATCAATAAATACTTGACCTTTTGAAGCCAAAATGCGCAACTGAAGTAAACAATGAAATATCTCTAAATTCTCTCAGAAGGTTTAGACTCTGACACTGTTTGCACAATACCGTGACTTAATTTCTGAATGCTACCTTTGTCGCCCCTGATATTTTGACCCTGTCCTTGCCGGAGAGCCAGGAAGCAACTTCTGGCTTACAAATAAATACGAATAAGGTCTCATATTTTGCATAACCGCAGATAGAATTCTACATTGGACAGTATAATGAAGTATCGTCTTAGGTCTACTGATGATTCTATTTTTACCACAAATTCCAAGCTATCCGGTGTTACTTTTCTTAATTAAGCAGGGCTGCTCTCACAATTCAAAAAGCTTCATTTTTTTTTCCTGCTTAAATTAAACTCCCTGTGCAATGCAGTGACCAAAACAAATAATCTATGACCTACAAACAAGACACTTGCATTCCCTGAAGAATTACGTTCTTGTTTCCTCTAGGTTATACATCTTTGAACCTCTCTTTGCTGTAACGACCTTCTGGTGCTCATTAGCATGCTGATTACCATTAACACAGCTATAATGCAGCAATTTTCTTGGTGTATGTCGAGGAGAAATGCTCATCTGAATGCAGTCAGGGGACAAAATTAACTGCATAAATCTACGGCACAAACTGGATCTCGTCCAACTTCGCACGCGTCGTCTTTTCTCTCCTGGCTGTGACATCACCAACCAGGTTCCCACTGACGGCTTAATAAGTATCTCAGGGTTTCATATTTAATTGCCTTTCATCTCCGTATATTACATTTCAACTTAATTTCAAGGGTGCCTGACCACCTTATTACCATGTCTCATAATATATATTTACCTTAATCTTTTAGCTATGTCCCTTAATGGCTCTTTTATGAGATTCATATCTACTTTACTTTTTATTTCTTTTTTTTCACATTCATATCTTTTTAAAAATATAGGCTAATACAGTAGGATTTCAGTACACACACACACACACACACACACTCATTAATACATTTATGGAACTCAGAATGAGATTGAGGTATGTAAGCACTTTGTATTTTAGAAGGGAAGCGTTAAGTATTACTCTTTAGCCAGATAGAATTATATTAATAGTCATGAAATGTAGTGAACTTTTAAAGGAGAGAACAAAAGACTGTATGAGATTTGGGTTTCTTTCTTGCCACCGTCACAGACATTCGACGGTTCGTTAACAACATTGGTCACCAGGCATGAATTGAAGATTGCTAACTCTCAGTTTGCAGGTAATGAAGCTGACAGGAAAGCTCATGTGACCCTCTGAATTTTTTTTCTAGATTGTTCTTTGAGGACCCTATTTTGAATATTATAGCCATTGAACAAATGGCACAAAGAAGATTACGAAATTGTGTTTCCTCAATGGTTACAAGACTAGTATGATAACGAATGTGTCAGAGTCAAAATCACTATTAAAATAAAGTAAGATCTGGGGCGCCTGGGTGGCTCAGTCGGTTAAGCGGCCGACTTTGGCTCAGGTCATGATCTCACGGTTTGTGAATCCGAGCCCCGCGTTGGGCTCTGTGCTGACGGCTCAGAGCCTGGAGCCTTCTTCAGATTCTGTATCTCCCTCTCTCTCTGCCCTTCCCTTGCTCACTCTCTGTCTCTATGTCTCTCAAAAATAAAATAAAAACGCTAAAAAAAAAATTTAAAATAAAGTAAGATCTGATGTGATTACAAAATAAACCAGTGTGATTTATCGCTGTAAACAGGGAAGAGAAAGTTACGCGTTTTATAATCCAGAATGGTCTAAAGTTCAAAATAATATTCTTTACAAACCATAAGCTGTGGCGATTTTTATTTTTAAAACATGAAATAAATTCTACCGTGTGCTTCCCAGTTTAAGAAAGCAGACTGAGAACCATTCATTTGCTGCCTCGGGGCAATAAACTCATGTTGAGTAGCGTCCTGGTAGTTCCCCTAGCACTTCCCAGCATGGCAGGAACCGAGGAAAGGGTGGGACAAGGAGAAACAGCCTAGCGCCACTTCTCATAATACACTCCCATCCGCTCTTCATCAGTGATATGAACAAGGTGCTGTGGATGCTCACAGAGGGAAGATTAATTCTGACTCTTCCCTGTGGGAACAGAGTTGAGGGACATGACGGAGGGAGTGTGGGATGACATTGAGGAAAAAGGAAATATTTGACTTGAGTTTTGAAGATGGGGTAGAATTTCATTACACTAAAAATGGTGAGAAGAAGAGAGCCCTCTCCTCTCACCGTGACTGTTACAACCATAGCAGTAGAGTCGCTGAATGTCAAAGTAGGAAAGGACTTTCACCATCCATTCTCTGCTGTTCCCCCCTACACACATACACACAGCTTACAGGTGAGCGTAAGCACTTTTTTCCCTGCTTGTGAGACAGGGGATAGGCCAGTACGTTTGTGAATATATCACTAATGCAAATAAATGATAACGAACTTTCTAATATTCCTGGCTTTCATTTCATATACAAATAAAAAATGGAGAGGCACCTGGATGGCTCAGTCAGGTTAAGCCTCCAACTTCGGCTCAGGTCGTGATCTCCCAGGTCGTGGGTTCAAGCCCCGAGTTGGGCTCTGTGCTGACAGCTCAGAGCCTGGAGTCTGCTTTGGATTCTCTGTCTCCCTCTCTTTCTGTCCCTATCTTGCTTGCACTCTCTCTCTCTCAAAAATAAATTAACATAAATTTTTTTTAAATGATAAAATGAAGCAAAATAGCAACTTGTTTTGGTTATTACTCTCTCATAAAATACTTGAATTTGGTATATAAGAGCATTTACTTTCCAAAAGTTACATCGGTGCAATTCAAGTTCTAATTCTCTGTGTATAACTCATCCCACATGCATTTATACTCTCAAGACATAATGTCTTCAATAAAAACAGGAACCACGGGGCACCGTGGTTAAGTGTCCAACTCTTGATATCAGTTCAAATCATGAGTTCAAGCCCCGTGTAGGCTATGTTGGCACTGTGGAGCCTGCTTGGGATTCTCTGTCTCTGTCTCTATCAGCCCCTTCCCTATCCTCTCTCAAAATATATAAATAAACTTAAAAAAAAAAAAACCAAACCAGGAATATCAAAAGATAAATGTAGCCTCCCAGCATTTCTGACTGATTCGCAAGTCACCTCTCATCTTCTCTAGCAATAATAGCTCAACAAATTCCCACAGTATCCTGTATACTTTCCAGAACACCCCAGTAAATTCTCTGCAACCAAGAGAGTGGTACAGATTTGCTGTGTGGCAATCAGAAATGCTTTGCCAGAAAACTAAGACTCTGTGAATGGGTGTATGTCTAGATGGTGAAATTTCAGCAGTCAAGGCTTAGCTTTCTACTTATAATCATTCAATTATTCAGTCATTCATTCAACATCCAACATCCATCCATTGGATTTCTGTCTACTGTATTCCAGTAACTTTGCTGAATATTGGAGTTATAAAAGCATGCCACAACCAGTTTGCACTGAGAGGTACTGTATTATTATAGGAGAAAATAAGTCAGCATTTAAACGCCGGCTCTGACATTCAGCAGCGTATTCGTCTGCTTGGGCTGCCAGAACAGAAGCTATAGACCAGGTACCTTAAACGAGAGAAATGTACGTTCTCACAGTTCTGGAGGCTGAAGATCTGGGATCAGAGATTGGAGTGCTGGTGTGGTCGGGTCCTGGTGACAGCTCTCTTCCTGCCTTGCAGACGCCTGCCTGCTTACCATGATCTCACATAAAGGAGCTGGAGCAAGCTCTCTAGTGTCTCTTCTAAAAAGGGCACTAATCCCATCATGAGGACCCCACCCTCATGGCTGCACCTAAACCTAATCTTAGCTCCCAAAGGCCCCATCTTCAAGTACCCTCACACTGGGGGTGGGGCTTTGAAGTACAAATTTGGAGTTTGGAGGAGACAATTCAGTCCATATTAGCAGCTGTGCCACTTTGAGCAAAGTCCATACCCTCTTTGAGAGCCTACCTGCTCCATTAGACAGTAAAGATAATACCACATGCATTTTAGATGACTCGATATAACATAAGGCAGCGTAAGGAAAACCACCTACCACAGATGGCACCGATGAACAGTAGGGACCTGAATACATATTAGCTTCATTTCCCTTTTCTCCCTGCTCCTGTCCTGCTAAAGGCTCCCGGTGGTAGGAGTAGATTGAAAAAAAATGAGGCCAAGAGACATAAAATGGCAAGAGACTAATCCAATGCTTTCTGATCATTCCATATTAGCAATATGATAAAAAGTACTGTAGCGGTTCATGGAAGGCAGAAATAATTCTGTCTCTGCTCTCTGGAAATAGTGACGGACACAAGAGAGGGCTGTGAAGTACGTAGTGTCCAGGAGACAGGAGAAATTTGGATTCGGTCTTGGATGGAGTAGAAGTACCCTCGGGGAAGAAGGCTGGAAAGACGTGCCAGCCTGAGCAAAGACACGGGTGCAGGAGCACGCACGGTTCAGGCGGGGAGTTTGGCGTGACAGGGCCTCGAGCGCCTCTCTAAGGAATCGCAGCACACTTGGAGGGGACTTGCTCTTTTCCTCAAAAGATCCTCTAACATTTTATCTTCTCATCTCGATAGCGTATCATCTACAGGGAAGGAAAACCTATTCCATATATCACTGAGTACAAATCGGGAAACCCACAGCTTCCTGGGTTTTTGGGTTGCAATATAAATGGCTTCGCGGGGACTTCCAAATGCGAGGAGGCCCTTGAAGCAACTCTCAGCCTCCTGTGGGGCCCGACGGAGCCTCTGAGCAGCTGCTTGTTTATGTCCTTGAAAGGATGTCTTGTTAAGGAAAATCCTTTTGCATACGGTCCCAGATGCTGAAGGTTTCCTTTTCTAGATTAAAAAAAAAATTCTTCATTTCACAAATAAGGACCAAAGTAATAGTCTCTCGCATTAACACTCAGGATATCAGATTTTTCTTCTTCAAATAAAACAAAACAGAATCCTCCTTCCTTTTTTTTTTTTTTTTTTTACCATAATGGAAGTCCACTTCGCTGTAACTCCAAACTACAGATGAACAGAGGAGAACAAAATAAGTCATCTGTATTCCTATTACCTCAAGATGGTTGATGTTTAAATTCTAGGACAGAGTACACTCTTTAATCTTTCTATTATGCAGATAATATTTTACTTTTCTATGTAGCTTTTAATCTGTTTTTATCAGGTTTTATTGGAAAGAAAGTGTTTCTCCAATGTAATTGTGATGGTTCCTTAGTACGTAAGGTTGAGCTATAAGTTGATGTAACCAATTTCATATTCTTGTTCATTTAGCTTGCTTCTTTTAAAAAAAATTCTGTGATATATTCTGATAGTTTTGAATGTTGCATAAATTAAAATTTTTTTAAGATAAAGTTCTAGAATACTTCAATTTATAGGTATACACATTTTAAAGGCAGCTGATAAGTGATAACCACAAAGGATGTACCAATGTAAAATTTTACCAAACTTTTTATGAGGCTTTCTATGTCCCTATGTTTTTGCTAATGCTGGACAGTAGTATTTATTAATTACCGATTTGGTATCTTTTTTGGGGGGGAAACTAAGGTTCAACAGGGAGGGGATTACTTGAAACAGGGTGAAATAGGTAAACGGGATTAAGAACGCACTTGTCATGATGAGCTCTGAGTAACATACAGAATGGTGGAGTCACTATATTGTACACTTGACACTAATGTAACACTGTATGTTAACTACACCAGAATTAAAAATTTAAACTTCATAACAAATTTTAAAAAATTTAAATTTAAAAATAGAGAGGATTACTTGAGCTTTTAGAAAGGGAGAACCAGGGAGAATGGAAGTCAAGAGAGAAAGGTTTCGAGAGTCCAAGGAGGCATTTGCCTAGTTTAGGTTTTTGCCTGGGATTAGCCCCGAGTTGCAAGATGGGTGCTCTGCATTTAACCCAAGAAGTCATGATATACTTAGAGATCTCGAACAATGAAACAAAACAAAACCCCCAAAACTTTGGAAACTTTCCCCATTGCTTTATTTCTCTGCAAAAATACCCTTTCTTTCTCATCATGGTTGCCTCTTCTGTCGAAGCAAGTAAGGACAAGTAGCCGTGCTCGGGCTTTGCCGTCTCTGCAAGGGGTCCGGCACCCTCTGCAGAGACCGCTGTGAACGGGGCCACAGAGACGCCTCCTCTGCAGGCAGGATTGCCTGTTGGAGTTTGCGATGTTAAGCTTTTGTTTATTTGATGACTCAAAGAAACTGGAATTTTCACAAGGGAGATTATTGACCTGATCATGAAAATAAAAGCAGGAAAAGAATACTTTTTTAAAAACAATGTGTTTAGGAAGTATCACCTTAGTTGCTCATAATTTATTAAGTCACAAACATGGTGCTGAGTGTAAAGAAAGGGTTTCTGCCTTGAGGTTACCCTAGGTTGTAAAGAGTTAAGAGGACTGTGTATGGCCTAGCTTAGTATGGGGAAGTCCAGCCTAGCATAAGGGAGTTAGGGTGCTGGTTGGAGACAGAGACCTGAGTGAAAATCCACTTCTGTTGCCCACTAGCTGTGTAACTGTGGCAACTGGCATCATCTTCCTATATCTCAGTATCTTATCTACAAAATAGGGATAATAAAAGCCTCCACAAAGGGGATGGAGGTCAAATGACATGCCTGTATAGTACTCAGCAAATGTCCAGATCATAATAAATGGTCAATGAGAGGCACCTGGGTGGCTCAGTTGAGCGTCCAACTCTTGATTTCTGCTCAGGTCATGATCCATCCAGGGTTGTGGGATAGAGCCCCACATCTGGCACCATGCTAAGCATGGAGCCTGCTCAAGATTCTCTCTCTCTCTCTCTTTGCTCCTCTCCCCTCCTCTTCTCTAAGATAAAAATTTTAAAAAGACAGGCGGTCAGTGAAGAGTAGATAGTTGTAGCTAAGGGTCTGATAGCCTAACACATGTGCTAACGTAGCCTGAAACGAAAAGGCTACATTTTATTTACTCTTACTTTATAATTTTAAAATGCCCACGAACAGTAAAAACAAAGGGAGCAGTAAATGCACATAAAACTCATAAGTCCTCACACTGAGAAAAAGATATAATGTAAGTCATTGTTCTGTTAGCACACTGAGATTTTCTTTAGCCCATTGCAACCAGAAAATGGATCTTGAGTGGGGCAGAATATACCAGCAGTATTTTTTTTTTTTTAAAGACAGGTCTCAGTTCCTGTAGGCTTCTTGGATTGAGATGAAAGACAGCTGATTTCTTTTTCTAGGGAACAGGTAAAGTGATATCAACCAAACAATAAATTTACAAATAGGCTTTATGTATTGGTATCTTGGGAAAGTGAGCATTCTGGCCAAATGACAAATCAGATCCTAGAAAATGAACCCAGACAAAAAGACTATTTAAGAGGAGACTGGAGACAACCGATGAGCAATTCAATGATAATTATCTCTAGATTAATGAATCAAAATTGTTGAAGATGGTGTTATAAATGGCTAGACACCAAAGTGTCATGTTTATCCTTTTTATTCTCCCCCAGTGTCTGGCAGACTTCATATATATAGATGCTCAAGAGCTACTCATTTCTACTGAATTCAAATGCATTAGATTTAATTTTATTACCATGACTTTAATGCAATATGCTAATACTTCAGTATAGAAAGAGTGGAATATTATGTACCAACAAGTTTAGTGTTTGATTCCAGGAATGGGCAGTTGCTTTGATCAATAATCCATTCTCCAAAGATGGTGGGCTAACATTCTATCAGGTGGGCCACACTCGGGAGATGGCTCTCTTAAAGTGCATAGAAAATGATCCATATTCCAAACGACACTTGCGGTGATGTTAATTAACAGAGCGAATGTCAAGAATGGGTTGCTTTAAGTGAAATTAATGACTTGTTATTTATTACATTTAATGTCCAAAGTGGGTTCTCCCTGTGAAGTATGCCAAACATGCGAAATGGCTAAAATACAAGACATCCCTCCCCTGCTCTGTTCCTCCTGCACGAACATGGGTTAAGAATCCAGCCATGTCTGTAGCTAAGGCCTTTAGCTACAGTCATGATTTCCCAAATGGCCCTGAGGCGCTGGTTAAGGACTGCTGCTCACCTGATACCAACTGTAAGAGTAACGGGCACCTGCTTCAAGAACAGGGTCACACCTCACGATTGCCTGAAGGCACACTGACGTCACAGAACAGATTGCAGGAGGAAAACTGAGGCTGACTTGCTAATCAGTGCTTATTTAACATACGTCTGTATGCGCAGCAGAACTGCGCTTGGAGTAGTTTTCCTCAATAAAGCCGCGCGTGCTGGCACAGCGATGGAACCCTCACCCACCCGAGATTCCTGTGGGGGCTACTATTGCCTACCCGAACGAAGCATCTAAGAACTATGCATGACCAAACTGGTTTAAGTAACATTCACAGTGCTCTGGCCTGCTCTGTACAGTAGTCTTTTTATTACTTCCTCAGATTTTTAGAGGAGATTTTACTTTTCAGGCATGTTTAGAGCCTATCAAATAGATCGTTCTACTATTCCCAATTAACATGGCTATTATATTTAATTTTTCAAAAATTCAGATATTCTACTGTCTTTCTTTCCTCTGAGTATACTGGGCCCAGTGACATTTGCTTATAATGGATGTGGAATATATTGTCTTCAATTTTCCCCAAAGGAAAGGTTGGCGGAGCGGGAGAAATGGCTTTCCCACTGCGCAAATGCTATGGTGCAGAGATAGTACTTGTTATATCGGCTGACGTGGGAGGAAGGCCAAGGGAGGGTCAGAGGGATGAGCAGAGTGTTGGTCCTGGGAGAATCTAGAGGGGATAAGATGCAAACTTTTCTCTAATAATAATAATTTTTTTTTATGGAGATGATTTACCGAAGGCTCAACATGTGTGAGGCCATGCCGTCAACTTCCGGCACAGATGCTGACAGAGTGATTTAAAATCTCCAAGAGGCAGTTGTTACCATCATCCTCATGTTACAGAAGAGACAACAGACTGAGATGTGAAGAAACCTGTTTGTAAGCGATGGTGACAGAAATCACACCCAGGTCTGTCAGATTCTAGAACTTAGAGTGCTGCTACTTAGTTGACCAAAACACTCCTTCCAGCTTTCCAGATTTTTCTTCTTTATATGCATTCAAGAATAGACATTTCTACCTACTTTGAGACAATTCTCTGCACTCTTTACACACGCATTTTTATTTATTTTATGTTCTTCCAGTAATTTAATTACTGAACCCTATACTTGCTTCTGCTGATGTGTGCAAAGTTTCTGTGTCCTGGGGAAGGAAAGAAAGCAAGTTTCCCATTTTGGGGGGGGGCTCATTATAACACCTTCACACAATTTGGAGCATTTTGGATGAGCTCCTACTTGCACAAATGGTAAGAGCAGATTATGCAGATCACTCTTCCATCCCCAAAATGGATGCAAGTCTTTCCTTTTCTTCCTTTTTTAAAAAGGCAAATGGAAAGTTCATGCCTATGATAGAAATGCAAGTATCACTTGCTTTTCAAAACTTCCCATTACACGACTTCGCTTTTTGAAAAAACTTTCTTCGCACCTGTTTTCGCTAATCATGAGACATCCGGAGAGGATTTTCGCTTTTATGAAAAAAGGCAAAAAAGCAAAAAAAAGTTCTAAAGAAGCATTCAGGGTTTGTTTTTCAGTGAGCTGTCACTGAGACGGTGCACTCCCCAGGCAGCAGGATGCAGACCCGCCAAGCTCCTTCCTTGGGAACGACACTCTGAGCTGCGTCTGTGAGCATCCGTGCTTTTTCTCAGTTTATTGTGTGTATCCGCCAGCAAGATGTGCCCTAAGGTATCAGGAAAGTCTAAGAGAGGTTATTTTTGGGGTCGGGGCCGCTCAAAAACTTTTCGGTATAAAGGCAATTGCTTCTTTGCTTTACGACATTTCGGCTTACCGAAGGTTTCATAGGAATGCTCTACTTTCAGACACTGGGGGAAACCTGCATGAGGAAACACAGACGAGCATAAAGAAAAAGAAACAATAATAATGTCACTCAGATTATCACTCAGATAATACCATTATTAAATTTCTGGAATATTTATCTTTTGGATTGTTTTCCTCTAATACATATATGATAGCAAAATAGAATCACATTATACAGCCTCTTATTAACATTTTATAAACATCTTTCCAGGTCACTAAACATCAACACTTAAAATATATAGTCTTAAGATAAGAATTATAATTGGTTTCAACATTACATCCCCCCCTCCCCCCACCGGAATTCTTAAGATCTTTTTACTCTAACTGTACCGAGAGGATATGTGTGACATTGTTACCCAAGAGAAAATAAAAGCTGTTTATCAAATGCAGCTACACTATTCTCCCCATTTTGACAGGAACCAGTGTTTTCAGCAAAAATATTGATAACGGCTTGAAAATCGACTTCTCCTGCATCGTCCCAGACAGCGTGACTGAGGCTATTCGATGCTGCTGTCCTGTGAATTTTGTTACATTTTGTTCTGGGAACGGGCTCAATACGGTGGTAGATCGAAGCCCGGGCACTTCGGCAGCAGCGAGATCAATGCTGTTCTGCATTTCCTTTATCCATATGCTCTGGAGGGCCACACTGAGACCCAACTCTGCAGGCACGCTGGTAAACATTTCTCCAAAAAGTGGCTTTTAACTCTTTGATATCTGGTAAGAGTAACCAGCGGCACATCCCTCCTTCAAAGAGGGACTTATAAACTACCCACAAAAAATTTATTATTTTATTTCTTAGATCCCTATGATAATTCTACACTCTCTTCCCTGTTTGTGAACCTGATGGTTACGACTGTAAATCTTAAGAATCAATATGCAAATATATTACACTACAGTCTTTTACATTATACTACTGATCATACTCAAGTAAGGCAGGCAATTTACGAGTAAATAAAGAATCAGAAGCTAACCCCAAATCAAACAAGAATACCAAAAAGAATTCAAGGTTTTTATTCGCCAACTTGAAAGGAAGGCGACGGCACTTAGTTGATCTTGCTTTTTGCTTGTGTTCAGTCTCTCAGGCCCTCCTCAATTTTCTGAACCAAGAGCCACTAGAGGGAAATAGGAAGATGAAACATATTAATATGTCAAAGTGTGGAAGGTGAGCCTCGGCATTCCCATGTGGATGTGTTTGGATTTCATGTCGATTTGCTTATTTTCTGTCTTACCTGAAGCTTCAGAGGCTAAACCTGAAAGTGCAGAGAAGATCCTGACTGCAATGCGAAATTTCTCCTTCGGTGGCTATGATTTCCCAGAGTCCAGGACTCCAGCCTTTAAAGTGTCCGTGGTGGAGGACAGTTTCTTTATTTATCTACTGGTTTTTAATTCTCAAATGATCACAGACTGATATTTTGCTAAAATACGAAATCATGTTCTTGGTTGTCACGGCGATGCCAAATTGTTATACAAGTTTTTATGGCTTTATTTCACTTTCTGTACCTCTAACAAACAGGTCTGGTGGACTATGCATTAGTGTGAAAGTTTAGAGACTGGTACTAACTTTCTTCTTGGAGCGAAAATGTTCAAAGGACCCAGTCAGATTATCTAGCTTTTCTAGGACTTTGTTTTTTTCAGGCTTTAAGATTTTCAGGACTGTTTTAAGATCATACGAGATGTTAGTTTGCTGTATGTTTTTTTTCCTTCAGGTGCTAAATGGTTTTGATGAAAAATGTTTCAAGCTCCGTGCATAACCTGATGGGAGAATTTGTTTCCAGCTCATTTGATAACTGGGGGCAACGGCAGTGTGTCTGTTTTCAACATTTCCTATAGAGATTCATTTCTTAACTGAGCTGCTGAGAAGAGCCATTAATAAAACTAAGAATACACACATACGCACGCACACAACACACCACACACACACACACACACACACACACACACGCATGCACACACACGCGCATGCACAAGTAATACAGCCATCATAAATGTGTCCGACCCTTGGAGAAGACTGGAGTAAGAAACCTGAATGGACGTGAGGTTGACTTTGCCTTCTTTTAAATACGTGTAGGCTTTTTCAAAGGAAGGTGGATTTTCTCACATAGGAAATGGCTTGAGGATCTTAATTATGCGTATCTTTTTTTTTTCCCTTATCCTGAGGCGTGGACCATTGAAAAGGAGAGGTATGGCTTAGATGAAACGGGATCATTAGAGCTTGCAGTGGAAAGTGTTTGATCAAATTTGGGGAAAACTCTCAAGCATCCAGAAACTTTTTGACCCCATTTCTAAGACAAGGTTACAAATCCGCGAAGTGTTGATAAATATGCTGCTCCTGGAATGTTAGGCTTCTGTGTGTCATCACGTTTCCTCTTCCCCACGTTCATAGCACCCCGAGAAACAGGCAGGAAGTTTGCCTGTGCTGAGTCAGAAGAAAAAAGGTGAGCAGACCCCATCCAAAGGCATCAGCAGCCAAACAGATGTGGTAAGAATGATGTTTCCGATGTTACAGGCACCTGGCTACTGCCTCCCGGATCCAGGAAAACTGTACCCAGAGAGCTCCTCTGGAAATGAGTCAAGCGATCCATGAGGGGAGAAGCTGATTTACTCATCTAAATTTAGGCAGGAGGCAATGAAACTATCCCCACTCATCAAGGTTTATGCAAGGCCGTTATAATATTTCCACATTATCTCTCCCTTTATTAATTCATCCAGCAGTCTATTTGCTTTTTTGGCCCAATGTAGCCCATTGAGCAGACATCTTAATTGAGCTGTTCATAATGACGCCCAGATCTTTTTCGCAAAAGGTGCCAGCTAATTCAGAGCCCATCAGACCCATTAGTGTGTGGGAACTTTAAACGGTCTTTTTCAGTATGCATTACTTTGCAATGAACTATTTGGGAGTGCGTTGGCCACGCATAAACCAATCAATTTCTCTTTTACTTTCTTTGGGAGTACCACAGAATGATCCAGTGTTTCAGTGAGCCTTAAAAGTGATGTTGCGATCTCACAGTTAAACCGACTAGCCAAATTTCAATTCTTCTTACGTTTAGGACTTCCGTTTTTGAAGTCTGTTTGACTATGAAAACTGTAAGGTTTTTATTTCAAGCCAAAGCTATGTTTGAAGTCTTTTTCCTTTTTTACCTTGGAAATATCTTCCTGAAAAAAAGCCTCAGAAGGTTTCTATCAATCTCCAAAGAATGAAGGATTTTAGAATGAATAGAAATCCCAAGCGGAAGATATATATTTTAATATTCAACCAGGATAGTGGATTCCATAATGGAAACCAAATCAAATATTTCTGCATATATTTGAATATAGCAAAGCACTCTTTTTGTTTATAATGTATGATTTGAAATTTATTGACATGAATTGAAATTAAACATTTTTTTTTTTGTAATTCTTCATCAGTAATCTGGAGAATTTAAGACCGGAAGCAATCTTTAGGGTCCATCCTGCCAAGAAATATGATTAACTTAAGTTTCTCTAAGGAGATGGGCATCTAAAACATCGTAGAAGAGGGAGAATTGTGTTCTGTGACACGATGACTCTTTTTGCTTCATTCCGTATCTTTACTAATATGAAGTGAAAACCAATCATAATATTTGGTTCTCTGGGATGTGGAATTTTTAGATTAATTATAAGATGAACCACTAATTAAGCCTATTATTGTTTTAACCTTGGCTTGAGAATATTTCAAAGCTATATAGAAAATAATTCAAGATTTTTCAAAATCATAATGTGGTTATCCTAGAGATACAGTTTTACTCTAGGTGGAGAAACAGAATTTGGCTGTGGCTCTGTTGACCCTCACGCTACCACCCCTCAACACCTATGTCTCAATGCCAGCTGGGTTTTGGGCTTTCCCTCATTTTCACAAAATTATATATAATAAAGAAATGAAACACTGATCATGTGATGCTGTTGAATTAGTTAATTCTGATGGACCTAGGGCCTCAGTATAATATGGTAGTAGCAATTGTATACATCACTATCCATAATGATATCAAACAGCAAATATACTTGTATTTTGAGAGTAACTTTTTCCAGGTTGATCAAGTTCAATGGAAATCATTTGATTCTCCATAAAAAGTAATTTAGATTTGAAAGTGGCAAAAGAAAGCCGTAATATTGCATGTGCCAAAGACATATAGTGCTGGAAGTCCAAATGCCCTTCATCAAATTCAGATCCTCCTCTGTAAGCATCAGGGACTTGTGATTGCTGATGGTAATCAAGTGAACAGTTGTTTATTGGTAAAAATTTCTCTTAGAGGATAGAAGCCAGACGTCATGCTCAGTTGGCTGTTTAATAAAATATTTTGGTGGGGCACCTGGGTGGCTTAGTTGGTTCAGCGTCTGATTCTTACTTTTGGCTCAGGTCATGATCTCACGATTTGCGAGTTCAAGCCGTGAGTCAGGCTCTGCTCTGATAGCATGGAGCCTGCTTGGGATTCTCTCACTCCCTCTCTCTATGCCCCTCCCCTACTCAGGTGCTCACACACTCTCTCTCTCAAAGTAAATAAATAAACTTGAAAAAACTAAAAATAAATTATTTTAGTGATAATGATATCAGTTTTACATGTTGCCACCATTTTTAATGTCAACTTTGGTATACAATTTGTCTACTCACATTTTCTGATGTTATCAATTACTTCCAGGTCGCTGAATCCTCTCAAAATCCCTACAGAATGATTGACACTCACCGGCAACCAGTGTCATAGCAAAAGAACTAGAAACAAAGAAAAGGATTTATAATGACTTTTCAATGAGTCAATTATTTAAATAAATATCTATGCTACAGTTCACATAACATCGATGCATTGAGAACTCACAAAATTATATGTGAAAAGGAAATACACTTTTTTTGTGATGACACACTGGTACAATTTTACCCAACTTAAAAATTTGGAATTAAAAAATAGAGTAGATGGAGATTTTTTTTCTTTTCTACTTTCTTTTCTTTATATTGTATCTATAGGAGATGTTGGATATTAACTGATCCTGCTGTAGGAATCATTTCACAATGTATGTAAATCAAATCATCATGCCATATGCCTTATATGCATGTGGTGGTATAGATCAATTATTTCTCAGTAAAACTGGGGGGACATTCCTTCTGATCACTTTAGAAATCAGTAATGACTTTGTGACAGTAATATCTCCTGTGAGTGTCCGACAGAAACAGCACGCTTTCTGGAAAAGGCGTAGTTACAGGGAATTTAATATTCATGATGATGAATGGGGGAAAATTGAAAAGCTGCTTATCATAATTATTATAGCAGGACAAGAGATGGCCAGATGATCAGAGCAATGGAAAGAGCAGCCTCGATGGCAAATGCCGTGTAAAGAAGGAAAGCTACTTTCGTAAAGGAGACTAAGGGTTTGGGTTGCAAAAACCAATGGGAACAGTCAACAAAAGAACTAACTGATGCCTGGTGTGGAAAGGCCTCCAGTCATACAGGAATGCAAACAGTAGCATCATATTTGCACAAGGGCATCGATTCTTTGAAATGTGTGTCTTCTCCTAGAGGCAGTCTTTTTTGTATCATGAAAAGAAGCCCAAAGCAACACATAGCCATAGTTTTGAATTGAGTCTGGGATTGATTTTTTACCATTGTCTTTGAAATCAACATGCTTAATGACTGAGTGCATACAAATAATCACAAGAAATCTTGTAGTCTTGACCTTTACAGATAGCCAACGGAGTTGATGCCTCTTACTGTGTTATGTAGAGTAATGTAGGAGCGTTGAATTGACTTAAACAAAGTGCCCCTCAGACAGAACAAGATCATCATGACAAATTATTTATTGGAAAAAAGTGCTGGAAAGAAGAGGCATATCTTGGGCTTGGGTCCCGATAGGTGATAAGCTGATGGTTTATGAGACTGTGACACTTATGCCATTTTATAAATACTCAAATAAAAATGTCTTAGGAATGTTTTTTAAAAAAGTAGAATCTAAAAATCCATCATTTCAATCATGAACACACATAGATTTTGAACACTTTTATGACAAACCAGAAATATAGACAGACCTCTTTAATGTTTCATGTTCTTAGCAGTCAAGTCATTTGGGGAATAAAATTTTTTTTAACATTTCTTTAATGACTCTTGCAAAAATGTGGGTTATTAATAAATTTTTATTGGGACAAAAAGACATCAACACGAAGAACACCACGCAGGGTTAGGCATCTTCAGTCCACGAATCTTTGTGTTTTTTAATTTTTAAAGTTTATTTATATTTGAGAGAGAGACAATGTGTGAGCAGGGGAGGGGCAGAGGGAGCTGGAGATAGAATCTGAAGCGGGTTGCAGGCTATGAGCTGTCAGCACAGAGCCTGACACAGGGCTTGAACTCACAACCTGTGAGATCGTGACCTGAGCTGAAGTGGGATGCTTAAGTGACTGAGCCACCCAGGTACCCCTTCGGTCCAAAGATCTTAATCATTAAGCATATCCGAATAGTCCCTGGAGTGTGCCATCACTCACCTGGCTCAGCACAAGTGTCTATGAAACAAACTACAACCATGTGTATTTCATTCATATACAGAACAAAAAGAAAGTAGCTGGCATAAGCCAATAAAATCAAAATTATGGAAAGGAAAAATGGGGAATAGGAGAGTAAATTTGATGCATGCTAAAGTAAGAAAGATCAAGAACAAAAGGAATGTCATAAGGAAAAAAAATCTTCAAATTTGAAAAGGCATATTTTAATCTCCACAATAGAGTTAGGATGAGCTTATTAGGAAAGAAGGCAAAACGGATCAGTGTAAAGGAGGAAATATTTCACTATTTATTTGTGTGTGAGTGTGTGTGTGTATACATGCACACATGTATCTAAATATTTTTAATCAACTTGATTGAGGTATAATTTACATATAAGAAAATGCGTGTATGTTAAGTACCGAGTTCAACGAGTTTTGAGAATATATGTCCCTACGTCATCCCCAGACAATCCAGATACAGAACTTTACTTTTGACCTGAGGACTTGTCCCCTCCTTGCAGACAGCATCTGAAGAAAACTGGTTTGAGCAAAGGAACAAGAAAGCATAAACTCTTCAGAGAGAGTTTTGTAAATTTTCACAGAAGCTATTGGTTGAGGAAGGAATTTTAGGCTCAAAAGCTTGAGCATTGGAATAAGAGAGCTGAAGTTTCGATTAGCCAAACAATAGATTTGGGCGAGCTTCCTGTAAGCTCATCTGACTCTTGCTAAAAATTTCTTTTGTCTGTGGAGATGGAGGTGAGTCAGAAAAGCAAAGATTTAGCCTTTTGGCTTCAGTCTTGTGGAGCACTAGGGTGGTGGAAAGAGCGGTATGGTGTTTTTCAGCACGCCGTGTCAGTTTCTTAAACCTCTAGCAGTGCTGAGTGAGGGAATCCAAATGCCTCTCCTGACTCCAAAAGAGGAAGTGTGTGCCTGAGAGAGAACCTGTGGCCTGGAAGTCGAGACCGCAAGGGGCACTGGAGGGTGATGGGAACTCAGGCATCGGCAGTGGGTGCCAAAACAAGGGTGATGCCAGCAGAAAACCAGGAGTCTCTCTCCTACCTTCTTTTCCCTGTAGCCTAGCTGTAATACATTTCCCAGAACATAAATGGAGCCTGGAGAGAACAGAATAGGGGAAATCCTGAAATGTCAGAAAACACCAATTTAACGGCATTTGACAAAAATTAAGTACTCTGTTACCTGGTGGAATGAGGCTCAAAGCAGAGATTAGATTGGGTTTTGGAAAGTAACAATCCCTTTTTATGGATGTCTACCTTCTGAGAAATTTGTATCTACTCCATAAGCAGAATAAATAAATCCAATACCGTATCGGAAACTAAAATTAGTAGTGAATAGATATCGCTCAACTATATTGAGTGACTGCGTCCGCATGGCACTTGAGAATTGACAAGTGGTTTTATGTACTTAATCTCATTTGGTCCACTCAATAGCATGCACAGTAAGCAAGCCAAAGACCCTTCCGTTACGTGAAAATAGAGACAGGTATAAAATATCATCCCTGGAATATTCATTGATTCAATTCATCCAAGAAATCAGTGAAATGCCACAACTTGTAACCTACTTTACATCCCATCTTCCCTGGAGTGCATTTTCAAGAGCCTGTGAGGGATATGGAACAGGGTCATAAAAACATCTTTAGGAGTAAGAATGGCCCTTGGTAGGACCACAGAGTGACTGTGCTCATAAACAGAAGTAGGCGTGGAAGGTGAGAAAGATACCAGAGTGAGTTCTCGAAAACTTTTATGCCAGCATTACAGGAAGGAAAGAGAATTCAACTTAGTGATGTCCTAATCCCTGCTGGCAATAATTAAGGTAGTGAGGAGAAAAAGGAAAAGTTGACAGATGTAATAGCCTTACTTATCTGACTCAAGAGCCCACAGAAGTGCCAGTAGCCCTGACTCGTGGTGAGGAAGAGCCTGGGCAAGGTAAGAAAAGAGTCTGGAGAAATGAAACCAGTTTTAGAGACTGATTCTTGCAGACAGGGTGGCATTCTTGAGCCTGGTCCAGAGCTGGGTAAGTCCAGACACAAATACCTGGATAAGGCACTTGCCGTCTGGGAGCAGGTGATATCAAAGCCTGCCAGGTGGCTGCCGTGTCCACTCAGCATCGGCTCAGCTCCTGGCCGGGATGCGAGATTTATCCATGCAGCTCAGGGAATAGAACAGAGTTCCAGTTTCAGCTGCAGCTAGAAGACTGGAGGGAAATTAAGGCAGAAATCCAGCCTGGGGCCCAGGTCAAGGGTGAGAGAAGCAGGGAAGGAATAATAGAGATGAGGTTTAGGGTCTCAGGACCCCAACCCTGCCTCTGTGGGCTGAAGACTGGCGCTGACCTTCTGACTAGATCAGGATGACTGTGGAACTCAAGGGACTCTGCCCTGCAAATGGAGGCCATTGGCAATGCCAGCAGAAGGGTCTAAAGAAGACAGGATTGAACATGATGGCACCAGTACAGCTGGAATTTGAGCCAGTCTGCCAAGGAAAGCCCAGCTAACAGGATATACTAGTCATCCATTGGACATACCGCTGAGACATGAGAACTAATTACAAAACAATGCTTTGACCAGTAAGTTAGTCATTAAAAAACTAAAATAATTTTAACCAGACAGCCAACAGGTTTTGATAGTAATTTGTAATCTTAGCAGGAGTTAAGCATATAAAACTTTTCTAGATACACAGCAGGAAATGTACAATTTTCTAAGCTAGACTCTGGAATGACATAAACAGTAAAATCATTTCTGCTTACTTCTATCATACACAGAAGGAAGTAATCTGTTTTTGACTGTTGATCTGACCAGCCTGGTCCCATAGACCCAGGCGAGTCCCATGATTTTGATTTCTCTCCTAAGACCTTACATCCCACAATCAATTTTAGTAGAGCTTTAAGAGAGCCATCCAGGAGCACCTCTTTTCTTTTCTTTTTTCTTTTCCTTTCCTTTCTTTCCTTCTCTTCTCTTTTCTTTTTTTCTTTTATTCTCTTCTCTTCTCTTTCTTTTCTCCCCTCTCTCCTCCTCTTCTCTTCTCTGTTCTTTTCTCTTTTCTTTCTTTTCCTTCCCTTCTCTTACTCTTTATTTATTTTTTTTATTTTTCTAATAATTTCTTGTCCAATTGGTTTCCATACAACATCCAGTGCTCATCCCAACCAGTGCTCTCCTCTGTACCCATCACCCTCTCTCCCCCCTCACGCACCCCCTTATCCCCACAGTTTGTTCTTAGTCTTTGAGAGTCTCTTATGTTATGTTTTCCTCCCTCTCTGTGGCTTTTTTTCCTTCCCCTCTTCCCTTCCCCCCCGTTTTCTGTTAGGTCTCACAAAGCCTACCTATGCATGGAAACATATGGCATCTGTCTTTCTCTGCCTGACTTATTTCACTTAGCATAATACTCTCCAGTTCCATCCATGTTGCCACACATGGCCAGATTTCATTCTTTCTCATTGCCACGTAGTAGTCCATTGTATATATATACCACATCTTCTTTATCCATTTGTCAGTTGATGGACGCTTAGTCTCTTTCCATGATTTGGCTATTGTTGAAAGTGCTGCTATGAACATTGGGGTACTCTTTAATTGAGGGTTTTCATTCTCCATGTGTGCAATGAAAAATATTAATTTTGGAGAAATGAGAGCAAACTCTTACACACCTATAACACCTGCAGCATCTATCAGTTACTAAATAGCTTTAGGAACACCCAATGCACCCAAAGATGGATCTTTAATTTTTCTTATTCCACTTTTTAGAGCATTTTTGAACCAGATATTCTTTATAAATGCCTTTGTTCCCTCCCGTGTAGCAGAGATAATAAAGATAATAAGAGAAGAATGGACACCTGTGGGATGTGTACTGTGTGCTAGGTACCCCTTGAGGTGCTGTACAAGGATTATCTTATTCGTCTTCACAGCAAGCCTATAAAGCAAGTACTGTTCTTACCCTCATTTTCCTGCAATCTAGAGAAACATGTGTCCATTGAATTTTAGATCTGAAAGACCGACATGTTAATAAACATGCAGCACTGCTTTCCCATCAGCTCTCGTGCCACACGAGCAAGAACGAATGAGACACCAGCAGCTCACGCGAGTAAGACACGGAAGCCCAGTTCAGGGAAGTCAGTTGCCCAAGGGCATATTTCTGTTATATGACAGACTGGGGATAAATGCATGTTATTTCACGTTAATTTATGTTCCAACTACACCATACTTTCTCTTAGTTATAATTAAAAAAGAAAAGTAGTACCCTTAAGAAATACAAGTACATTTTCAGAATGAAGTCCGTTACGACCACCAGGATTAAGTAAATACAAATCTGTGGAAGCTGCAATCTATGATACGTACATAGGGTGTGTGTGTGCGTGCACACACGTGTACATATATCTACATCTGTACGTATGTATCTATGCCTTTAACAAAATGTCAGCAGAGAAAAGAGAAGAATGCATAGACATCCTAAATCCTTGCCAGCTTGCCAGATTTCCTGATGACCAAGTTTGTGTCAATGGTTTGGAGCCACTTTGATCTTGGCTTCTACAGAAGATCCGAAGAAGGTAGTTATTAAAATTTCATAGGTCATAATTAATGATCCCACTCATAAAATTGCTTCTAATAACTCTGGCTCTAGATAGACAGTTTACCTGCAGGGAAAATTTTCTTTGCAGCAACACGCGGAGGATCATAAATTGGCCCGGCTCAGTAATTTAGTGGGTCTCGGAGAGCTCCAACCTCCCTTTTTCTAAATCGATGATTTCAAACTAAGTTTACTGCCACAAGAAATTGAGAGCTTGTTATATACCTGCTTTCTAAATCTACTACTGTGGCCCGAGGTCTTGAAAATTCAAGGAAACTTTCGATTTCCACCTCCTGTTGCTGTTTTACCATGTCCGCACCCTTCCGTCTGTGCGACCTGAGTCTAGGCCATAAGGTATACAAGGGAGAGAAATCTGCTTTTCCATGCAGCACAGGGTGGGAATCAAGGACAAACTGCACCCTTTTTGGACAGAGACGCCCTTCCTTCCATCTACTTTGTTGTCTTCTGTAGCTCCCCAGCTCTTTCTTTCCCCCCACCTCCACTATTCCACCTCAGAAAGCCTCCACTCTTCCTCAACAACAGCCCCTTCGTTGCCAATGTGCAGTCGAGACTAGAAAAGCATTTGATCACCACGCTGGCTTCTCCCCACCTTTCAGAGTGTTCTTTGGTCTCTCAATGGTTCGAAAAGAACAAAGTACATGGATAATATATTGGTTTGACTATGCTTCTCAAACACCTATCAACTTTAATATGTGATCTTGGAGGGCACAGAGGTAATTCTATTCTGGATAACAAAAAAGTCACATTTTAAATTTAAAAAGTAAGTCCCATTTGACATTTTTGATTTGACATTTCTGATTATCTGTATCAATTCTCTTCCTTTTGGGATTGTTGGCTGACCCTAGTATTTTATCTGAAATAGTTTTAAATCCTTCATAGAATTTTTTTTTGATGGCAGTGCAATAAAATTCTTAGTTGGTAAAAAAAAAAGCGGACTCATTAAATTTTCTTTAAATAATAGACCAGCGACACATCTTACCAAAAATGTTGACTTGCTTTCCCAAATCTCATGGGAGTTGGCTAAACGGAAAGAGAGGGAAGGATGTTAAGTACAAGAGTGAAGATATAATTTTTTTTAGTTTATTTATTTATTTTGAGAGAGAGAGAGAGAGCATGAGCAGGGGAGGGGCAGAGAGAGAGGGAGAGAGAGAGAGAATCCCAAGCAGGCTCTGCACTGTCAGCATGGAGCCTGACATAGGGCTTGAACTATCAACCGTGAGATCATGACCTGAGTCAAAAGTAAGAGTTGGATGCTCAACTGACTGAGCCACCCAGGTAACCCACGAGTGAAAATATAATTCACACGTGGTTATTAACTTAACCAATATTGTCAATAGTATATTTTTGCTTTGCCTTGGGCTAGATGGAAATGGCAAAATTATCTCCAATCCAATCTGCCTGACACCTGCCTTTCATGGGTGTGAATAATGCCATGCTTAAAACTTGATATGACAACCCATCTTGCATGGACTTTGAACCATCACCACTTGGAAATTACATCTCAGGGAACCAGAATCAAATATGACACATCGACCTGACATGGGAAAGGGTCAATAGCCCATTAGTGGTTCC
This sequence comes from Paguma larvata, assembly GCA_030068075.1. Lineage (NCBI taxonomy): Eukaryota > Metazoa > Chordata > Mammalia > Carnivora > Viverridae > Paguma > Paguma larvata. The sequence continues at coordinate 28,148,175 of CM057839.1, forward strand.
CTAGAGAATGTGTGTTATAAGTGACCTTCTGTTTCTGCTGCCGCTCTTACCCAACTGCATCAAAGCTGCTTGGGAAGAGACAAACTAATCACTTGCATATACTAAATTTGCTGCAGGCCATTGTGTGATAAATTGTCCAATTTCACCAGGCAAGGTAGCTTGTAAAAAGAAAGAAAATTCGGTCTCCCAGTGTATAAAGCCATTGCATGGTCAGGTCTTCAGCCGTAATGCAGGACTAAATGTATCTACGTTTGCTGGCAACCTCTCCGACTCGCTGGGGGTGTGGTGTATGGAAGGTGTAGCTATTATGATAATTTCTCCATACTATTTAGAAAACAGTTGCCAGAGGAGTCACCTTTCCCAGAAGGACTTGAACTTTTTTTAATTGATATGTCATCTCGTTGATTTGGGGGTTGCACTTTTGTAATTTTGTTCTTTGAAGAACTGAAGCATGGAGTATAAACCTTAAGATGAAGGTCAATTTGGAATACACCATATGACTAGTCAACCTGACAAATTCAGACATATCTTTCATCGCCAGCTTTAACAATATGAATAGTAATTTGGGTATTAGAAATGATGACATAATAAATTCTACTGCCTGATCTAAGGGTTAAGTAGCTGAGGCAAATTCTAGTGGTGTTTCAGCTTACATAGGCAGACAGTTCAAAAGCACATTTAAGTTTAATTTTTGTTGTAATTTTGCACTAGTGTTTCTAGGCAGCAATGCTAGGAATATCGACTTTACCTGTTGGCCAACTCTGAATAGATGGGGAATGGGCTATTAAGTGGGATTAAAATGGAATGTTCAGGGGCGCTTGGGTGGCTCAGACGGTTAAGCGTCCGACCTGGGCTCAGGTCATGATCTCATGGTTTGTGAGTTCGAGGCCCACATTGGGCTCTGTGCTGACAGCTTGGAGCCTGGAACCTGCTTCAGATTCTGTGTCTTCCTCTCTCTCTCTGTCCCTCCCCAGCTTGTGCTCTCTCTGTCTCTCAAAAGTAAATAAACATTAAAAATTTTTTTTAAAAAAGAAGAAAATGGAATGATCATACTTCGTATCATCCCTGTTTGATCTCGGCCCTATTTCATCAAATGTTAGCTCCTTTCATTTCTGGAGTACCTCGGTCAGTCATTGCCAAATGGTATAGCTCCCCAAATCAATTGGATAGCACATACACAGGTGCTACTCCAAAAAGGGATGATTGGGAAACGGGGTTAAACGCAGTGAGATGGATCCTCTCTACAGGACTTCTCAGAGCTTTGATTTACTAACGTGCATTGTTACTAACCAAGAGGGATGGATAGTATGCAGCATTTATCAAAATTATTTGTCCAAATATTTCTTTTGTTCGAGCTGGATTTCGTGGGAGTAGTGTTTCCATGGAGCATAACTTTGCCAAACATTTAATTAACCCAATTTCAAATACATACTGTCCTGAAAACTATCTGCCATGCCTAGCACAGGGAAACTACCATAAAAATATAAATATAATTTGGATGGCGGCCATACGCAAAAGTAAAACTTTAGGGTGAGCTGCCGCCATGGACACTTTTGGAAAAGTCCCAGACAAGTGTATAGAAATTCGAAGGAGGGAAAAGGCATGCCTACCTGCCCTTGCCTCCCCTTGCCTTCCCTCCCGCAGACTGCCTGGTCGGCTTTCAGGGATGACACGATATTAAGAAATGCCCCCACAAATGTGAAAGTTGGGGGAAGCATGACAGTCTTGGAATTTTAATTCTTTTTGTAACAAAGCAGTTCCTGGAAATCGCGAGCTGTCACAGAGGGGAAACTCACCAGGGAACCCATGTGACTGTGTGGGCATCAGGTTGAGATGGCACTGTACCCTGCAGGAGAGAGCATTAGTGGCCCTGGAAGGACCTCTCGTCTCTGGAGAATGCTTAACAAGACTTCCTCTTGTTCTAGGACCAGATATATCCACGGCCAATCGGAAGTCTCGTGAATATGGTTTGTCTGGGTAGAGAGAAAAATGCGTATCTCCCTGCCCCTGCTTCCAGCCCTCGACACACAGCACCTATGGCTTTGTACAAAAGTCCCTAATATCTTCCCATTAACAAGAATATAAATAGATTCCCAACTAAAATAAAAAAAGCACAACACTTTAAAGTGCAAGCTGATTCAAAGGGGAAGAGAAGAATTCATTGAGGCATTTTCTGCTTCTTCAGGGAATACAGACCCCACATTCTAGGGTTTATGTGCACTTACTTGGAGAAAAGGATTTCAATGGTAAGTTTCCTGAAAATCAAGCTGATACATATTCACACAAAAAAACCACATAAAACAGTGTCTGCAAATACACGCTTCTTTCCTAAATTAAGTAAAATTCCATTTCAAGACATGATCATCTCAATGGGCGAGTAATTCCTCAAAGTTGTGTTTATTTGCATTGAAGTAGAAATGTCTATATTTCTGGATTTCATGACTAAATCAAATTATAGCATTGTTTTATTTTGGCTTAGAAGTTGAACATAAACCTCTTTTCTCCAAAACTTTTTTGTTTGCTATTCAATACAGTGACAGATAAGTCCTTCAATTGAAGTGAGCCTTGAGAGAATGGGGTAGAAACTAGTTTTCTGTTTTATGGGTCAAGGAATAGAACTTTTAGATCTTCTTTGCCCCGTTTGGGATTCTATCTATCAATATACACTGCCACTTCCAAATATCTAATGCTTTTAAAGCCAAAAGCATTTTGTATATTCATCATTTCTCGCCAAATATGAGAACTGCCAGAGAAATGCCTAGCTTTTAAAATTCCATAGCAGAATTAAATAAGCTCAAGCCTAAGCAGAAAATAAGAATACTGAAGCTAGAAGAAGAAAAATGAACATAGCTTAGTTTGTTTCTGCTGACAAGCCTACTTGTAGTCGTCTCTCTAGGCTAGAGTATGCCTACAAAGTTGTGTGCTGCCGGCCGCTGCACTGGAATCCCGACTTTGAGCCCTGGACTTTGATGGAGCTGAGCACATCTGTCCAGTCTGAATGATGGGGAAAACACCAGCTCTCCTTTCTGAACTCCTGAGGTGGCTCACTGGCTATCATGACGAGTGCTCGGTAAGCCAAAGTCTCTTCTCCCACCATCGCTCCCCAGCAGAGGGGAATAAAGCCGAGTCATGAGGACACTTGCCCCAGGTTGCAGAATCAAAATTAGCCTCAGGTTCTTGGCTAACGGGAGTGTTCAGGACTCTTCCATGCTGTTGTCTCTCAAAACTCTGCAAGTGGGACTAACCATGCTGATTTTATGAAGACAGTTTTAGCTGTCTCTGTCCAAAATAAGTCACCAAGTGTTCTTAAAGTGTTCTGTGGAGAAATCAGACTCAACCTGCTTGGGTTATGAAAAAGTGCCTCTTGTCTCATAACAATGAAACGACAGAGTGGCAAAGTTACAGTGGATGGAGGAGTCGCTAAGGGTTGCAAAGATCTGAGGAAGGTGGTACTATGTTTTGGCAACAATGGTTCATTTCGACTTCCTTCAGCGGTATGGATTTTGACATCCAAGTCTTCAATTTCAGAGACTACTGAGCAAATTCCAAACCCCTGCATTAAGCTTGAGAAATCAGTTTAAAGGAAAGAAACTAGTCAAGCCTAAAGAATTCCTTCTAAAGAATGTACATTTTAGGTAAAATTAGAATATTCATTAATAAGTTGGCAATTTTATACAAGGTCTATTTGGTGGCATCCCACTAATGCTCTCCGTGTCCAGAGCTCCACAAAAGGAAAACAAGCAAGATTTTATTAGATCCAATATATAAGTAGTTTCTATTGCCCTTTTACTTAGACCATTTTACTATTATCATTATTATTATGAGATGTTAACTTATTTTAGCACAATTGCTTCCTACCATCCAGTGAGGAAGCCTTTGGAGTCATGACCCTTTGGAGGATGAGCGAAGTGAGCCTGATGAGCTCAGACGACTGATTCTCAGAATCAAAACTGAGTCCTTGGCCGAGCCGGCATAAACCACAGGTCCTTACTCACATGAAGTATTTATACTTTTTAAAGATTTTAAATAAAATTTTTCTTGCTTCTCTCCACAATATTCATTAGTTCTAATCATATTATGGTCCCAATGTAGCTATTTTAAAGTGAAATTAAAAGGCAGCCTAGCTTTGGAGGGTAAGAGTTATTGAAAGAGGTGTCTGGAGAGCCATTTAAAATTTTCAAGTGAAAAAAAAAAAGGAGTGTATGTGTGAGAGCTGTTCTTTTCCTGTTAAAAATTAAGAAATCAAATATAGAAATAGTCTGATTTACATTAATGATCTGTAATCCATGAAACAATTTTTAACCATTTTAAACCGAAAGGCTGGTGATTATGTGGGTGAGTGGATGGCGATAATAACTGTAAATCTTTGAAAGCCGTGGATGTGCTAGGTAATAGTATATAAAAATGAGGTTGGTTAAGCTCCCGGCCTAAGAACTTCCACAAGGAAGGCCTAAACTATCATTCTGAGCCCTGAAGAGGGTGGAACTTACTATTTCTACTTGTCCTTACCCTTGAAGGGTTGCTCTTTTCCTTCCTTCCATCCCCAAACCCCTGTGCACATAGTTAACACACAGTTAGATCCCTGAATGAGCACGAGCCCTCTGAACCTCCCTGTCAGGGATAGCAGGGCCAAAGGTGCTCAGGCAACGGGAATGCTGGGAGGGTGAGATAAAGCCTGCGGAGCTGCAGTGGACCTGGGTGAATTCCAGCAGAGAATTTGCCCTTCATGTTGCAGGGGACTGGGAGTTCCTTTCTCCCTGGCTGAGCCGCAAGAGTATGGTGCACATTGGTCGCTAAACTTCCGTTCTCCTTCCTGCTGGGCCTAGTCTCTTGTAGAGACATACATACTATTGCTCCCAGGGGCATAGGGACTGAGAATAGAGGATGGAGGAATGAAAGATAGTGGGGGAAAGGGAGAAACGTCTGAACCCACTAGTGGGCAGAACAATCCCAGATCGTATACATAGGGCAGACCAAGGTCCGCCAAATGATTTTGCTAAGAAGAAGCAGAGCCAGTTGTGAGATATGCAAATTTCCCAGGGAAAAAAACGTCTTGAATTACAGGCCTGATTGAAAATGGAGTCTACTTGCCCTGTTCCCCAGTTCCAGATCCCATATCGTCCCTGGCAAATCTGCACACACACAAAACATCATCAGAAGCCAATTGATTTTAAATGTACTCAGTTACACATTCAAGTATGGCTTGAACAAGCTTTCGGGGATTGCCCCTTCTCTTGCCGGACTTAGAACTCAAAAGGGCAGTGGGAAGTATGCCTGATCGTGCTACCATAAATAGTATGTTTCTAAACGATTTTAGTATCTCAATAAAACTGCAAGTCCATTAAGATAAATAGTTAATGGTCACCATGTGTGAATGCCATGTTTTAAGGGATGTCTGTGGCGTGGACTGGGTTTGGCATGATGGCTCAAGACCATAGAAAGATTTTCAACTTTTGACACGGATTTTTAAAGATAAGAATGGATTTTTTACAAAGTCTGCAGAGGTCTGGCTCCAGCCAGGCCATTATGTGTTATACATATTGGAGAGGGGGGCACAGCGTGTACTCAGAGAGTTTTAGAGGAAATTAGAATGCTACAGATGATCCGCTTTCTTGAACCCTGAAAAATTCCACTTTGATTTAGCACTGGTGGAATTGTTAATAGAAACTTCTTTGCACATTGTGTATAAACAGCACAGCCTGGCCTGTATCAACTTTATGCTCCAATAAACAAGACAATAATGACAAATTATCAAAGCAGGCCTCAGATGTGACCCTCAATTGGGAGAGCAGCAATTTAATGAAGACAAAAGCTAGGTGAAAGCTGCTAATATCATTTACTGATAAACAGATTTTCTCGAGAGGCTCCTAGCTGAATCCCCTGAGGACCCATAAACCTGCATAATTCCATTTAAAATATTGTGCAATTCACTAAATTAGTCTTTGAACATCCTTACTATCCAATTACGAAGCCCCAGCATGGACAGAATAATGAAATTTTTCAAACTGTGGAATGCATGTGGTCTTAACAAACTTATGACAAACACCAAAATTAGCTTTCAATTTTGAGGCCAACGTAGCTCCCTTTAATACCTCAAGTCAGAGCGGCAACAATAAAACACTATTGCGGGGCTAAGCAGAACAGAACTAAAATAAATCTTGACTTACTCAGAATTCTGAACACGGTCTACCTTCAGGAAAAAAAAAATCATAAGAAGTTGAATGATGTTTTGCATTTGCAAGCTATTTGGTCGCTTAAAATCTAGTAAAAGCTTTACTGAATAAAGGGTACAAAATACCTCCTGGACAGTTCTATCTTCCAGGCAGGCAGAGAAGGCGAGAGTTTGAGGAAGTGAAATTTATTTCTGTTCAAGCATTGCAAGCTGCATTATTAAAGTCATTTGTCATGGTTTGAATATTTCTGCCTGATTCACCATTAAATTGGCCTTCTAATTACCAACTTTGTCATGAAAAGGGGTCTGGCTGTTTCATTCACCAGAAAACTTCAATCCTTTACTCATCACTTGCTTCATATATATAAAAGGAAAGAAAAAAGAAGGAAACAACACACCATATATTTTTATCCTTATATCTTACAAGAAATGATGTCAACGAGATTATGCTTAAATTATCGGACAGCTTATATGTTTTTAAGACATTGATAAGTATTTAGAAAGTGAGTTATCATTTCATCTTTATAAAGAAACTTGCCAGCGTTCACCTATTATCTGGCTACACGTCGTCACGGCTTCAGGAACAACAGGTCCCAACTCTAATCACAGTGTGCCAAGTGAGATATTTCTCCTTATGTCTTCTACCCTCTTGGCTTCTTGGGTGCTGTACTTAACTCTACCCATAGAAAAACACCTGGACTCCATGGTTTCTCCAAGCAGCCTAGTGAACTCGATGTTTATGCTTTCCCGTCCATATTTCCAGATAAAAAAGAAAAGGGAGTTGTCACATAGGTGAGTTTCTTTCCTTCTATATTCATTTCTGTTGGCGAGGATAATGGTGCACTATGCATTCATATAGTAAACTACATAGTATAGCTTTCTCCAATGTTTGGGGAAAGAAACCAAACTTCCTAGCATTGTTAAGACAGCTCTGACAAAGGCTTAGTAATGAATGCAACCGTATTTGGGAAACATCCGTATAACAAAACATAAACAAAAGAATATTTTGATATGAGCACACCATACCGTGAGGTGTTGTACATTTTAAAGGTGAGGAAACTAAGGCATAGAAGGACTGTGTAACTATCCCCAAAGCTACACAGCTAGTCAAAGCATTGGACCTTCAGAAGCCTGTGACTATAACCATCTCTGGGTGTGCATGGGTGACAGCACAGTGCCCCGTGGGGCGCGATCTCTGAACTACTTAGTTTTTATCTTCAGACCATCTTTAAAAAATGTATGCACTTTAGACATTTTAATTTTTAGGCTCTAAATAAAGAGATACATATTAGTGTATAAATGTTTTTTCACTTATTTTGGGAGAGAGAAAGTGAGAGCACGAGCAGTGGAAGGGCAGAAGGAGAGGAAGAGAAAGAGTCCCAAGCAGGCTCCAACCAGCACAGAGCCGGACGTGGGGCTCGATGTTATGACCAAGAGAGCACAACCTGAGCTGACATCAAAAGTCAGACGTTTAACTGACTGAGCCACCCAGGCACCCGAGATCCATATTTCAACTATAGTGACAACTGACAGTAAATTGAAGAACTCGAAGATTACATCATTGGGATTCATATGCCAGCATCTCATGATCGCCCTCACACATGCCTGTTGTGATGAAAGCGACTTTTGTTAAGCATTTTCCATTGACCTATATAAGTAGCAAAAATGGGTAAAATAACTGAATGAAATTTCTGAGTGTTGGAACTTTATTTTTATATATTCTTCTTTGGTTTAATTACTAACTTTACCTGGAAGAAAGTTGCATCTGCTAATGAGAGGTTTACTCATAACATAATTATTTCATAGCTTCAAGATGATCATGTATATTTTCTGATCTATTTTTCAGATTGTATATAAGTTAATCCACTGATTTCATCATGGTTTTTGACATTGAATCAAAATGGAGACATTTCGGTTAGAAGTCTTGAATGTTACAAAATCCGAAAATAGATATCCACCCTTTAGAAATAGCTAGGACACCTTTGAGAATAAAAGGAGTGTTATTAATAATTGCCAAAACAATTGGACTTAACTAAGACTGTTCTGAACAAACTAGGACTTTTTTTTTTACCCTAATATTAAGAGTATTTATATTCTGGGTCTCCTCTCTTGATTCATTTCTTACTTTTTCTGGATTATAACTTGAAGTAGGTTCCTAAAAATGGCTGATGATAGGTAAAATTTTTGGAGTCTCAGTGTGTCTAAATATATATTTATTCTATGCTCAGAGCCAATTAAGAATATTCATAATATAAAATTTGGGGTTTAAAGTCATTTGCCTTAGAGTTTTGAAAGCAGTTTTTCCACTTCCGGTTTTCAATGTTTTTGAGAAATTTGATGCCATTCTGATTCTGTCTTTTTTATATGTGATTTATTGTTTTGTCTTTTATCTTTTTCTTAATCGATTTCTCCTTTTTTCCTTTCCTTCTTTCTTTCTTGAATTGTTTAAGATTTTGTGTTTATCCTTAATGCTGTGAAAATTCATGTTGATGTGCCTAGGTTTCTTTTGTTGTTGTTGTCATTGTCATTGTTTTATTTTGTTTTTTCATTTATTGGGCTGAGTACTTACAATATTCTTATAACCCGAGGATAAGTGCTTTTCTTAGGTTATTTTTTAGATGATTTCCTTTCCTCCATTCCCTCTAGTCTCTCTAGACCTTTTCTTCATAAAAGGTATATCTTCTCAATTGACTAATTTCTTTTTTATTCTACCATTTTCCATTTCTTTGTCTTTTTGACATATATTCTGGGAAATTTTCTTTATCAGTCTTTCTATTACATTGTTATTTTGGCTTTTCTATTCTTCATTTAGAAGAGCTCTTTCTTGTTCTTTGTTCTTTTTCAAAACACCCAGTTCTTGTTTTATGAACACGATATCTTTTCTTACCTCTCTAAGGATATTACTATTATTTTTAAGTTTCATCTGTAATCTGCATGGTCTGTCAGCTCTGCATTCCTTTGTTTGTATGGTTATTTTTTATCCTCTTTCTCATATTGGAGACTTCACTCAGGTGCCTGATGATCCCCTATTGTCTGTCAATGTTTATGAGAAGCATTCAAAACAAATCAGAAGCTCCGTATGTGTGGATGGGACTTTTCCACTGAAGGATTTCACTGTGGACTCATCAGGAAGTAAAGTGACCTTTTTTTTTTTTTTAATCAAAAGCTCTCTTTAAACTCAGTTCAATTTCCCCAAAGAAGAGTCCTTCTATTTTTCTTTTTTCTGATGGGCAGTAAGGGCTCTCCTCACCTGCTTCTCTTACTCGGATAATTCTGTTTTCAGCCCCACACCTTGAGCCTCACCCCTTTTGGGCCTATTGTACCTGAATTACGAAGAATTTTCGCTCAGCTTCTCTCAGAAAATAAAACTCTAGTCTTCTTGGGAAATTTCAAGGACCGTACACAGACCTTTAGCCCAATCATATCTTCTTGGCTTTGAACCCATCGGATACCTGATGTCTTCAAGTGCGGAACCTCTCACGTGCTCTCCCGTGGTGGGGTTCCGCCTCTGCTGGTATTTATGTTCTAATTTCCTTCAGTCTGTTAGTCCCGTTACTACCCATCCATCTCCTTTCAAAAATCTGATGAAAGCCCTTTTCCCATTTTTACAATTTCAGTCTAAGTGGAACCCCCAGCTCCTGGTCTGATTACTAAATTCAGGGTAATGAGACGGATATCTGTTGCTACCCCAGTTTCCACAGTTGTTTCAGGTGCTACCGAACATCCCGAATCAGGGAAAAATCCGGATCGGAGATCTGAAGCCAGAGAATACTCCTAGCTTCAGAAGATCCCTGCTGAAATATCAAAGCAGGCAGCCTCCAGCCAACTGGGGGTTGCTGATCTTGAATCAGAGAAAGAATTGGAAAAGAAGCGGTGAGTTTGCAGAGAAAAAAATTAAGTAAAATTGAGATCTGCAGTGTTAGCAGCTGACATTTAAAAAAAAATTTAAGCGATGAGCTTGTGGCTTTAATATCACTGCTCTATCCAGTCCTCTGAATCTTTTTATCATACCTAAAGAATTGTTCATTCATCTTTCAGGAATACATTAGAGCAGGAGAGTTTTCCCATAGGCAAAAGCATTATACATATTTGCAAATGTCTTACATAATGATGCGAACGCTATGCACAGGGATGTTTTGATGAAAGGTAGAAAACGATGCAGCAATTTCCAGTCTGTTTCATTAGCTCTCACATGCCTAAGTAAAGGGAGTTTTCTTTGTTGTTTCTGCTTTTTCAAACGTTAAAAAGGCCAGTATTTAGAATTCATGGTATTGGGTGTAAATAGGAAGGCCGATTGTTATTTGATGGAGAATGTTTCTTAATACAGATGTGTCATGTCATACTCCTATTTCTGGTTGTTATTTCTACTAACTTTACTTAAAATATGTGCTTATTCAGGAAACAAAAGCAATTTTTACTAGGATTCAAAAGTATTTTCTATATATCATCGAGAGAAAATAAACCCGTAAATCCCAGCCGCAGGTATAAATAAAACTGTCGTTCTATTTAGCTTGTTATGGTCAACTTAGCTTTAAAATTTTATTTTTGCAGTAGAAACTTAAACAGGATGACTTATATTTGAGTTTAGTAGTCAATGTAAAAAAAAATAAACAAAAATCCCAACAGTTTAGTGCCTGCTTTGCGTCGACATAAGAATTCCCCTTTCATTATCCCCCAGCTTCTGGCGGCTTATTATGGCCATTGCTTAATTTGTGCTCTGTTTTTACAAATGACACTTGTACGGGCCTCTTGGGGCTGCGGAGAGAAGCCAGGCCCCTCTCTTTCCCTTGTGTCAATTCTTTTGTGAACCTTTATAATTAGCCACTTAACAAATGGAGGGAAATGAACCTTCGGCTGCAAAGTATATCCTGAAGTTAAGTCAACCATGTGACAGGCAAAACCGATACATGAAAATCTCCTTAACTCAATTGTTGAGTTGCCTCAAGGGTTAAGAGGCATTCTACCCATAATAGCCTAAAAGAGAAGCCTTAAAAGTGGTGTTTTTTTGATGATTCACTATCCAAACGCCTGTTAGCCTTTCCAAGAAACAGCACACATTAGAAAAAGCACATTTTTCAAGGCATGATGGCTACCTTTTTTCCCCCCAAATCTTTTGTTTTGCAGGAGAAAAATGTCAAAAGTCTGACTTTGAAAGTAACAAGATTCCCCAGGCTTCAAATTTACAAATTCAGTGTAAAGAAAAAAAAAGGTGGCAGGGGGGTGGGGGGTGGGGGAAGCTTACATCTTTGGGGCTGAAGTATGTAAGTGTAGAAAATGACATCATGTATATTAAGATATTAATGAATTTGTTTTCAGAATCCATAATAGGGACCCTAAGAGCAGGGTGCTATCATTACGAACTCTTTCCTTTTTATTACTAATTAGACTTCTAAATGTGAGTGTAAATGTACCTCAGAGAATATGTATTAAAAGTTGCATATGCATAAGAGATCATTTCAAATTCATCTTCCAACAAAAACTTCAACTTTGATATTTTCTCATGTTCCCATTTATACTACATTAACATAGTCTTTTGTATTTAATTTCTAAATTCCATTGTGATCATTCTATCAAGGTATTTACTTTTGGGAACCGGCTGACAGCTTAATCCCAGTTCAATAGGGCAGTCAAGTATTGCCAATTTAATGTATCCTATTATTATCAGTGATTCTTTTCCAAGTTAAATGTATATTGCCTCAACGTATACAATAAAAGTTATCTGGTTTAGAGGCATATCCAAATCAAAAAAATATATGATACCCTTTATGCAGAGCTGGGGAGAAATAGAGTTTATATTCAATGGAGCTTACAATATTATAATATTAGAAGCTAAAAAATTTTCAGATCCTTTAATATATTGATGCCAGAATGCTTTATACCTTAAGAGTAATAAAATGGAACATAGCAAATGTCTGTAGGGTCAGTGAGATAAAAGTTACAGTTCAAGTGAGCTCAAAGTGTTATTGTAAATAAAAATTGTGTTTTTATTTTAATATATATCCCAAATATATTCATTAAAGTTTCATAGCAACTTGCTATTGGTTTAAAATTTTTAATGTTTATTTATTTTTGAGACATAGAGACAGAGTGTGAGCAGGAGAAGGGTAGAGAGAGAGGGAGACACAGAATCCAAAGAGGGCTCCAGGCTCTGAGCTTTCAGCACAGAGCCCGACATGGGGCTCGAACTCACAGACCACGAGATCATGACCTGAGCTGAAGTCGGCCGCTTAACCAACTGAACCACCCAGGTGCCCCAACTTGCTATTGGTTTAAAAGGTGATTAAGTTTGCTTTATAGTTAACTATTGAGTTAGTGATTGACACTTCTCAATTAAGTCCTCATCTATACAAGAGCTGTTAAACTCATCTATGTCTACCTTTTTTAAAAGTTTTTTTTAGGTATAATTGAGAAATAAGCATTGTATATATTTGAGGTGTACAGCTTGGTGTTTTGACAAACATTTACGTTGTGAAATGGTTAATCAAGCTGATTAACATATCTATCACCTCACATACCTACTGTTTTCTTTTCTTGCTTTCTTTTCTTGTGTGTGTATGTGTAGAGAACTCTTAAGATCTATCCTCTTTAGTAAAATTCAAGTATATGATACAGTTTTTTTTAACTGTAATCATCATGCTGTATGGCAGATCTCCAGAACTTATTCATTTTGTGTACCTGAAATTTGTAGACTTTGATCATAATCTCCCCATTTCTCCCTCTCCTCAGCCCCTGGCAACTACCATTGTACTCTCTGCTTCTATGACCTTGACTATTTTATATTCCACAAGTAAGTAAGATCATGCAGTAGTTGTCTTTCTATGTCTGGCTTATTTCACTTAGCATGATGTCCTCCAATTTCAACCATGTTGTGGCAAATGACAGGATTTCCTGACTCTCTAAGGGTAAACAATATTCCACTGTATGTATATACAATATTTTCTTTATCTGTTCATCTGTCAATGGGCATTTAAAGTTGTTTCCATTATCTTGGCTCTTGTGAATAATCCTGCAATGAAGGCACAACTTCAGTCACAAAAACAAAAAAACAAAAAAACAAAAAACAAAAAACAAAACAAAACAAACCAAAGAACTTGATTGAAGAATGGGCAAAGAACCTGAAAAGACATTTCTTGAGGGAAGACATAAATGGCCAACAGGTATATGAAAAGGTGCTCAACATCATGGAAATGCAAATGACTAATCATCATGGAAATGCAAATCAAAGCCACAATAAGAGATCATCTCACACCTGTTAGAATGGTCAAAAAGACAAATGGTAACAGCTGTGCAGCACAGCTATGGCTCGTGGTTCCAAGAAGCAACTGAAATGTGCAGCACTCTAATGCATTGGATGCTGGATAAGCTGACCAGTGTGTTTGCCCCTTGTCCATCTACTGGTTCCATAAACTGAAGGAATGTCTCCGTTTTGTCATTTTCCTGGGGAATAGACTTAAGCATCCGCTAACAGAAGATGAAGTAAAGATCTGAATGCAGCCTTTTATTATGATTTCTTATGGTTGATGGCAAGGTCCAGAATCATATAACCTACCCTGGTGGTTTTATGGACATCATCAGCATTGACAGAACTGGGGAGAATTTCCATCTGATCTATAACACCAAGGGTGGGTTTTGCCATTCAACTATAAATTGTGCAAAGGAGAAATACCTTTGTGGGGACAAAAGGAACCTGGTGACCCATGCTGCTCATACATCTGCTATCCTGATCCCCTCATCGAGGTGAATAACACCACTCGGATTGATTTGGAGGCTGGAAAGAGCGCTGATTTCCTCGAGTTCGACACTGGTAATCTGAGTCTGTGTATGATGACCAGAGGAGCTAACCTGGGAAGAATTGGTGTGATCGCCAACGTAGAGACACTCCACCTCTTTTGATGTAGTTCACATGAAAGATGCCGATGGCAACTGCTTTGCCACCTGGGTCCAATGTTTTTGTTGTTGGCAAAAGCAACAAACCATGGATTTCTCTTCCCCATGGAAAGGGTCTGTCTGTGCCTCACCGTTGCCAGAGAGAGAGACAAGAGACTGGCGGCCAAACAGAGTGGTGGGTAAAATGGCCTTTAGGAGATGTGATTGGAAGTATTTATACTTAATTAAAGATAAGACAGCATGGGAAAAAAAAAGACAAAGGCTCACAAACGTAAGGATGTGAAGAAAAGAGGGAACCCTATGTGTTGTTGACGGGAAGGTAAAGTGATGCAGCCATTGTGGAACACGGTGTGGGGGGTGCCTCAAAAAATTAAAACTGGAACTACCTTGTGAGCCAGCAATTCCACATTCTAGGCATATCCAAAGGAAATTAAATCAGGATCTTGAAAAGATATCTGCACTTCTGTGCCTACCTTTTCAGATGAAGTATTAAAGAGAGCAAACCTTTATTATATAGGCTTACTGTGCGCCAGACACTGTTCTAGGCACTTTTCATATATTAATATAATCTTCATTGTAATCCTATGAAATACTCTACAGTGAGGAAGCTGAAACCAGTGAGGATAAGGTCACATCAATAGGAAGTGACAGAACTGGGCTGCCTGGCTCAAGTCTGCACCGTTGACCACCAAGTCAAAGCAATTTGTCTCCCTGATTTGTTAACCATCTGGCTCTATTGACCAAACATTTTTAGTATCTTGTAACTAGTTCAGGAAAACCCTGTAGCAGTTTTCCTTGGTTGGAAGTATTTGAACCTATCAGAAGTCTTCTTTCCCAAATTGTTGGTGGATTTAGAGACCTATTTTTCAAGGTTGAAGTCAGCTAGTATTAAAAATGATCACATAATTTATCGTGTTGATGGGACATTTTAAAGAAGGAAATTAGATGCTATTAATAGTTACCCACTTGGAAAGCTGACAGAACCTGGACCATCCCAAGCAAATCTGGGCATAGAGGTGCCCAGGCAAAGTACCTTGAAGCCTGGACGCTCAACTTTCCTTATGAAGCAGACAGGAAAACAGCTGGAAATTCTTGCCAATTCTCTGGATGCCGTTGGAAAATGAGAGCAAATAATGTATGCAAATTGTTCACCTCATTGGCCTCCTATTTTGTATGTTGGAATCCCATTTTAAAACCAACTGGAGAGTCCTAGGTAAGCCTACGTTTCAGAAATTGTCACAACAATCCTGGACTCTAGGCACCCTTGAAAGCAGTCTTAGCCTTCCAGATTACCAATGGGAAAACAGCTAAGAATCTTTGCAGGTGAGAGTCTCAGCGGGGTAGTGCTTCAGTCTTAGTGCTTCATGCCCTCTGCTGTCTCCTCCTTCCTGCCACCAGCACCCACCACGTCCTGGTCATAGTCTTGGACAGTCGCCTTAGTCAACTAATGTCATCAGTTACTAGGTGTTGAAGAATACTAAGCAGCATTTCTCTCAACTCACTGTAACTGCTTACGATTTAGCACAATGCTTGATACGTGGTAGGTGCTTGATCCAGATTGCTGACTGACTGACTGACTGACTGACTGAATAAATGAATGTGTGAATGAACGAACATGGGGAAGACTGTTGCTTTCTTGGCTTTGCTACCAGCAATAATGCGCGGCGCCGCTAATGGGATTACAGGTAGTGTTTTCACAGCCCGTCATGTTTTAGGGAATAGGTTATAAAATATTCCAACTGAAAGTCAAGTTGCCTATAAAAAGTAGAAAATCCACAATCTTTATGCCTGAGTGGCCTATTAGAAGAGATTAATTCTGGTGGTATGGCTGCTAAGACACCTATAATTTGACGATAATGTTCCTCATGTTCAAAATGTTGTTCCAACTTTGACGGCTGGAATTAGGAAAAGTGCAATTCCATAAACATAACCTGACTACAGGCGCTCCACCTTCGAACTTTTGTTGGCTCTTTCCTGCTTAGGATGTCCTTGGTCCCACTCCATTCCTCTCAGAACTGCCTTTTCTTGGGAGTCTGGTCAAGTTTACCTTCTTTTGTGTTGCATTTCTCCACTCCCATCCATGGTGGATTCTCTTCCACCTGAATCCTGTAACCCATTTTGTCTGTCCCATCGGGTCAAAGGCACAATATGTGCGATTCGAACTGGTAGGCACACATTTATCCCCATAATAAATTATGTAAGAATTTTTTACAGAGCAGGCTGTATGTCTTTATCTTGTCCCTGCTTACTCACAGATGTATGCGTTGCAGAATTAATTCTCATAATTGCTTTTATTGAAATGAACCATTAGGCAGCAAAGTTTTGAGGGGGGAAAGAATTTTACCCATCGCCTACTTCTACCTATTAGAAGCTATACGCATCTACCCAAAAGAACCGAATAATTGTGAATGCTCAAATAGGCTTAGATCAGTAACAAGAATATTAATAAAAGACATGAGGACTTGTGTGTTATAATTGTCTTATAAATAGTAGTATATGATTGCTTGGTTTATAGTGAGCACTGGATTGATATAGTTTCTTTCTATTAATGACTAACCAGATAGGTACATAAGTAATTTATATTTGCAGCATTTATTATGTAAGTAGATAAATGCAATAGTGCATAGCAGTTCAAGGCAGCATATGTGTGGTTAATGAGAGTGATGTAGACAAGAGGCGATATAAGGGTCCAGGTAAGTCATTACTATGAATTTTTAAGTTCTTTCCTAGCACTAAAGCAATGCCTAAGGATGCAATGCCTTTTTCCAAATACCCACTTAATGAAAGAAGGATGAGGTATTTTATATTGATTATAGCACACTAAACACAACCCTAGTGTTCTAAGAGTTAAGCATCCCCCATGTGAGTTCAGCATATACCAGGATGCAAATGAAAATAGCTTGCTGGTTTTTTTCCTTTGGTTCTTCAGCTCTAAGTAAGAAGGACTAGATGAATAAACTTGGGCACAAGGGTGCCTGTTACTTCACAAAGGCCATAGGCGGAGGTTTCCAGGTCAATGTTTTTCCCTTTAGTGTGTTACCTAATGAATTTACAGTCTTTTAAAAAAATGCCTATTTATTTATTTTGAGAAAGAGAGAGAGAGGAAGAAAGTATGCATGGGGGAGGGGCAGAGAGAGAGGGAGAGGGAGAGAATCCCAAGCAGACTTCACACTCAACTTAGCCTAGAGCCCGATGTGGGGCTCGAACCCACAGAACCTTGAGATTAAGACCTAAGTCTATGTCAAGAGTCAGATGCTTAACTGACTGTAACCGAGCCACCCAGGTGCCCTGAATTTACATTCTTTTAATGGGTGAGGAACACAGAGGATCAGCTAGAAGATGAACTTCCATGTTTCCCCTTCTTGTTGTCTCCTGATAACCATCCCTAATCGGTGATAGCAGAACTTAAAATATAGTATGATGGTAGTGGACGTTATCACAATCCTTCTGATACTATCTCCACGTCACCGGTCACATACAGGTTCTCATACATATTTGCGGGTGCTGGTGCTGAAGGATTCGTATTGAGAAGAAAAGTAGTTTGATAAGGTGAGAGTGAAAGCCTTGTCTTCTCTAGTTTTTCTGAATGATGCTGCAGGGAACAGCAAGAAACATTCCTTCTGGGCATAGAGAAGTGGTCTCTTTTGAGTCAAGTTAACGCAAATGAACAATATATCCAGAGAATTACCTGGCAAAGGGAAAAAGACAATGCAGGGATATGCTACATCTCTCTCTCTCTCTCTCTTTTTTAAGTTTATTTTATTTATTTTGAGAGAGAGAAAGAGAGAGGGAGAGAACGTGTGTGTGAGCAGGGTAGGGCAGAAGGAGAGAAAGAGAGTAAATCCCCAATAGGCTCCACTCTGTCAGCGCAGAGCCCAACACAGGGCTCAGTCCCACGGACCATGAGATCATGACCCGAGCTGAAATCAAGAGTCAGATGCTTAAACGACTGAGCCACCCCAGTGCCCCACATCTCCTAAAAACATTATACCCATATAGCAATTTTATAAATTCTTTTGTCAATTTTACGTATCATTTTAAGCATATTATTCTTAACTACATGATCGTGATGAATAGAAACAAATTAGACATATTACTCCATGTAGCAGGCAGTATTGACCTATTCTGAAATGCATTATTGGACCAATTTTAAAACAGAAGAATCAAAGTAATTGATTGGTGGCTTCGGGAATGTTGCTTTCATCAATATTCAAGTGTATTTTCAACTCCGTATGCAGTTAAGAGAACCTAATTGAAGTCACATAAGCATGATTTCTGATGCAACAAAAACAGAACCAAAATATTCTGAAGGGAAAATTTTGAAGCCATGACGTTTCGGTATTTCATCCCAATCAAAATTAAAAGTCCTTCCTGACATTGGCATAAAATATTATTTTTTCATCTCTTTAAATAATTTGTAAGGTAGGTTACTCTTACTTTGAGAATAATGTGTTTTAGAAAATTTTCCAACATGAGTTTGGGAGAACAATAACAAATACCTAAAATCAATTATAGGATAGCCCAAATTTTAAGAGATCATTTTGGCAGGCTTTCTAAGAATCACTATTTTATTCTAGATTTTATATAAAATATGCCAAGTGAATGCATGTTTGTTTCTACTGCTTTTTCAATTACCACACTTTCAACATATTATGGTATGCATCTTAAATTCCTTACAATTCTCAAATTACTTTTGGTTAAAGTAAGCAAATTCCTCATAATTTTGGTTCATCGTTTCATTTGGGTGAAAGGAAAATCAAGACATATCTGTTTGCATGTGTCCAGGTTTTTGTCCATCCAGACACAAAAGAGTCGTGACATAGATGGAGAAATGGAACCAAGCCTCACACGAATTGCATCTCACAGTTAGGAAAATTCTCCTCTAATGAAAATTCACGGATTACTGTTGTGGGTGCCTTGCTTCTCAATTGCCCCTACCTTGCTTTCATGGTTGAGAGAAACTCATCTTTCTCAAGCAGATTTGGGGGCCCACAGAGCACATAGCAACCTAATTGACATATTAGTCTATTTGCTGATCTCTTAAAGCTCAAGTGCATACTGATGGAAGTCATCCAAACCATTCTTCTCCACCTTTCACTTAACAAGCATAATAATAAATGAATATTGAAAGTAGCGGCAAATGTATTAGCTGGAAACAAATAGGTTTCATTTGTAACAAGTGCACACAGGTTAATTAACAGGAAGGAGCTTTTGTTTTGAAACAGGCTCCCTGATGCTGGGGGGGGGCGGGTGGAGGGGAGGTGCCGTTAAGGGCCAATTGAGCTCCGTGGGATAATTATCAAGTACCAGCCTGCTCTTCCGTTGGTTAACAAAGTGCTGCCCACTATTTGCCTAAACCTATAAACCATCATCTGTGATCCTCAGCAGCAATTAAGTGGCAAACATTTCCCCGGCTGAGACTTGGGAAGACAAAAGAGACACGGTAGGATTGAAGGAGCCAGATGGATATTTTTGAATGTCAACTTTGAAGACCACTCTTTCAATGACAAAGCATTGGGCGGAAGCATATTTGTAGTATGTGGCAGAGGAAATGCCGTGGTACTTTTAACACGGAAACTACAATGGGCACATAGAATAGTTGACACAGTGCGTATCTGAACAGCACTGGTCTAAAACCTTAATGTGTTTAGCAGGTGTAACAGAATAGAGAGACCTAAGTCATCTGCTTATATGACTTATATGACATATATGACTTATATGACAATCGCACTAGTGAGCGACTTTTTTCCCTACTATTCTAGCTACCCCCCACATTTGAGGAAGGGCTATGAAGAGCTTGGCAGAAGTTCCCTCGAAGTTTGGGGGTGAAGGTCTAACCAATATGCAACAGTTCCTCCAGGGCAGGAGTTACTAATTAGTTCGACAGGAAAAAAGAAAAAGAAAGAAAGAAAAAGATAAAAAAGAAAAAGCCTATTACTGAAAATGATACATCAGCATAAAAAAGTAATTTCAGACCTAGAGCTCCCCTTCTCTCACAAACTAACTGATCTAGAAGTTTCAAGGATGTAACATTTAAAATACTTCTGTAGGCACGGTCGTAGTTCCAGGAGCTGTAAACCTTACCAAGGCACCGTCGAGTTAGTTCCATTAATTGTCTGTCTGGAAGAATCTCCAAAACGTGCAGAAGCTCTTGTTTTCCTAGCGAAGGATCTTCAGGGCATTTAGTTGCCTACATTAAACAACGTTGTCTAACTGGTTTGCATAATTGCTAGGGCTAAAAGGCTGGTCCTCGACATTAAAAAACACAATTATAAATGTATGAGTTTCCCTCAGTCAGAAGGTACCGATTTTTTTCCCCCATGCCCAAATAGCAGCATTTACAAATGTTTCCAGGAATCGTGAGAAGCGAGCGTTCGGTGCGTTCTAATATAGGATGAGGTCAACAGCTCTCTTGAAAGAACAAAACCAAGCCAGGCCCGCGCGGGCAGGCCGGCCTCATTAAGCGCTCCAGAGTGGGAAGAGCCCCTTGGAAAACTGCGCCGGGCTCGACCCCTCCTTTGTTCTTCACCAGGTTCCTCTGCACCTCTGCCTCTTTCCTCTGGATTTATTATTTTTTTTATGAATTATTTAAACATGGCCATTTCACATCTACAATTAGTTTTCAAAGAAAAGGTAACTGGAGGAAAGAACCGCAAGTTAAACCACTTGAGAACGGCTCCAGTTTGGGCAGGACGCGAAAGGCCCATCCCTGTGTCAGAGGCGCCTTTGGCAGTGGCTTCCCACACCCGCTTTCGTTTTAAGTCCCTTAGACTCAGTCTGCATGGCAGCCCGAGCCCGGTTTCCAACACGGAAGACACACAAATATCAGAGCGTCGCTGTTCTAGGTTACCTGCTGTGTTTCTTTTGTGTACACAGATGGGAATTGATGGTCGTAATTTCAACAGTCGGGGGAAAAAGTAGCCTATGGAGAATGGACATTTTTCGTAATCATTGGGGAGTAAACAATCCACCAAAAAATGGAAATGCTACTACCGCCAATCACTTGGAAAAATGGAAGTGCCTAACAATTGTTGTATCCCAGTTACCCTTTCGCCATTAGCACGCAGCCCCCAGTCCTGTCTTAGCAGGGAATGGCCTCCTAAAGTCACAATCTCCTGGTCCTGAATTTCTCATCCCCAAAGCATTCAGCCGGACTTGGCAGCGAGAGATGGTCAAAGTCATCCTTTTGCCCTCAGGTATGGCTACTCTCCACTGGGACTCATCGCATTGTATTAATACAATATAAAGTTTTCTCTACCAGACTGGAAACTTTTTCCAGGCTAGGAGCTGAAGCCCAGTCACTTGTTATTCACAGAGCCTGACATATAACAGTTCTCTCAAAATATCGGTACAGGGAAGGACTAAAATCCTCAGTGTGCAAAATGTATCTCTCTTAGAAAATCTTGGGGGGAAAAAAGAACTTTAAAATTCACTCGCCAATTCTTTCTGCCCATTTGATATTTCACAATCCTCCCTCTGGGAATATTCTTTATAGCTAAACAAACAGCAATTTCCACTTCATTGTTATCAGCCTGGTAGAAGAATTACCTTGAAAATCAAGTTTTCTAAAACGTATGTGGACTCGATAGTGCCACTCACATTGAAAATCAGGAAAACTCATTAGTCTCTTATATGGGTTAAAGCAAATTGCTAAAATACATGAATAGGAAGAGTTATATTTGATATAACATTAGATTCATTTGAGATTATGGGTTGGCATTTATTGCAGAGCTACCATTTTCCAAGTCCTCGATCCAAGTTTATTACTAAACTCTGACAACAGTATTACAAAGTCAGTTTTGTCTACCAACTTACAAATATAGAAGCAGAAGCTCAGGGAGGCTGGATGACTTTCCCAAGATCACACAGCACAGAAAGGGCAGAGCAGAGGGCCCAGGGTACTCAGGCTATCCTAGATGCCAATGGTCCGACGCTAGACCTGGGCCACTGAATCCCATTTCTCCCCCTTGGATTGAGTAAACTCTGTATTAAGATTGGACCTTCCCTCCCTAATTTTGAGAGCCTGATCCACAAGTGGCTAGTGACCATGAGTACATCAAGTCCAATGGGAAGGGTGGCACCAGTCCCCAATCAGCCCCCACCATCTCCTCCGTAATAAGGTAGAGTACCCATGACACACTCTGGGAAGGTCACTCAGGCACAAAGTTGAGATGAAAGACCAGGACTCTTTCCCCAGCACCTCAGGAATGACTTGTAACCCGTGCAGGGGATAGCATGAGTCCTGCCCCCACATCTTCCACCCTGGACCCAACGTATGAGGCACTGTCATCCCTTCCCAATTCATTCCTTGGGATGACCAATTTTTAGTCAATCCACTCCTCATTAGTACTTACACGAGAGGATACGGTGGGAAAGCAAGACAAATTCAGTAGGTTCAACTTATTTTTATTATTACTTTTTTAATGTTTGTTTATTTTTGAGAGAGAGAGAGACAGAGTATGGGTGGGGGAGGAGCAGAGAGAGAGAGAGAGACACAGAACTCAAAGGAGCTCCAGGCTCTGAGCTTTCAGCACAGAGCCCGATGGGGAGCTCGAACCCACTAAGTGTGAGATCATGACCTGAGCCAAAGTCGGACGCTTAACTGACTGAGCCCCCCAGGCGCCACTTAGTAAGCCCAATTTAAATTTGCCCTTCGCTAGTAAAGCAAAATGAAAATGATGTTTCTGAAACTGGACTTAAAACCAATGGTTTCTTTGACAATTATGTGGAATGCTTAGTCACTCAACCATTACTGTTGCTTATGTACTGACAAATCTATTTAGGTGTAGAATACCTGAGAGTTTGAACAAAATTTCAGAAAGACTAAAGGCGTCTGGCTGGTGTATGTGGACTGAGGGAAAGAAGCAGTCCACCGACTGACGATCACAAGAAGCCAGAGCAGCAGTTAGGTGACTGTGCCCCCTTCCCTGCCACCTTTTCACCTCCGTTGTCTCTGAGCCAGCATGTTGGGGAACGAAGGACTCTTCCCCACTCTCTGGGGTCCACTGATCACACATGCTTGTAACAGCCAGACTCTGTTCGATGCATCTGTCTTAGGTCAACATCTTTATGCACAAAGAGTGAAAAAGCAATGAGAGTAAAATATGATAAAGGCAGGACTGGATCGCACCACTCCTTGGTTCGAAGCCCTTCAGCGGCTTCTGATTGCTCCCAGGGGAAAAGCCGGAGTCCTTACAGGACCTGCCTTCCCCGCCACACTCGCTCATCTCAGCCCCCGCTCCTGTCCCCTTCTCACAGGTCTTCCAGCGGCGCGTCCTGCCCGTCCTGCCCGATGGGCTCCCCTCCTAGGGTTTTCCGCTCGCTTTTCCCTCTGTCTGATTGCTCTTCCTCTCACTCTCTGAAAGACTCACTGGCTTCTCTCCTTCCAGTTTTCGCTCCATTTTCTCACGGACTTACTGCGACAGGGCTATTTAAACCACAATCCTTACCACCACCCACCCAGCACGTCTAAGGCCCACGAAAGTCCTCTAACTTCCTTTTCACAGCGCTTGTCACTTTCTAAAATGCCATATGTTTCTCTTACTTATTTCACGATCTACTGTCTGTCCCCTCCCTTATCCTTCTCACACGCTAAACTTCAGGCTCCTTGTGGACAGGGATTTGAGTCTGTTAGGCTTATCCACGAATCCTATACTTAGGACGATACTTCATACCTAGTAGGTGTTCAATAAATATTTATTGAATAAATAAATGAATAAACACTCTGATTAAAAGTCATTTACTCATTGAATGAATGTTAGTACAAAGACATTATGCTAAATACTTTGAAAATACAAAGCCGGTTAAGACCTATAGCTCATACGGTAGTGATTTCATCTGCATTCACACCCCATTCGCAGGGGAAGAAGTGACAGTTTCCCAAAAGAGGTGCAGTTCGTGGGGAGTTTTATACTTTTTATGCAAGAGCAGATTCTTCAAAGTGAAGTGTATGGGAATTAAAAGGGTTAAGATTATGTAGGATTAGGGACAATTATAAAGACCTCGGGGAGGAGGTAATATTTGAGTTGAGGCTTGAGGGAGGTTGGATTTGTCCATGCTGAGTTGGAACCGGGTGGGACAGTAAGGGAAGGTTTTAGCAGGTGGAGGACGCGACATGGATGGAAATCACACAGGAACGCATAGAAGGACAACTGAGCAGGCTCTTCGTTTTTGCTGAAATATAAAGAATATGAGGAGTAAACTGGTTTCAGATTAGAGAGCATTTTAAGTGATAGGGCAGTTTGGAGCACAAGAGAGATAGAGTCTTAAGCAGAAAAGTCTGGGCTGCCACGGATAGAATGGACCAGAGAGGGGGATGCCAGCCACAGATGGGAACACTTTCGCCAACAATCCAGAAAGGAAGGACAGCAGTGGGACCCAGAGACAGGTAGTAGGAGTGGAAGTGCAAAGAATAAATGAATAAAAAGTTTGGATGTCTATTTAAAAAGGTAACTAATTGGATGGACTATACGGGAGGTAGGACAAGACAAAGGAGGAATAGTAGTGCAAGTGTTCAAATTATTAAAAACCTGCAGTCAGGGCACCTGGGTGGTTCAGCTGGTAGAGCATGTGACTCTTAATTTCAGGGTTGTAAACTCAAGCCCCATGTTGGGTGTAGAGATTACAGAAAAATAAAATCTAAAAAAAATTAAAAAACCCAAATCATTATTTACTTACTTCATTACAAGATCCATAAATACCCCTAAATTTCAAATCAATCCATGCACTTGCTTTTCCACTCCTTAGTCTCTCTTTCCTGAAGTAACTGAGGTTCAGAAAACTGTGGAAAGGATTCGACATGCTTCTGAGTGTAACATCCAAGAACTGCCATATGAGCAAGACGTGTGAGGGGCCAGCAGATGCCGCCATGGTGACCGCAATATGGACGGAGAAGGACCACTTACTTACCCCTTAAGGAAGGCCGTGTGTTGGAGTCTAAGAGTGAAGGGAGGAAGAGAAAGAGGCACTGATGTGTCACTATTATCTGCATTTTGCTGCGAGGAAGCTGAGCCTTAGCGTGGTCACCTCGCCTGTCTTTGTGTAGCTAGAAAGCAGCAACTTGAGGACTGAAATTCAAATTTTGCCTGTGAAGCTTATGGACGTATGTATTGGAGAAACCTGTCATTTATTTAACTACCAAATGAATTTTTCTAAAGAAGTCCCCTCTATTTTCACCCTTCCTGTCCACTTTTCTCTGTTCAGTGTCCTCTGAGAGCTCCTAACCAAATGCCGCGTACACAGTAGGTGCTTTGGTGGAATGACACAGTATTTTCTTTGAGAAAATCTAAACTACCTTGAGTCTTTTCCCCTTGCTGATTCTTCCAATAAAAATATACTCCAAAAAATAATGATAATATGTGAATTTAAACAGTGAAAATTATATTCCATACAAGATAGCTTTCAAACACCATGAAATAAAATACTACAGTACTTAGCACTAGAGGCTATTAACCTAATTAGTGTACTAAGCATGAAATATAAATGATCATACTATATTGCGAAAAAAATAATTGAAAATAATGGCTAACTACATTTCAGAATTATACAAATGATACAATTATTTTATCTTATAAATGTTAAGATGACAGGAATATTGTTAAGTAAATGGATTAAAAAGATGAGTTTCAGGGAATCCTATAATTTTAATATTACCTGCTAGAATTAGGCATGAAGCCTTGAGTGTAGTTTAAACCGGCTACTTTGGTTAGGGAAAGGCAAAGTTTGCCTTCCACTGCACTGTGGTGTATTTCGAGTACTTTCTCCTTCTAGCTTAATAAGGACAGCAGGCTTAGGAGTGCCAGGGAGAGGTTAAGAAGCACAAAAAAAATACCAGGCAGACCAACTACAACTTATAGTGGTCATCAATATGGCTCAGATTTAAATGGTGGAAAGCAGAAAGAAAAAAGTCACAGAGACTGCAGAACGGAGACACTCTGTTGGAGCAAAAATCATATTTTTTTTGGTCATGTGTGCATCAACCCAGTATGGCGTCTCAATTAAAACAGTCATTCGGTGAGGAAAATTCAATTGACCAATGAAAGAATTACAAAGGGAGCCAGAGCCACAAGGGTCCTTCTAACATATAAATCTAAGCATGATCTTTCAGTGGTTTTCCGTCACCCAGATGTCACCCAGATATAGAACTCAAATGCTCTAGAGGGACAAACGCGGTGCGCTCCCGCCCCTGCCCAGTGGGCAGTCACACCCCTCACTGCTGAGCTGGCATCCCACAATAACAGGTCCTGGAAAGACCCCTCTACAACTGCACCCCTGCTCCCCTCAATGTCTTCAATCTCCCTCTGACTCGGGCCTGCAAGACTCCTCCTTGAAGTTGTCCATGGTACCATTTTGTCCCCTTGGTTTTCCACTGTGGTGGCTCTTTGAAATCTAGCCCACTGGAATTCTCTCTGTGTGCATACTGGTAGCTGAGGCTGGCTCGTCTCTGAATACCCAGCAGTTCACAGGGTCAGGTTGTGCCATAAATGTTCTTTGAATGAAAGAAGGAACAAAGCATTGGCAAGAAGAGAAGAGCGAATATGGAGCTCAGATAGACCAGGAAGCTGATTCGCCACTGGCTGTGCAAAGAGGGTCCTCTGAAGAGATATGCTTTCCAGATTCCACCCTTGGCGCCGAAGCCGAGTGTACTTGAGACTAAAACAGCTTGCTTTTTGGTTAAAAAAGTTAGAGTTACTTATTATTTAGCACTGCATGACCTGAAAGAAATGGCAGTTTTGTCAACATTTGGTTGCTTTTTAAAGGTTCTTTCCTTCCAAAATGTCAGACTTGAAGAAAGATTGCAAGGAAAATGCAAAGACTTCTCATATGCACAATTGTCTAGACATTAGCATTTGCCACCTTTTTAACTGAGTAATTTAAGAGAAATTGCAGAGATGAAGCCCCTTTACTTCTAAATATTTCAATTTGTCTTTCCTAAAAGCAAGAAGGTGCCTTAGGTAACCACAGTACAGTTAACAAGATCAGGAGATAGACTAACGCCAAGACAGTGCTATTAGCTAATCTATAGATATTTAGTCAGATTTGCCAATTGACTCAACGCCTTTTGTAAGAGAGAGAATCCAAAGCCACGGGCTTCATTCAAGCCATCCAGTTTCCAGGCTTCTCTAGCTTGGAACAGCATTTGAGTCTTTCTTTGTATTTCATTGCACTGATGTTTTGTGAGTGAAGCCAATTATCATATAGAACGTCCCTCATTTAGGGTTGCCTTGATGTTTCGTCCTGAATTTCGTTTTGGATTTTGAGCTTTTGCGGCCATATCATGGAAGGGGCACTAAATTCTCCTCGGTGCTTCGTATCAGGAGGCACAGACTAGCTCGGTGTGTTTGCTGGTGGTGTTAACTTTGATCAGTTGGCTAAGGGGAGATTTATCATGTTCCTCCACTTTCAAGTTCCTATTTCAGCCTTGCTAATGAATTCTGTAGAGACATACTATGAGATTATGTAATAATCACCTTCATACTTTCACCCACCACTTTCAGTGTCTATTACGACACTTCCCTGAATCAGTTACTATGCTCATAGTTGCCAAACGGCAAGCTTCTAATTTCATGACGTCCGAGGGGCTCTGTCTGCATCATCTGTCCAATCTCACACTTTACCCTCACCGTTCTTTTTGTTGGGGTACCGTTTAAAAAACCTATCTCAGAAGATTTTAATCTTCACAATCAAACTTTAAACAGAGCAAATCCCCATATTAATTTAGGACCATGAAGGGCACCTGGGCGTCTCAGTCGGTTAAGCGTCTGACTTAGGCTCAGGTCATGATCTCGAGGTCTGTGAGTTTGGGCCCCGCGTTGGGTTCTGTGCTGGCAGCTCAGAGCCCGGAGTCTGCTTCAGACTCTGTGTCTCCCTCTCTCTCTGCCCCTCCCCTACTCCCACTCTGTATATCAAAAATAAATAAATGTTAAAAATTTTTTTTTTAAATTTAGGACCATGAGGTACCTCCGCAACAGCTAAATCTAGTTTTTAAAATTAAACCTGCATTTTCTCTTTTTCTAACTGCTCTTCTCTTGATCATTTTATTTGTAGATTCAGAAGTCGTTCAATTTGCCAAAATATTACAGTTTCTGTCAACATAGGTAACGTGAAATAGAAAGTTGAAGAAGTCCCCCAGATCATTACAAACTTTACTTCTTTCTGTTAGTACAATTATTACTACCTCTCTGTTTTACTCTCGGGGCTAAGAGTGTGTGTCCAGAGCAGAGTGGTGAGCAGCAGCAGAAAGAGGGTGGAGGTGGTGTGGCACACAGGGTTGTCTGCCCAAGGAACCTTGGACGTCGGCACTGATAAAATGTAAAGAACAATTATTCAACTAGGCTTATTTTGCCTGTATAAATATACTTGCCTCTATAGAAGCATTCACAAGCTTCCTAGCATTTGACCTCAAGTATTTAAGGTTTTAGGGCTAATTTTGATGAGAACATATAAACTCCTTAATTAAAGCATGTGGGAGAAACAACACCTTTCCTCTGTGACTCTTCCAGCCCCAGAGCTTCATATGCGGCTATGGCAGATACACACAGAAAACGGGTGATCACGGGTCCTTCCACAGTCCCCTTGTCAGGATGCCCTGGTGCGGTGGCAAAGGTGTGTCATTGCTAAGCTCACCTCTCCGGCCAAGATCCCAAGGCCGTGACACCATCATTGATACAACCGAAACTACGGCGGAATTTCAGCAGGACGTAATTCCCCAAGTCACCGTTTGGCCACAACTGTGTGTCAGCAGTTGTGCGGAAATTAGCTCGCACGTTTACTTGTTGTTTGCAGCTTTGCGGGCACGGCGGCGTAGCCTCTGTCTGCTTTCCCTGACCAGCAGAGGCCTCGCCTCTTCTGCTGGGGCTCCATTTCTGCGACTCTGTGAAGTTCCCAAAGTGGCAACCAGGGAAAAGACGGGCAACCGAAGCCTCCTGCTCGCACGCCTGCCGTTGCTGCCAGTGCTCGCGTCTGGCCTCTCATATACGATTACGGCTGATCAGGCTTAAAAGGCGAACTCCGATTTTCAAGCAGAGCAGTCACTGGAGTACATTTACGGATCGTGTTCTCATTCCAATACGGTTCCCAAGGGACAGAGTGCACAGCGCAAGTAACGTATCTGCTGGCTCCCTTCAATATAAGTTTTGCATAAAACAGAAATGCTAGTCTGTAAACAATATGCGTGCCTGTCATGCCCATGGCAACCAGAAGGTGGCGCGGTCTCAACATTGACCAAGGGTTCTCAGCTCCACTGTTGAAGCCAAGATTTGTGAAGATAAGTGCTTCTCGCACCCTGTACGTTCATTTACGCATCTGTGCCTGTCCACACTGCATAGACATAACCCCCTTCCCATGCCTAGAGACAGAACTCTGCTGGTTTCTATTTTTTTTTATCCCCTCCGCTTTTAAATTAACACTGCTTTGCTTTATGCATTAGAAGACTTGAATGTCGCTCTTTCCTTATCTTCCTATTAGAAGCATTTGGTTAATGAAATCTAAATGGAGCCTCATGCTTATGTCTTATTCGTAACAATTTTCATCATATGAAGAAGATCTTAATTGTATATTCATTAAGAGTTTAGTTCAACCGGTAATTCTTTGGTCAAAATTAGCAAAACGAGGAATGCACCCGGAGTGATGAGCATACATATATTTAAAAAGGGCGTTCTAAATTTCAGATACATTAAATATTGTATTTCTATCTCAGACTCCATTATAGGAAAAGAACATGGCCAAGAAATTCACTAGTAATTTTCTTTCAGTAAGAGAAAAGACACATGCGTTTGTGTTTTGTGAAATGGATTCCATTAAAATGCATCAGAGGCTTCAATAGTAAAAACAGTGTTTAAACAACTTGTGAATGCTGGCAAATGGGCACAATTTTGAGACTAAAAAAGTTCCCTTCTCAAGGTCACTAAGTGAACTCTCAGAGGACAGTCACTTTTCGTTTGTGAATGAAACGAATGTACGTTTCCTTGACGTACATTCTCGTATTTATGGTTTTCTCTCAGTCCCTTAGGCGGGAGGCCCAGATGGAAAATGACCTCCCGTTTTCCGATATTCTTCTATAAGCTCTCTTTTCTTATTACTCGTCTGTGCTGCCCCTCCCACCGCCTCCCCACAGATGGGAATTTCTCTCTAAGCTCTTCCTTTAACTTGGCCTTCGAGGCATTGCCTCCTTCTGCCCCCACCATCTGGCAGCCTCCCCACCCTTACACCCCTATGCAATTTCTCCCTTCTTCTTCCCAATATGCCTGTCGGGATGCTTATTGGAGGTGTGGCTCTTTCTGGAAAGCTTACTTCGCCCTTACATAATAGGCAGCATCTAAAATTAATTGAGCCAAACCACCAGACAGTCTTGTGGAGTCCAAATAACAACACAGGAAGATTAAAAATATATATATATTTGATGATAGCACAAATCCAGAAGCAGTGACTTGTTCCTGTGGGCATCCCATCTGACCATCCAACCAAGTACTCCCTCAAAAAAGAAATCACCAATCGGGCAGATTCCAGATGTTTCTCTTGTCAAAATATGGAGAAATAGCCTTATGTGAAGCCAAGTGGGTGAAATCTGTAACTATAGCAGCTCTCTTATTTGGGGACATTTTTAAAAACCTATTTAATACATATAAACAAGTCATACCTCAGAGAGCCCCCAAATTTTATATTATCTATCCTAACCTCAACCTGCCATGCGTTAAAATCAATACCGAATTTTCATGGGGCACCGGGTGGCTAAGTTGGTTGAGCATTCAGCTTTGGCTCAGATCATGATTTCACGGTTCCTGAGTTCAAGCCCGGCATCTGCCTCTCTGCTGTCAGCATGAGCCCGCGTCGGATCCTCGGTCCCCTGTCCCCTTCTCTCTCTGCACCTCTTCTGCTCATGCTCTCTCTCTCAAAAATAAATATACATTAAAAAATATATAATGGCGAGGCACCTGGGTGGCTCAGTTGGTTGAGTGCTGACTTTGGCTCAGGTCATGATCTCATTCATGGTTTCTGAGTTCCAGCCCCACATGGGGCTCTGTGCTGACAGCTCAGAACCTTGAGCCTGCTTCAGATTCTGTGTCTCCCTCTCTCTCTGCGCCTCCACGGCTCATGCTCTCTCTCTCAAAAATAAAATAAAAAACATTAAAAAAATTTTTTTAAATAATGGCATTTTCTGCTTCCTCTTGGTTCCATTTCTTCTTGTGCCATGAAGAAGAGAGAATGAAAGCTTAACCTCATACTGCTCTCTGACATTTTGAGTCTCCCTTCAATCCCTGGAACACCCCAGCATATGCCCATTCTGGCACAGAGCAGAGAGCGGCAGGCTCAGGGGGTGCCATATGGCCAAAAGCCTGCAAGTTACACTGGGCCATGCTGGGCCTCAGGTACCCCCAGCCAGGCTTAGATCTGTCTTGGTCTCGAGGGCCAAAACTGAATTGTAAGAAGCCCTCTGGGGATGAAAGTCCAATCCATGGAGAGCTGTGAATAGCTACAACCTGGAAATGTTTCAAGAATCTACATTAATTGAACTGCATTGTCGTCCTGTCAGATGATCACGAACTAAAGCCCTTTTCTGCTCTAGGATAAGCAGAGAAGGAATACTATTTTCATCTGTAGGGGCAAAGTGGAGACAATTCCCCACTCCTCCTTGGCATGGCCCGGGCTCTTCAGGATTCTGGAAGTTTTCTTCCGAACACCTGTTAAACCCCGAAAAATACATCGCCCATGACGGATGAAGGATAAAGTTTCAGGACTCATATCCTGGCATACAGTAGGTGCTCAATAATTTCAAAGCAAATGTATTCTCAGGTTCTTCCAGTTAAACGAGGAGGTGGAATTTCATCCTGAAACTTCTATTCTGCTCCCTCTTTTCCCTTCCCCATATCTTAGAGATTCTGGCATTCTACTTCTCTCCAGCGTCTACCTCTGAAGTCACCCCTATCTCCCTTGGGGGGTTGGGGTGGGGTATGAGACCCTGGCTCACAACAAAGGTCAATTGAGGTCTCATACTCTTTCCTTAATGAAGCATAACAATTCAAATCGACTAAATTTAGACTTTGGAATAGCATACTCCTACCATTACACAGGAGTAAAAGGAAGAAGTAGCGCAGGTAGAGAAAGAGTTCGGAACGGAACGGGAAATGGGGAAAATGTAAGGCTAAGAAAGCAGGAAAAATGTGGAGAGAGCGAACGGCGATCAGTGTACTGGAGAAAAACCTGGCTGATAATTTTGTACACTTTCAAACATTTAAAAAATTTTTCTAATGCCTTATTTTTCTCCTAGTTTCGTTGGCATATAATTGACATATAACAGTGTAATACTTTTAGTGTGCAACATAGTGATTTGATATTATGTATATATTGTGAAGGAATCACCAGGATAAATTTAGTTAATGTCCATTACCACCACCAATTTATTTATTTATTTATTTATTTACTTATTTATTTATTTATTTATTTTTACCACCAGTGATTTTTTTTAAAGGATTGGTTTCCGGCCTGTGCTTGAGTCCCCTCACTGGTAACCATGCACCTTTTTCTGAAAACCATTGTGCAGGTTATATAGGTTGACAGGTGAAAAGACCCCAGATTGGCCAGCGGCACATGGCAAAGCCCTCGCAAAGGTTAGCTGTTATTTTTTTCCCTTATGGGCAAATCAAGATTATAAAGATGTCATATCTTTACAAATTAATTTTTTAAATAACAAATTAATTTTTAGACTTAACAAAATTACAACAAAGACTCCAGTGGGATTTGGGGTGGAGAGAAATTAATAAAATTATTGAGTTAATCTGAAAGGATAAAAACTAATTAAGAACATTTCCCAAAAAATGATTCAGAGGGCTTTTTGACTCGTTATAAAGCAAGACTAATAAAGCAGCAGCAGTAGAGGAAGAATGATAGAAAAATCAGCTAAGCACATATGTGGCCCTTCAGCAGACCTAGGGAAGCTTCTTCCACAATCAGGAAGCCTCACGTACCAAATGCTATTTAAAAATAACTATTTGGGGGCATGCCTGGGTGGCTCAGTCCGTTAAACCTCCGCCTCTTAATTTTGGCTCAGGTTACGATCTCATGGTTCGTGAGTTGGAGCCCCGCGTTGAGCTCTGTGCTGATGGTTCAGAGCCTGGAGCCTGCTTCAGATTCTGTGTTTCCCTCTCTCTCTGCTCCCCTCTGCTAGCACTCTGTCCCTCTCTATCAGAAATAAATAAACACTCAAAAAAATGAAATAAAAAAAATAAAAAATACTACTATTTGGAAGTATCTTGATGGCCTTTTTGGGTCACTTGCTATATGCCAAGCATTATCTGAACAACGTTGCCAGGTAGAGCGTCTCTCCACAGCGGAGGAACCAGAGCCTCCCTCTGGGATGCGCTCTCCCACGTCAGGTGCACCCTTGCGTTTGCTCTCACGTTCGCCTTTGGCAGCTGCTCATTTTAGTTAATACTCAGGGAGTGCTATGACCCATAAAAAGTTTGCAGTGGACTGTCAAATTAAACTTAAAACCTAAAGCCAAAGAGCTGGTGGCTCAGTTGGTTGAGCTACCGACTTCAGCTCAGGACATGACCTTGTGGTCTGTGAGTTCCAGCCCTGTGTCGGGCTCTGTGCTGTCAGCTCAGAGCCTGGAGCCTGCTTCGGATTCTGTGTCTCCTTCTTTCTCTCTGCCCCTCCCCTGCTCATGCTCTGTCTCCCTCTCTCTCTCTCTCTCTCTCTCAAAAATAAATAAGCTTTTAAAAAATAAAAAAATTACTTTCTTTTCTTCCCCAGGTTTATTGAGATCTTAACATATACCATATGTAAGTTTAAGGAGTACATCGTAATTATTTGATACCCAGAGATACTGAGAAACAGTCACCATGATAACACCTCTATCCTCTCATGTAATTATCATTTTGTAAAGGACTTTTAAGTATAAAAGGAAGGAAAAGAAAAGTTGATGGGATATGCTAAGTTTAAACAATTAACTTATGTATGCAACATTGTCATAAAAAACAAAAAGTCTGTCGGCACATTGGGAGAAATATTTGCAGGAAATATACAGACACAGGACTACTATCCTAAATGCACAAGAAGTTTCTGAGATCAGGAAAATTCTCAATGAGCCGACAGAAAACTGGGCGATGAATATTAACAATTAAGAAACAAAAGAATTAATATGGTGACCAATAAATATTGGAAATATTCATACTCAACAAAATGAAGTACAAATGAAAACCGTCTGGTTATTAAATAACTGTCTGGTTATTAAAATCTTTTTAATTTCATGAGGCAGGTCAGATCACCACATGTCTGATGGACAGTAGCCAAGGCTGTAAAAGGACAGACTTTCTAAAAGCGATTTAGCAAAGTGTTTCATCAGATTTTTTCTACCGTCCTGAATTTTTGGGCCAGAAATTTCACTTTGGAAAATCTCCTCCAAGGAAGTAGCTAAATATAGGGTAACATTTTTTTATAATGTGAAAAATAAACCAGATAGATACCGATGTGGGAAAGGCTGGAAAACTTTTATACATCCCTTGATGGAATACTACACTCCCAGTAAAAATAATATTTTCAGATAATTTTGGAGAAAGACTATAAGATAAAGTTAAGTGACTCCAACAGGACTTTAAGTTATACTTGCAACACACTTCCGATTATAAGGCATGTCGTCCCAGTGAAAAGATAGAAGTTGCATCGTTTTGTCTTTCATGTGCTTTGCTTTGTTTTCTAAAAAATCTACAAAAAGTCATGTCTTACTTTTATAACCTAAAAAGGTATTCATTTTTCATAGTCTTACTTTTTCTACTTTTTGTAACTCCACACTCTTTACGATATAAAAGATGGGTAGAGACAAAAAAAAATAAAGACAAATAAGATTTAAAGATTAGGATAGTGAAGAAATTACGTGCGAGCACCAGCATGAGAAGGACAGACATGCATTTCATTATGAGGCGTGGCAGGCAGGGGAGAAGAGCCAGAAAAGGAATTTAAAAAGACGAATCGACCCAATGCTTCGACAGGAGCGATAACCCAGGGTCACACCCCAAAATCCGCTGCGGCCCTAGGCTTCAGAAGGCACCTGGATATAAAGCGACTACGTTACCTTTTTGCCTTCTCATTATGTACATCCTCACATCTTAAAACTGGAGGCTGAACTCTGAGTGGGTTTTCCAGAGCAGCAGAACACGCTCTGGTTTGAAGCTGTCATTACCAAAGCAGTACCACCCCGAGGGCGACAGGGAGCAAGTCCAGGGCCTCCTGGGCCAGGGGTCCCCACCCATGTCAACATTAATTCCTCATCTCTGGTCTGACATCAGGAGAGTGCTCTGTCCTGAAACCACTGACCTAAAAATTGTCCCTCTGGAGCCTGTCATTGCGGTGCTATTCTGATGGCTTCTGGGCTGTGTATGACATTTCTTGGCAAGTTGTGGTCACCTGGAGACCAGAGCCATGGTGTCCTCCAAAGAGGGTAGCAGCCGCTCAGCTATAGCGGTCGCTCCTACGCTGGAATCGGAGCTCAGCATTGCCCAATCTCCTAATTGTTGTTGTTGTTTTTATAGACTGAGCTAGAAATGTAGATTTTTAAAATGACACATTCTCTATTCTTTTTTTTTTTTTTAACGTTTATTTATTTTTGAGAGACAGAGCATGAGCAGAGGAAGGGCAGAGAGAGAGAGGCAGACGCAGAATCCAAAGCAGGCTCCAGGCTCCGAGCCATCAGCACAGGGCCTGACGCGGGGCTCGAACCCACAGATCGTGAGATCATGACCTGAGCCGAAGTCGGCTACCCAACCGACTGAGCCACCCAGGTGCCCCACATTTCTCTATTCTTAAGGTCTGCAATTAATTAAAAATATTTAAGACTCGTGCTGGGCAACTCTTTGTGAACCAAATAGAACATGCTTGTGGGTCTTGTCCAGCCCGAAAGCTACAATCTGAGACTTCTATCTTATAGTGTCAGGTGTGACTAAATGGTCTCTATGCTAAAAATAAGGTGTCAGGCTTAGTGAGGGACCAGAGGTGTAAAGGTGAATAAAAGAAGTTCCCTGCGTCTCAGGAGGTGCACGTGTGGTGCAGGAGACAGAGAAGTTGAGTGCAAATTCAATGATGTGGTGTTACAGAGGACAAAGGGAAGTGCTCCTTTACATAAGAGGTAGCTTTGTCTGAAGGAAATCAAGGAAGACTTCATGGAGAAGGTGGCACTAGATTTGGATGTGTTCTGGGATTCACAAATAGGAAGTGCTGTGGAGTTTGGTTTGCTTTCTGAGAGCAAGAGGTCATTTGACTGAAAGTCAAGCCTTTTCTGATCCATGATCTTTTTCTTAGGATTGAAAACCAGCTGCATCCTGATAAAACAGAGGCAAAACCAAGGAAACAGCGAATAAAGAATGGAAATGGGCAATGTCTAGAGGACTGAAATAAAAATGAAAGACAGTTTTAAAAAGTATGAAAGGATGAGAAGCTGTGGGACAGAAGAAATTCAGTAAAATGAGAGGTGGTTCATCATGGCTTTCAGAAATGCCTTAAAATTCTGGGATTATCTCAGGGCCCCTGGGTGGCTCGGCCAGCTAAGCAACCATCTCTTGATTTCGGCTCAGGTCATGATCTTGCTGTTGGCAAGTTCAAGCCCCACATCAGCACACTGTCAGTGCAGAGCCTGCCTGGGATTCTCTCTCTCTCCCTCTCTCTGTGCCCCTCCCCTGCTCGTGCTCTCTTGCTCTCTCAAAATAAATAAGCAAATAAACTAAAAAACAAACAAAACCCTCTGGGATTATCTGGACATTTGGTCCCCTGCAGAGGAAAGGTGGACAATACGGGAAATGAACAGTTTCTCAGACGAGGCTGTGTGCTTCTAGCAAGGAGGAGCTGGTGATTGAAAATATTAATACCTACAGAGTTTTCTCTTAGGATGTAGACTATTCATAACGAATGTTGCGCTGCAAACTCTAAATGCTTAATAAGTGTGGTTATAATGTTATCCTGTTTCCCATGTTGAGCTATTTTGGGGACAAACTTTTCACTTAATGTCCTCATTAAGTAATCCCAATCAAATATTTGTGGCATTAATTCTTCGGTCACAGCAGTGCTCTGGGAGGCGTACCGTCCCTGACTGGCTCTGCCTGTGTGCTGCACGCTCAGTAGAGAGAAAAGAAGACGTCTAAGGAAAGAAGTGGTTACTCCATCCTCACATAGAATTAGCTCATAATTATCCTTCAAAGCAAATACGATTACCCTTTTCATTCCACACATAACTCTAAGGTCAAATATTGCCAAGTTGGGACTTGCGTTCCATTTCAAGGTTTCCCTTGATGCTAATTTTAACCTGAATTCATCTGGATAAAAACATCCATGAGACAAGAAAGGGATGGCAGCATTAGCTTCCCTGAATGCCACTCCTGCAAAAGAGAAAAATGCTTGTACCCAAGGATACCGTGTTGGTCAGGATAGGCTAAGTTATGTTGCAGTAACAAATAATCCTTAAGCCTCCGTGGCTCAATATAGCAAAAGTTTACTTCTTACTCACATTTCATGTGACGATGTTTGCATTCATGTGTCTTCCCTGCTCACTGCAGAGAAGGGAAGAGGATGGGGTGAATCACGTGCTATCTCTTAAAGCTTCTGTCCGGAGATTGTCCAGTCACCTCTATTTCATTGGCTAACGCTAGTCATGCTCATCTGACTTGAAAACGGGCGGGGATATGCAACCTCTCCTAAAAGGAGAACTGGAATCTTTATGAACAGTGTTAATGGCTATTGTAAGCATAATCCCTGGTGAGAGAAGTTTCCTCTAGGCTAATACAAAGTATAAGCTAATACCCACGAGGCTATTTGGTCCATGCCCCAACTTATTACTCAGGAAGAGACAGAACTTAGGGGTAGAAAAATGAAAAGACTATCCTTGTCCTCAAGAAGTTTGCAGACCAGTGGCAGGGAGGGAGGGATTACATAAGTAATCACAATGTTTTGTAATAATGGCCAGAATGGAGGGAAGCACAGAAGCAATGAGGTCAAGGGGAAGGGGAAGGATTAAGAGACATACAGAAGATAGAAATGAAAGCAACTGTGATTGATTAGTTATTGGGCATGAAAGACAGACAAATCTTGGATGCTTCCCAGGTTTCTGTTTTGGTTATCTGGGTAGATATTTGTACATGATAAAGAAAAAACTCACAGCGTTAAGAACAATCTTGGGCAAGAGTAGAGAGAATGTATGAATTCCAGTTGATCCAAGTTGTCCTTGAGTACTGAGGAGATGGAAGCAGAGAGTTCCAGTCAATACTTAAACACAGAGGGCTGGACTAATGACAACCATTCACATTTAGTTGAGCAACTACTTATTGAGGGTCTACTATATGTTCTTAACACTGTGAGTTTTTCTTTTGTACTACACAAAATAAAACATAATCCCTGACACTGAGGAGTTAATTCTAGAAGGAGCAAAAGACACATCAAATGATCACTCTGGAAGATGGTCCCTTCTAAAAGAGTTGTGTGGAGTGCTCTGAGAGACTAGCAAAGAGGCTTCTAACGAAGGTTAAAACTATGATGGTGTTCATTATTCAAGAAAGTCTCCTTGTAGGAGAGCCTTAGCTGAGTGTAGGAAGTTGGATAGAAGCACTTGGGCATAGTTAAGCATGTAGTTACAACTGTCTGTAGTTACAATTCCTGGATTTAGATGCTGGGTCAACTATTTTCTTGTGCAAGTCACTGAAACCTCTGTATTGCTTGGTTTTCTAATCTCTAAAATAATGACAATAATAATTTTGCAATACCCATTTGAGATAATTCTGAGGATTGAATGCAGTCATGGTACATGTAAGAGCAAGGTACAAGTCCAAGCATATAGCAAGTGCTCAATAAGCATTACTATTATTATTGTTACATTTATTATTTGCAAAGATGAGACGGGGGAAGGCTATTACATACAACAGATAGGGGAAAACAAATGTTTATGAAATCATAACAATAGGTTACTTTGATAGCTGTAAGAGGCTGGCTAATGTAGACTTAAGGCGTGAGTCAGAGAGAGGTAAGACAGGAACCTAGAAAGGCCACCAGATGGGGGACCGCTACACAGGAAGAACACCTATTTATGGGTTTTAGGAAAAGGAAATATGATCGTATTTATGTTATTAAGGACTCTTTCTAGCAGCTGTTTGGAACTGTGGGGAGAAAGAATGGAGCCAAAGCACTCATTAAAGGTATATTGCAATTTGTAGGTCAAAAATGGATTAAGACGGAATTAAGCAATAATAATGGGGATAGAGCAGAGTGAATGGACTCAAGAAAAACTTAGGAAGTAAAACTAGCAAATATTGTAGTTAGATAGGGCCCGGGTGAGAGAGAGAGGATGTTCTCTCAACTTTCTTCCTTGGGTTCCAGGAGGATGATAGTGCTACAAACTACGTTAGAAATCAGGAGAAAAATTCGATTTTGGAGGGAGGGTGATGCTGTATGTGTGAGACTTAGAAGTGAAAACGGTCAGATAGAGCCTGGGAGAAGTTTAGAGCTACAGACAAATAATTGGTGTGTTAATTAAGAGAGCAGGTGATCTCCAGGAACTTGTGTTAAGAGGAAAGATCAGAGGCTGAGGGTAAAACTCTGGTGAATCCCAGCAACCAAGGGGTGGGAAAAAGAAGAGGAACACGTATAGGAAACTTAGAAAAATGGCCCAAAATGGCAAGGTCTACTCATATGGGAGCTAAGGGAATAGTCATTCACTTACTCAAACAACAAATATATTAAGCATCTCCTCTGCCCAGCACTGTGGCCCATAGTCAGACAAGAGTGTCAATAAAGCAGACTGAAAATTGTCCATTATGTTTAAGCCATGAGGAGTTTCACTGATGACCTAATGAGGACCAATTTCTGTGGAATGTTGAAAGCAAAAGCCTGAAAACGAGAGTATAAAGAATGGATGATAGGTGAAGAGGAAGAAACAGTAAGAGTAGAAAAGTTGTGCACAAGCTTTACGTATGAAAATATGTAGTGAAAGGAGGAGAAAGCCATGCAAGTGAAAGATGGTGCAAGAAGAGAAGACAGTGAGGAATACAGAGAGGCGTTTCTCAGATTAGATAAAAAATGTGAACGGGGTTGCAAACTAGAAGGAAATGGAGAGGATCTTTACAAGTAATAAACACTTATTTCAGAAATCATTTTCATTTCTAAATTTTTAATTTGCAATTTCTATTTCTCAGAAGAAATAGAAATTTCTCTATATTTTCATTTATTTCAAGAGTGTTTGTCTTGACCTTGTGGAACATACATGTGATAGCTGCCTGAAAATCTTTATCTGATAATTCCAACATCTGGGTCATCACTGTTGGCACTTGTTGGTTCCCTTTGGAATTACTCACGTTTTCCTAGTTCTCTGTAAATTAAATATTTTTTTTATTATATACTAGACACTTTTAAGATGGTGTTGTTTGGATTCTAGATCCTACTAAAATCCTTTAAGATTTGTTGAGGAATGTTTATTATCTGTTTGTGTTATAAGGCATTCAACCCAGTTATTTTCAGACTGCAATTTCTGTTGCACCTTGTGGGAGCGATGGTTCCAATATCGGCTAAGTTGTCAAAGTCCTCGATGTGCTGCTTTGGGCCTGCTGTGAGCATGTGTCCCCCCCGCCCCCCCGGGGTTAGCTTGAGACCTGGGTGATGGTTTCGGTCAAAGCTCAGTCCTCAGAGATTTTGCTGTGCTCTTTTGGGTCTCTCCTAACTACAATTCAAGAGCAAGCCTGAAAGTTATTCACTCATAGAATTAGAAGAAACTCTTCTCCAAATCTCTCATCCCCAGAATTGTCCTCATCCCCTTCATTTGGAAGATACCCCTTACCCTGGGTTCTCTGGCCACAAAGATGGAGTTAACCTTGGAGTTTTAGCTGCCCATGCTTTCACTGCATAATTCCCGTGACTGTAGCTACCCTAGACAAATTGGGGAGAAAAAGAGAAAGAAAACAGAGTTCCCCTCACTACTTTCCTGATTGCGGGGGCCCCTTTGCCCCATTCCTCAGTCCAGAGGACATGGTTTCCATCAGAGTTTAAGCATATAGTGCTGCCCACACATGGGCTCCACCGGAACCCAGCCTCGTGAAACCATGAGAGAAAAAAATAATCAATTCCTCCCACATTTTTTTGGCTCATAAAGGGCTATATCTCAGTGTTTTGGGCAGAAAGACAAAATTTATCTCAGAATGGGAGCTATCCATGGTGCTGCTGTGTCAGGTCCACTGGAGTACTGTCCTGGCTCAAGTCCACGGCTGCACGCGGTTGCATTTTGTATTTGGAATGGAGACTTTGGAGGTTTACATGCATTCAGTGTCCTGTGGGGTCAGAAACGGGACTGCAGGGGAGTGAGGGGTGCATGGGGGTGGAGAAGGGGTGAATGGGGGGTGGAGAAGGGTGAGGGGGGATGGAGAAGGGTGAGGGGGGATGAAGAAGGGTGAGTGGGGGGTGGAGAAGGGGTGAATGGGGGGTGGAGAAGGGGTGAGTGGGGGTGGAGAAGGGGGGATGGGTGTGGACGATCTAGCTTGACTGTGAAGGAAGGTGAGCACAAGAGCAGTATGAGTGGTGGATGCCCATTTAGGAACATGATTAGAGGAGGTAGGATAGAGTATGTGCCCAGAGATTAAGGTCCATTGGTAGATCTGCTCTTGATACGATGAGGTAGTTCTCTCTGATTTTCTATTTCCTCCCATTACATAATACGTGAATTTATCAGCTGAGATCAGAAGAAGTAGGAGTTCCTGACGACTGAAGAAGAGAAATGTTCGATAATCATCTTTCTAAGAAGAAGAAAC
Source organism: Paguma larvata (assembly GCA_030068075.1). NCBI lineage: Eukaryota > Metazoa > Chordata > Mammalia > Carnivora > Viverridae > Paguma > Paguma larvata. The sequence goes on from CM057839.1 coordinate 28,189,998, forward strand.
TTTCCAGGGAAAGACTGTAGGGTCGAGAGGCGGTGAGGAGGGCCCACTATAGTAGTGGTGCTAACCTGAAAATCACATTCATCCATGCTCCTAGCTCCGTAATTTCTTACCTTCCTGTTCTCTAGTGACTTTTCCCTGCAATCGCTTCTACAGTCCACGGCTGTAGTCACACACTGTATCCTGTGGTTATCTGCGTAGGAGTCCCTTCAGAGGCAGGCCTGTGGGAGGTAACCTGAAGACGACGGGTACTGGGGATCGGTCAAGCCAGAGACAGGCCACTCTCAAAGCTATTCAGAGAGTCACGGCACCATAGAGGAAAGGGCACAGCAGTTAACAAGGAGACTTAGGCTCTCCGACTAGGAGGAAATTCACCAGCCGCCAACCCGAAGGTGCTCGGATGGAGGCATAAATGGGTGATGCGTCAAAAGACTAATAAATCAAGTCAGGAGTTTAAGACTGGGGAGTATGAAGTGAAGCACAGGTCAGGAAACACAACCTTTACACCAACAGGGATCTAGTTGGCTTTTCTTTCTACATAAACTACTATATAGAGTGGGGGGTGGACATTTACAAATAAAGACAATACCAGCTACTCAGAACTGCCACACCTCTAAAATCAAACCGTAATAGTCTACTCTCTGGCTATCATCTGTTATCCTTTACTGTTATTATATTCGCTGTTCATCTCTGTCACTTACGTTCATCCCACAGTAGAATCCTGCATTGTTCTCGATCGATCAGCCCATCCGGCCGCTCGTGGCTTGCTCCCAACTTGAAACGCTGGCCTTTCATTCCAACCTCTCTTCCTCGGCGCCCACAAAGCTCTTAGCCCATTTCTTCTTTACGTCTGTCCTCAAACCGGCTTCCCTCCACCGTAGGTCCATCTAGTGTTCTGACCTTTCTTTCCAGCTGAAATGTCTTCAAAATATATCCCCGAACCGGTCACCGTCAGTCACGTCTCCCACTCTGGCACCTAGTTCATACCACCATCTTCTCCCTCCAGGGTCACCATGGCAGCCTCCTGGCTAACCTCTCTCATGACACTCTGGACCATGACTGGTATCTTGTAGAGTCGATGTTCCACACAGCCACCAGAGGGAACTTTATAAAACAAGTTAGTTTACGGGACTTTCCTGCTAGAACCCTTCAAAGACTTGCCTGTTTCCATGAGGATTCTGAGTTACTTTATTTTACCCAATGGCTCGACCCTGACTGGCCCTTCCACAGAGGTGCCTTCCTCCTCTTCCTCCTTCCCCCTTCTCCATCCACACTGGCTTTCTTGCCATTTCTTGAAAATGACAGGTTAATTCCCACCTCGGGGGTATTGCCCTTGCTCTTGTTCCCTTAGCCAAGGTTTCCACGCACCTTCTCCATCTCATACAGGTCAGGTCAGGCCAGGCTCAAATGTCACCTCTTTGACCCTCTATGTAAAATGGCTTGCCTCCTTTAGTACCATCTCTGCCTCTACCCTGCTTGGTGTTTTCAGAGTGATTATCGCACCAGACCAGCCCACACCAGACCAGAGCTTCTCAAAGGCAAGACCATAAAACTGTCTTGTTTGGCTACTAGATCCGTAACACATAAAACAGAGCCCAGCATACAAGAGACACTAGATAAACAGTTGTCAGGTCTGTTGAATTATCAGCATGAAAGTTAGTGGTGAGAGTCAGGGCGGATCAATATCACAAGACCATTTGGGGGAGATAGACCGAACTATGAACACGCTAAGAGTTGTTGTTGCATTTAAAATTTTTTAATAAGAAATCTATATTAAAGTATGCCATCTATTTTATTTTAGAGTCGAAGGTCAAGGGGACCCGTTAGTAGGGTTTGCAAGTATCTTTTGTGTCATCCTCAGTTTTGCAGGGAGATGTTGCACTGTTAAAAGATAAATATAAGTAGCATAAGCAGAAGTAATTAGGTATATTTTTCACTTGCTTCGGTCCAGATTTGGAATGGTTCCTAGGCATGTGAGATTAGTGACAGGGGAAAAAATGTAAATATATAGCTGAGGCAACAAACGTCACAAAAATATTTTGCTTTATGTAATGTTTATCATTTTAATCCACTCCACATACCTCAACGGGAACTCTCCAAAATTTATCATGGCGTTTCTGTGCTTTAGAGGGAAAAATAGAGATTTAGCTGGTATAAGAAGGCAGACCTTAGAAATTAGAGTGTAACTGGAAAGGAAGAACCGAGCTAAGACAGACAGTCTCGGTGTCTTCATTTATAAAATGTTCAGATTAAACTAGACAGTCTTGAAGGATACTTTGAGCTCTTTAGTTCTACACATTTATGAAAGTTTTATGTGAGGGGGTGTGTGGATAAGCCACTGCTTCCCATTGACATCAGGCAGGTGTTCATTAGATCAGCTTGGTAAGGAAGTCAAAGTGACTGTTATTACTATCATTAATAAAAGGGTTATTGACTGTGCCTCTTCTGGAGGTCCACGGATAAGCTACACACAGCGCCAAGTAGGAGCCTGTGGTCCCCAGACCAGCAGCACCTGGCAACTGGTTAGAACGCAAATTTGTGGGCCCCACCGCAGACCGACTGAATCAGAAACTCTAAGGAGGGAGCCCAGAAGTCTGTTTTAACACGTCCTCCGGGTGATTTGAATACATGTCAATATTTGAGGATATTGATATCAGTGAATCTTTTTTTTTCAAGTTTATTCATTTATTTTGATAGAGAAAGAGAGAGCGAGTAAGCGCAAGTGGGAGGGGCAGAGAGAGAGGGAGAGAAAGAATCCCAAGCAGGCTCTACACTGTCAGCTCAGAGCCCAAGGCAAAGGCTCGAACCCACCAACCCCGAGGTCATGACCAGAGCCTAAATCAATAAGCAGGAGCTTATATTAGGTTGGGAAGATATTTCCTTGCAGAGAAACAGGTCGGGGAGGTAGGGTAGATCACACAGATCTCAAGACCAAGAGTGGCTGGGTGGGCTTGGGGTGGCAGGGCACACTCTCTTTCCCTGGCACCTTCCTCCTCTCTGCTCCATGGTGCCCACACGTGGCTCCAGCAATGAAGGGGCTGAGTGAGGGTGAAGCTGGAACAGTGAAAGTTAGTGCCTTTATGCTGGCAATCCGTGGCCAGACTGTGCTCGCACGTGTGTGGTCTGTGGACGGCGCGGCATTGCAAACATAACCCTGAGCCAACATTTCATGATAAGTAGTTTCGACATTACAAAAAATCTTTATTTTTGACTTTTTATTAAGGAAATGAATGTTGCTTTTTCACCCACGTCCACATGACAACAATTTGTTGATGCTAGAAACAGCTGCAAGGGTTTATT